>CM051354.1:24093388-25293388 GCA_028015215.1 Gynostemma pentaphyllum
AGACCCACCCCCCTTGGTGTGGCCGAGACCCTCTTGGGGCCTTTTCCAGGGTTTTTCATCGTTTTATTCTTTTAGGTGTCCTTTGTTCGATGTTTTGTTAATTAATGATTGTTAGATGTAATTTAATTGTAGGTGTTTTTTGACCACCGCTTAAAGGCTCTTCCGGAACCTTGGAGCTAAATCTACATTTGCCAAGGTGAGGATAAATAGAATTTAAATGTAAACTTAGAAACCGAACAAGTTGAACAACTTGTAGGATCGGAAGTTGAGATTGAGATTTGAATTGAAAGGATTAAAGTAAGTAAGCTAACTTGTTTAGGCTTGGGAGTTAGCTCAAAATTGAGTTAGAGAGAACTCATGGATTTTTCGAAGGAAACGACTAACTCTTAGAGGTTCTACGTTTAAGTTTGCTTCGGCGTTTTTAAATGATTATCGGAAGTTGAAGTTTCTCAGTATAATAAGATGAATAAGGAATTTGGATATGGAACTTCATTTGTTTACTAAAAACAATGGAATCAATGGATTTGAGACTTTTATGTTAAAGTTAGTAACTCAAATTTATCTGATGGTTGTTTGGCTTGACTTATTCATTGTTTTTCAGAAGTTCCTACTTTCTTGTTTTATGTAGAAAAGGTAATTAATGATTCATGTATCATTGATCGTTATGTTCTTTCAATTACTTTGAATGGATAAATTTATATTTATTTGTACTTGAGACCCTATTTATATATATATATATTTTGCATGATCGTATTAGATGAATAATGAGACAATGAATAGACTAAGTGTACTTGCATTGTCTAGTATTATTTGTTTTATATTTACATATATGTATCATGAGAAATACTAAAGGCTGCGTGAACTTTGCATATTTGGGGCGATGGATAATGAAATAATGATGGGATCGTGTGTGTTCAAATTATCTAGTATTATCCATAATTACTATGATACATATATGAGAGAATGCAAGGGCTGAGTATACCTTTTATATTCGATGGGTGAGATAATGATGTAATGGTTAGACTGAGTGAGCTTTCATTACTCGTCATTATTCACTATAGGTGGGAAGATAACTATAAAAGTCTATGTATACATTGATTCGGAAAGCGAGATAATGAAGTATTATTAGACTGCATGTGCTTTCAATACTGTCATTACAAGCATGATTTGATTATATTAATGTAAAGGCCGAGTGTACTTACTATGTATTGGGCGAGTTAATGCATAATGTTGAGACTGTGTGTGCTAACATTAATTGTGGGTTATGTTGTTTGAATATGTTAAGACCGAGTGAGCTTAGCATGATTTATTAAGATAAAGGAATGTAAACCTTATGTTTAGTATAATGTATTAAAGAGAATGAAATAAGAATGTTATAAGTGTTATGAAACACGACCTTTAGCTACATTCTAGATTATTTGGGAGATCTAATAAGTGAAAGTTGGATACTTTATGTGAAACTCATTTGAAGTGGTTGATTGGTAAAAAGTGTGTAAGCTTTATTTTGACATAAATCCGAATACGGGTTTGGAGTCTAATGTTACTTTACTTTCTGTTCATCTCACTGTTTTGCTCATGATATTACAATTTTTTCAGGTAATGCTCGTGTTCGGGGTCATGGGAGAGGAGTTGGTGCGATCTGATATTGATCATGATGATGGCGAGATGGACTAGAGATGTTTTACAGTCCGTGGACTCATTTTATTTTACGTTTCTCTTTTGGTATTGTACACAAGTATATAATAAGCTCATGAGACCTTTTTGTTTAAAACTTTTTTTAACTATGAAACTCCTTTAAACGTTGCATCGAAAAATATGCATTTTCCCCTGTCTTTACAAATTCTTTGATTGTGAAAAATGTAAACAGGTTTTGGATAGTTCAAATTTTAAACATATCCATGTCATTATTTTAAATACTAAGACTTCTGCTACATTGTAGTTTTAAATAATTTAAAAGGAGTCAGGTCATCACATTAAAATTTTATTGGGATGTTAACAAAATAAAAATAAAAACAAGACACATTATAATAGTGGTAAAAAAACTGTTCAATTGGAAAAAACCACCACAGAGAAGAAAGGGCACATAAACTACAAAGTCGAATAGAGCTCCCTATAGAAATATGAAACTCTAAACAGGGTCGAGTTGAGAGCTCTCCACCAATCTTTAAGAGAACCTACGAGGTTGAGCTGAGCTTTCCGTATAAATGTGAAGCTCTAAATAGAATCGAGCAAAGAGCTCCTCACTAATGTTTAAAAAGACCTAGAGGGTCAAGCTTAGCTCCTAGTGTAGATATGAAGCTCCAAACAGGGTCAGGCTGAGATCTACCTTCCAACTCCAAGAGAACCTATGAGACTTAGTTAAGCTCCCTTAAGAGATATAAAGTTCCAAACAAGGCCAAACTGAGAGCTCTCCGCCAATCTCAAAGGAGGACACAAGGTTGAGGTGAGCTCCCCTACAGATACAAAGCTCCAAGAAGGGTTGACCTAAAACCTCCCAAAGCACTCCAAGTCGCATGTCGAGTAGAACATAAGGTTCCTCTTGCATGGATATGGTTCCACAAACATATATTTGTATGAAGTCAAGCCCTAAATCCTTTATAACGGGCTTCATATGAAGTTTGGGTAGAGGCCACCATCGTCAAGTGCATGCCTCGTGTTTCCTTATATGTGGCAACTTTCAGAAAAAAACTAGGTACACGTATGAGACCTAAGGTACTATTAT
Organism: Gynostemma pentaphyllum; assembly: GCA_028015215.1. Lineage (NCBI taxonomy): Eukaryota > Viridiplantae > Streptophyta > Magnoliopsida > Cucurbitales > Cucurbitaceae > Gynostemma > Gynostemma pentaphyllum. The sequence continues at coordinate 24,096,111 of CM051354.1, forward strand.
TACTTGAGAGATTACTCCACCTAAGGTAATGATAAAAAAAACATATTTAATCCTTTGATTTCCACCCCTTACTTTAGCTCCTCTCTCTAACTTGATTGTCAAAGACCTCATGATCGACAACATACTAGTGCAACAAAAAATGCTATGAATCGAAGAAGATGAAGAATCTGTTGCGATCGTAGAGATGAATAAACTCAATAGTTTGGCACCATTTGTGTGAATGAGAAACCAACCCTTAAGGTTTCTATTTGACTAACTTAGCTCAAAGATATTGTTTATGGTACCATGGCCAAAATGAGAACCGGTTTTTGAAATCTAAAAAATGCAACCTGGAAAAGGGGAAAGTAGTTGGAAACCAAGAGTCATCGGAGGTGGAACTTATAGAACTTATTCATGAAGGACCCTATATAGAAAGTGACAACAATCTCATTGTAGAGGCTGACCCCGATGCAATCAAATCTAATGAGAGGATCCTTAGAAAAATTAAATGCCTGAGAGCTAGAATTCACATATTCGAACAATGAAACAGGATAGATGAAGAGCCTTTGAGGCCTTCAAGAAAAAACAACCCTCAAGCGATTACGAAGGCTTAGTAAGATAAGGCTGAGCCAGCTCGATATACGCCCTTTAAGAAGAGTAAGGGAATAGCACAATATGGTCTAAATCGATCGTAAAAGAAGAAATCATATTATGCCTCTTCTTGTCGAAGAAAATACTGCTAGACCAAGAGCAAACATTCCAAGTGTTGGGGTTGATGCCTTAGGACATGTACGTAAACATAATTTACTTAGATTAAATTAAAAATCAATAAACTAAAACACTACAAGAAAACTGTCTTTTTTACCTTTAGCATTCCTCACTAATTGGTGACAAAAGTCATAGATATTTCATCCGTTGACCATTTACCACGTCTTTTGTTGTAAGCAATTGTTGTCACCAAAAGTGGTGCAAACATTTCGCAGGTAATGAGTGACGACTTTTGTCACAAAATGAATGATGATAACCGTCACGAAGTCTGACACCAACTTTTGGCTTTAAGAGGAAGGACCCTACAATGATTTCTGACACCGTTTGCATTTATTTGTGATATCAGCAGTCACAAACATTGTATCCAGAAAGATGTCGTCACAAATATTTAGTGGGAAGCATTCTGCCAAATTTAGTTATGAAACTTGTCACTAAATTTAAAACAAAACAAAACTATATAAATATTTCGTAATCTTCATCATTGTTTGAAAGTTACTCATTTTGATTTGTCATGAGTTGTTTTAATAATGAAAGCAAAATACATGAGTGGATGTATGTTCGTTTGGTGGACGGGTTTATGAACGATCAAATTATTGCTGGGGTCGAGCAATTTGTTCAGTTTTACAAAAGTACTATATATTTAAAGAAATATGGAGAGAAGCTACGATATTCATGCAGAAAGTACTGTGACAAAAAAGTGATATTGTTGCCGATTTTAAGAAGCACTTGTATAGTTGTGGTTTTGTGCAAAATTATTATAAGTGGATGTTTTAGGGGTAAACAAACAAAAGGATTATGTCGTGTTGAACGAGTCTTTGCGGAATGAAGGGAAAAACTCAAATTTTGATGCTTATGAGGATAATGTTGAACAAAACTATGGACAAATGCACCAGATGATATATAACGGTGCATGGTGCGGTACAATGAATCAGGAAGTTGAAGAATAAACTTTCGTGGAAAATGAAATGAATCCAGAAGCATGAAGAATGTAAAACCACTATATTCAAGTTGTGATGCCAGTCAACTCGCCCTGAATGAAAATCAAGGAAGAATACCACGTCTCAGTGAGAGGCTTCAATCAAATTCACAATGGTTTAGTCGTTGCGCTTTAACAAACAACACTATGTCAGAAAGTTTGTAAGACACGAAAATGCTAATGGAGAGTTGGTGCCAAACAAACACTGATCATTACACTATGGTGTACATATTGATGACATAACAAAAGAAGGCACGGTTCGAGTGGATGAGAATGATCAAATTCCCTGACGGTTATGTTTCATCTAAGTAGTTATAGTGAAATCTATAAGCATATCTTGTTCGGGAGTCACGATTGTAATGTATTCATGCATTGTTTAATGCCAACTGCGTTCAAACTATTTCTTGAGCCGAGACACTGGCCATTGGCACAGTTGAGTGTCTTCTTTAGAAGTTGACGTGTGTGAAACTAACTCAAGTTAGTGTCGAATAAATGGATACGGATATCACATTTATAATTTGCAAGTTAGAGCAAATGTTCCCACCAGACCTTTTTTGACACAATGGAGAATTTTCTCATGCATCTATAGTATGAGGCGCTCTTAGGAGGTCTAGTTCATTACCGTTGGATGTATCCATTTAAAAGGTAACCTTAGTGTATATTTTAGGTTTTATTATTTAAAATCAATTGTACATTTTATGTTTTAATATTTAACACGAGTTGAAATGTCAATTTGTACCGCACACCTAACGTACGAGACCACCACTTTATTTTCATACTACTTTGACCAGCACATTGCAAATCAATATCGACTAGCAAAGTGAAACGTCATTGACAACTTAGAAAAGGGAGTTTGATCCAAATGACTTGTCTCTTTTTATAGAATCAAACATGACAATAGGAAAATTTTTACAAAGGACGTTGGACAATGGTGAGTATCACATTTTTCAAACTTATTTGATATCCAACTGTTTAGAAGTATAGTCGCACCTCGAGTAAGTTTTATACTTAATGTTGGTTTGATCATTTAGTCATTCAGTTTATTTCTTTTTATACTCTTACTCATATTATAGACATGTATGTTTGAAAGTCACACCCTGGTATTACTACAACACAAGAGTGAACAATCAAAGAATTTCGTTCATGGTTCTGCACTTACGTGAGTTTTTACAGTATTTTGATCTTGTATATATTCACATGAACTGTTTGAAAATGGTTTTGTGTGTTTGTCTCTAGATGGACTCACCTTTCTATTTCCGACCCTTGCATTATATCGTTGTCCAAAAGGCCTTCAAGGATTGCCAGATCATATACTGATTATGTTATCAATGGGTATAGATTTCAAATAGAAGCGCATTCAGTGAATAGAGCAATGAACAATAGTGGTGTACGAATAAAGTTTCAAGTGTTCGAAAACGATGCAGACAATTACTTTGAAGTCATTAACAAGATTCTTATGATTCAGAACACAAGTCCTACACTACAAAAAAAAAGTCAATTTGCGACCAGTAATTTGCCACCAACTGGTCATTTTTATTGTAGAATGCGACCAACATGGTAGAGGCAAAAAAGTTGGTCGGTCCTGAATTTGTGCGACTGTATAGTCACAAAAATACGACCAGGAATGTTTGGTCGCAAAAAAGTCAACATTTTGAAAAAACGACCAGATGGTCGCTTAAAAAAGTGACCATCTGGTCGTAATTTAAGTTGAAGACAAGTGACCAGTTGGTCACTTTTGGACTCAGACAAAATGCGACCAGATGGTCGTTTGTTTAGGGATAAAATACGACCATCTGGTCATAATGTAACTTGAAAAAAGTGACCAGTTGGTCACATGAAGCAGTGACCACGTGGTCTTTTATAAGAGACCAAGTGGTCACTTTTGTACTCAGACAAAATGCGACCAGATGGTCATTTATCTTAGGATAAATGCGACCATCTGGTTGTATTTAATAAATATTTTATTTATTTATTTAAATTACAATAATTAAAATTTAATATTAATTAAATTAATTAGTTAATTAATTATTAATTATTTATTTTAAAATTTAATAACAAAAAATTGGAATGAAAATAAAATATATATAAATCAAATATTCAAAAAATGTTTTATACAGAAGAAAACATCCTAGAACTACTGCGGAGGGGCGGGGGGTGGCGGAGGAGGCGTCGATGATGAATGGCCGCCGTCTAGGGATCTGAAGTACACGGTAAAAGATGCTGCGACCTGGGCCTCGACACGTGCCTGCATATCCTCGTAAATCTTAGCAACTCGAGAAATGAAGTCGTCGCGCAAAGCGTCCATGTCCGTGTGAAGCTGCTGAACCTCGCGCGCAGCTGCTGCTCAATTGGAGAAGGGCCGGATCTAGTGCTCGCTCCGCTCCGCTGAGGTCAGGGCACATCCGCGTAAAGGCGTCGCCCGTACGAGCCGAGCCCAGGAACTAATCCATCAAGCCGAACCCCTCTAGCAGCCTCCAAGAACGCCTCTCTACGGTCGTCCTAAGTCGGTTGCGAGTCTGGTATGGGCAACTGCTAACTCAACGACTCCGTGAAATGTTCCTAAACATTTAAAATTCAGAAAAAAAATAGTTAATATATAAGTTAGGAAAAATTTTAAAGAAAAAAAAATATTGAAATATTAGTAAATACCTGAACTTCTTTCGCCTTATCGTTGATGAACGTCCAGTCCTTCTTCGTGTAAAGAACGCGGTGCAGCTCATCGGGCGGGACAGGACGACCGTGCTCGCTTCCTAAAAATATTAGAGATTGAAGAAGAAAAAATAATAAATTAATAACTAATTGAAAAAAGAAAACAAGAAAAAAGTACGTAAAAAAATAAATAAAAACTTACCAATCGACGATGGTGCTCGTTGTGGGTCCGGGCCCCGGCTGTGTGTTTGGTGGGATTCTTCGTGCAGTTGGCCTTATTCCTCCTTGACACTGCCATGCCCTAGAGGGTGCTCAAGCTCGCGATAAGCCTCGCGTGGTCCTCTGGGCTTATCCACACGGGGCGGTTTGCTACTTGCTTTCTGCGCGACCGGTAAATGAGGTCCTTGAATCGATCCCGGATGTGATTGTCCCATAAGGGGAACAATCTACCGTCCGTGATATCGGGATCGATAATAGGAAACTTGCCTTGAAAAAATTGAAATAAAAAATTGTTAAAGTAATAAAGTAATAAATTTATTTCTATAAATTTCAAATCAATTAATTATAAAAAGAAATGATGTTTTTTACCTTCCAATTGTCGTACATCAGACGTTTCTCCATCTTCGGAATCTTCTGCCAGTGAAGGTCGCTAGGTAGAGGCATGCTCTGGAGGACCTCGCGAAACCGTTGTGAAACGGTTGTATGGGGCTGTACTCTGCAAAAACATAAAAATATTTTGATATTAGAAACTATTAGTTAACAGAAAAAAAAAAAGCACTTTTAAAAATGTACCAAGATTTAAAAATTAAGTAATTAAAACAATAAACAAAATTACTTACATATCCTCTTCAATCTGAAGGGTAGAGTCTGTGGCCCGAGGAGGCTGTGTGCCTGAAGTGGAGGGTCCCGCTGGATCAGACCCTGATGCTCCCCCAGAGTCGTTGCCTGGGAGTCCTGCCCCAATCGTCGTGTCGCAGGCTGGGTCTCAGGGACTGCAACATCGAGAGGGCCAGCAAGGCCCGACTCGTAACCGAAGAGGATGTTGTCCAACTCTCTCTAGTCGTCCGCATCGGGCGGCGGCGATGGCGGGCCGCGAGTCATCTCGTCAATCGCGTCGTCAGGCTCGTCGACCGGGGGAGAGGCGTCGTCGCCCGTCATAATCCTACAACTTAAACTAAACTAATTTAATACTAATTAAGTAATTAAAATATTGCAATAAATTAAATTAATTAATTAATTAATTAAATAATCTTAATTAAATCAATTAATTAAATAATCTAAATTAAATTGATTAAAATTAATTAACTAATTTAATTAGCTTAAGTGAACAAAGTAATTAAATAAAGTAAACTAAAATTAGCTTAAGTGAACTAAGTAATTAATTAAAGTAAACTAAGTAATGAAGATTTCAACTATTAGATTAAATTAAACTAAAATTAATTAAATTAAACTAACATTAATTAATAAAAACTAAACTAATTAAATAAGTTAAACTAAATTAAAATTAGATTAATTGAACTAAAATTTATTAAATTTAATTAACATTAATTAATAAAAACTAAACTAATTAATTAAGTTAAACTAAATTAAAATTAGATTAATTGAACTAAAATTTATTAAATTTAACTAACATTAATTAATAGAAACTAAACTAATTAATTAAGTTAAACTAAATTAAAATTAGATTAATTGAACTAAAATTTATTAAATTTGACTAACATTAATTAATAAAAACTAAACTAATTAATTAAGTTAAACTAAATTAAAATTAGATTAATTGAACTAAAAATTATTAAATTTGACTAACATTAATTAATAAAAACTAAACTTCTTAATTAAGTTAAACTAAATTAAAATTAGATTAATTGAACTAAACTTTATTAATTAATTAACGTAAACGAAATTAGATTAATTAACCTTAAGTAAACTAAAGTACTTAATTAAACTAAAATTAATTAAATTAACAACATTAAACTAAACTAATTAATTAATTAAAGTAAACTAAAATTAGATGAATTAAACTAAAATAAACTAAGTAATTAATTACACTAAATTAGATTCAATAAACTATAATTAATGAAATTAACAAAATTAAACTAAAATAATTAATTAAAATTAAGTAAACTAAATTTAAAGTTAAACTAAAACTAAAACTAACTAAAAACTAAAACTAAAACTAACTTAAAAATGTAAAATCTATACGAAAGCTAACCACGTAATAGAAATCGGGATTGGAGGTTTAGGGTTTTTAGGTTTAGAGTAGGAACGGGGAAAAAATAACGGGGGACGGAACGGGAGAAAGAGAGAAAAGAAAGAAAAAAGAGAAAGAAAAAGAGAAAGAAAAGGAAAAGGGAAACGGGGGAAAGGAAAACTGTGTGGAATTTAAATCAGAATTTGCGACCAACTGGTCACAAATATGTAATCATGACCAGAAACGAAAGGTCGCGCGTGCTGGGGAAATTACGACCAGGTGGTCACATTTTTATACATATTTGCGATCACCTCGTAGCATTTATTGAAAAAGCGACCATCTGGTCGCCACTTTGCCATTATCCAGAACAGCTTTCATATCACGAGTCCCATCAACAATTGCGACCATCTGGTTGCAATAGTGAAATTCACCACCAAAAATTGTGACCAGAAGGTCGTAATATTTAAATTCACCGCCATAAGTTTCATGAAAATTTAAATTTACCGCTAAGATTTGCAACCATCTGGTCGTAATTTCACTTATATTTTTTGAAAATATGATTCTACTTTTTCACAAATGCGACCAACTGGTCGCCTTTTCCTTCTAAATTTCACTTATATTTTTTGAAAATATGATTCTACTTTTACACAAATGCGACCAAGTGGTCGCCCTTTCCTTCTAAATTACTACCAAATGATCACCTTTTGTGTTAAATTGCGACCACATGGTCGCAAATATTAATATATATATATATATATATTTTAAATCATTCATTAAAGAAATAGTTTTAATAAATAAACACATAAACAGTGAATAATAAAGTTACGAAATGTCTCATTCATCATCCTTAGTTTCTTCTGTCGTTGCTTCTTCTTCTTCTTCTTCTTCTTCTTCTTCGTCGGATTCATCGTCTCACAAAGAAGTCCGTCACATAAAGTCTTCTTCTTCTTCTTCTTCTTCGGATTCATCGTCTCGAATAAATTCAGCATCAATGTCACGTGCGTGTGAAGTGGAAGCATTTGTATCATCATCATGCAATGTTATCATTCCATCGTTCAAAGGACGAACAGTACTTGCATTCTGACCATTGTCTATTGCACGACATCTTATCTCATCTTGCGTGATTATGTTTACGTAGACCCCACGGTGGGTGCCAAACTTTAGAGGAAGATTTTTGTCTATTATCGAAGATGTACATCTCACATGCAATCATCTTCTTCACATCGCCAAATTTCTGAATTCAAGAGAGAAAGAAGATGTCAGTGTGGTGCCTACCAAATACACTTCGACGATCAAGTAAATAGAGTTGGAGGTCAAAGTTAAGTTCAGATGGTTCTCTAATAAAACTGAATTACCTGTTTCCCTTTTTTCATTCGCCTTTTTATAGCCACGTTCATAGGCCTGGCGTTCATGGGCCATACGAGAATTTCATATGCGATATCGCAGATGACCTATTATCTGACAGATAGGATGCGCCCGATTTTTTACTCCTGGTTAGTAGTCGTTCACGTGCTGATTCATTTAGTACGAGTTTGTACAATCCCCGCCTCAAAATATTGGCTTGTTTTGGGTACCTCATCCATGAAACTCGCCTCTCTTTGGGCATACACTGTAATGGATCTTGGAGATATTCAGTCTTTCCTCCTTGGTTGGTCCGTAAAAGGTTTGGTCCTGGATTTTGGGACTTTCTCGAGTAGGCCTACTTCATCAGGTGATTTTCACCCTTTAAAATCTCTATACTAAATCAAAAGAGATGAATTTGACAAATCAAATAATGTCACATGTATTATTTATGGCCATTTGATGACATAATTTAGTCTAATCAAATTGTACTACGTGGCATTAGGCCCAAATCAAAGGTTCAAACATTCAGAGAGAGGACTGAGCACCAACAACTTTGAAGACCAAAAACTCTAAATGTTGATGACTTTGAAGATCGAAGACTTTGAAGACTCTCTAATACTGTCTTGGAGATAATTTTTTTGGGACTTAAAATGTGACGACCCGTCATTTTAAATAAATTAAAATCAGAGAAAACAGCGGAAGTCTTTTATTTTAAGAAAAATGGCGTGATTATGTTTGAAAATAGGCTAGCCAAAAACCTGTTTACATCTTAAATTCAAACATCTAAAATCACAAGGAACATTAAGTTCCATCCAGGAGTTTAAAATGATCAAAATCATAAAATGAGAACCATAAGCTCTTATGAGCTAAATACAAAGTTCAAATCATCAAAATGACATAAATTTCACAAATCAACCATGTACATGGATTTTTACATAACTCAAAGCCCATCTCGAAAATCATCATCCCTCGCGATCAAGCGCTGTACTCCTCTTCCACGATCCCAAACATTACCCGAAATGTTTGTAATATCATGAGCTAACAACTTAAGCCCAGTGAGAATAATAAGAATAAAAAAGTAAGAATAGACCTCAAACTCGCATTTCGATCGTGTCCAAATAACCTGGACACGAACAACTCCTAAAGTCCTCCAAACTCTAGGTAATTCTATTCCATATTCTCCAAATGATGATACTAATTAGCACACTTAGTCTAATTGTTCATCCAATAACTTGTTATAACATAAAAGTAATAAAAGTAAATGACTTTGCATAAAATATAACATCTCGATTCTCTTTCTCATCTATCATATGCATAAAAAGTAATGAGTACATCCATAGGATACGCATTCGCCATTTATGCATGTAATGAAGGTAATGTGGATTTTCACAAACTATCCACCCTTATCCTTATGTATGAAGGTAATGTGGGTATCCACTCATCCACCATTCAACCTCATGTATGAAGGTAATGTGGGTATCCACTCATCCACCATTCACCTTATGCATGAAGGTAACGTGGGTATCCACTCATCCACCGTTCCTTTCATTCTTTTCTTTTCTCTTTTCAATGATGCGAGATGTTATGGTATAATAAATAATGGTGCAAAATGTTATGCATATGCTTGTAAAAATAAATAAAGTAAAGTACGATTATTAAATAACCGAAACAAGCATAAAGTAAAAGCGGCATAAAGTAAGACATAAAGTAAAAATAGATAGGAATCAAGGCATAACGATATGTAAATCGAATTCGTTAACAATAATGAAAGTAAAGGTCAAACATAACGATTATCCTAACCTTTAAGGATTCTAAACTTCCAATGAATCCGAGGTTCTATCAACCGTGCTTTATCAAAAGTCTTGGATCCTTTAACTTCCAATGATCCAAAACTTAGTTTCACATCGAACCTAACTTAGAATCTTCTAAGATTCAAGTCTTTTCTTGAGAATTTCTACGTTCTCACTTAAAGGATTAACTCTTAATCCTAAGGGCACTAACTCACAACCCTCTAATCTTAGGTTCGGATTCTAATCTTATTTCCAAACTCTTCAAACCGTCATACTTGTCCGCTTCTATAGTTACTTTAAATACTAACTATTCTCACCTTAGCCAATTAACTCCAAATCTCCAATTTTCCACGAGTCAACAACCGAGCAAACGCACCTACAATTCACCGATTGTACAACATATTACAATTCATAACTAATATGCGAACAAATGTGCAATTTCGGGTGAATAGTGATTTCGGATGAATAGTGTCTCGGGTGAATAGTGTTTTCAGGTGAATAGTGTTTTTCGAAAATCCGGGTTCAAAATCGTCATTTTTCATGATAGAAATTCATGATTTCAACTTCAAATCTCACTTATTATCAAAAACGAACAAAACCACCTAAAAAGTTTTGAAAACTTACTTTTTGGGATTTCCTTAGAGAACGGGAAACTTGAAAAGCTAGGTTGGATAGGTAGCCCTCGTCCCTACCATTCCAACGCAACCAAAACACGGCGGATCCGCCGAGAAACGAATGAGAAACGAAGAAAAGAAACTTCTCATCCATGGTGGATGGAAGCTCACGGCAAAGACAAAGGAGAAGAAGAAGAGGAAATTGATTTTTTGTCAACTTAGGTGATATTTAATGATAAAATGAATAGTAATTTTAGATATTTTAAGAAATTGGAAATGACGGGGCGTCCTTTTATGACTTTTGACTTCTAAATCGAAACCCGATGCTCTTAAATAAATCTAAAGGTGATTAATAATTATTAATTGGCCTATTAATAATTATTAATGTCACCGAAACGAATTTAGAGCATTAAAAGGGATTAAAAGCGAATTTGATCGAAATTAACTACTAAAATCGAAATTACAAAATAATAATTAAACTAAATACTTAAATTGGAAATAAATAAATAAATAAATAACATTAAATAAATAAATAAATAAAATTCACTTCAAAATAACGGGACGTTACAGTCTACCCACCTTAAAAGACTTTTCGTCCTCGAAAAGTGCGTTCACTAAGTGAATAAAGCGAGGGTACTTTGACTGTATCTCATCTTCACGTTCCCACGTTATTCCCTTTGACACTTGGTTCTTTCAAAGAACCTTAACCAAATGAATTCCTTTTCATTTTTCATCACTTTTGTTCGAAGCGCTCTTATCTTAACGGGTGCCTTCTCATAAGACTTATTAGCATTCAAAACAACCGGCTTAATCAATCACGTGGAACGGATTCACCATGTATTTCCAAAGCATCAATACATGGAAAACATTACAATCGGTTGGTAACAAAAGTGGTAAGGCTAAACAACAAGCTACCACTTCTACTCGATTGAGTATCTCGATAGGCCAATAAACTTAGGGTTCAACCCGCCCTTATTCCCAACTTTCATAACACCCTTCATTGGTGCCACTTGAAGTATACGAGATCCACTACTACACTTTAACCGGCTACTACGAATCCTGCGTCAACTTTGGTTAACTCTTAACCTTTCTCTAAACAAATGATAGACTCGCTAGTCATTTGTTACAACTTGTGTTTCAAAAGTCTCTTTTCACCAATCTTATCCCACTTGAGTGGAAGAACAACACTTTCAACCATAAAGTGCCTAAATAGTACCAAAACTTCGAGACAAAGCGAGTGTCTCGTTACGATAAAATCTTCACCGGCACACCACAACCGATCAATCTTTCTTTGGTATAACTGTACCTAGTCTTAACCTGGATAGATGATCCTTCCAAAAAGTAAAAGTGTGCAATTTTTCATCAAATGGTCTACAAACACCCAAATGATATCATAATTCCTTACCGTCCTTGGCAAACCTTGATAAAACTTATGGAAACCTTCCCCATTTCCATTCAAGTACTCTTCAAGGTTAAGATAACCCGATATACTTTCCTTTTTGGGCCTTGACTTGCTAACAATTCAAGCACTTACTCACATACTTTACAAATCTTATGTTTCATCCCGGGTCATCAATATATTGTCCCGATTCTCGTACCTCTTTGTATTGCCTGGATGAACATAAAAGATAGAACTATAACCTTCCTCCAACAGTTCTTTTCAAAAAGCGATCCTGGAAGGCACACATAGCTTCTTACGATACGTCGAGTACTATGTAGAGAAGATAAAATGGCCGAAAATATCGACTCAACCTCTCTAAAACCGCCCGCAAAAGAGCCTCACCTCTCTATGCATCAATCATTCTCCGCCTCAAAGTATGTCCCACGTTAAACTAGCCACACTCACGGTGACTTGGGCGATAAACAAGCTATCTCGGTCGTTCCATATCCCACTTCAATCTCAAAGGTATGGCGGACAAAGGGGATGAATGAGAAGACTTTCTGCTGAGCGTGTCGACCCCTACATTGGCTTTTCCAGGATAATCCCGAATATTACGATCATAATCCTTACGAGCTCTAACCATCTTCGCTGTCTCATATTCATTTTATTCCGAGTGAAGAAATACATGAGACTCTTATGGTCAAAAATATCGAGAATCTCCTCACTAAAACAAATAATGCCTCCATAAATTCAATGTGTGAACAAAAGGCGCCAATTCTAAATCATGAGTCGGATATTTCTTCTCATGCTCTTTCAAGCTGACGGGAAGCATAGACTATAACTTTCCCGTGTTACATCAACACACATTCCAACCTCGTGGGAAGCATCTTATCACGGTCAAACCTCCCGGTTGCGTAGGCGACACTAGAACGGGTGTTGTTACAAGCCTCCTCTTGAGCTCCTCAAAGTTCCTTTCACAATCCTCCTACCATATAAAATCAACTCCCTTCCGGTGAAACGTGTCAAGGTGAAGCAATTTTGGAGAAATCTTGCACAAACCATCTATAATAGCCTACAATTCCCGAGAAAATAGCGAATATCGGTCACACTAGTCGGTCTAGGCCGATTATTAACGCCTCAATCTTAGAGGATCAACGAGATACTCCTCTACTCGATACTACATGGCCTAAAAATGCCACTTCCTGCCCAAAACTCACCCTACACTTAGAGAACTTGGCATACAATCTCCGATCTCGTAGAACCGTCAATACCTCTCAAAGGTGCATAGTGTGCAACTCCTCTGTCTTGGAATAAACCAAGATATCATCAATGAATACAATCATAAAAGCATCAATGAACCTCCCGAACACCGTGTGCATAAGGTCCATAAAAGGTGGCGCAGCGTTGATCAAGCCAAAGGACATAACTACAAACTCATAAGTCCATAACACGCCCCGAATCTTTGTCTTGGGAATATCCTCATCCCGAATCCTCAATGATGATAGCCGGATCTCAAATCTATCTTCGAAAAGATAGGGCTCCTCCGATTGATCAAACAATTCCTCCATCCTTGGCAAAGGTTACTTGTTTTCACCGTAACACGCTCCAACTCTTTATAATCGATACACAATTGCATAGAGCCATCTTTCTTTTTCACAAACAACACCGGGGCTCCCCAATGATCATATAGATCATCAATCCAATGCAATTAATACTTGTTTTACATTGTAACTTGATTCAACCCTCGATAATCAATACGGGTTTCACCGAATCTGTCTTTCTTTTTACAAACAACGAGGTGCTCCTTACAAGGACGCACTAGGGTGAATAAACCCCCGAGTTTAAGAGTTCCTATAAGCCGACTCTTAAGCTCTTTCAAGGCTGGCTAGTCTCTGCAGGGTATCGATAATACTAGCTAAATCATCTCAAGCTATATCTCTTAGAAGCATTCTAGCTTCTAACATACATATCAAAGTGGGTGTTACTCGTCTACTAGACCCACGAAAGCATAAGCTAGTCCCACTGGACTCATACAATCAAAACTTTCTCGATACAAACTATAATGATGGTACGATTGGTGGGGATAGCCAATCTATACCCAATATCACCTCAAAATCGAACATATGCATAACAATCAAAGTAAAATGTGAGCATCTACTCATAATGCAAATGTCATAAGTGCCATCGCACTATCATCATAATAAACTCCCCACGTAAAAGCACACATCTCAAAACCCATGGCTCGGCCAAGAGGCGGCAACTCATTATAACAAGATAAAATAAAAGAGTGGCTAGCTCCGGAATTAAACAGAAATAAAAGCCAAACGGCCTGAAAATAATAAAGTATAAAACACTACCACACTGGTGGCTTTTCCTGATAATCTTGACCTTATTACTACGTTGTGATGGTTGTATCTTATACACCCTATAAAAGTGGCGTGAATCCAAGTTTGATCACAACATAGCATCTTGGTAGAAGTGTGCATCTCCCTGATGGAAACTAACACAACTATTGTAGTAAGGATGATCCAATCCTTGTTGAGCCCCACCTAGAACCAGTTGTTGTTGTTGCCGCTGTTGTTGTTGTTGTTGATGTTGTTGTTGCTGCGGTATCCCTTGATCGCGTCGTCATCCTTTGCTTTCTTCTTCCGAGGGTAATCTTTCCCGTAGTAGTTAATTTTCTTTTCCTTTCATAAGATGTAAAATCCAAGATAAGGATGACTCCTAAGCCTCCTTATTCAAATCTTGAACGAACTCCGACCTCGAGAGATCATTTGCTTTCTTGTAAGGGAAGCCGGTGCTGTCAAACACCTTAGTTCAATATCATTCTAACCTTCCAACATAGGTTTTACTTTAGAGTCTATCATAAAAGACTCAGTGAGGTCCAAACTATGCCCTACAAGTTTCTCAAAGTTCACCGTTCAATTAGATGGTCAAACACCATGTGAATTGAAATTCACCAAGCCATCTCATTATCTTATAGAAGTTACCGATATCACGGCCCATCAACTTCCTTTTATACTTCATTCGAATACCAACACTCCACCTTAGTGTTAGTCAATCTTGAAAATTTTCCAATTATGGATCTCGATAACTCGACCTCGAGTATAATCCAATTCAAATTAGCACATCATACCATGATAGTGACCAAACTAGGCCATTAACCAATTATCACAATCTTTAATGGTCCTCGTTGAGACTTATCACGTAAAGTCCTTACTTCCTCTTTTAAGTGGCAACACACTTTCCTTTCTCATACAACCGTACTACCAGGATTTACCATTTACCATAATCCAACTTTCTCAACTCAAACAAGGAACTTGTCCATTGAGTTAAATCTAGGTTCCTGGACACGAGCCAAACCGATTCCTTACAAATTCTCACCTCAAACGGGTGTTTCATCTCTTATCTTGGGCTCCAGGACAAACATGTTCCCTTGTACACCCAAAAAGTCAACACACATCTACTAAGACCACTACTTAGCAATTGTGTGACAATAATACTTTAATCAACTTTAAGGATCAAACGATTGATCTCTCGGAATATCTTATCTCCTTTACTTTGACATTATGTCAATACTCTTAACGAGGTGTATAACCTCCAAATCTGCACGGGATCATCGCCTTCCCGATACCCTTACCCAAATCTCAATATGGGTCAAAATAACATAACCACATAGTGGTTTTACAAGATTGTGAAATATCACAACATCATTAACTTTTAACAATATTCTCATAAACTTTCCAATATCAACGAAATAAAAGTATGAGAATAAAAGTTATAGGCATACCTGTGCCGCTTCTCGAATGATGACTTAGAATGGACTTAAAAACAAAACATGAAAACAAACATGCATCGCATGTAGTCTAGTAACCCTAAGGCTCGGATACCAAGTGTGGACCCGGTCATTTTAAATAAATTAAAATCGGAGAAAACAATGGAAGTCTTTTATTTTAAGAAAAATGGCGTGATTATGTTTGAAAATAGGCTAGCCAAAAACCCGTTTACATCTTAAATTCAAACATCTAAAATCACAAGGAACATTAAGTTCCATCCAGGAGTTTAAAATGATCAAAATCATAAAATGAGAACCATAAGCTCTTATGAGCTAAATACAAAAGTTCAAATCATCAAAATGACATAAATTTCACAAATCAACCATGTACATGGATTTTTACATAACTCAAAGCCCATCTCGAAAATCATCATCCCCTCGATCAAAGCGCGGGGCTCCTCTCTTCCACGATCCCAAACATTACCGAAATGTTTGTAATATCATGAGCTAACAACTTAAGCCCAGTGAGAATAATAAGAATAAAAAGTAAGAATAGACCTCAAACCGCATTTCGACCTGTGTCCAAATAACCCGACACGAACAACTCCTAAAGTCCTCCAAACTCTAGGTAATTCTATTCCATATTCTCCAAATGATGATACTAATTAGCACACTTAGTCTAATTGTTCATCCAATAACTTGTTATAACATAAAAGTAATAAAAGTAAATGACTTTGCATAAAATATAACATCTCGATTCTCTTTCTCATCTATCATATGCATAAAAGTAATGAGTACATCCATAGGATACGCATTCGCCATTTATGCATGTAATGAAGGTAATGTGGATTTTCACAAACTATCCACCCTTATCCTTATGTATGAAGGTAATGTGGGTATCCACTCATCCACCATTCAACCTTATGTATGAAGGTAATGTGGGTATCCACTCATCCACCATTCACCTTATGCATGAAGGTAACGTGGGTATCCACTCATCCACCGTTCCTTTCATTCTTTTCTTTTCTCTTTTCAATGATGCGAGATGTTATGGTATAATAAATAATGGTGCAAAATGTTATGCATATGCTTGCATATGCTTGTAAAAATAAATAAAGTAAAGTACGATTATTAAATAACCGAAACAAGCATAAAGTAAAGCGGCATAAAGTAAGACATAAAGTAAAAATAGATAGGAATCAAGGCATAAAGATATGTAAATCGAATTCCGTTAACAATAATGAAAGTAAAGGTCAAACATAACGATTATCCTAACCTTTAAGGATTCTAAACTTCCAATGAATCCGAGGTTCTATCAACCGTTCTTTATCAAAGTCTTGGATCCTTTAACTTCCAATGATCCAAACTTAGTTTCACATCGAAC
This sequence comes from Gynostemma pentaphyllum, assembly GCA_028015215.1. Lineage (NCBI taxonomy): Eukaryota > Viridiplantae > Streptophyta > Magnoliopsida > Cucurbitales > Cucurbitaceae > Gynostemma > Gynostemma pentaphyllum. The sequence goes on from CM051354.1 coordinate 24,112,962, forward strand.
CTAACTTAGAATCTTCTAAGATTCAAGTCTTTTCTTGAGAATTTCTACGTTCTCACTTAAAGGATTAACTCTTAATCCTAAGGGCACTAACTCACAACCCTCTAATCTTAGGTTCGGATTCTAATCTTATTTCCAAACTCTTCAAACCGTCATACTTGTCCGCTTTCTATAGTTACTTTAAATACTAACTATTCTCACCTTAGCCAATTAACTCCAAATCTCCAATTTTCCACGAGTCAACAACCGAGCAAGCGCACCTACAATTCACCGATTGTACAACATATTACAATTCATAACTAATATGCGAACAAATGTGCAATTTCGGGTGAATAGTGATTTCGGATGAATAGTGTCTCGGGTGAATAGTGTTTTCGGGTGAATAGTGTTTTTCGAAAATCCGGGTTCAAAATCGCCATTTTTCATGATAGAAATTCATGATTTCAACTTCAAATCTCACTTATTATCAAAAACGAACAAAACCACCTAAAAAGTTTTGAAAACTTACTTTTTGGGATTTCCCTTAGAGAACGGGAAACTTGAAAAGCTAGGTTGGATAGGTAGCCCTCGTCCCTACCATTCCAACGCAACCGAAAAACACTGACGATCCGCCGAGAAACGAATGAGAAACGAAGAAAAGAAACTTCTCATCCATGGTGGATGGAAGCTCACGGCAAAGACAAGGAGAAGAAGAAGAGAGAAATTGATTTTTTGTCAACTTAGGTGATATTTAATGATAAATGAATAGTAATTTTAGATATTTTAAGAAATTGGAAATGGCGGTGGGCGTCCTTTTATGACTTTTGACTTCTAAATCGAAACCCGATGCTCTTAAATAAATCTAAAGGTGATTAATAATTATTAATTGGCCTATTAATAATTATTAATGTCACCGAAGCAATTTAGAGCATTAAAAGCGATTAAAAGCGAATTTGATTCGAAATTAACTACTAAAATCGAAATTACAAAATAATAATTAAACTAAATACTTAAATTGGAAATAAATAAATAAATAAATAACATTAAATAAATAAATAAATAAAATTCACTTCAAAATAACGGGACGTTACATAAAATCTCACAAGTTTTGAAAACTTTGGTTTCAAGCTTCAAGACCACAATAAATCGATTGATTCGTCACATGCTAAAAAGTCATAGATTTCTCATTGATTCGAGAAATACATCAATCGACCGTCGAATCAAAAATTATATTTCGGAGAAATAATCAAAAAAATATTTTATTAGAGATTGTAACACTTACAAATATGTCAATATAATTCCATCTTTCTCATTCATTTCATCCCTTTGAAATTTATATGTGAACAAATATCATTATTTACTTTGGTTTCTTATTTCAAATAACCAAGAAATGGGTTTAGCCTAATAATTTTCCCTACTTAATACCATTATATTCAATATCTCAATTAAATTATATATTTGGTCCCTAATGTTTAACATCGTTTTCTTTTTTCTATTTTAGTCTCTAAATTTTGAAAAGATTCAATTTAATCCTTTTACGTTTAGATTAGGTTCAATTTTAGTTCCTACCTTAGTATTCCTCACTATAAAAATTGATGTAGCGCATTCTTTAATGATTAGCATTGACATTGAATATTTAGATGCTTAAAGTAATATTACCAAAGACTTTTTTTTTTATAACATAATCAATATTATATAATTATCACCATCAAGTTGTCTAAAATCAATGCCACAATGTTAAAACACGTATGGTGTTTCAATTTCATAAAAAATTTAACCATAAAGACAAAAACTGAATGGAATAAAAGACATTAGAGATTAAATTATAACTTTCAAAAATTTAGCTTGACTAAATTATAACTTTTTGAAACCATGGGACTAAATTATAATTTTTTAAACGTTAAGAAGTATATTAAAAATTGGGACAAACGTTACCAACTAAATGTATATTTTCACTTAAATATTGAATCTCAAGTCATTAAACAGATTAACAAATGTGGGAACAAAGAACTATTATGTGATGTAGAATGTTAAATCATCACATTAGAAAAATCTAGTAAATTTTATCTAGGGTCGATTACTTTTATGAAAAAGTAACATAAAAAAAAAGTAATAATATAAAATCTAGTAATCTTTAACTTTATAAGATTTTTGCCTTCCCTTGGAAAATTTCCCTTCTCTTTATTTAAGAGAGAAAAAAGTATTTGCAATGCTCAAGAAGGTGGGGTCAGAATGCTGGTGCGTGGTGTAAGAAAAAAATAATAATAATGTAAATAATAATTAGGAAAGGCCAACAGTGGTTTTGCAATAAGGGACCAGAAAAAGATGTTCCCCTTTTGGGTTGTGATGCACATTCAAATAAAGAGGGTGGGCAATGTGCATTTGTAACGAACATATCAAAAAGGAATTGTTTGACAATTAAACAAAAGTACTAAATGCAAAAGGCAGGTTTAAGAGTACTACTATCCAGTAGAATTAGGTCGAATATTTATAAAAATAGTAGTTGAAAAACTTATGTATATAAAAATAATAAAAAACTCAGATTTACACATAAAATATTACAAAATTTCAACTGATTTTATCTAACTATTCACTAATTTCCGTACAAGTAATCACTGTTCAACACATATGTAACTACTTATTCAACACATATGTAATCACTAATTTTATTGATTTAGCGTAACAATTGATATTTCATGCATGTAATTAATGATTACCTTATAAGTTATCACAGATAACCTTATAAGTTTTCGCTAATTTCTTTGATTCACATGAATAAGAGTTTTAAAAAAACTGATATATTTATAAATACTTTTCAAAAATACTATAAAAAAAAATTATACTACATAAAGAATTTTTTTTATTTTTTTACTTTTTTATCTACCTTTATTTATTAAAATTTGTGTCCCTTGGAAAAAAATTGGGGCTCTTGCAAAAATAATAAAATAAGGTTCAATATTTATAAAAATAGTAGTAAAAATTGCAAAAATAGCAGAAAACTTAAATTTGCATATAAAATATTACAAAACTGCCACTAGTTTTGTATGAGTAATCATTGATTTCCGCACAAGTAATCACTGATATTACTGATATCCTGATATTTTGTGCATGAATCACTGATTACCTAATAGTTATCACTGATTATCTTATAAGTTATCACTGATTTCTTTGATACACATGAATGAAGGTTTTTAAAAAATTGCTATATTTGTAAATACTTTTTTAAAATGCTATATTTATAAATATTGTTGAAAATTCTTCTACCAAATGAAATTTGGCAAAAAAAAAATTGTAGCTCCACCACTATAAGAAGTAAAGTAAGATTTAATGAAATTAATGTATCTTTACAATCTAAGAGCTGTATCGGGGATGAGCAATAATGGAAGAACACGTAATTTAGGGGAAAAAAATAGAGAGGGGCCAAGGGGGCCAGTGATTGAGTTTATATCTTTAAAAAATATTTAAAATAGGTTTGACAGTTCAATGAATAATACGATCAATTATACTATGCCATAATCATTTTTGTTATGTTGTAAGGTCTGTTTTGTACCATTTATTTTAAAAATATTTTCAGTTAAATATTTCTAAATAAATACTATTTAAGAGTTTCATCTAAATACACTTGAGAGAAGTATATACTTGTTAATGAACATTTTTTGAAGAATAAAAAATCAAATATTTTCTCCAAAAATACCTTATAGTTTACCAAATGTTTTTAGATAAAACACTTAATTGATATTTATTCTAAAGCGTTCACTCAAAACATTTTTAGGAGAAGTTGTACCAAACGGACCTTAAGAACTGTTGGATGGATTTAAAGTGCATTTTCATTAAGGGTTTAGAGCACCTTGGTTTGTGTAGTTTGTTTAACATTGTGAAGTTTGGACTTTTGTAATTTGTATTTGGTGTATGAATTTATGCACAGAACAAACTTTTATTTTTAAATAAAAGTTGAAAAATTATCGTACTACAGTAAATCTATAGATTTAAAAAAAGTAAAATGACTTAATATAGTAATCTAAGAATTGTAGATAAAACAAAACCCAAAATTCAAAACTACTCCTAGTCCCACCCTTTTTTTTTATCGATATTATATCAAATTATGGGAGGGGAGACTCGCACCTTTGACCTCAACGAAAGGGAATAAGTGTCTGTTCAGTTGAGCTATATTTAGGTTGACCAGTTGTGATGACCCTACTCCTTTTAAATAACTTTGAAATAAGAACGCGCGACAGACTTAGTTTTTAAATAAAAACTGGCATGGTGACGTTTAAAACTTGGACTATCACAATACTCCGTAAATACAATTTTCCATCACATAATTTCAAAGCGTGGAATGTGCATTCCTTATTTACGAAAAGTTCAAAAACAATTCAAGATCATAAAAGTTTAAAGTATAAATGCTCTCATGAGCTCATATACAACACGTGCATCAAAAGATGGAATATAAAAGAAACATAAGTTCATGGACTATAAACTCTCTCTAGTCCATCTCCACATCATCGTCATCGAGATTAAGTGGCACTGGCTCCTCTTCCATGACCACGACCACGTCCATTGTCCATACCTGAAAAATAGTAATATCATGAGCGAAAACCCCAATGAAGATAAACGGAAAAGGAAGTAACATTAGACTCCAAACTCATATCTAGATTTGCATCCAAAAAGCTTACATAATATTTACTACTCAACAACTTCAAAGGGGTTCACATCAATCATTACACTTCCAATTACGAGATCTCTCAAATAAACAAGAACTCTCAAGCTTATCAAAGTATCATATCTCATACTATACATATCATTCACATTTCCTTTCTCTATAGCAACTCAAGCTATACATATTATTCTCATTTCTAGCATTCTTTCCATAATCTGTTACTCACTTAGTTCCAACAAAACTAGTCAAAAATCCAAACAAAAGGTACCTCCTTAATACTTATGTATTTCACAAATGAAAAGTAATTTAAGATTCTGATGGGTGTCCGTAGTTCCTCATATCTAAGTTACAAGTTAATAGAGACATGGATAATACCAGATAAATACAAAGAATACACAACATAAACATTATCTTACTATCTCTCCCATTAATATCTCTGCCATAAGTAAATATAAAATATGGACAATAGCAGATAATGCAAAGATCACACAACATATACATTATCTCATTATCCCTCCCATTAATACGTTTGCCTTTAAAAACATAAAACATAGATAATACTAGATAATGCAAAGATCACACAGCATATACATTAATCCTTCCCATTAATACGATTGCCTTTAAAACATAAAATATGAATAATACCCAATAATGTAAAGATCACATAGCATTTACATTATCTTATTATCCCTACCATTAATACATCTACCTTTACAAACATAAAACATGGATAATACCACATAAATACAAAGATCACACAACATATACATTATCTCATTATCTCATTATCCCTCCAAATAATACATCCTCCTTTAAAACATAAAACATAGATATAATACCAGATAATGCAAAGATCACACAACATATACATTATCTCATTAACCCTCCCATTAATACGACCGCCTTTAAAAACATAAAACATATATAATAAGTATTCAGAGTCTCATGATGCATTTGAAATATAAACAGAGTCCCAATGACGAAAAAGAACGAAAAGTAAACGGAATCTCAATAACGAAGAGTAAACGGAGTCTCAATAACCTTCACTTCCAATTACTCCATAATTTGCAAATCCATAACTCATCCCAAAATCTCATAACATAAAATAAAGTCAAGACATAAGGCCTTCAGTTAATCACATGAACAATATTAAAGTCAAACCCATCGGCCTTCAAATAATCATATGAACAATATTAAAATCAAGCTCATTGTCCTTCAAATAATCACATGATCAATATTAAAGTCAAGCTCATCGACAAACAGATTGACATCAAGTTATTCACCTAACATCACAGTCTCATTTTCATCCTTTATTAATCAAACAAAATTTCATATTTGATTCCCATGCACATCCCATTATACTTGGATCCTTCTAATACCCATCATCAAGAATAACACCAAAATGAACATAAACCTATAATTCTTCAAGAGTTAGTCATTTCTACTAAAAGTTCCATAAGCTCACCCAACTCATTTTAGAACTAACTCTCAAGCCTAAACAAATTAGTAAGCATGCTTTAAATCTCTCATTTCAAAAATCCATCTCAACTTCCGATCATACAAATCGTTCAACAAGTTTGGTTTCAAAGTTTACTTTAAATTCTATTTATCTACACCTAGCGTGCTTGAGTGAAGACAATGTTCCAACCAACCGCAAACGAGCAACCAACACCTACAATAACATCAATTGAAAACATTTTACAACCCATAACTAAGATGAGAAAAGAGTGATTTTCGGGTGAACAATGATTTTAGATTCATAGTGTTTTCAGATTCATAGTGTTTTATGAAATTCTAAGCACAAAATCTTCTAGTTTCTCGAAGGAAATTGAATATTTCGACTTAAGATCTCATTTAGAAACAACATATGAAAATTTCTAAAAACTCACTTTCTAGGGCTTACCTTGGAGAAAGAGAAACGTCATGAAGGTAGGATGGATAGAAAGTCTAAGTCTCGAGCAATCCAATGAAAAGGAATCGGTGAAATCGATCGAGAAACGAAGAAAATCCGAGCTCAAATCTCCTCTTGAGGGTGACGGCCATGGGAGCCTTTTTAGAGAGGTCTTTGTAGCTTTTTATTCTTTTGTCAAAATGATGAAGAAGATAAGGATGATTGAATTTAAAGTTGAGAAGGAAAATTACGAAAAATCCCCTCACTTGCTTCTAGCTTTTAAAACTTAGCCCATAGCACTTAAACTAGCTAAAAGGTGATTAATAATTATTAATTGGTTAATAATTATTAATACGCCTAATTCTAATTTAAGCTTCTAAAGTAATAAACGTCAAATAAAAGAATATAAATTCGAAAATCAAAGTTATCTAACTCTAAGACTAAATTAAATGCTTTAAAAAATTACCTTGTAAAGTAATGGGACATTACACTAGTCCCACCTCTCTTATAAAATACATAATGATAAAATTATATATATATATATATATATATATATAAAAAATAAAAGATGAAATAAGTAAATAAAAAAGTATTAATCAATGTTTATAATTTTAATAGAAAAAAAATAATAAAAGGGAGTAGTTGTTTAGATAGTGACGTTATAAACATGAAAATTGGATTAGAAAACGTTGTAAAAGTGTTTGGTCCACATCCCACAAGAATAATGGTATAACTGTATGGGTAACACGTCAGAAACAGAAACTACACAAATATATATAAAGCTTCCCACAAAGATTGAGGTGGTCCCATATTTAGGTATGTTGTTTGACTTCTGAATGAAATGAAGGTGAAATTTACATTGTTTTATGTGTAATTTTAAAAGCGGTAAATGTTTGAAATTTTAAAAAATATATATATTTTAAGATTGAAACTCTATCGATCATAATTTGAGTATTAGACCAATCTCTATTTGAAATTGGTGGATCTAATTTAAGAAATGTAGTTTTTTTTTTTTTTTTTTAAATTTCAAAACTTTTGATATTTTTGAAAATATCAATTACTAATATACTATTTTTAAAAAGTCATGAAATAATAACTTTTTTCTTTATTAATATTATGTATTTTAAAATAATTTGAAAAATACTATAGTGTATAAAATATTTTAAAAGTATGATAAATTATATACCTTTTTTTCATCATAAAAGCCTAAAATCGTATATACTATTTAGGATTTCATCATTTAGGGAGGGAAAACTTAAAATTATGAAAACTATTATCGAAGTAGATTGAATTAAATTTTTAGTCACAATTTTGTGTCCAAGAGCAAGAAAGATTTTATAGAGTTGGATTGGTGACAATACACCATTCAATAAGAATTCAAATTATACCATATATGACAAAATACCAAAAATCACTAAAATACCCATACGTTAAAGAAGAGTGTCACCATATTATTAGCGAAATAATAATATCTTTTTTTTCTTTTGTCAAAAAAAAAAGTCCACTGTAAGTAAAATATATATAAAATAAATAAATGGTCCGGGTATATATGAAATATTTCACTTAAAAATGTAATTTTTTTATAAATATATTACTTAGAAATTCAATTATAATAAAAAAATTGAAAATGATTGGATTTAATACAATAATAATAGAAAAATCCATATCACTTCACTAATAATACAATAACAACCATTCCTTAAAGTAGGGTATTTGAGCATTGTTAGGGTGAAAAATAGCCCTCACACGGGCCGTGTACACCAAACCGACCCACTTGGGTCAAAACCCATCCGGATCGCCGCTTAAAGGAGCTAATCTTCTTCAAGCCATTAAAAGATCCATTAAGGCTAGTCCAGTACTAGCCCCAGTCATGAGGCCTACCATCAAGAGACTATAAAGGTTCACTTGACCTATCAAATCAAGAAAGTTCACATATTTCAAAACCCTAATACTATCTTGTGGCGCAAGCTACTTCTCACCTACCACCACCTAACTTGATCGTCGGAGGGTCCTTGGCCAATACCATATCGGTGCCCTTTTGATCGTTAGTTTTCTCTTTGTCTCAGGTAGCTACGCCATCGAGAGACCCAACACGCGACGTAGCGTGTTCAACCGTGTGGGAGAGATCCACCTGAGAAATATACCACACATTTTGGCACCCACCGTGGGGCTGTTAATAAAGCGATTTCATTCCAAATCCTGATACCTACGCGGTGCCCGCAAGAAGAAACAATGACCACTCAGTCAGCAAAACAACGGGCTCTCAATGAGACCATTAACCGGAATGAAGTACTAGAGACGGACAACGGTGTCTCAGGCCATAACACAGTGCTGAAGACGGTCAATATTGCACTGGCAGAGGACCGGGAAATGATAGAGACCAACAAAATGCTGTTGCAAGAGGTAAGAGAGATGAGGAGCTTGTTTGGGGAAAAGCTGACGACGGTCCGGTTAAACGGCCAGACTGCCCTGAACGTAGATGAGGGAGGCCCCTCTAAGCTCAAAGCTAGCAAGTCACAAGCCAGACGGTGACGTCGGAGGGCCACCACGTCTGAGAAGGGAAAGTACACGGCTGATAACGACCTGCAAACTAGGTTGTCGGCCCGATGACAAAGAGACGACGTAGACCAAGTCCTCCTCCATAAAGGAAAACCCGAGCAAGCGAGACTTTGTATGGAATGACATGTGGTTGAAAGCTCAAAACAAAGCCCCGTCTCAGAGGAGTAGCAAAGAGAAGGAGGATTCGAGCTACACCAGGAGTGATGAGGAAAGTTCGGCTTCCACCAACAAGGATATGTGCCGGAGAAACCAATAGAAGCACGCCGATATGAGACAACTTCTCAAAGAGAAAGCGGCGAGAAAGGAGTCCAAGAAAAAGACAAAAACTAATTCCGACGCTCGGGAACCAGTCGACTCCCCTTTCACAAGAAGAATCATATCGGTCACGCAACCGAAACACTTCATCCTCCAGAAAGTTAGAAATGTATGACGGAACCAAAGATCCAATGGAACACGTGGCTCACTTCGTCAACATGATGGAATTATCCTATGTAATCGGGCCGGATCTGGATGCAATAACCTACAGGTTTTTCCCCACAAGTCTGAAGGGTTCACCCTTGCTGTGGTTTAATAGCCTTCCCAAAAGGTCTATCAAAGCATTTTCAGACTTGTCATCAGCAATCCTCAATGAGTATAGCGTGAGTCGGAAGTTCATTAAGACGAACCACGACCTCTATGACGTTTTGATGGGGGAGAATGAAACCTTGAGAGACTTCATTGTCAGGTTCCAAAAGGTCAAACTGGAAGTCAAGGACTGTAACAATCTCGAAGCAGAGACCGCATTCTGGCGGGCAGTATATCTGAACCACCCCTTATGGAGGTCCTTCAACAAAAGAAGGCTGAAAATCATGAAAGAAGAATTGGATAGAGTAATGGTAAAAATATCGCAAGATGAATCCGAAGGGTGGCTAGGGAAATGCGAAAGATGGGATCGAAACTAGAGGGAGTGTGGAAGAAGAAAGAAAAAGAGTCATAGGAAGGGAGAAGAAGGGAGCGGGAACGCTCAAAGAAGAAAATAGAGGAGATAAGAGGGGAGTCAGAAAGGAAATCAGTCTGGGGGAGAATCAAGGATCCAAGGAAGCAAAGCCGAGCTCCCCGTCTATCGGGTTGAGCATACCTCGAAGATTTAATCAAGTACTCCCAGGAAGGACGTTCATTTGCCTCATAATGACGCTCTGGTCATCATGATATCCATCGGGTCCCACACAATCAGCAGAGTCTTAGTTGATTCGGGATCCTCGATAAACATATGTATATGTCAGCTTTTTGAAGCATGAAATTGTGGGAATCGGACCTCACCCCAAACTCCCAAGATTTAGTGGGATTCAACGGAACTGTCATAAGGTCCTTTGGGACAATCAAACTACCGGTCTGGGTGGAGGGCACAAACCCAATGACCCTCTTCCACATCATCGATACCCGCTCAGGGTACAACGCCTTGCTCGGAAGGCCGTGGATCTACGATATGAGGGCGCACCCATCAACCTTCCCCAAAAGCTAAAATATTCGACAGAAAAGGGAGTCAGAGTAATCAAGGGAGACCAACAGGTATCAAGATCTTGTCTGGTTGAGATCGTTAAACTGAAGTCCCAATGCAAATCATAGCAACTACAGGAGCGGGGTCCCGTATAAGACCCACCCTTTGCTCAGTTGAGAATAGAAGCACCTGAGGACAAATCCGCAAAAGTCCAAATTCATTCAGAAGATCAGGGGAAAACGATGGATCAAAATCTGAAATGCGGAATGATAAATTTTCTAAAGACAAATTGGACAACTTTTGCACGCGACCACACAGACATGACTGGGATAGACCTAGGAATAATAACCCATGATCTTGAAGTTGGTTTGAACCGACCTCCCATTAAATAGGGGAGGCGCAAATTCGCGCCCGAGTGGAATGAAATTATCAATGAGGAGGTATAAAAACTTCTGGAGGCGGGTTTCATTCGAGAGGTCAAGTATCCAGACTGGCTTACAAACGTTGTCATAGTAAAGAAAAAGAACGGGAAATGGAGAGCGTGCATCGACTTCACAGACCTCAACAAAACTTGTCCCAAAGACTCCTTTCTGTTACCAAAAATAGACCAGTTGATGGACGCCACAGCCGGTTATGAACTGCTCATCTTCATGGATGCCTTCTCCAGGTATAATCAGATCAAGAAGAACCTGAAGGATCAAGAGAAGACATCATTCATAACCAACATAGGTAAGTATTGCTACACAGTGATGCCGTTTGGGCTGAAGAACGCGGGAATAACCTACTAGCGATTAATGAACAGAATGTTCAAAGACCAATTGGGAAAAATGGTAGAGGTATATATCGACGACATGCTGGTAAAGTCGAAGCGAGTCGAGGATCACCTGTTGTAAATCAAGAGAGCATTTGAGGTACTAAACAGGCACGAGATGAAATTGAACCCAGAAAAGTGTATGTTTGGAGCACAGCAGAAAAGTTCCTGGGACATCTGGTAACAAGTTGAGGAATCGAAGCAAACCCTGATCAAATTACGGCAATAACGGACTTGCAGGTGCCTACAAATTTAAAAGGAGTTCAAAAGTTGAACCGATGCCACGCAGCTTTGAATCAATTCATATCGCGATCGTTAGATAAGTATTTACCATTTTTCAAAGCACTGAAAGAAGCAGAGAGTTTGGTTGGGGAGATGAGTGCCAGAACGCATTCGAAGTTTACCTATCTATGCCCCTGCTATTGACCAAGTCCTCAGATAACGAAAAGCTATTCTTATATTTAACGGTATCTGATGCGGCAGTCAGTTCAGTGTTTGTGCGCTAGGATAGGCAAACCCAACAACCAATATACTATACGAGCAAGACGATGGTAGATGCTGAAACGCGTTATTCGACAATGGAAAAGTTGGCACTGGCCTTGATAGCGCCTCACACAAACTGAAACACTATTTTCAAGGCCACCAAATCGTTGTGAGAACAACGTTCCCATTAAAACCCGTACTTCAAAAACCTGATATTTGAAGACGGCTGATGAAATGGGCAGTGGAGTTGGGAGGATATGACATCACTTGCTAGCCATGGACCGCCATCAAAGGTTAGGTTCTAGCGGATTTTGTGGCCGAAATGACACCGTCCAACAAGCAAGAAACAAAAGCAAATTCGTTACCACCCACAGATGCCGATAAGGAGGTCTGGACCCTATGTGTTGATGGGTCCTCTAACTCAAAATGATCGACCGCAGGAATGGTCCTATCTACCCCTGTAGGATACCTCTTAAAATAGTCGATCCGTTTTGGATTCGCCGCTTCCAACAACGAAGCCGAATACAAAGCGTTGATAGCTGGGCTATAGAGGGCTTTAGTATCAGGAGTCAAAAGATTGAGATTCCCAGTTAGTGGTAAACTAGGTGAAGGGTATATTCGAAGCTAAAGACGCCAGAATGGCAAAGTACTTAGAGAAAGTCATATCCCTCTTGTCCCAGTTCACAGAATATGATATCAGTCAAGTCCTGAGGACCAAAAACGGACACGCCGAAGCGTTAGCCAGATTTGGATTAGCAGTGAATTCTGAAGCAAGAAGAATGATCCCGGTCGATTACTTGCCCGAGCCCAGCATAAACCTCGACTCAGACAAGGGGAGTGAAGGTGACGGGATCGAACAAGCAATGCCAGTGGGACAAAATCAAGAGACCGAGCTCGGCTGGAGGATTGAGATTCTCGATTTTTCCTGGATCTGTCAGTTACCTGAAGGAAAATTGGAAGCCCGAAAAATCCGATCAAGGGCTGCCAGATATTTGATTATTCAAGGGGAGTTGTATAGGAGATCTTTTAGCGGGCCGTATCTCAAATGTTTGGGAAAATCGGAGAGTTCCTACATACTGAAAGTGTTACACATTAGACAATGTGGAAATCATGCTAGACCAAGATCCCTAAGTCACAGAGCGATGACGTAGGACTATTACTGGCCCACCATGCTCAAAGATTCAAAGGACTTTGTGTCCAGATGCTATAAGTGCCAAAGGTTCATTAAAACTATCCACGCTCCACCCACAGCCTTGATTACGATTTCGGCCCCTTATCCATTCATTCAATGGGGGCTGGCAGAGGTGAGACTTAGTGGGAAAATTACCGTTGGCTTTGAAGCAGAAATGTTACCTTCTTGTGGCGACTGACTACTTTTCCAAATGAATAAAAGCTAAACTGTTAGCAACAATTATGGAGCGAAAGATCGAAACTTTCCTGTGGAAGAACATATTCACCTGCTTCGGGATTCCCAAGGTTATCATCACAGACAACGGGACCCAATTCACAGGAAGGTCCATCCGAAAGTAATTCGCCAATAGAAGGGTAGAACATTGATATTTGACACCCCTATATCCGCAAGCTAATGGACAAGCGGAAGCATCAAATATGACCATCACGGACTCTCTGAAAGAAGGACTTTAACGGACGAAAGGGAAGTGGGTAGAAGAGTTACCAGGAGTCCTTTGGGCGTACCGGACCACTCCGAGAATTCCAACAGGCGAAACACCCTTCGCCATGGCCTTTGGAGTAGAGGCCATTGTTCCCACCGAGATGATCATCCCCACTACTCGAAGCTCAATTTCAAAAGCATAAAATAACACCATGATGGTGGAGGCATTAGATCTCGCCAAAGAAAAAGAGAGCAGGCGCTGATTCTCCTTGGAAGCTACTAGCTGAAATTGACCAAGTACTTCGAGAAGAAAGTGAAATAGCGCGACTTCAAAGTAAACGATTTCATCTTGAGGAAGTGTTTCAAAACATTCAGGAACTCGAAGCAAGAAATCTTGGACCAAATTGGGAAGGCCCATATCATATCAGTGAAGAAGTCAAGACAAGAACTTATTGCCTCGAAGACCAAGAAGGGAAGTCAATTCTGAGGGCTTGGAACACCACACATTTGAGGGCCTATCATATGTAAGAATGAGAAAAACTATGTAAATACTTGGCCAAAGAGGCTCATTTTCAAGTTAATATATGAGTATTGCATAGTTTTGCTACAAACATCCAAGTGTCTCCTCAATTAAAAGCCCTAACCCGTTAGGAAACTCTCCAAGTCATTAGATATACGTTAAAAAAAAAAAGAGGACAGACTCAGTCAGAGGTAGAAAGAGTGACGAGGCAACAAGTAGGTAAAACACTAAGTTTTATTTTGCAACAAACAAGTAAGCTCGAACCCACATATTAGGAACTCAGTCGAAAAGAGTTACAAGATTTGTACGAAACCAAAAAGATCTGTTGCAACTTTGAGTTATGCCGGTGGAGGTATCAACGTCGGAAACGGTGAAGATGTCTTCCTAGGAGAGGATGTGGGTATTGTCCAGGAGAGAAACTAGCTAATTTGTTAAATCACCCAATACAATCTCCAAGAAGAGAATGAGGGTCTTATCCAAAGAAAGTCGGCTTCTCCACCAACTCACCACATCTGTGGCTGTGATGTATCTCAGAAAATGGTCTTCGTCGAACGAGTAGAAAGAGGCTAGAATGTCTGAGCTCTGAAGCCAACCAGGAGGCTTGGAGGAAATCCATTCCTACCACTCCCTAACCTGACGAGAGACCGCTTCTCCAATTAAGTCACAGCCAAGACGGGTGTGGAGTGATGGAGAACTCCCATTTTCACTGAAGAATCGCTCCGCCAGTCTCAAGGAAGGAAAGCTTGACAACGCTTCCTTAAACCAACTGAAACACCACTCTCCGTGCAAAACCTCTAAAGGTCCTGTAACGTAGGAGATTCATTAGGGGCAAACACAAAGAGTCGGCTCGCCGCTACTCATTCTGATACTTCTGAGTAGCGGCGGAAGAGGGGGGAGTGCCGATTAGTGCGAACAAATTGAACCCTATGTCTATCTTCACAGGCGTAAAGGATCACGACCAAAAAGTTCAAGATAATCAAGGCCAACCAAATAGGTGTTGAGGATTACGACCAAATGTCTTCCATAAAGGCACAATTAAGGTGGGCCAAACATGGAAGAGGAATATAGAGAAATGGGAAAATCCCATGAAAATGAAGGTTCGAATCTGTATCAGGAAATCGTATAATGGAAAAGAGAGAAATTTCTTATAAGGAAGGAGGAGCAGTCTTTGAAAAAATGGTTCAAAATGCAAATGAGAAACGCCAGAAGCCTACTTAAAGGGCCAGGCAGCCGTCGAGATGGCGACAACTGTCTAAAATCCTCCGTGACATCATGACACGTATTTTAAGTCCCAATTAAGGCGGTTAACTCCCCCTAATTAAGCCCAATTAAGGCGATTTGATGGGAATGACTAACGGTTGACACGACCAATCACAGTGTTACATTATCGCCTCGAAAGATGGAACACTTCGATGCATCAAACAACTCCGTATTAAATGTTAGTCGCTTCAGCTTGCAGATAAGAAACCTCTTCCCCCACTATAAAAGGAAAGGTCGTCTGAAGTATTCCCCAACACTCACGATTGACTGATGATCGATTGAAGCCATGAACAACTCAACTACCACCTCAAGAGTAACCAAGAAAGTCCTAAAGTTCAAAAATGGCTCACCCTCGCCCTCCAGAAGAAGGATAAGAGAGAGGGAGATATGGAAACGCTATGACACAAGCTCAACAGTGTCCGAGTAGTTCTAGAAGTCTCGAGCAGACAAATAGTGCACCTAGAAAGGAAAAATCAATCCCTCCAAGAGGAGAAAGAGGTCTTAGAGATGATGGAGGGTTACAACCCTTCCGAGCATTACAAGGTGCTCAAGGACTACCTTCGAGCGACCAAGAACCTCTTGGATTACTACGAGAGAAAGAACGAGTCCCTCGAAGAACAACTTGCCTTCTCAAAACGTCGAAGGAGGACAGCCCAAACAGTCCATATCGACAGTAACGAAGACTAGAAGGCCATCTGAAGAACCGAAGACTTGTATTTAAATTATTTTGTTTACCTAATGTACAAGAAAAAAAAAGGAAATTATATATTTTTCTTTAATTCTTAATGCGCTTTCTTAGCCAAATTGAAAGCCTCGGTCCATCCGAGCGACAAAAGCCTTCTTAGGAAACAAAAGCCTCGATCTGGTCGAGCATTCAAAGCCTTCTCTGGAAGCAAAAGCCTCGGTCTGTCTGAGGATTCAAAGCCTTTTCATGAAGAAAAAGCCTCAGTCCGTCTGAGCATTCAAAGCCTTCTCCAGAAGCGAAAGCCTCGGCCTGTCTAAGCAAATAGAGCACCCCTAAAGGATAGAACGTTGGAGTATTGAAACGTTTAAAGCCTTCTCCAGAAGCAAAAGCCTTGGTTCGTCCAAGCACTTAAAGCCTTCTCTGGAAGCAAAAGCCTTGGATCGTCAAAGCACTCTAAACCTTCTCCGGAAGCAAAAGACTTGGTTCATCCAAGCATTTAAAGCCTTCTTCAGAAGCAAAAGTCTTGGTTCGTCCAAGCACTTAAAGTCTTTTCCATAAGCACAAGCTTTGGTTTATTAAAGCACTCAAAGCCTTCTTCGGAAGCAAACACTACAAAAAAAACTGTCAAAATACAACCAGAAATTTGCGACAAAAAAAAAGGGTAGTTTTCTGGTGACCACTTGGTCACTTTCTTTGAAGGTTGACTCTAAGTGACCATCTGGTCACTTTTTTTGCGACCAAAAGCAGAAGTAGTCATTAAAAATGGCGCAAATTATGGCGCGAAAAAAGCGACCAATTGGTCACCTAAAAAAAGACCCTCTGGTCGCATTTTTGTGACTAAAATATGCCTTGGTAACAAAAAATGGCGCGTAATTTTGGAGGGAAGAAAGCTACCAAGTGGTCACAATTAAAAGTGACTAACTGGTCGTAATTTTGGTGACTAAAAGTGAGCAGTGGTAGCTTATAATTGGAGGGAAGAAAGCTACCAAGTGGTCACAATTAAAAGTGACTAAATGGTCGCAATTTTGGTGACCTAAAAGTGAGCAGTGGTAGCTTGTAATTGGAGGGAAGAAAGCTACCAAGTGGTCACAATTAAAAGTGACTAAATGGTCGTAATTTTGGTGACCTAAAAGTGAGCAGTGGTAGCTTATAATTGGAGGGAAGAAAGCTACCAAGTGGTCACGATTCAAAGTGACTAAATGGTCGCAATTTTGGTGACCTAAAAGTGAGTAGTGGTAGCTTAAAATTGGAGGGAAGAAAGCTACCAAGTGGTCACAATTATAAGTGACTAGATGGTCGAAAATTATGTGATTTTATGTGACCAATAATTGATAAAGAATTTGGTGGGATAAAAGCTACCAAGTGGTCACCAAAAAAAGTGACCATGTGGTCGTAAATTCTGACTTGATGTGACCCGGAGCAGTGAGGAAAATGGTGGGAAAATTTGGCAGGAAACTGCGACCAGGTGGTAGCAAAAATACTACCATCTGGTCGCAAATGAGCAAAAGAGTCCATTATAAAAACCCCTCCACCCATTGTTTGTTAGCATTAAGAAAAAAGAAAATGAGAGAGTGGATGTTTGTTCGTTTGATAGACGGGTATTTGATCGATGAGTTCGTGGCCGGGGTTGAACAGTTTGTTGAGTTTTGCATGACAACTATCTATTATGAAAAGTATGGTGGAAAGCTACGTTGCCGTGCGCGAAATGCGACAATAGGAGAATCATACCTAGATTCTGAGTTGAAGGTGCATCTTTATAGTCGGGGGTTTGTGCAGAATTATTATCACTGTGTGTTTCAGGGGGAAACACAAGAAATGTTCGACGCTGCATTACAGGAATCGAGATGATACTAAGGTAGAAGCTCGAATGTAGAGGTTGTTGACGAAGAACAGAATGATGAACAATAATATAGTCAGATGCAGCAAATGATAATTAATGGTGCGGGGTATGGGGGCAATGAAAATTTTCGTGAAAGTTTAAACGTAGACGAAGATGAACGGGTTGTAGAAGAGGAAATGAATCCGGAAGCACGTAAAATGCACAAGATGCAAAAGACGGTCAGCCGACCATTGTACGATGGGTGTGAGGTAAGTCAACTTGCTGCTGCTACAGAACTTTTAAATATAAAGGCGCAGTACAACATACCCGATAGAGGATTTGATGTGATTGCATCGTGGTTTCGTCGATGCGCTCCAGAAGAAAATAATATGCCCCATAGTTTGTACGACACGAAAAAGCTAGTGGAGGGACTTGGATTACCCGTGGAGAAAATAGATTCATGTCAAAATAGATGCATGATTTACTGGGATGTGGATGAGGACCTGCATCATTGCAAATTCTATTTTCTTCCAAGATACAAACAAGGGAAACGCAGCCTGATTCCGAACGCCCGTATGTTCTATTTATCGCCGACCGCACGTCTGCAATGGTTGTATGCATCGGATGTGACAGCCTCGCACATAAGATGGCATCACGAGCATTCACAGGATGAAGGTGTTATAAGACATCCCTCAGATGCTATGGCATGGAAGCATTTAAATAATTGTCATCCGGATTTTGCACAAGATCCGAGAAACGTCAGATTGGGCTTATGCACAGATGGCTTCAACCCGTTCGGGGCATCCGGGGCACAATATTAAGTTTGGCCAATCATGGTAACCCCGTATAACTTGTCTCCCTCGATGTGCATGTGAGACCCGGTGATTTTTCTATCAGTGATCGTACCTGGGCCGAAAAGTCCAAAACAGAAACTGGATGTGTATTTGCAACCACTTATTGCAGAGTTCAAAAGGTTGTGGGCTCGACGGTGTTATGACGTGCGACATTTCAAGAAACAAAATTTCTTGATGAACGCCGTGTTAATGGAGGATCGATGACTTCCCAGCGTATTCAATGTTGTCGGTATGTTGATCTTTAGTTGCTTTCATATACATTTTTGAGTCTGTGTTTAGCTTTTGTTATTGCTTTCCTTAGTCAGTGTAGTTAATTGTGTGAACCTCAATCTCCTCCTCTTAAAGGATGGAGTACGTCGAGGACATACGCATGTCCACATTGCATGCTAGACACAGATGCATTTTATCTTATAAACGGTAGGAAAACTTGTTGGTTTGACTGTCACCGTCGATTTTTGCCATTGAATCACACTTTCCGTTCAAACGGTAGTGACTGGAAGAAGGGTCGACGAGTAAGAAAACAAACCCCCCCCGACCATGTATAGTGGAAGACAGATTCTGCACGGTATAGATGCTATAGGGATGTAGAAGATTATTGTGGAAGGTGCAGAGAATGCAAACAATGCGGCTGGAAAAAAACACGGGTTTGAAGAAATGAAGTATTTTTTGGGATCTACCGTATTGGGAAGATCTACTGATTAGACACAATCTTGATGTAATGCATATCGAGAAGAATTTCTTTGACAACATTTTCAATACGATTTTGAACGTTCCGGGAAAAACGAAGGACAATCTGAAGGCACGTTATGATATACGGGAGATATGTCACCGTCCTGAGTTGGAGCCTGACTACAATGATAATTACACAAAAGCAAAGTACATGTTGACAACGGATGAAAAGAAAACATTATTTGAGTGGATCAAATCCCTCAAATTCCCGGACGGATACGTTCAATTTTGAGTCGGTGTATAGACAGTAAAAAACATATCATGTTCGGGATGAAAAGCCATGACTGTCATATATTCATGCAACGATTGATGCCCGTCGCGTTCAGACCGTTCTTAGAGAATAGACATTGGGAGCCGCTTGCCCAGTTGAGTGTTTTTTTTCAGGGACTTGACATGTACAGAGCTAACAGAAGCTATTGTCGCCTCAATGAGTTCAGAGATCGCCGTTATTATTTGTAAGTTAGAGCGAATGTTCCCACCTGGCTTTTTTGACTCCATGGAGCATCTTCCATACGAGGCATTCTTAGGGGGTCCCGTACATTACCGTTGGATGTACCCATTTGAAAGGTAAGCACGTTATTTTGTAATGTACGCGTATAAATCAAGATGCTGATCATCGAATGTAAATAATGTTTTGTACCCACGGATACTTACGTCGGTTGAAAAAGATGGTTGGAAATAGATCACGAGTAGAAGGATCTATCTGTAGTGCGTACCTGACGCAAGAGACTACCACATTTTGTTCATACTACTTTGATCAACACATTGCAGCGCAATTTCGACCGGCGAAACGAAACATTGTTGAAAATTTACTTGAAGGTGTTGACATGAACGACTTGCCGATTTTTACGGAACCTGGCATGACAGTTGGAAGATCAGTGCGTAGGCCGTGGACCGATTCTGAGTATCACGTAATGCAGACATACGTGTTATGCAACTGCGCAGAGATCGAGCCTTACATAGAGTGAGTTTGTAACTTAACATTATTCCATCGCATAAACAAACGATTTGCTAACTATTTTGTAACATACAGATTATTTCTAAACGTATACGTTCGAATGACACGAGTTGGTCTTACAGACGCCGAGGAGGGGTCAATAATCGAAAAAAAGTTTCGTTCTTGGTTCCGTGCATACGTGAGTTATTTTAAATTGTCAAAAAAACCGTGGCATTTTGTTGAAAAAATTACTATCATCATAACATTACTGTATGTGAACAATGACACAGGTTGACTCCCCTACATTACCGGTGGATGATCCTCGCATCATTTCTTTGGCAAAAGGACCTGGACGGATAGCAAGGTCTTATGGTGGATACGTTGGTAACGGTTACAGATATCAAACGAAGGCGCATTCAGTGAACAGGGCAACAAACAACAGTGGTGTTTGCATAAAAGGTCACGTGTTCGGCACAAACGAAGACGATTACTTCAGAGTAATCGATGAGATTCTTGAGATTCCATACGCAAGTCCGACGCTAAAATGCATTGTTGTGTTCAACTGCACTTGGTTCGAGACAACCAGACAAGGCGGAGTCCTTAAGATTGATCATTTACAAATCGTTGAGGTAAACAAGTCTAAGCATATGCGCATCGCTGATAGGTTTGTCCTGGCTTCACAGGCGATTCAAGTTTATTACCTGAACTATCCGATTAATAGACGAGATCTGACAGATTGGTTAGTTGTTTGTAAAGTTAAACCACGCCAGGTAGAAGAAAACTTGTCCGAGAAAGACGACACCATCCAAGAGGAAGTCGTTGCTTTTCAAGAAGATGAGATAAGATGTCGTGCAATCGACGATGGTCAGAATGCAAGTATTGTTCGTCCTTTGAACGATGGGATGATAACAATGCATGATGATGCTGATACAAATGCTTCCACTTCTCACGCACGTGACATTGATGCTGAATTTATTCGAGACGATGAATCCGATGAAGAAACAGAAGAAGAAGAAGAAGACTTTATGTGACGGACTTGTTGGAGACGATGATGAATGAGATATTTCGTTAACTTGATTATTCATTGTGTGTATGTGTTTATTAATTAAAACCATTTCTTTTAATGAATGGTTAAAAAAATATATATTAATATTTGCGACCACATGGTCAAATATTTGGACAGAATCATCATCATCTTCAATCTGCTCACTTTTAAATATCACTTTCTTTTCCTTGATTGGATATTGGATTTCAGAAGCACTATGATCAAATATAACAACATGGAAACAAGAGTTCCCTTCATATCTAAATATCAGAAAGTAACCAAATTTAACAGAGTAAAACTCCACAAAGTAACCCAATTTTTTTAAAAAAAATATATTAATATTTGCGACCACATGGTAGTAATTTAGAAAGGAAAGGCGACCAAATGGTCACATTTTTGGAAAAGTATAATTATATTTTAAAAAATATATAAGTCGATTACGACCATATGGTCGCAATCGAGCCGTAAAATTTAAATTCTCATGAAATTTATGGCGGTGAATTTAAACATTACGACCATCTGGTCGCAATATTTGGCGGTGAATTTCATTATTGTGACCAGATGGTCGCAATTCTTGATGGGACTCGTGATATGACAGCTGTTCTTGATAATGGTAACTGGGCGACCAAATGGTCGCTTTTTAAAGAATTGCTACCAGATGGTCGCAAAGATCTCTAAAAATGCGACCATCTGGTCGTATTTTCCCCAGCACGCGCGACCTTTTGTTTCTGTTCATTATAACATATTTGCGACCATTTGGTCACAAATTCTGATTTAAAATCAGATCAGATTCCCTCCCCCCGTTTCTTTCTCTTTCCTTTCTCTTTTTCTTTCTCTTTTTTCTTTCCTTTCTCTCTTTCCCCCGTTCCATTCCCCGTTTTTTTTCCCCGTTCCCATTCCCCGTTCCTACTCTAAACCTAAACACCCTAAACCTCCAATCCCGGTTTCTATTACGAGGTTAGTTTCGTTTACGTTTTTAGTTATTTTTAGTTTAAGTTTATGTTTAAATTTAATTAGTTTAGTTTAATGTTGTTAATTTCATTAATTTTAGTTTAATTAATGTAATTTAGTTTAATTAAGTACTTAGTTTACTTAAGGTTTATTAATCTAATTTCGTTTTCTTTAATAAATTGATACATTTTAGTTCAATTAATCTAATTTTAATTTAGTTTAATTTAATTAATTAGTTTAGTTAAGTTTAGGTTTTATTAATTAATGTTAGTTAAATTTAATTAATGTTAGTTAAATTTAATGTTAGTTAAATTGAAAGCTTCATTACTTAGTTTACTTTAATTAATTACTTAGTTTAGTTTATTAATTACTTAGTTTAGTTTATTTTAGTTTTAATTAATTAATGTTAGTTTAATTTAATTAATTTTAGTTCAATTAATCTAATTTAGTTTAATTCTTCATTACTTAATTTACTTTAATTTAATTAATTTTAGTTTAATTCTTCACTTCTTAGTTTACTTTACTTTCAATTTACTTTAATTCAAATTAATTAATTAGTTTACTTTAATTAGTTCAATTAATCTAATTTTAATTTACTTTAATTCAAATTAATTAATTAGCAAGTTCAATAATCTAATTTTAATTTACTTTAACTCAAATTAATAATTAGTTTACTTTAATTAGTTCAATTAATCTAATTTTAATTTACTTTAATTCAAATTAATTAATTAATTTATTATAAATTATTTACTTAATTTCTGTTAGTTTAATTTACATTATTTAATCAATTTAATTTAGGTTATTTCATTAATTAATTAATTTAATTTATTTCAATATTTTAATTACGTAATTAGTATTAAATTAGTTTAGTTTGGTTGTAGGAGTATGACGGGCAGACGACCGCCTCCCCAGTCAGACGAGCGTGACGACGCGGGTGACGAGGCGTCTCCACAGCCGCCTACTGCCGCTGCCCATGATGCAGACCTGACTACAGAGGAGTTGGAGATCCTATTCGGTTACGAGGCGGGACATGTTGCCACGCTCGATGATGCAGTCCCTGAGACCAAGTCTGCGCACCACGACTGACGCAAGACTCCCTGGCCACGACTCCCGGCTTAGCATCAGGGTCTGCATCAGGGTATGCGTCCGGGTCTGAGTCCGGGTCTGCATCAGGGTCGGATCCAGCTGGCCCCTCCACTTCATGCATGCAGCCGTCTCGGGCCGCATACTCTACCCTTCGAATTGAAAGGGATACGTAAGTAATTTTGTTTATTGTTTTAATTACTTAATTTTTAAACCTTTAAACTTTTTTCAAAGTGTTTTTTTTCCGTTAACTAATAGTTTCTAATAGCACAATAATTTTTATGTTTTTGCAGAGTACAGTTGCATACAACCGTTTCAAAATGGTTTCGCAAGGTCCTCCAGAGTATGCCTCTACCCAGCGACCTTCGCTGGCAGAAGATTCCAACGACGGAGAAACGTCAGATGTACAACAACTGGAAGGTAAAAAACATCATTTATTTTTATAATTAATTAATTTTGAAATTTATAGAAATAAATTTATTACTTTAACAATTTTTTTATTTTAATTTTTTTAGGGCAAGTTTCCTGTTATCGATCCCGATATCACGGAAGGTAGATTGTTCCCCCTATGGGATAGTCACGTCCGGGATTGATTCAAGGACCTCATGTACCGGGCGCGCATAAAGCAAGCAGCAAACCGCCCCGTGTGGATAAGCCTGGAGGACCACGTGCGGCTTATCGCGAGCTTGAGCACTCCTGAGGGCAAGGCAGTGTCAAGCAGGAATAGGGCCAACCACACGAAGAATCCCACCAAACACACAGCGGGGGCCCGGACACACGACGAGCACCATCATCGATTGGTAAGTTTTTTTTTTTGGTCGTTTTCTTACTTAGGTACTTTTTTCTCGTTTTCTTTTTTCAATTAATTATTAATTTATTATGTTTTATTCTTCAATCATTAATATTTTTAGGAAGCAAAGCACGAGCGCCCCGTCCCGCCCGATGAGCTGCACCACATTCTTCACACGAAGAAGGACGGGACGTTCATCGATGATAAGGCGAAAGCAGTTCAGGTATTTAATAATTTTTTCAATTATTATTTTTTCTTTAAATTTTTCCTAACTTATATATTAACTATTTTATTTTCTGAATTTTAAATGTTTAGGAACGTTTCACGGAGTCCTTGAGTCAGCGGTTCCCCACACCATACTCGCAACCGACTCAGGAGGACCGTAGAGAGGCGTTCTTGAAGGCTGCTGGAGGGGGTCGGTCTGATGGATCAGTTCCTGAGCTCGGCACGTATGGGCGACGCCTTTACGCATATGTGCCCCGGCCTCAGAGGAGCGGAGCGAGCACTAGCTCTGGCCCCTTTCCGGTTGAGCAGCAGCTGCGCGCGGACATGGACGCTATGCGTGAGGACTTCGTTTCTCGAGTCGCTGCGATTAAGGCGGACATGCAGGCACGGGTCGAGGCCCAGGTGACACCAGCTTTGGTCGGGTACTTCAGATCCCTAGACGGCGGCCAGTCATCATCGATGCCTCCTTCGCCACCCCCCGCCCCTCCGGAGTAGTTCTAGGATGCTTTCGTCTGTATAAATTTTTTTTTGAATATTTGATATATATATATTATTTTAATTCCAATTTTTTGTTATTAAATTTTAATCTTAATTAAATAAATAATTAATAATTAATTAACTAATTATGAAATTTAAATTAAAAAAAAAACAAAAAATTCTTACATGCGACCATATGGTCGCATTTTATTTCAAGAAAACGACCATATGGTCGCATTTTGACTGGGTCCAAAAGTGACCATTTGGTCACATAAAATACGACCAGTTGGTCACTTTTTTATGTGACCAATTGGTCACTTATCTTCAACATACATTACGACCATATGGTCACTTTTTAGGCGACCATCTGGTCATATTTTGATTGAGTCCAAAAGTGACCATTTGGTCACATGAAATACGACCATTTGGTTAATTTTTCATGTGACCAAATGGTCACTTATCTTCAACATAAATTATGACTAGATGGTCACTTTTTAAGCGACCACCTGGTCGTTTTTTCAAAAGGTTGACTTTTTTGCGACCAAACGTTTCTGGTCATAAATTTGTGACTATCCAGTCGCCCAAATTCAGGACCGACCAACTTTTTGGCCACCACCATTTTTTGTCGCTTTTTTGGTCGCATTATACTCTAAAAACGACCATTTGGTCGCAATTTTATGGTCGCAAATTGACGTTTTTTTTGTAGTGAAAAGCCTTGGGTCATCCAAGCACTTAAAACCTTCTAAGGAAGCAAACGCCTTGGTTCGTCCAAGCACTTAAAGCCTTCTCTAGAAGCAAAAACCTTGGTTCATCCAAGCACTTAAAGCCGTCCCCGGAATCAGAAGCCTTGGCTTATCCAAGCATTTCAAGCCTTCTCCAGAAATGAAAGCCTCGGCTCATCCGAGCACTACTTCGAAGTTTAGAATAGTTAAAAGAAAGAATATTTCGTAAAAGTGAGCAGCAAAGAGAATGAGGCGGAGTATGTGAATAAATTAAAAATATGCGTACGCAAAAGAATCAATACAAAAAGAGAAATAGTTCAAGAGAGGGGCTCCACAATCCGGAGTTGCCCATATGGAATCAGTCAGAAACATAAACATTCTCGGTGGAAGAAGGATCCACGAGGGCATTATCAGTCACAACAGCAACTCCTCCCTCAACACGGACATCTGCACCTTCGTTGACCCCACCCTGAGCCGAAGTTTTACCCTGGGGAACGAGCAACTTCTGGGCCTTCTCAATCAGATCCCACCAAAGTTCGATGGCATCCTTGTAAGTGATCGGACTGATTGGATCTCAAAGTTCCTCAACGGTTTCCAGAAGTACCTTGATCGAATTCCTGCTAACTAACAGCCCGAAAAGAGGGGTCTACGCCAAAACCTCAGTTGCCTTGGCCAATTTCTCTCGGAGATCATCCACACTTTCCTGAAGAGGGAGAAGCTCGACTACTTGGGACTTTAGAGGTAAGAGCTCGGATACCTAGGATTTCAGCGAGCCATTCTTTGAAATGATTGCGCCCAATTCTTCCCCGACTTTCTTTAAAGATTCGGCCTCCCGATCAAGACCTTCTAAGGCCTCAGACCTCTCCTTTCTTACAATGCTCAAATGCTCTAGAGCCTCAACACGCCGGGCTTCAGCTTCTTCGTACATCTGCCTCCGGTCTGTATAAAGCTTTTGGAGATCCTCATTCTCCTTCTGAACATGCTCAATGTCAACCAAGTGGCCCAGCTTCTCAGCCTCCAAAGTAGAAACTCTCCCGTTGTCTTCAGCAAGTTTGGACTTCAGCTAAAGACCGACGGCGGGAGCAAAATACAGATGAAGGGACGGATCTCTTTCCTTCTTTATCTCTGCCACCTCGCACTCTAAACTGTGGTGTTTCTTCAACAGGCTCTCCATATTGAGGGTCATTTCGGCCATAGCTTGGGTCTCCTGAAAGAACAGGCGCGGAAAGATTCAGAAAAAATAAAAGTAATAATTAAGAGGCATCATAACATTAGTAGACTAACCAGCCAGGTGTGGTAACACATGTGTTCGAAGGTGTACTTTTCATTCTCATAGTCGAAGAGAGGGTCCAGTTGCATGTCCTCTATATTATAAGCAAATCCGACCGCATTGACGGCCTGCCGGAAAAAGAATTCCTCGTAAAGGGAGTGTTCCTAAAAAATAAACCTAGGGAATACGAGTTTTTGAAGCAGAGAAGATCCACCGCCATGGCACCAGATCCGCTAGCCAAGGCCGTAGCCCCGATTATGAATGAGGATTAGCCAGCATCGCCACTTCCGAGGGGCCCGAAGTATCGAGGTCGAGGTCGGACACTCTGTCGATTGCCCGATCATCCTAGGGTGCTGAAGACCCATCCTGTTCAAACACCTAAGGATCATAATCAGAAGAAAGAAGATCAACATAATTAGAAGAAGTCGAGTTCGCCTTAGAAGGAAATGAATGATAAGCCATCTTAGGATGCATCAGGACATATTCATCTGCACCCCTTACCGCGCGCTCGTACGCCTCAAGGATTCTGCCCCTTCTTCGCTTGGCAGTGGGAAGATCCGTGGAAGGATTCACATGGAGACCCGTAGGAGGATCAGCAGCAGGAGCCACAGCGCTTTCCGTGGCAACTTTCGGAGCACTAGCCGTTGCGGTCTGCCCACTTCTCGAAGAACGGTGGACGCTTAGGTTCGGCCACCTCTTTTCTCTTCTATTTGGATGGAAGCACCATCAGAGGTATTTTCCTTCCCATGCCTTGAAGGAGAGTGAAAAAAGCTTCGGAGTCATTAGAGCTCGGAACCGGGGTAAGTTGTGCACCAGATATTCTCTTGCCAAGACCTGCAATACAAATAATCCAAGTCAACCGCGCGTCACAAAATAAGTGCAAAAGTGAGAAGGAAAAACACTCACGAGGAGCAACAGGCACGAAGTTTGGTGGAGAAGTCCAAAGCTTAGCAAAAACTAGCCAAGGGTGCTAGGTAAACTCTTCCCAGTTGAAAGGGCCCAACTCTTCAAGAACCTTATAGTGTCCAAGAACCTCCTTGGAAATGCTCTTCGGAAGCGGATCCTTCACTAAAACAAGAAACTGAAAGTTGTTAGCATGGCTACAGACAAACAAAACACAAAGTAATTGACAACTCATTCTCTTACCCTCATCATCCCACGAGGCAGGAACAGTCAAATCTTCAAACAAGAAGGGGCCCCGAATGAAGAACCACCCTTCTTTCTAGCCTTTGTCACCAGAGGTCTCGTCTACGAAGGCAGGTTTTTTTATTAGTCTGAAGAAGGAAGCGCATCTGATCCTAGATGTTTAGACGAAGGGACAAAAATAGGAAATCGTGCCCAAAGGGGGCTAGAAACCCAAACCCGAACACACCACTATGAGGGTGACCAAAGACCTCAAGGTGTTCGACATGAGTTGATCCAAAGTGAGACCACTACTCTGAAGCAACTCTGCTATTAGGAAAGGAAGGGGAAACTCAATCCCCTATTGAAAGAACTGTGGATAAAGAGCAGTCCAACCCTCTCCTGGTTAAAGATAAACTCGTTCGGACTCCACTGGAAGCCTCATCTCAAAGTCTGAGGAGATGCCATACTCGACCCTCAACCTGTCAAGTCCCTCTTTCATCATTGTTGGGTGAGACGGTGGTCAAACTAAATGGTGTGTGGTGGGTGACATGCAAGTGCACATGGTCAACAAGTAATTGTAGTGGTAAGTGAGTGTCGTGTCCCACGAGGAGGTTGTTTTTATCCGAACTTAGAGATTAAGAAGATTACTACCACAACAATATGAATGAGTGATAAAACTAGAAGAAATTGCACACAAATTAAATGGATCAACATGAAGTGTGGATCAAAGGATAAAGATGTGATGATATGTTAGGGATCTGGACAGATTGTTTCGACAAGCTAACAACTTGCTAATCGACTTAACATATGGATGGAGTTATAAGACAATCAACACATAGGAAGACAAGAGCAAGGATGAGTTTTCTCAAACTAACCTAACGTGTTGCTTTACCCTAAATCTTATCTCTAAAATCTCAAGTAAAGTTACTTCTCTTGAATCCTTTTGTATTGTTCTATATTCCTCTAAATCTTTTCCTTATTCCTAAGTTGTGATCAAGATGGACAAGTAATACCTTATGTGAAATTGGCATACAATTTATCTTTCAATAATTGCATACACTGTTCTGACTATATTTTCATACAGCATTAAAGAAGATTAAGAATGATAAGAATACTACATCACAATCTCCATGCATAGGTGAGTTTCAGAATAACGGTTCTTGTCCATCCATTTCCACTAACATTTCATCACAAAAGAGTTTAGCCTCTCATGGCTTGCAACAACATGCAATTAAACATAAACTTATGACTAGAATTCATGCTTAAATATAAACTAAAATTACTAAACGCTAAACTATTAGTTAACTCTGCTTGTAGCATGCTCCTGCTCGTATGCGCTTCATTCTTTCCTACTCTTGCTTCAACTCACTTCTCTCTTTTCTTTGTCGTTCTTCTTTTTATATCTCCCTTCTTACTCATTGTTTTTCCATCTTTTCATTTTTCCCGCCAAAAAAGTAGTTGGCACAGTGTTGGGAACTAGCGTGGCTGGGGCACTGTAACGCGAACTGACTACCACATGTCCCATTGAACAGCTAATAAATGAAGATAATATCTCTGTATTTTCTGAGTGCTTTGCTTCAGCAGCTTTACTGCCTGTTCTTCTTCACTCTTTGCCCTGCATCAATAAAGAATTTTCAAGAGCAACCACTAGAACTATGCTTGCAAGGGCTATTTTAGAATGCTCCGAAAGTAATCAAATAATGAGAGAAAGTTGATCAAAAGGCCAAAGTCAAAAAGAAGGCTTGAATCGAAATTGGATTTTACAAAAGTGACTCAATTAAGTGCATAAGCTCAATATTTTACTCAATTGCTTGGTCTTTTTACCTAGATTTATCCAAGTATAACCATATGAGTACCCCTTTCTAAGGACTTATCAGTCATCTTGGTTGGGAAATGAACAGTACCTACATCTTCGATTGTACCCGTCGACTTAACCTTCTTTTTCCTCTTATTCACCCCAGCCCCATCCCCCGCCGGGTCGGCGGCCGGAGACCAAGGAGAACTAGAAACATCAGCATGGTCGATCGGAGAGGATTCCTTTCCCCCCGGCGAAGCGAGGACAGATGGGGTGGTCATGGATTTCGGCTTACTACCCTTAGAACGACTCTTTTTCTTTTTCGCTGCCTCAACAGCAGGCATGGAAGAAGAGGAATTGGAGGGTCGGGAACAGCGGGTGGATCCATCAAGGCAAAACCCCTTCCCACCAATGGAAGAGAGATAGGGGAAAGGCTGGGATCCATGTCAAAACCCACTTGGATCTTAGAGAGAGAGCCAAACCTACTCATAGACGGAAGGGAGTCTTCCTCAGTTGAGGAACAAGGATCAGGCACTGGCTCATTTCCCTCAGGCTCGCCTTGAGATGAGGGACCAATATCAGATTTTTGAATATGCACAGAGGAAGGGAAAACGCCAGACTCAACTATCTCCAAAACCCTGCCATCATAATCGTCATCATTCCCTACTACTACCCTCGGAGTCCTATGACCCCTAACTATGAACGTCTCTTCAAAGTTATTCATGATGGAAGAAAGAAAAAAGGATAGAGGAAAAAGGGGAAAGACTAACCTTCAAGAGAAGACATGGAAAGCTTCTAGAAGACAGATCGAAAATGGCTGAGAATCGTTCTAAAGCGAAGAATCTTCAAACATCTTTTGGAATTCAAATGGAAAATGAGTCATTAATTATGAAGGAGAAAACTATTTAAGGAAGAGGACATGTGTCCAACCACCGTGACACGTGGGGAGTGGCGCGACGATCAGCATACGAAACGATTCGCTGGGAACCGAACCCACTTCAAAGCCTAACAGATCGATCTCTCTTAAGGATCGCGTTCGCTGAAGCTAATGACTCCACACGAGGCACGACGATCCACGATTGTGAAGAGAGCCATCGAAAGCCCGAACCATCACGAGGCCGAAACAGTCTATTTTCCGAAGAGTCATGCCCGTCTGTTATCTCAAGTCAATAACGGATCAAAATGAGCGCCACACCTCAGATCCGAGCACATACTATTCTCTGCACCGGACTTTCCGATTTAGGAAATAGGAGAAAACTATAAAGGGGAAAAATAGCCCTCACATAGGCCGTGTACATCTGACCAACCCACTTGGGTCCAAACCCATCAGGATCGCCACTTGAAATAGCTAATCTTCTTCAAGCCATTAAAAGATTCATTAAGTCTAGTCCAGCACTAGCCCAGTCATGAGGCCCATGATTAAGAGAGTATAAAGGTTCACGTGACCTATCAAATCAAGAAAGTTCACATATTTCAAAACCCTAATACTATCTTGTGGCGCAAGCTACTTCTCACCTACCACCACCTAACTTGATCATCAGAGGGTCCTTGATCGTTATTTTTCTCTTTGTCTCAGGTAGCTACGCCGTTGAGAGACCCAACACACGACGTAGTGTGTTCAACCGCGTGGGAGAGATTCACCCGAGAAATATCCCACACAAGCATCATTCATTATTTTTTTCTTAAATGGTATAATTTGGATTCTAATTTATCGTCATATTGTCACAAGTGTAATGCCACAAACGGCTCGTGTTTTTGACTCTTAGATCAAAAGTTATGATTAAATATCTATTTCAATCTATTTCAGTTGTATTTTTATGATTTTCTTTTTCCTCTATACCATGAAATCATAAAGTCAGTATATGATTTCATCTCTATCTCTGTTTTTTTTTTAAATCTTATACCCAATATAAGATTTATAATATTTTCAAAATATTTATAGGCTTAAGTATATAGATAGCCAGATTTATTGAATTTATGTATTATTGTGTGTTTAGGTTTTGGATTGATTTAATGGATGATAGATTGGTGTCATTATTGTGTTATGTGATTGGAAGTATAATTGAAGGAAATAATGGGATTGAATATGATAAACGGGTAAGTCGAGTGTTGAATGTTCGTAGTAGTATTGGGTTTGATTCATTCATTGGGGTGTATGCCAAAATGTTGGCTTAGATAGAAGTTTACCTGGGTTGGAATTTGTTTATAGATATGGGTCAAGAACACCTTCTGGTAATGTATGGTTTGTGCCTCTATTAATTCGTAGTGAAGATGATCTCAATGAATTGTTCATTACAATACCGAGTGTTGGGAGTCATATATCAGGTAGTTCTAGAAATTTAGTGAGTGAGAGTGAGGAGGTAGAAGATAATGATGATGATGATGTTGGAAGAGAAGATATAGATAATAGTGTAACGGGAGTATGTGGACCATTTGGATGTTTCCGTTCATTACCAGTATCAAATGATGAAAATGTTGAAAGAGACATGTTTACTGATGAAGAAGAAATTGATGAGGGCGATGAGCGTTTACATGAGGTTCCTTCAACTTACATGTCTGAATAAGACATGGATTACATAAATTCAACGACAACCTTGGGTCTTCAAAATGGAGAAGGAGGAATGTCTGCCGAGTTGAAAAAAGGAAAGACTTTTGCCCCGAAACAGGATGTTAAAAATGTTGTAAAGAGGCATGTCATACTTGGGCATCATCATTTTGATGTAGTGCAATCAAACAAAAATTTATGGGTCATTCAATGTAAGAAAT
The DNA here is from genome assembly GCA_028015215.1 of Gynostemma pentaphyllum. NCBI lineage: Eukaryota > Viridiplantae > Streptophyta > Magnoliopsida > Cucurbitales > Cucurbitaceae > Gynostemma > Gynostemma pentaphyllum. The sequence continues at coordinate 24,145,481 of CM051354.1, forward strand.
ATGGAGATGGGTGTGAATGGAGGCTCCATGTATTACCTTGAAAATCTCATGGAAAATGGGAAATAACACAATATTATGGCATCCATACTTATATTTTTCAGAATTATTCACAAGATCATGAGCAAATTGATTCTAAATTCATTTCCAATGAAGTGAAACAACTTGTCAATAACGATCCAAGTATTAAAATAGTTTCTTTACAAGAAATTTTGAACAAACTTTTTGAGTATAATGTGGATTATTAGAAGGTGTAGGATGGGAAGAGAAAGGCAGAAGAAATGTTGTATAGGAATTTCGAGGATTCTTATAAATTGTTACCAAAGTGGATGAACATTCTGAAAATGACAAACTCTGGTACCGTGGTTAAGTGGAGGCTTGGAAGAATGGAAGAAAGGGGAAATAAGATGTTTGAAATGGTATTCTGGGCATTTGGTGCAGTGATAGAGGGTTTCAAACATTGTAGACCGATTATACAATTTGATGGAACATTTTTAACAACAAAATATAAGGGGAAATTGTTGGTTGATACAACTATTGATTCGAATGGACACATCTTTCCACTCGCTTTTGCTATTGTTGAGAAGGAGAGTGTCGATTCTTGGGATTGATTTTTATGGCATTTGCGACATAGTGTTACTGACAGGGAGAGTATATGTTTGATATCTGATAGGCACAAGGGAATTATAGCTGCTGTGAATGATGCAAAAAATGGTTGGGCGTAGCCAAACACATAATAGATTTTTCCTATGTCATATTGTGAGCAATTTCACTCACAAGTATAAAAATAAGCAATTGAAAAGTATGGTGTATGCAGCTGGAGCACAACATCAAGTTCGTAAATTTGTGGCGTGTATAAACTAGATCAAAGATATAAATCCCAATTGTTTGTACTTTTTTTATTCTCTTCAGCTTAGACAGTGGACATTATCCCACAACGGTGGTCATCAATATGGGTGGTGTACAACCAATGTGGCTGAATGTATAAATGTTGTGTGTTTAGGGGTGGGAAAAGATTACCGATAACTGGTTTGGTGCAATTAACCTTTTATAGGACTATGAAATATTTTAAAGAAAGGAGAAAGGAGATACTTGCTGCATTTATGAGTGGAGAGAAGTACACGAGGTATTAAAGATGAGTTGTATTAAATTTTTCGTGTTGTAGTCATTATAATTTTTAAACATTATAGTGTTTGATGTGTGTCAGGTTGTTACTTGATGAAGTTACTGAGTGGCATGCTCGAGTAAATAGACATCATGTGACCAGTTTCAATAAAGCAGAAGGTGTGTTTGAGGTAGTCACAACTGTTTGAAAGACGATTGGCCAAGGTGGAAATACGCATGTAGTGAAACTATCTGAGCACACATGTACATGTAACAAATGGCAAGGGTTTGGGATTCCTTGCTCGCTTGTAATAGCTACATGTAAGCATTGTCGCATCGACTATATGCAATTTGTTGAGTCGTGCTACCTATTGGAATCATATCAAGAAAATTACGCACCAAACTTTGAGCCCATACCACATGAGGATTATTGGCCGGAACAAGACTTTCCTATTTTACATAATGATCCTAGTTTAGCAAAATCACCAGGAAGATCACATACATCTCGGATTAGAAATGAGATGGATGAGAGGGCAGCAGTAGTTAAAGGAAGATGTGGTATCTGCCATAGAGATGGACATAATCGTCGAACTTGTCCTGATGCAATAACAGCTACTAGACCTTAAATTATCATTACTAGTTATTTGTAAAATACTTTATGCAATACAATGTAATTCTGAATATGTTTGTAAGACTATCTTTAATCTTTTGAATGTTTTTTTTCATGATAGTTTGGAATATTGTTGCTGTGATGTTTTATAATATTATTATGATATTTTGTAATATTGTTATGATGAGCTTTCATAGTATTTGGGTACATTGTAATAATGTTTACAAATTTTATAGGGCATGAACCCTATTGAGCCAAGGCCGATAGATCCTACTGTTTTATATTTCCAGTATAACCATCGATCTCAGACGGTTTGGGATGACGAGTATTCAAGTACCCTTCATTGTAGATGGCGCCAGGCAATCTTACATAGATTATCAAAGGATATTGATGTACGTATCGAGCCATATCTATGGGCTGCAGGATTCTACGGTATGTCTCGTCTTAAATTTATTCAGTTAGATTGGCATTTGATAACTGCATTTTTCGATTGATGGTGACAAGAAACACATATTTTTCACATGCCACGCGGAGAGTGTACTATCACTACAAAAAAACTGTCAAAATGCAACCAGAAATTTGCGACCAAACAAAAGTGGTGGTTTTTTGGTGACCACCTGGTCACTTTCTTTGAAGGTTGACTTTAAGTGACCATCTGGTCACTTTTTTTGCGACCAGATTGTGACCAAAAGCAAAAGTAGTCATAAAAAATGGCGCGAAAGAAGCGACCAATTGGTCACCTAAAAAAACGACCAGCTGGTCGCACTTTTGTGACTAAAATATGTCTTGGTAGCAAAAAATGGAGCGTAATTTTGGAGGGAAAAAAGCTACCAAGTAGTCACAATTAAAAGTGACTATCTGGTCGCAATTTTTGTGACATTTATTGACCAGTGGTAGCTTAAAATTGGAGGGAAAAAAGCTACCAAGTGGTCACAATTAAAAGTGACTAACTGGTCGCAATTTTTGTGACCTTTATTGAGCAGTGGTGGCTTAAAATTTTGGCGGGAATTAAGCTACCACGTGGTCACATTAAGAAGTGACCGGATGGTCATAAATTATGTGATTTTATGTGACCAATAATTTATAAACAATTTGGTGGGATAAAAGCTACCAACTGGTCACCAAAAAAGTGACCATCTGGTCGTAAATTCTGACTTGATGTGACTCTGGGCAGTGAGGAAAATGGCGGGAAATTTTGGCGGGAAAATGCGACCATATGGTAGCAAAAATACTACCATTTGGTCGCAAATGAGCAGAGGAGTCCATTATAAAATCCCTCCACCTATTGTTTGTTAGCATTAAGAAAAAAGAAAATGAGAGAGTGGATGTATGTTCGTTTGATAGACGGGTATTTGAACGATGAGTTCGTGGCCGGGGTTGAACAGTTTGTTGAGTTTTGCATGACAACTGTCTATTATGAAAAGTATGGTGGAAAGCTTGCCCGTGTAGGAAATGCAACAATAGGAGAATCATACCAGTTACAGAGTTGAAGGTGCATTTTTATAGTCGGGGATTAGTGCGAATTATTATCACCTGGGTGTTTGGGAAACACAGAAATGTTCGACAGGATACATGAATCGAGACGATACGAAGGTAGCGCTAATGTAGAGGTTGTTGACGAAGAACGGAATGATGAACAACAGGATAGTCGAGTCGGGCAGAAATGATACTTGATGGTGCGGGGTATGGGGGCAATGAAAATTTCCGTGAAAGTTTAAATGTAGACGAAGATGAACGGGTTGTAGAAGAGGAAATGAATCCGGATGCACGAAAGATGCACGAGATGCTAAAGATAGCCAGCCGACCATTGTATGATGGGTGTGAGGTAAGTCAACTTGCTGCTACTACAGAACTTTTAAATATAAAGGCGCAGTACAACATACCCGGTAGAGGATTTGATGCGATTGCATCGTGGTTTCGTCGATGCGCTCTAGAAGAAAATAATATGCCACATAGTTTGTACGACACGAAAAAGCTAGTGGAGGGACTTGGATTACTCGTGGAGAAAATAGATTCGTGTCAAAACGAATGCATGATTTACTGGGATGTGGATGAGGACCTTCATCATTGCAAATTCTGTTTTCTTCCAAGATACAAACAAGGGAAACGCAGCCTGATTCAACGCCCGCATGTTCTATTTACCCCCGACCCCACTGCCGGTTGTATGCATCGGATGTGACACCTCGCACATGAGATGGCATCATGAGCATTCACAGGATGAAGGTGTTATGAGACATCCCCTGATCTTTGCGTCATGGAAGCATTTAAATAATTGTCATCCGGATTTTGCACAAGATCCGAGAAACGTCAGATTGGGCTTATGCACAGATGGCTTCAACCCGTTCGGGGCAACCGGGGCACAATATTCAGTTTGGCTAGTCATGGTAACCCAGTATAACTTGTCTCCCTCGATGTGCATGCGAGACCCGGTGATTTTTCTAACAGTGATCGTACCTGGGCCGAAAAGTCCAAAACATAAACTGGATGTGTATTTGCAACCACTTGTTGCAGAGTTGAAAAGGTTGTGGACTGACATTGTTATGACGTACGACATTTCGAAGAAACAAAATTTCTTGATGTGCACCGCGTTAATCTGGACGATCAGTGACTTCCTAGCGTATTCAATGTTGTCAGGTATGTTGATCTTTAATTGCTTTCATATATATTTTTGAGTCTGTGTTTAGCTTTTGTTATTGCTTTCCTTAGTCAGTGTAGTTAATTGTGTGAACCTTAATTTCCTCCTCTTAAAGGATGGAGTATGGCGGGGACATACACATGTCCACATTGCATGCTAGACACAGATGCATTTTATCTTAGAAACGGTCGAAAAACTTGTTTGTTTGACTGTCACCGTCGATTTTTGCAGTTGAATCACCCTTTCCGTTCAAAAGGAAATGACTGGAAGAAGGTTCGACGAGTAAGAAAACAAACCCCCCCGACCATGTATAGTGGAAGAGATTCTTCACGTGATAGATGCTATAGGGATGCGAAGATTACAAGTGGAAGGTGCGAGAGAGTGCAAACAATGCAAAAAAACACGAGTTGGAAGAAACGGAGTATTTTTTGGGATCTACCGTATTGGGGAGATCTCGATTAGACGCAATCTTGATGTAATGCATATCAAGAAGAATTTCTTCGACAACATTTTCAATACGATTTTGAACGTTCCGAGAAAAACGAAGGACAATATGAAGGCACGTTACGATATACGGGAGATATGTCACCGTCCTGAGTTGGAGCCTGACGACAATGATAATTACGCAAAAGAAAAGTACATGTTGACGACGGATGAAAAGAAAACATTATTTGAGTGGATCAAATCCATCAAATTCCCGGACGGATATGTTTCAATTTGAGTCGTGTAGATAGACAAAAAAAACATATCATGTTCGGGATGAAAAGCCACGATTGTCATATATTCATGCAACGATTGATGCCCGTCGTGTTCGCAGTTCCTAGAGAATAGACATTGGGAGCCGCTTGCCCGGTTAAGTGTTTTTTTATGGACTTGACATGTACGGAGTCGACGGCTACTATCGCTTCAATGAGTTCGAGATCGCCGTTATTATTTGTAGGGAGTGAATGTTCCCACCTGGCTTTTTTGACTCCATGGAGCATCTTCCAGGCATCTTCCATACGAGGCATTCTTAGGGGGTCCCGTACATTAATGGATGTACCCGTTTGAAAGGTAAGATTTTTTTTTTTTTTTTTTTTTTTTTCCAGCTATTATTTTGTAATGTACGGGGTATAAATCAAGACAATTGATCATCGAATGTAAATTATGTTTTGTACCCATACGTTTTCGGTGAAAAAGATGGCCTGGAATAGATCACGAGTAGAAGGATCTATCTAGGTGTGTACCGACGCAAAGAGACTACCATATTTTGTTCATACTACTTTGATCAACACATTGCGAGCGCATTTCGGCCGTGAAACGAAACATTGTCGAAAATTTACTTGAAGGTGTTAACATGAACGACTTGCCGATTTTTACCGAACCTAGCATGGCGATTGGAAGATCGGTCGTGGTAGGCTGGTTGACCGATTCTCGAGTATCACGTAATGCGACATACGTGTTATGCAACCGCTCGTGAGATCGAGCCTTACATAGAGTGAGTTTGTAACTTAACATTATTTCATCGCATAAATAATTACAAACTATTTGCTAACTATTTTTGTAACATAGATTATTTCTAAACGTATACGTTCGAATGACACGAGTTGGTCTTACAGGTGGCCCTCGAGGAGGGGTCAATAATCGACAAAGAGTTTCGTCCTTGGTTAAGGGGCATCACGTGAGTTATTTTAAATTGTCAAAAAACCGTTGCATTATGTTGAAACAATTACTATCTTCCTAACATTATACGTATGTGGACAATGACACACAGTTGACTCCCTCCACATTCCTTCGGTGGTGGATGATCCTCGCATCATTTCTTTGGCAATGGGACCGGGGACGATAGCAAAGTCATATGGTGGATCACACCGGGTCATGTTATACGATTTCAAACAAAGGCCAATTGCAAATGAACGTAGGGCAACAAAAAAGCAAGGTGGTGTTTGCATAAAATGGTCACGTGTTCAAAAAATAAAAGGAAATGCGGAGGGACGATCAGTGCCAACTTGAGTAATCGATGAGATTCTTGAGATTCAATACACAAGTCCTAACGCTAAAACGCATTGTTCTATACCATTGGTTCTCGAGACAACCAGGCGATCGATGTCGAGGTCCGTAAGATTGATCATTTACAAATCGTTGAGGTAAACACAAGTCTAAGCATATGCATTCCATAAGTGTGTTCGATAGGTTTCAGCCCTCTCGGCTTCACAGCGATTCAAGTTTATTACCTAAACTATCCAATTAATAGACGAGACTGCGATGACATTGGTTAGTTGTTTGTAAAGTTAAACCACGCCAGGTAGAAGAAAACTTGTCCGAGAAAGACGACCATTCAAAGGAAGTCTTTTGCTTTTCAAGAAGATGAGATAAGATCTCGTGCAATCGAGCGATGGTCAAAATGCAAGTATGTCGTCTTGTGGCTTCCTTTGAACGATGGAACGATAACATTGCATGATGATGATGATACAAATGCTTCCACTTCTCACGCACGTGACATTGACGTTGAATTTATTCTAGACGATGAATCGATGAAGAAACAGAAGAAGAAGAAGAAGAAGAAGAAGAAGAATGGAAGACTTTATGTGACAGGACTTCTTGGGAGATGATGATGAATGAGATATTTCGTTAACTTGATTATTCAAATGTGTGTGTATGTGTTTAATTAATTAAAACTATTTCTTTTAAGGAATGATTAAAAAATATATATATATATTAGGAATATTTGCGACCATGTGGTTAGCAATTTCACACAAAAGGTGACCACATGGTAGTAATTTAGAAGGGAAAGGAGACCAAATGGTATGGATTAATTTCTTTGGAAAGATGGTTTCAAGTAATTAATTTGAAGTTGTCAAATTAATTTAAGGTATATAGAAATAGAGGAGTCTATTTGATTAACTAAATAAAATTAAATAGAGGGTCTATTTAGTTATTTAATTAATGGTGAAATTAAATAGAGGATTCTATTTAATTATTGAGAGATTAAATAGAAGAGTTTATTTAATTAAATTAATTTTGTAGGTGTCCAAAATTAATGGAAAATAGAGGAGTCTATTTAATTATTTAATTATTTAATTATTTAATTATTTAATTATTTAATTTGAAGTTATCAAATTAAAGAGTAATTAAATAAATAAAAATAGTTTTATTTATTTAAATATTTAATGGAATTGGTCTATTAAATAAAAAGGACAAATAAAATGCCCAATATTACCATGGAGATGATGGAGTGGGTGTGTGACCGTTGGTGGGGTCACACGCCACTCAGTAAATTTATTTACCATTTTTATGTATTTTATTTTACTTAAAATATATTGAAGATATCTTAATATAAATTAATATGATTAATTTAAATAAGTAGATACGGAATAGTTAATTTAAATTAATTTGGATTAATTTAAATTGTGATATGTGAATATCTTATTATGGAATAAGATATTATATCTTAATTATTCAAAATATAATATCTTTATTTAATTATTTGATAATTAAAAAGATATTCAAAGATTTTCCGAGACCTTAATTTTCCTATAAATAGAAGACTTGGGGTGACCCCAAAACGCACAACTAAGAGAGAAAAAGAAAGGCTCAGGAAATTCTTCTCCTCCCTCTCTCTTTGTCATCGCCGGCCCCCTGTGGTCTAAGGGAAGAAATTTTCTTCCATCTTCCTTTTTCCAAAGAGAATGGTGACCACACACCGATTCTCTTTTGTGCTTAGTGAGGAAGATCTTTTTGGTGGTCCCATGATCATGACAAAGAGAGAAGAGGAAGAGCCAGACACTTTTCTACAAGGGTTAGTATTTATTTTATGCATTGTTTTTAGAATTATATTATACTGCAACGATAGATCCTTGGGAATTCCACTTTAGAACTCTTTTGTAGAGTCATCAATCCCAACAACTGGTATCGTATCAGTCTTGTTTCTATAATGTTTCTCTAAAAAGGTTTATGATGGGTAAAACTATTTTAAAAGGAGTTTTAAAATATGTTTGCATTTTTTGTTGAATTTGGAACTATCAACCTAGGTTTATTTTCTTTCATAGGAATTTTGTAAATCCATTTATTGGGTATAGGAAAATTTTAATCATTTTAATCATATGGAGATATCGATTGAAACGATGGAGGAAAGAAAAAGTGAACTTGATCCCGCAAGGATCGAAGGTGTGGGTACCACGAGTTGCAGACGGAGGAAACCACCGCAGTGGCACCAATAGCCAAGGCTGCTGTCGTGGCTGCTTCAACGGGAAAAAAAATTGGGGCAACGGTGTGGATGGTTAAAACCCTAGGCGTCTTCGGATTTTGTGGTTTTCATTTTTCCAGGACAATTCTAGAAATCTTCGTGATGAAGTTTTTTTTTTTTATATCGTGATGTAGATTTTATTTTCATAGATTTGGCCAATATTTTCCCAACCAAAATTGCTTGTATATTTATTATATATTTGATATAATTAAATATTAATTATTCATGCATAAAGTATGCCATAAATAATTGTTCTCATGCATAAATGCCATGATAATGCATCATTAATAGAGATTATTGATATTGTGCTCATGCCTTGTATGAATATAATTGTTATATTTATTGTGCTACGGAATTTTAATTAAGGAGTTAATCAGTAATTACTAGCAGCACGTTTTAGGTTTTAATTAAAATGGTCTAAAAGAGTTTAGCAACAAATTTTAATTAATTGATTAGTTTTAAATAGGATTTGAAACTAAAACCTAAAAGATGAGGTGTCATTATTTTTAATTAAGGAGTTAATTAAAAATTGATGAAGTTGAATTGATTAATTAAAATATTAAAATAGAACTCTGGTGAGAAAGCTCTGTCTAAGATAAGAGGTTATTTAATCGTTCCATTAACTCGGGACCCCTCTAACTGGGAGCGATCTGGGAGTAATATTTTATTAATAATTCACTTCATTGAGACAGGTGCATAATGTGTTAGGATTAATAGTGAATAATCACTTGGCTATAACATTAAAATAAATCTAACTAATATATAAGAGCTATTATAAATTAAATTGAACTTATATATTAGAGGTACCCTTGATATATCTAAGTAAAAGCCTTAGATAACTATATTGAGTGGGAGAAGGACAAGTGACAACCAGTCATGCAGTCTCCAAGTTGGGATAGGATTTTTTTTAAAGCTTTTGATGTTTGAATCTCCCTTTGGTGACACTCATTAAAATAACTTTTAGCGATCTAAAATTTAAGTAACACTCAAAGGGATTCATTTAGAAAGATGCTTAAGAGTTTTGATGCTTGACTCTCCCTTCGGTGACACTCATCAAAATTAATATTTAAGTGATTTAGATGTTTCGCCTGACCAAAACATGGTAACTAAAGAACTATAAGATACGAGATACCCAGGGGATGTTAATCAGTTGAGAGGAGTCTCATTTTAGTGTGAGGGAACTTTGATCTACCCACGTAGGAAGTGTTCTTGTCACACTAATATACCATGACATTGATATTGTGTTTTAAGTTTTTTAGAATTTTGTTAAATTTGAATTCATGCATCACGTTTAATAGATGTCAAAAGTATGAATAATGGATGTGTAAAATATATTACTAAAGCATGTGTTTATTTATTTTTAGCAATAATGTCAAACTCTCTTATTGCTATTTTTGCTACTGATAAGTTGAATGGTTAAAATGTCACCATTGGAAAAATAACATCAATACCATTCTGATTATTAAGGATCTCAAATTCACTACTCTGGAGGAGTGTCCTCCAGAACTACGTGCTGATGATGCTCGAACTGTTCGAGAGGCTTATGATCACTGGATAAGGGCTAATGAGAAAGCTTGTGTCTATATCTTGGGTGGACTTTTTGAAGTCGTATCTATTGGGATTGAGGCCTCTAAAATAGAGTTCTCAAGCAAAATTCCCATGGACCTTTACTTGCAGTATAATATTAATGAAAAGTAAAATGCATAAACAGAAAACTGACCCCCTTGTAAAGAAGTATCTGACGATTCCTCTTCCTCCTTGGTTACGATCTAGGGATCACAAAAAAATCTTCCTCACTAAGCATAACAGAGAAACAGTACGTGGGCACTTTTCCTCCTTGAAAAAAGGAAGAGGGTTGAAAAATATTTCATCCCTACACAACAGTGGTGGCGGCAAGAGGAAAAAAGGGAGAGGAAATTTTCTGAGTCTTTCTCTTCTTTTAGTTGTGTGTGTTTGGGGTCACCCCAGGCCTCCTATTTATATGAAAACTAAGGCCTCAAAAAATCTTTGAATATCTTTTCAATTATCAAATAATCAAAGAACGATATTGAAAATATATTTTTAATAATTATAAATATAATATCTTATTCCATATTATTATTTAAATTAGTCTCCATTAATTTAAATAATTATTCCTACATCTAAAATTTATATTAATCATATTTATTTAAATAAAAAAAGATATCACAAATATATTTCAAATAAAATTTAAAAATAATTGGCATATTAATTTTCCAAAGTGGTGTATGACCCATATCATCATCCAATGGCAAAGTTGGGTATTTTATTTTTCCTCCATTTATTTAAAAGAAAAATTACATTATATATTTATTTCATTCCCTTTTAATTTGATAATTCAAATTAATTAGTTAAATAGACTCTTCTATTTAATTTCTCATTAATTTGGGACAACCTCAAAATTAATCGAATAGACTCTTCTATTTTATTCTCCTCACTTAAATTGACTCTTCTATTTAATTTCCATTAATTAAATAATTAAATAGAATCATCTATTAAATTTCTCTTAATTAATCAAATAGACTCCTTTATATTTATTTTTCCTAATTTTCAAGGTGATTAATCTTATTAATCATCTTCTCAATTACATGCAATAATCTGGAGGATAAAATGGACCTATAGGACTAAGTTCCAATGATCTAGAATTAAATTGATTAAACTCATTTAATCAATTAATTCTTATTCATTAACTCCTAGATAACTCCACTATATATCTAGAGTTGCACTCTTAGTAGTATAGACATAGTTATGTCCATTGGCTATAATTATTACGTGTACTTTGATCCTTCACAAGTAGTTCGTATCCATGGCTATGTAATTTTATTGAATTAACCTCCATGATACATGTTGTTCCTTAAGTCCAACTGATTCTATAATGAACAACCTTACATAATCTCCATTATTCGTTTTTTCTTTTTTCTTGATCAGAGGAATATGGGACCCCGCTGTTCAAGCACTTGAATCAGTCTGGGAACTACTTATCAATTTTCCTAAGAGGAAAAGAGTGAATTCCAATCTTGTGTAATTACGTTCTCAGCTATAAGCAAGATGCAATCCCCAAAGTGGGAGGCATATTGAGAGAACTATATTGAGTAACTCTCACCCATGCAAATCAAAGGTTTGTCTCTAATAAACAAGAGTTCATAATCCACTCAGGATTATGATTAATTATACATGATCAACTGATCGATACACGAAGTGTCTTTCTGTAACGGATTTACCAGAAGACAGTAAGTATATCTTATTCCAGTATGCTACAACCTCTATTGCAGCAACACCCCCACTCACATGTCTCTGCATGAGTGAACCAGATGAGATCCCTTGTGCCCATTCACAAATAAGCCGTGTTAGTGTTTTACAATAAATAAGGCACCCAACCATTATTCATGTACCAAAGACTTTTTGAGTTACAATTTAAGCGAATCTTCCCGCATCACTTGCTCACTTAAGTTACAATAAGTAACTTTGGGTCTTATGATGGACAACATTAATTAAATGATAATAGGTCAGTTACCATCATTAAAACGAGATGCCACTCGAACAATTAACAACTCCAGAATAACTCATATTCCTATGTCATTGTTTACCATGTATTTGGTCAATAATTTCGATAACAAACTTTATCAAATTTCTTTTTAAGTGTGACCCACTAATTTAGTCTTTTAAATAAAATTGAAGAGTGTCTACGAAGTGTAGATTCAGTCTTCAATCAATCTCATTTAAATTCTTTATCCCTTTCGGGAGACCCAACTTGATATTGATTTATACAATAAACCTTTGTATGGGAATGAACACCTGCAGCAGTGTTACAGAGGCCATGTATAAATCTCACGTTTCGAGCCCATTAGTGGAGACCATAGGATACATTGACATGTTTCCTTCTCCCATTTAATATTTTGAGTTAGGGTTTCATAACTTAGACTAATTTAGGCTAACTCATTAATCCAAGTTTTAATTAACCTAATCAACTTTAACTCTTAAATTGGTTAGATTAATTTTATAAATGTGATTGTTCAAGTTTTCCTAATTAAAATTAATCACATTATGAGCCGTCTTAATAATTTTGATTTATTAATTTGAACTTTTCTCCCAGATCGCTCCCAGTTAGAGGCGCTCCGTGTTAAGGGAACTTTATGAAACCTCATCGCTTGGGCAGAGCTTTCTCGCCAGAGATCCATTCAATTCAATTAATCTCAATTATTAATTTTTAATTAACCCTTAATTAAAAGTTTCTACTTGTTTATCTTATATGGATTTTGGCCCAATTGTTTAAACAATAATTCCATATTACAAATAATTCATTTAGTTTCTATTCAACTTTTAAACTAGATTTAACTTTTGAATTTTAACTAAATAAGCATGCTTTTAATTCTAAAACAATTAGAATATAATTTTCGATAATAACATTTATAAAATAAAATTATAGCATGATTCACATACATTAGCATATAATAACACATATTATATCATGATGCATGTATGTACAATTAATTAAAATGATACAACCTATGGTGGGATTTTCTACATGACATACTCTTATGCATGAATATTATTTAAAAACAATTATATCATACATATAAAAATTTAAATAATAAATAGCTAAATTGACCGGTATTCTTGGCACTATTTCTAAAACGGAAAATTAAATTACAACTTAATTTAAATCTTCCATTGTAGAATTTTGAGGCTTCAACTTTCTCTCTCCTCCATGGTGTAGGCGTGGGTATGGGTATTTATGGGGTAAATATTATCTCCTTAATATTTCCATAAATACTTGTTTTAAAATAATTATCTTTTAATTAAATGGAAAAAATAAAGAAAAATATTTTCCATGTAATCTTATATCAATATCTAAATTCATAATTTAAGATAGGGATATAATCTTTAAAAAGATTTTATCCTTATCTTAAATATTTAAATTTTTAAATTGAGATAACAAGATAATTATGATAAAATATCTTACCATATCTTGAAAAAATCTCCTCCTTGGGCGTGAACCACATGGATTGTTGGAGATGAATTTTCTTCTCTTCCTCCCTTGGTGTAGCCGATTTTGCTCCTCTTTGGTATGGGAAAATTACAACCTTTTCCTATACCCTAAAATTAGGGTTTACAAATTTTCTACTAAAATTTAAAATCCTAAGTGCCTCAAGAATACCTAAACAGTCAATTAGCAAACCTCCACAATTTATATAGCACAATTTATATAAACATACATAAAACGATTTTTATGCAACCCACCAAAATTTTCGAAAACACACAATTTTGCATGATAATTAAAATTAGCTCTGATACCACTTGTTAGGGGACAACCGGGCCACCACAACTCCACATTGGTATGATATTGTCCACTTTGGGCCTAGGCCCGCATGACTTTGCTTTTGGTTTCACCCAAAAGGCCTCATTCCAATGGAGATGTGCCCTTCCCCTTATATACTCATGATCATTCCCTTCCCTAACCGATGTGGGATTTTGTTCGCCCTCAACAATCCTCCCCTCAAACAAATATCCACCGAGCCTCCCCTCCATTCGTCCACTCTATCCAGGCCAACCTCCTTTCTCCGGAGCACACCGCCTGTCCGATAGAGCCCACCACGGATCGGGTCTCCGAGGCTCCTCATTTTGTTCTGCACTTGAGGATTCCACCCACATCGTTAGGATCGGGGCATGGCTCTGATACCACTTGTTAGGGGACAACCGGGCCACCACAACTCCACATTGGTATGATATTGTCCACTTTGGGCCTAGGCCCGCATGACTTTGCTTTTGGTTTCACCCAAAAGGCCTCATTCCAATGGAGATGTGCCCTTCCCCTTATATACTCATGATCATTCCCTTCCCTAACCGATGTGGGATTTTGTTTGCCCTCAACAAATAAATGACAGTGTAAATATTACTAATTATATAATCCTTTATTTAGAGTTTAATTAGATTACAAAGATTCAGGGCACAAATCCCAGCAGTATCCAAGAAACTTGAACATCTGTCTATAGCATATGAGTTGTTGCAGTCAGAAAAGGAGATGTTTGGCAAGCCAAATGAGGAAGTCCAACATGAGGCTCTCAAGTACATCATGAATTACTACATGAAGCAGGGAACATCTGTTAGGGAACATGTCCTTAACATGATGGTCCATCTCAATGTGACTGAGATTAATGGTGGAACTATAGACGAAACTAGCCAGATCAGCATGATTCTTGAAACTCTTCCATATAGCTTCTTATCATTCAAAAGTAACTATATTTTGAACAAGGTGGGTATGAACATGTCTCAGATTCTTAATGAGCTACATACTTTTGAGTCTATATTGTTGAAAGGCAAGAAGACGAAAGTTGCGAAAGCAAATGTTGCTATTGCTCATGGTGCCTCTAGCTCAGGTACTAAGAATAAGAAACAAAAATTCTGGAAGAAGAATAGTAAGGGAGCTTCCAACCCTATCAAGATGTCTAAGAGAGAAAAAGTTTGTAAAGGGGAGTGCTATCACTGTAATGGTGAAGGGCTCCAGAAACGAAATTGTCCCAAGTTTTTTGAAGAGAATAAAAAAGGGTAAAGAAGGTAAATATGATTTATTCTTCTTGGAAATCTTTAATGTGGAGGATTGTAAATCCACCTAGCTACTTGATTCAAGAGCCACTAATCATTTCTACTCTTCATATCGGGGAAGTAAATCTTAGAGGAGAATCAAGCCTAAAGAAGTGTCTCTGAGGAACATTGTGTGGCAGATGGTGGATGTTGAAGCTGTTGCTGATATAACATTATCTTTTAGCAATAAAATATTTATTTTCCAAAACGCTTTTTATTATGTTCCTGGATTAAACCGGAACATAGTTTCTTTGGGTGTAAACAATCTTTTAACGTAGATTTCGGTATTAATAAAGTTGATAATTTCAAAGATGGAAACTTTTTTTGTTCAGGATTAGAAGATAATTATTTATATATACTAAAACCGTTAGTATGTGCAACGCTTTATAATACTTCGTTGTTCACAGTGTAGAGTCTAGTACAAGTAAAAGTAGAATTTCTAAAGATGACCCTTCTATTGCATCTAAGGCTTAGCCATATTAAACTTAAAAGAATTCAAAGACTTGTTAAAGGTAGACCTCTAAGTGACTTAGAGCTTGGTATACTCCCAGTTTGTGAATCTTGTATAGAGGGTAAAATGACTAAGCGTCCTTTATCAGCTAAATAAAATAGAGCCACAAAACTACTAGAGCTTATACATTCAAACCTTTGTGGTCCGACGAATGTAAAGGCTAGGGGTAGATATGAGTACTATGTGTCTTTCATAGAGGACTACTCAAGATATGGGTACATTTACCTATTGCATTTCAAGTTAGGAACACTTGAAAAGTTCAAGGAGTTCAAAGTAGAGGTTGAAAAGAAACTTGGTAAATCTATCAAGACACTTTTATTAGATCCTGGTGGGGAATATATGGACTTTGAGTTCATAGACTACTTGGTCTAAATTGGGATAACATCCTAGCTTTCAGCACCTGATACACCACAACAAAATGGTGTAGCTGAAAGTAGAAATAGAACCTTACTCGAAATGACGAGATCAATTATGAGCTACTCATCATTACTAGAATATTTTGGGGGTTACGCATGGAGACTGCGTTATACATCCTAAATATGGTACCTTTTAAAAGTATTTTAGAAATGCATATTGAGTTATGGTCAGGGCGTAAAGTAAGTTTGTGTCACTTCTAAATACGGGGATGTCCAACATATAGAACAACGTTCTAAGGTATGCTTCTTCATAGGCTACCCTAAAGAGACTCGTGGTGGGTTGTTTTATAGTGTTGAAGAGAATAAAGTGTTTGTGACAATAAATGCTACATTCTTGGAAGAAGACTATATAGGAAACCAAAAATCTCCTAGTAAGTTACTAGTAGAGGAGATGATTCCAAGTGAAACCACAAATGAGCCAACAAGTGTTGTTGACTTCCCTAGCTCTTCAAGTAGGAAAAGAGATTCTAGTCAAATCTAGTGAAGTCCTCGTCGTAGTGGGAGGGCATCTAAGTTGCTCGAACAATATTTGGGCTTAACTCAGGTTAATGATGGTGGTATTAACCTGGAGGATCCATTGTCTTATAAGGAAGCAATGATGGATATTGACAAAGAAAAATGGCTAAAAGCTATAGATCTTTGAGATGAAGTCCATGTATTCCAACTCAATCTGGGAACTTTTAGATCAACCAATTGGGATAAAACCTATTGGTTGTAAGTGGATCTACAAGAGAAAGCATTGAGCAGATGGGAAAGTGGAGACTTTCATGGTTAGACTTGAAGCAAAGAGGTATTCCCAAAAGGAAGAAGTTGACTGTGAAGAAACCTTGTCCCTTGTTGCTATGTTAAAGTCTATTAGAACTCTTTTACCCATGACTGCCCATTTCAATTATGAAATTTTCCAGATGGATGTCAAGACAATATTTCTGAATGGGTATCTTGACGAGAGTATCTATATGCTCCAACTAGAAGAATTCATTTTTCAAAGTGAAGGACAAAAAGTTTGTAAGTTGCTAAAATCCATTTATGGATTGAAGCAAGTTTCACGGCCTTGGAACAAAATATTTGACACAACATTCAAATCATATGGATTTGAACAAAATGTTTATGAGTCTTGTGTGTATAAGAAGATACTCAACAAGAATGTTGTTTTTCTCATTTTGTACATGGATGATATCTTACTTATTGGGAATAATATAAGGGTATTATTGGATGTTAAGAAATGGATAGCTAACGAATTCCAAATGAAGGATTTGGGAGAGGCTCAATATGTTCTTGGTATCAAAATTATTAGGGATCACAAGAACAAAATGTTAGCGTTGTCTCAAACATCCTACATTGACAAGATAGTTTCCAAGTATGGGATGGACAAATCCAAGAAAGGAGCGTTACCTTTTAGGCAAGGGATTTATTCAATTAAGGAGCATTCTCCTAAAACTCCTCAAGAAATTGAGAGTATGAGACAATATCCTTATGCATCAAAAGTTGGAAGTCTAATGTATGTGATGTTGTGCACTAGACCGAACATCTATTATGCAGTAGGGACTATAAGTCATTATCAGTTGAACCCTGGTTATGAACATTGGGTTGTGGTCATGAATATTCTCAAGTATCTTCGAAGTACAAGAGAACATGTGCTAGTGTACGGTAAAGAGGATTTGATTCTCAAGGGGTACACAGATTCTGTTTTTTAGGTAGATAACGATTCTAGGAAATCCACGTCTGGATCAGTTTTCACACTTTGTGGTGAAGCCATTGTGTGGAGGAGTATTAAGCAAAGTTGTATTGCTAACTCTACAATGGAGGTCAAGTACATAGCTGCTTGTGAAGATGCTAAATCGGGTGTCTAGCTTAGGAAAATCCTAACTGATCTGGAGGTTGTACCAGACATAGAAAAACCGATAACACTTTTATGTTATAACGATGGTGTTTTAGCCAACTCCAAAGAGCCTACAAGCCACAAGCGAGGAAAGCACATAGAGAAAGTATCACCTAATAAGGGAGATAATCCAAATAGGACATGTTGTAGTGATAAAGATAGCCTCTAAAGATAATATTATTGATCCATTTACAAAGACGCTTCAGGCTAAGGTGTTTGAGCATCATATGGGTAGTTTAGGATTACTAGATAAATCTCTGTAAAGTTGTAGTGCAAGTGGGAGATTGCTGGGGTTTTTCCCCTAAATCTTATGTAATCCTATTAAACTATAAATAAATAAAAGAATTCTTTAATTAGTAATATTTACATTTTCAATTATCATTTAATAAATGTAATCCATCATAAGATCCAAAGTTACGTATGATAGCTTCAGATGAGATTATGATGCAGGAAGATTCACTTAAGTTGTAACTTAAATTGTTTGTGGTATATGAGCAAAGGATGGGTGCATTAGTTTTGGTAACACCACTAACACGACCCACTTGTGGATTGACACAAGTGATCTCATCTAGATCACTTAATTAGAGACATGTGAGTGGGGATGTTGCTGCAATAGAGATTGTAAAGTCGATATATAAAGACACTTTAGATATCAAACAGTTCATGATGTAAATTTGATCTTAATCCTGAGTGGATTACGAACTCCTGTTTGCAAGAGACAAACCTTTGATTTGCGTGGGTGAGAGTGACTCGACATAGTTCGCTCAATATGCCTCCCACTTTGGGGATTGCATCTTGCTTATAGCTGGAAACGTAATGACACAAGATTGGAATTCACACTTTTCCTTATTGGAAAATAGACAAGTACTTCCCTTATGGACTAAATCGGTGCTTGAACAACGGGGGCCCATATTCCCCTGATCAAAGAAAAAACAAAATCGCATAATAGAGATTATGTAAGGTTGTTCATTAGAGAATCAGTTGGGCTAAAGGAACAAGATGCATCTTGGAGGTTAATATGGTAAAATTACCTAGCCATGGATACGAATTACTTGTGAAGGATCAAAGTATACTCAAATGATTTTAGCCAATGGACATAACTATGCTATAGTACTAAGAGTCCAACTCTAGATGTTTAGTGGATTCATCTAGGAGTTAATGAATAATAATTAATTGGTTAAAAATAGTTTTAATCAAAGGTAATTCTAGGTCATTGGAGCTTAGTCCTATAGGTCCATTAAGTCTTCCAAGCTAACGCATGTAATTGAGAACATAAAGTAATATGGATTAATTTTTTTGAAAAAATGGTTTCAAATAATTAATTTGAAGTTGTCAAATTAATTTAAAGGAAATCCAAATAGAGACGTCTATTTGAATAATTAGAAGAAATTACATAGAAAAGTCTATTTAATTATTTAATTAATGATGAAATTAAATAGAGGAGTCTATTTATTTATTAAATAGAAAAGTCTAGTTAATTATTGAGATATTAAATAGAAGAGTCTATTTAATTAAAATAATTTTGTAGCTGTCTAAAATTATTTTGGATTAATTTAAATTGTGATAGAGGAATAAGTTATTATGGAATAAAATATTATATCTTAATTATTCAAAATATATTTTAATATCTTTATTTTAATATTTGATAATTAAAAAGATATTCTAAGATTTTCTGAGGCCTTAGTTTTCCTATTAATAGGAGGCTTGGGGTGGCCCCCAAAACACACAACTAAGAGAGAAAAAGAAAGGCTCAGGACATTCCTCTCCTCTCTCTCTCTTTTTGCCACAGTCGGCTCCCTATGGTCTAAGGGATGAAATTTTATCCTCTCTTCCTCTTCCTAAAGCGCATAGTGCCCACACATTGATTCTGTTTTGTGCTTAGTGAGGAAGATCTTTTTGGTTGTCCCAGGATTGTAACCAAGAAAGAAGAAGAAGAGCCAGACACTTCTCTACAAGGGTTAATATTTATTTTATGAATTGTTGTTAGAATTATATTATACTACAAGAAAAGATCCTTTAGAATTCCTCTTGAGAACTCTTTTATAGAGGCCTCAGTCCCAACAGAGGGGACAGTGCTCAACTTCACAATAGCAGACTATGCACTAATAACTAGCCTGGAATGCAATGAGGTGAAGTTTGTGAATGCAGAAAAGCTGTCTGAGAGCACAATTGAAGAAACCTTTGGTTCCCTGTTACTGAAAGAATTGAATGATGAAATAGTACAGTATGATTTTGAGAGTGATGATCTATTTTTCAACATGGCAAAACTCTATATCATTGAGAGTGTACTAGTTTCAAAACCAACCACAAATGGGTTAGATTCATTGTCATTACATTTTTTAGGTTGAGTCCTACCATCGGAGCACATTGGTTATGACTTGTTCTATGATAGTGTGGTAAGCTCAGTTAGTAGTCAAAGTGCTTCATCCATGTCCATATGCAGGTTCGCCTATTCATTGATATTTTAGGCGTATGAGATCATACATTGGCTAACACAAAAAGAGAGGTACGGGCGTCGGGTTCAATCTGTAGTCCCAACAATGCTCAAGTGGGATTGTGGCAGGGTGGGCAACTGCAACACACTAGAGATGGAGATATTCACTAACAGGGTAAGTACTTCAATATTCTTTATATAGATTACATGTTGTATATTGCGTGTACCATGAATGATTCAACTATGTTGTAGATTATTGTTAAGGTAGTAAACCCATCAAATGGTGAGCTTAAGATGCTTGGGTTGACAACTTCAAAATTGATGCTGGTCAGGAAGGGGAAGGCAAAGCTTAAATTAGAAGAAAGAGTTTTGATTCAAACTGGTTCAAGTGCAAAAGTTACAAGTTCATTTACTACAAATTCATCTGGTTTCAAGGTCAATCAAGGAAGTATCGATAATCCATACTTGAGGAAGACTATGCTCAAGGGATTTAAAAAATTGAATGACCAAATCAATACAATGTTTGACCTAATGAAGATTGAGTTAATAGCTAGGAGGGATAGCAGGACTTATGATGTTAGAGTGGATGATGTACATGTTGTACATGATGTAGAGGTTTGACACAATGTATTTTCTGGTATACACAACTAGCTTGTTGTACATACTAACATGCCTTTGTGATCTTTTCTTGACTCGTGTAGGTGTTGCAGGTTAAGGATGTTACTACTATGCCGGTGATAAGACTGATGAAATTGAACATGAAGTTCCTGATGATGAAGCTGCTACAAGAATGATGAGATGGAGGAAGAGGATACTCATGTTGATGATACTACAATTCCACCCACTAATTAGGTACAACATCTGTTATTAAAATAAGACAAAAAAAAAGTATGTTACATGTAATTTTCACACCCAAAAATGTCTTTCTAGGGGGAGGATGAAAAAACATATGTTGTTGAGGAGGATGTTGATGAACATGGATGCAGTACGGAGCGTCACAATGAGCAAGTACATGCAAGTCAAGTTTAAAATATATACATGGTATTTATTGACCATATTAATAATTAAATTCCATGGTTGCCTTTTTTTAGATGGAAAAAATAAAACATTAGAAAGTCCTGGTGACATGGAGGAAAACGTCATTGCAGATACTGATCCATAAGGGCTGAATGGCGTGGTAAAAAATATCGATGCAGGTGTTGTTGGTGCTGAGCTTGTTGATCAAGTACCTTATGTACGAAATGTACTAGTTATATATTTAATTAAAAATAGACTAATCCATGTGAAATAATTTAATTCTTGTTTGTTTAGAGTGCAAAAGATACAAGATCATTAAGGGTATGATTTCCTGAACGTCATGTCAAAAAGCCTTACACTTCAAAGTTTGGTTCTATAGAGGATAAAGTGGCAATCTGAATGATGAAAACTCGAGGTACGACAAAGCATAATGGGCGTGGAGCTGGATGTGGATCACCAATGACCAATAAGTTGAGGAAGGCTACTAAAAAACATGATAGATCTCTACCGACCTAGATCCTCCAGGTTTTGACATTAATTTAAGCCAAAACTTGGAAGAAGTAAGTAAGGACATATCTGAACAAAGTGATATCGAGCCACTATATCTGTGTTGGCTTGTACTCTGAAATTTTTTCGTTATGTTGTATAACTCGTACTGTGTAAATGTTTAACATCAATTTTAATTTCGTTATTTGTTATCTCCAAACATCAACTTTAATATGCTATATACTATGTTTGCTCTACTTTTGTTCATGATGTTCTTTGCCTATAACTTGGAAACCTACTATACCATCTAATTGGAATGTGTAAATATAAAAAGTTTATAAATATTTCAATATATATACATTTTTAAAAGACAGAGTTACAAAACATGTTTACATATATTAAAATATCCATAAGAAAAACTAGAAAACTTGACAAATTTAGACATGATAAAAGCTTTCTTATGTATACAACGAGTACTACATAAGAAAGATTGTGTCAAGCCAGTCTTTCACACTGCCCTTAATTCAAGCATAATATGATCTAACATGTGTTCCAACATGTGTGCTATGTACATCATATACTAGTAATACACAAAGTGCGCACACACTATATATTCTATACGTTAAGGGCATAAAAAAAAGTGTTCATCAGTCCATCACTTCTTCTTAGACTTGAAAGGCACAATCACTAGATGATTTTGGCATGTCTTGCAGCTATCCCCATTCCCATTACATCTTCCACAACTCAAAATATTCTTGTACTCTCCCACACGGGAATTCATCTTTCTCATGGTCTACCCGCTGCCCTTTGCGTTTTCAAAGGAAGCATATAAATAAGTTGACGTGGCACATTCCATTGTTCCATCCTTCCAACAGGGTACATTGCTCCACTGTATGTCATAGGTGAATTTCCTTCGAGTATGCATAATGAACATATCCAATGATAGGGATGTCTATGTGCATCAAGACCGTGCACGCATGTTGCACACAGGAATAGTTCGAGCTGCCACTCTCTACACGAGCACTCACGCTGAGAAATATCAAGAAAAAGGGCTTTGTGGTTGTCAACTACCATAAAACTTGATGAATCAAATTGTCTCACCTATAAAAGAATAGAAGAAAAATGACATGTTAAGACAGCCACATACTAGTACCAGTACATTACGTATACGATGTACTTTGTGCTCATTGTTTACTTTAAATGTCTTCCATAATTAATCCTTTCAATCAGTAGCTTCATAGCCATTTAGTTATGGTGGATATACATTCCTTCACAACTCAGGGTAATCTTCCACTAAAGCAACGTTTAACTTTGTCAAAAACCACTCTATGATTAGTCGTTCTCTGAATCAACTATCCCAACAACTATGAGGAATATTGAGTTGTTGCCATCCATTGATACTACACCAAGTATCATACCTCCATATTTATTATTCAAGAATAATTCATCCACTGAAATCAAGGGCTGACAATATAAAAAACTCTCCTAATTGAAACCTACAAGGTCATAAAAAAGTATTTAAACCTGAACTCAAAAACATATTCATAAAACAGAATCGAACCTGAAAAAAATTGGGAATGTTATTATATGTAATAAGGTACTCTATATATGCAACATATATGTAGTTATGTATGTACATTGTGCAATAAAAAAAACACATAAGCACAAGTAAATTGGTTATATGGGTTCCTCTCCATCACAACATGACAAAACCTAATTAAGTTATGGTATGAAGCTTTAGAACTCCCACGTAACTGATGCACAACAATCTCCCATGTGTATTGGATCTTCGAATAACTAATTAACATACAATGATTCACACCCATCACTTCAATGAGATCGTACAGCTTAATCATATGACCACGTACAGGGGGATACAACTGTTTTATGTATTCAACAATCACAACCGCGGAAGCTTGCCTATGATCATTACGTACATAATCAATAGGGCAAGTATGCCCATGGTTAAATGTGTGTACAAAAAATACATTAGTCTTCTTGAATCTAGATGCACGTGTTAGAAATATGTCCTAGAACTTATAATTATTTAATAAAGATAATTTATTTTGAATAAATTAAATAAATAAACTCAAGATTCTTTTTATCTATATTGATTCATTAACGATATAAGAATATGTGTACATATCTATATCAAGCATTCAAATAATAAAACCCAAAGTCACTCTTATGAAATCACGATTAAGTATACTAGAGGATTAAAATATAGATGAGTAACTAAAAGTGTCTACAATAAATGGATAACGTTTGGGAACCTTATCCTGGTAACATTGTTGATAGTTGTCCATTTTGTATAGCAAACAAATGATCTTATCCGGATCATTCATGTAGGTGACATGAAATAGAAGTATCATATACAATGTTGATTTTATAAGACAGGACCACAATATTTGATCAATATCTCAATTATGCCGTTTATGAGAAATGATCAAATTTGATACTAAGTTTATCATAATGACTTCTATTCATGGAGTTATGTTCTTTGATACACATGGTTGAGAGCAATCTAAATGAACGCTCAATACACTCCCATTTTGAGAATATAACAAAATAATAGATGGGAACATATTTACACAAGATGGAATTCATAACTTTCCATTCTAGAAACTTTAAGAAACTCTCTTATGTACTGATTCGAGACATGAACAAATGGCGCCACGACTTCTATTGATCAAAGAAGTATTTTGCCTCTAGTTTGACTACAGATAACGTTCATTGGAAAATCAGTTGGAACACAAGGATAAAGTAGTAAATACAGGGGCAAAACAATAAATTTATCGCATCTGTAATTACGAGTTTTCCACGTGAAGGATATATCAGAGATATAATAAAAGATAAACTAAATGGATATAACTCATCTATAGTGAGGGGAGTTCAGCTATGAATCTATAGTGGAATTATTCATAGTTAGATAATAAGAAATTAACTGATTATGAGTTAATTACTTAATTGAATAATTACTAAGCCCATGATCTATAGGTCCATCGGGTCCCTAGACAAGCCCAAATAATGTTATAACAAAACAAGTTATTTGTTTGACTATTGAAGAAATAACGAATTTAAGAAATTAAGTTACTTAAATAGGCAATATTGATGGTTTAAATATTGAGTATATTTAAATGGTAATTAATAGAAACATTATTAATTATTTAAATAAAGAGTTTATTTAAACAGAAAATTAATAATGAAATATTATTAATTGTTTAAATATTGAGTATTGTTAAATGATAATTAATAATTTGAAATTAACTGTCAATTATAAATTTTTTAAATACTTTTATTTAAACAAAAACTAATAATTAAATTAATTAATTAATAATAAAATATTATAAAGAATTATTAATATAATAAATAAAGAGTTTATTTAATGGAAATTAATAAATAAAATATTTATATTAATTGTTTAAATAATGAAAATTATTTAACTAGAAATTAATAATTAAATATTACTTGATAATATTTAGTCGGGAAAAAATATTAATATTATTAATTATTTAAATAAAGTTTTTATAATAAATAAATTAATTAAGTTGGACTTATTTAATTTAAGAGAGACATTCTAGCCCAATTGGATTAATGAACCCAATTGAAAATGGCCAAAAATAATTAATTAAATAAGTTAGATTTATTTATTAATTAATATAGCATTTTCGACCATACATGTGTATTTTATGAAGATAATTGTTCGAATTATATCCAAAAAATATTTACATAGATTTATTTACCCAAGATAAAGATATAAAAAGAAAGTTCAATTTTTCCATTTTTCCCTTTCCCCCTGGGGGGGATTTTTTGTTTTGAATCTATTTATGGAAAATTTTTCCATTTGATTAAGAAAAATTTTTGTTTTGTTTTCTTATGATTTTCCAATTTGATTAGATATTCCATTGCTTTATAAATAGGAGGCTTGAGTTATTTATAAATCACACAATTCCTTATAAATTGAAAGTTCTCTCTTCTCCTCCTCCCCTCATCATTGCCGATTTTCATAGTGTAATTTAGGAAGAAAAATTCTTTTTTCTTTTTCCTAATTTTTCTTCTAGTTTGATCCCACAATCTAGTTTTGTTAACATTTGGTGTAACGTCCCGTTATTTTGTGATAAAAAAAAACTTTTATTTATTTTATTTTTATTTGAGTAATTAAAATTCATTTATTTATTATTAAATTAGAATTTAGTAATTTATTTCATTTTAATTCCTTTTAATGGCTTTATTTATTTAAATACGTTTTAATGGTATTAATAATTATTAACGGGCCAATTAATAATTATTAATCACCATTGGGATAGTTTGAGATGTTCGGGGTTTGTTTTTAAGCCAAAAGTCATAAAAGGGCAAAGTGTAATTACCCAATTTGCAAAATATCTAAATTACTATTTGACTATCTTCTTTAAATGAGATCATTGACCACATTTGACTTCATAAATCTTCATCTTTTCCCCTCCTTGGGGAGCTCAAGAGAGAAAAGTGGAAATTTTGCTTTTCATTCGTTCTTGGGATCGAATCGATTCTCGCTCCGTGGAAAGGTATCGATCCTACGATCATTTTCCACCTAGCCTTCGTACTTGCCCGGGGAGTCTCAGGTAAGTTTTTTTTTGGGGGTTTTGGGGGGGTTTTCTTTCTTGAAAACCTAAACTCCAAATAGTGTTTTAATGGAGTTTTACTTGTTTTCTTTCGATTTCGGGGGTAGCGGTGAGGTGTTTGAACCGGGGGTTTGTCAATCCGGGAGTAGTTTTAAGTGTTTTTGGAAACTATTCCATAACCCTAAAACCGATAGTTTCAAAACCCTTTCCGCTTTTGAAATTTACCCCTTTGGGTTGAAAATGGGTTAGAAATTAATGAATGAATGTTTATTTAAACTCAATTGGGAAAGGGATTAAGTTCGAAAACCCTATTTATCGATACCCATTGAAATCGGGATTATCGAATTTGCTTAAAACCAACTCAAAAGTATTTAAATTGCCAAAAGGAAGGGGGGGGAAAACCAAACCCGCGACCCAATTTTGTTGATAGGGGGCGGGGGCTCTTTGTGGGTTTAGTTGGGTTTTGGTGCTTTATATGTTTAGTAGTTGTTTGATCGATAGTTGGTAAAGTTATTGATTGTATGATATAATTCGTTTGTAGGTGTTTTGAACCGCGTGGTTGATTGCTCTTTCGGTGTTTAGGAGCAAAGTCTTCACTTTTATTAAGGTGAGAATGATTACTATGTAAAGTAACTATAGAAAGCAAATGAGTGTTTTGGTTTGAAGAGTTTGAAACTAAGATTAGAATCCGAATCTAAGATTAGAGGGTTGTGAGTTAGTGCCCTTAGGATTAAGAGTTAATCCTTTAAGTGAGAACTTAAGAGTTCTCGAGAAAGACTTGAATCTTAGAAGATTCTAAGTTAGGTTCGATTGAAGCTTAGATTGGATCATTGGAAGTTTAGAATCCTTGAAGGTTTAGGTTAATCGTTTATTTTATAATTCTACCCTTATTGATACCGGAGTTCGATCGATATATCGTTCATCCGAGATGCTTATCTACTTTTATCTTATGTCATTTACTTTGTCTTTTACTTTACACCTTTACTTTATGCTTGTATTCGATTACTTTAATTCGCATTCTATTTATTTACTTTTACAAGATATGCGAGGCATACGCATATCATTTGCACCATACCATTATCGCATCATTCTTGAAAAAGAAACGAAAAAGAGAAAAGAAAGTGAAAGAGAAAAGAAAGAGAAAAAGAAAAGAAAGTGAAAAAGAAAGAGAAAAAGAAAAGAATATGAAAAGAGACGGATGGGACCCTAAGGGATCCGCTCATCACTCTATATGAAAAGAGACGGATGGGACCCTACGGGATCCGCTCATCACTCTATATGAAAAGAGACGGATGGGACCCTAAGGGATGGCTGCATCACTCTATATGAAAAGAGACGGATGGGACCCTACGGGATGCTCATCACTCTATATGAAAAGAGACGGATGGGACCCTAAGGGGATCCGCTCATCACTCTATATGAAAAGAGACGGATGGGACCCTACGGGTTTGCTCATCACTCTTGATGAAAAAGGAAGTGAATGGTATCCTATGGGATTGACACATTACTTCATTCATGCATAAGGGTATATGCGAGCGGCCTACATTGCATAGATTGATGATATAAAGATTTGAGATGTTATATTTTATGCAAAGTCTTTACTTTTATTACTTTATGTCATATCAAGTTAATGTATGAGATTTGACTACAAGTGTAGTAATGGCATATTTTGGAGAAAATGGAATAGAATTACCTAGAGTTTGGATAACTTTAGGAGTGTATTGTGTCGATTAAGTGGACACAAATCGAAATGCGAGTTGAGGTCTATCTTTACTTTTTATGCTTATTATTCTCACTGGGCTTAGTTTGTTAGCTCATGATATTACAACCAATTTCAGGGGTAATGCCTGGCTAGAGGTCGAGGAAGAGGAGGTGGTCGCATGATCGAGGATGCTGACCTCGAGATGGACTAATGGATTGTAAAGTTTATGTCTTATTTTGATGAATTTTAAGGAATTGTATTTTGTATTTGGCTCCTAAGAGCCTAATGTTGATGTTTTATGATATTATATATTTGAACTCCTGATTTGGACTTAAAGTCCATGAGATTTTGTTAGATTTGAAAATTAGGATGTAACAGGTTTTCGGCATGCCAATTTTCAAACAAAACCACGCCAATTTTTCGTAAATTAAAAGACTTCCGCTGTTTTCTCTGAATTTAATTTATTTAAAAGTGATGGGTCGTCACATTTGGGGATATAGTCTAGAAGCTCTGGTGTTAAGGGTTGATGCTGAAAAGAAACCTCCAACAAGTTATCCATAATTTACTCAATGCAAGTAAAAGTTTTAGTTTTTTGAAAACCTTAAATTTTATGTCGAAGGTTTGATCACAATTGCATGATCCTAAATTAAATGTAAATTTGTTTACTAAATAAAATTCCACAAATTTAGTAAATTAGTCCCTTGAGCACAAACTTCCCAAGGACATGATTTATGCAAATAAGCTACATTTAGATGAGTATTTATTAAACTTTTTACTAAATTCCACAAATTTAGTAAAAAGTTTTAGTTTTTTGAAAACCTTAAATTTTACCCACACAAAAAATTCCTTCGAGGGTCACGAATGTCAATTGTATCGATAAAACGATACGCACTCGAGATCTCAACACCATTGTCT
The DNA here is from genome assembly GCA_028015215.1 of Gynostemma pentaphyllum. Lineage (NCBI taxonomy): Eukaryota > Viridiplantae > Streptophyta > Magnoliopsida > Cucurbitales > Cucurbitaceae > Gynostemma > Gynostemma pentaphyllum. The sequence goes on from CM051354.1 coordinate 24,174,613, forward strand.
ATCATTCCCTCGAATGCATGGGGAGGAAAATTCGAATTAGGAATATTCTCTTCAGCCACTGACTCATTGACACCTTGGTTGTGTATGTTAGGTACATGGTGTCTATCACGTACAATTGCTTCGTCTTCCTCCCTGACACATCGTTGTCTCTTGTTTGTGAGTTTTGTACATGTTGTACTGGCTGAACCGTTTGTATATGTAACATCTATTCTGCTTTATGGCCATCTCTGCCTTCAGTATGATCTTGTGACATTCTTCCATCACCGTTTTTAGTCAACTCCCCTTCTTCATCCTCAAGGTCTTCACTATAAACATGTACAAAAGCCATGGTCTTCACCCTCAGGGTCACTGCTGTCTTCATTTCATACATTTTGTACATGTTGAGTAGTGAGAACAGTCTGTAAAGGCAATATCTCTCCTCGTTCTTGACTATCCATGACTCCATCATTCTCATGAGGCATGCTTCCTTCAACTTTGTCAATAAACTCTCCCTCTTCAACATCAATGTATTCAACCTCAACAATAATAACATAACTTCCATCATAGATAAAAGGAACCTGAAATCTTTTTCGTTGGCCAAAGGGATATACTTGTAAACATTCCAATCAGTGAACATTTCAATTTACATCTGTGACACATCGACGTGGCCTTCCACTTTGAAATTGGTTTCAACACATCCGTTGAATGAAACCCAATCATACACATGACTAAGATCCATGCTTTCCATGGAATAACCAACATATTTATTTGTCTTGTCAAAGGTACCACCATGTTTAACCTCCATAAAAAAAACCAACATGACTTCAACAGAATGAGAATTAAAGGAACAAATCTATTAAGAATATAAAGAAATAGAGAAAATGTTGAAGAAAGAAATGAAAGCAATAGTATAAGCTTGAAGTAAATTGGTGTTGAAGAAAGAGAATAAAATCTAAAAACGTGTGAAATGGATGGAAAAGCTAGCTTGAATAACACAAAATGAAGAGCATTTATGATTTTACAGTAAGTGTACAGAAAATTAACCACTGAAATATGAAACCAAAATGAAAAAAAGGAGGGAAAAATACTCATGGTTTCTACAATAAAAAAGTACAACTCAGCCCAGCCCCAATCGTGAGGAAGAAGCTTCTTCGTTGATGAAAAAATAGAAAATAACAATTTGAAAAGCAATATGTCAAAGAAAAGGTGAAACACAGTCTGCACACTGTGTGTGTCAGATCTTCTATACTTCTCGGCGGTAAAAACTGATGCTTGAATATAGGAGGGTATAAGTAATTTACAATTGAATGGAGAGTCACTTTGGACTACTTTTTAATAAAATCTAGCTGATTGCTATATATTGATATGCATATACAAAATGTGGCTAGTAACATTATTTTCTCTACAATCTTATAACTAATTACGAATTATTTTTTAAAATTATGCATGATAATTTTTATATTTAGATGAGTATTTATTATAATTTAGATGATATGGATATTTATTATAGTAATAATAGATAATAAATATAAGTGTAAATTTTCTTTATTATATTATTGAAAAATATAAATGTTTTAATTTGTTTTTTTATATTTGAATGTCAAATTTTCGGCTCTTTATATATGGATGTTGTCTTGCCTACCTACTTCAAAATTTGTTGACATCATTGATAAAACAAGTTATAGATTGGGAGGAAGAAGGACTTATAGAAATGCCATGAGTCTTAGTACACTTGAGATGCCGAAGAATGCGCTTCATTACTTACCAGTGACAAACGGTAGGAGCATGTAGAAATTGTCACACCTTATTAGCCACAGAACTGAGATAAGGTCGTGTAATGGCCGTAGCGCTTCGATAAGACTATTCGGCTGGTTCAGGGAGAAAATCCTCATCAAGAAGAGATAGAATGAGTCCAGCAGCCATTGGTGTGTTAGATGGCTTACAATCTGTCATTCCAGCCCGAGAAAGTAGATCGACCATATATTTTTTTTGTGAAGATGAAGAGTACCTGAATGGCGTGACACTTGAATGCCAAGAAAGAAATTGAGGGATCCCAGATCTTTGAGTTTAAACAGCTTGTGTAGAGAATCAATAAAGCCTTGAATCAAAGAATTATTTTTTCTTGTAATAATAGTATCATCTACATAAATCAAAAAAGACATACAATTCATAAAGCTTTTAAAATAAAATAAATAACAATCAGCCTTAGACGATTGAAATCCCCATGATAACAAGCATGTACTAACCTCTGGGACTTTGCTTTAAACCATACAATGTCTTGTTGCGTTTGTAAATAGAATTCGGGAAGCCAAGATGTGTAAAACCTTGAGGTTGGGTCATATAGACGTCTTCTAGTAAATCACCATTCAAGAATGCATGTTGGAAATCGAGTTGATGAATTGGCCAATAATGGGTCACAGCAAGACTGAGTAGGATTTGAATGGTTGCTAGCTTGATGATCGAATAAAATGTCTTAAAATAATCAACCTCGTAAGACTTATTAAACCCTTCTGCAACCAAGCGAGCTTTGAAATGATCAATCTCACCAATAGGCTTGAGCTTAAGGCGATAAGCCCACTTTCAACCAATTATTTTTCCATTAAATGTTGCTGGCACTGTTAGGAATGGTGTCCTAGAACTTGTAATTATTTAATAATAATAATTTATTAAGAATAAATTAAATAAATAAACATAAGTTCTTTATATTATCTAGATTGATTCAATTAATGATATTAGGAATATATGGAAATATATAAATATCAAACATTCAAATAGTAAACCCTAAGTTACTCTTATGAAATCACAACTTAGTATGTGAGTCATACAAGAGGATTAAAGTCGAGATGAGTAACTTAAACGTGTCTACAGTAAACGGATAACGTTTGAGAACCTAATCCTGGTAACACTGTTGATAGCTTCGCATTTTGTTTATAGACAAATGATCGAATCCTGATCATTCATGTGGGAGACATGAAATGGAAGTATCATATGCAATGTTGATTTTATAAGACAGGACCACGATGTTCGATAAAATTTCTCATTAGTACCGTTTACGAGAAATAATCGAATATCAAACTAAGTTTATCAACCGTGATAGATCTCAATCCTGAGTGAAATGCGGACTACTATTTGTGGAGTTATGTTCTTTGATTCACATAGTTGAGAACGATTTGTAAGAACGCTCAATACACTCCTGTTTTGGGAACATGACTAGATAAGTAGCTGGGAACTCATTTTCACAAGATGGAATTCATAACTTTCCTATAAATTAACGGTATCAGTGCGATACCTAAACATTTTAGGAACTTTAGGAAACTCCCTTGATGTACTGATTCGCGACATGAACAAGTGACGTCACGACTTCTATTGATCACAGACGTATCTTATCTCTAGTTCGACTAAAGATAAAGTTCATTGGAGAATCAGCGGGAACACAAGGATAAAGCGGTAATTACAGGGGCAAAACGGTAAATTTATCCGCCTGTAATTATGAGGGTTCCACGTGAAGGATATATCACAGATATAAATAATGATAAACTAAATGGACAATAACTCATCTATAGTGAGGGGAGTTCAGCTATGAATCTATAGTGGAATTATTCATAGTTAGATAATAAGTAATTAAATGATTATGTGTTAATCATTTAATTGACTAATAATTAAGCCCATGATCTATAGGTCCATCGGGTCCCTATGCTAGCCCAAATATCGTAGTTTTGAAATCAAGTAGAAGAAATGGAAATTTTAAGTAAAGTGAATTACTTAAAATAGGCAATATTAATTGTTTAAATATTGAGTATATTTAAACGGTAATTAATATAAACATTATTAATTGTTTAAATAATGAGTTTATTTAAACATGAAATTAATAATGAAATATTATTAATTATACATTATTAATTATTTAAATATTGAGTATATTTAAATGGTAATTAATAATTTGAAATTAATTAACAATTATTAATTGTTTAAATAATTAATTATATTTAAACGGAAATTAAAATTAATTTAATTAATAATAAAATATTGATTGGATAATATTTAGTCGGGAGAAAATATTAATATTATTAATTGTTTAAATAAAATATTTTATTTAAATGGTAATTAATAAATTAATTAATTAAGTTGGACTTATTAATTTAAGAGAGAATTTCAAGCCCAATTGGATTAATGAACCCAATTGGAATTGGCCCAAAATAATTAATTAAATAAATTGTATTTATTTATTATTTTATGATGATAAAATCGGCCATGACATGTATTTTGAGGAGATAATTGTATGAATTATATCCTAAAATAATTACATAGATTTATTTATCCAAGATAAATAAAATAATCTCCTATTTATCCATGGCATTTTCGAAATTGCTAGATAAAGGAAAGAGATAATCTTTTTTCTTTTTGTATTTATCTCTATAGATTAATCCTAATGTGATTAGGATTCCTATTTTTCTATAAATAGGAGGGTTGGGTCATTCATAAATCACACAATTTAATTCCATAGAAAGTTGGAACTCTCTCTTCTTCCCTTCTCCCCCCATAGCCGATTTTCCCTTGGTATAATTGGGAAGAAAATATTTTTCTTCTTCCCAATTTCTTCTTAAGTTCGATCCCACAATCGGATTTCGTTTGATTGATCGGGATATAGCGTAGAAGATCCGGTGTTGCTGAGGATTTGATGCTGTAAAGAAACCTCCAACCGATTCTCCATATTTTACTCAATGTAAGTAAAGGGTTTTAATTTTCGAAAAACGAACATGAATCTACATGTTTTTATCACAAAGTGCATGATATTAATATATCCTAAATTAAGTGTTAATTTGTGTTACTAAATAAATTCCGCTAATTTAGTAAATCATCCCTTCAATTGGTATCAGAGCTAATTTTAATTATCATGCAAAATTGTGAGTTTTCGAAAATTTTGGTGGGTTGGATAAAAATTGTTTTATGTATGTTTATATAAATTGTGTTATATAAATTGTGGAGGTTTGCTTATTGACTGTTTAGGTATTCTTGAGGCACTTAAGTTTTTAAATTTTAGTAGAAAATTTGTAAACCCTAAATTTTAGGGTATAGGAAAAATTTGTAATTTTCCCATACCCAATGATGGCAAAATCGGCTACACCAAGGGAGGAAGAGAAGAAAATTGTTCTCCACCATTCCAAGAGGTCCACGCCTAAGGAGAGAGAAAATGAAGAGATAAGTCAAGATAATGGTAAGATATTTTAAGATAATTATCTTGTTATATCAAATTGAAGAAATCAAATATTTAAGATAAGGATAAAATCTTTTTAAGATTTTCTCCATATTTTAAATTATGAATTTAGATTTGATATAAAATTATATGGAAATTTTTTTTATTTTTCTTTCCATATAATTAAAAGATAATTATTTTAAAACAAGTAATTATGGAAATATTATGGGAGATAATATTGCCTCCATAATTACCCATGCCCACGCCTACACCATGGAGGAGAGAGAAAGTTGAAGCCTCAAGTTCTAGAATGGAAGATTTAAATTAAGTTGTAATTTTAATTTTCCGTTTTAGAAATAGTGCCAAGAATACCGGTCAATTTAGCTATTTATTATTTAAATTGTTTATATGTATGATATAATTGTTTTAAATAAGGTTCATGCATAAAAGTATGTCATGTAGAAAATCTCACCATAGGTTGTATGATTTTATTAATTGTACATACATGCATCATGATATAATATGTGTTATTATATGCTAATGTATGTGAAGCATGCTATAATTTTATTTTATCAATGTTATTATCGAAAATTATATTCTAATTGTTTTAGAATTAAAAGCATGCTTATTTAGTTAAAATTCAAAAGTTAAATCTAGTTTAAAAGTTGAAAAGAAACTAAATGAATTATTTGTAATATGGAATTATTGTTTAAACAATTGGACCAAAATCCATATAAGATAAACAAATAGAAACTTTTAATTAAGGGTTAATTAAAAGTTAATAATTGAGATTAATTGAATTGAATGGATCTCGCTGGTCGCGGAAAGCCGATGAGGTTTCATAAAGTTCCCCAACACAGTGGGAGCGATCCTGGGAGAAAAGTTCAAATTAATAAATCAAAATTATTAAGACGGCTCATAATGTGATTAGTTTTAATTAGGAAAACTTGAACAATCACTTTATAAAATTAATCTAACCAATTTAAGAGTTAAAGTTGATTAGGTTAATTAAAACTTGGATTAATAAATTAGCCTAAATTAGTCTAAGTTATGAAACCCTAACTCAAAATATTAAGTGGGAGAAGGAAACATGTCAATGTATCCTATGGTCTCCACTAATGGGCTCAAAACGTGAGGGGGGGGGATTTATACATGGCCTCTTAAAATCGAATAACTTACTTTTCCGTAGGCTTGTTGGTTAGAAAAAAAAATAAAAAAAAAGGCAAAAAATCTGCTCTATTGCTTACACAAACCTTCACACTTATTCGATTTCTAATTCCCATAGGAAGGTTCTATTGTATAAATCAATATCAAGTTAAGTCTCTCGAAAGGGATAAAGAATTTTAAATGAGATTGATTGAAGATTGTAAAAATCATACACTTCGTAGGGGAACACTCCCTTTCAATTTTATTTAAAAAGACTAAATTAGTGGGTCACACTTAAAAGAAATTTGATAAATTTTGTTATCAAAACCTCGGACCAAATACATGGTAAACAATGACATAGGAATATGAGTTTATTCTACGGAGTTGTCAATTGTTCGAGTTTGGCATCTCGTTTTAATGATGGTAACTGACCTTATCATTATACCATCAAGACGTAATTAAAGGGGGGGGGGGGGGGGGGGGGGGGGGGGGGGGGGGGCTTTATCATTAAAATATCGTGACATAGTAACATGTTTTAGGGCTTTTCTGTCATTAATATGTTCGCATTCATGCATCATATTTAATTTTATGTCGAAACTTTGAGTATTTGAATGTTGAATGCATGTTAGATTATTAAGATAAAGTTTATTTAAAATTCAGAATATAGCACTGTTTTAGTCACTATACTTGGAAAGAACAAATAATAATGAAACTATGTTTCCTAGAAAAATGAAATGAATAAATTAAGTAAAGGAGGTTTACTTAAATAAATAGACAATATTAATTATTTAAATAATGAGTTTATTTAAATGGAAATTAATATCATTGTTATTAATTATTTAAATAATGTGTTTATTTAAATGGTAATTAATAATAAAATATTATTAATAAATAATTATTAATTATTTAGGTAATGTGTTTACCTAAATGAAAATTAATAATTAAACATTTATTATTAATTTTAAATAATAGCGATTATTTAAAAGGATAATAGTAAATAACATATTCATTATTAATTCAAATAATTTTGATTATTTAAATAGTAAATAATAAATATTTATTAATAATAAAATACAAAATCAAAATATAATATTTTATTTGAATAATTGATTTATTTAAATAAATATCAAGAGTTAATAAATAAGATTTATTAATAAGGAAGAATCTATAATTGAATTAATGAATTCAATGGATTTTGGTTCAAATTATTTGAATAATTTATATACCAAAATCGACACATATATGATATTTTAGGAAATAATTGTTGAATTATTTTGTCTAAAATAAATATATAAAAGAATGTCTAACCAAAGACAAATTAAACAAAAAAAAATAGTTTTTCTTATTGTTGAATTATTGATTTTATGCACATAAAATCGGCACATAAGATAAATAAGAAATAAAATTTGATTTTATTCTTAGAATTTATCTTGTATTTATTTTGATAGTATTTCCTAATTCGATTGGAAAACTATTTTGCGTATAAATACAAACGTCTTGGTTGTTCATTCAAAAGCTTCTAATTTCAATTTTTGAAATTGAAAACTCTTCTTCTTCCTATTCTCCTCGTAACCGATTTTACAATAGTCTACAAGGGAAGAAAATATTCCTCTTCCCAAAACCATAGTTTTCTAGTTTAGTTTAATGATCAATTTGTTTTTATTTTGAATTATGTAATAACTATTGGTTCTCATTTCGTATGAACCAAGTTTGGGAATATTTTAAATAAGAGTTATTTAGGTAGATATTCCTTTACAATTATATTACAAAGTTCCAAAGTGTGATTGGATGGTTATTCAAAATACTTAGTATAAAACAAATAAATTCCAAATCCAAATTCTAAACTCCTTAATATCTAAATGAGTTATAAAGGTTTAAAAAATGTTTAAATACTTAAGTCCAAAAAATTACTTAAATAAGTTAGAGGGATTAATCTCTTAAAGATAGTTCTCAAGGAATTTGAGATGATAACCATATTAATCCACGAACTTATGGGATAAGTAAAATCAAACATCTTTGATTTATCAAAGATAACTAGACTTAAATATCACTAAAGTTGAACATTTAGATGTTAGAATTTAAGTGATAAGCAAACATTAAATCAATTTCTTATATTCCAAACATTCAGTTATTTAAAAGGATGTTTTAAAGGATACAAACTGATATGGAATAAACAAAATAGAAATTGAAAAGTAATAATTAGTGGATAATTGAATTCACAAATTATTAAAGAAAAGTTCAGTAAATTAGTGATACTGAAAGTTTTAAACCTTACTTAAGATAGAAAAGAATTACAATGATTTTATTTCACAATAAAAACAAGTAGTTATTTAAAAGTTTAAATTGTTAAACTACTTGTAGAACTTTATTTGAGTGGGAGCGTCATAGTACGAACCAAAGGACTTTTAGAAGTCCAAGTGAAACTCATTGACTTCAAAATCAATGAATAAAGTTCAAAAATAAATGAAATAAAACCGACACGAATTTTCAATAGTAGAGTTGAAAAGAGTCACTTATACTTATACATTATTTTTGAAATAATAACAAGTATAAAATTGTAATCATTAAACAAATGAAAGTAATGGAGAATTACTTTGTAGTGGGAGCTTAAGAATTTCGAGAATCCTAGAACCAATGTGACTAAAATGGGAGATTTTATGAGTTGCACGGGCTCAAATTCGAACATGAATTTATTTCCATGTAAGAATTTGACAAAAAACTTTTGCAAATTAAATATCAGATGAGTTAAGTATAAGTAGAATGAGTTTTTACTAACTAAACTCTAGATTCGCGTAATTACTAAGTCGTTAGTAAATGAAAGGTGGTTGAAGATGATAGTTTCAAATCAATAGTTAATAGAGTTTATTTTATGGCGATAAAATATGGAATCTATTACACTTAATGAAACTAACATCAGACAAAAGAAATACATACTAAACAGATGAAAACGTTACTGATAAAGCATTAAAATGAATACCATGGCTAAGTAGTTGATAGTCATCCAGTTTGACTGGAATTACAAGTCAAATCTCCAAAGGTCTAGGACAAGTGGGAGATTGTTAGGAATGGTGTCCTAGAACTTGTAATTACTTAATAATAATAATTTATTAAGAATAAATTAAATAAATAAACATAAGTTCTTTATATTATCTAGATTGATTCAATTAATGATATTAGGAATATATGGAAATATATAAATATCAAACATTCAAATAGTAAACCCTAAGTTACTCTTATGAAATCACGACTTAGTATGTGAGTCATACAAGAGGATTAAAGTCGAGATGAGTAACTTAAACGTGTCTCTAAAGACGGATAACGTTTGGGAACCTTATCCTGGTAACACTGTTGATAGCTTCGCATTTTGTTTATAGACAAATGATCGAATCCTGATCATTCATGTGGGAGACATGAAATGGAAGTATCATATGCAATGTTGATTGTATAAGACACGACCACAATGTTCGATCAAATTTCTCATTAGTACCGTTTACGAGAAATAATCGAATATCAAACTAAGTTTATCAACCTTGATAGATCTCCATCCTGAGTGAAATGCGGACTCCTATTTGTGGAGTTATGTTCTTTGATTCACATAGTTGAGAGCGTCGTAAGAACGCTCAATACACTCTGTTTTGGGGAACATGACTAGATAAGTAGTTGGAACTCATTTTCACAAGATGGAATTCATAACTTTCCTATAAATTAACGGTATCGTTCGATACCTAAACATTTTAGGAACTTTAGGAAACTCCCTTGATGTACTTGATTCGAGACATGAACAAGTGACGTCACGACTTCTATTGATCACGAGGTATCTTATCTCTAGTTCGACTAAAGATAAAGTTCATTGAAGAATCAGGGGGAACACAAGGATAAGGTAATTACGAGGGCAAAACGGTAAATTTATCCTCTTGTAATTATGAGGGTTCCACGTGAAGGATATATCACAGATATAAATAATGATAAACTAAATGGACAATAACTCATCTATAGTGAGGGGAGTTCAGCTATGAATCTATAGTGGAATTATTCATAGTTAGATAATAAGTAATTAAATGATTATGTGTTAATCATTTAATTGACTAATTATTAAGCCCATGATCTATAGGTCCATCGGGTCCCTATGCTAGCCCAAATATCGTAGTCGCGAAATCAAGTAGAAGAAATGGAAATTTTAAGTAAAGTGAATTACTTAAAATAGGCAATATTAATTGTTTAAATATTGAGTATATTTAAACGGTAATTAATATAAACATTATTAATTGTTTAAATAATGAGTTTATTTAAACATGAAATTAATAATGAAATATTATTAATTATACATTTTTAATTATTTAAATATTGAGTATATTTAAATGGTAATTAATAATTTGAAATTAATTAACAATTATTAATTGTTTAAATAATTAATTATATTTAAACGGAAATTATTAATTAAAATTAATTAAATTAATAATAAAATATTGATTGGATAATATTTAGTCGGGAGAAAATATTAATATTATTAATTGTTTAAATAAAATATTTTATTTAAATGGTAATTAATAAATAAATTAATTAAGTTGGACTTATTAATTTAAGAGAGAATTTCAAGCCCAATTGGATTAATGAACCCAATTGGAATTGGCCCAAAATAATTAATTAAATAAATTGTATTTATTTATTATTTTATGATGATAAAATCGGCCATGACATGTATTTTGAGGAGATAATTGTATGAATTATATCCTAAAATAATTACATAGATTATTTACCCAAGATAAATAAAAATAAAGAAAATAAAATAATCTCCTATTTATCCATGGCATTTTCGAAATTGCTAGATAAAGGAAAGAGATAATCTTTTTTCTTTTTGTATTTATCTCTATAGATTAATCCTAATGTGATTAGGATTCCTATTTTTCTATAAATAGGAGGGTTGGGTCATTCATAAATCACACAATTTAATTCCATAGAAAGTTGGAACTCTCTCTTCTTCCCTTCTCCCCCCATAGCCGATTTTCCCTTGGTATAATTGGGAAGAAAATATTTTTCTTCTTCCCAATTTCTTCTTAAATTCGATCCCACAATTGGATTTCGTTTGATCGATCGGGATATAGCGTAGAAGATCCGGTGTTGCTGAGGATTTGATGCAGTAAAGAAACCTTTAACCGATTCTCCATATTTTACTCAATGTATGTAACGTCCCGTTATTTTGTGATAAAAAAAAATTAATTATTTTATTTTATTTAAGTAATTAAAGTTTATTTATTAATTGTTAAATTAGAATTTAGTATTTTATTTCATTTTAATTCTTTTTAATGGCTTTATTTGTTTAAATACGTTTTAATGGTATTAATAATTATTAACGGGCTAATTATTAATTATTAATCACCATTGGGATAGTTTAGATGTTCGGGATTCGTTTTTAAGCCAAAAAGTCTTAAAAAGGGCAAAAATCGTAATTTCCAAAATTGCAAAATATCTAAAAAACACTATTGGACTATCTTCTTAAATGACCATTGACTCAAAATTGACCAAAATCACTCCTCATTTTTGCTCCAAGGCCGTGAGCTTCAAGAGAGAAAAAGTGAGATTTTTGATTTCGTTCGTTTCTTGCCCGATCGACTTGATTCGGGTCCATTGGAAAGGTATCGATCCTACGATCCTTTCCCACCTAACCATCGTCCGTTTCTCTCGTGTTTTACGGAGATCTCGATAAGTTTCTCTTGAAACCCTAAGCTCCAAATAGTGTTTTAATGGAGTTTTACTTATTTTCTTTCGATTTCTTTGTAAACTCCGGTGTTTGTCAATTCTGGAGTAGTTTTAAGTGTTTTTGGAAACTATCCCTTAACCCTAAAACCGAGTTTGATTGAAACCCTACCGTTTGAAATTTACCCTTTTGGGTTTGATTTGGGTTAGAAATTAATGAATGAATGTTTATTTAAATTCGATTCGGAAAGGGATTAATGTTCAAAAACCCTAATTATCGATACCCATTGAAATCGGGATTATCGAATTTGCTTAAAACCAACTCGAAATGTATTTAAATTGCCAAAAAGCCGGAAAACCAAACCCGAGACCCAATTTTGATGCTAGGGCCGTGGGCCTCATGTGGGATTTTGTTGGGTTTTGTTGTTTTGTACGTTTGGTTGATGTTTGATCGATAGTTGGTAAAGTTATTGATTGTATGATATAATTCGTTTGTAGGTGTTTTCGAACAGCGTGGTTGATTGCTCTTCCGGTGTTTAGGAGCAAAGTCTTCACTTTTATTAAGGTGAGAATAGTTGAAATTTAAAGTAATTATAGAAATCGAATAAGTGTGAAGGTTTGTAGAGTTTGAAACTAAGACTAGAAACCGAGTCTAAGATTAGAGGCTTGAGAGTTAGTGCCCTTAGGATTAAGAGTTAATCCTTTAAGTGAGAACTTAGGAGTTCTCGAGGAAAGTATCGAATCTTAGAAGATTCTAAGTTAGATTCGTTTCTAAGCATAGGTTGGATCATTGGAGGTTAGAGGATCCAAGCTTGTTTTTAGAATGGTTAATAGATTAATCGTTCATGTATGATTCTACTTTTATTATTGATGCCGGAGTTCGATCGACATATCGTTCATCCGAGATTGCTATCTATTTTACTTATGTCCTTTACTTTATGTCTTTACTTTTGCTCCTTTAATTCATGCTTGTTTTGGTTACTTTATCATTTACATTTACTTTATTTACTTTTGCAAGCATATGCAAGCATATGCATAACATCTCGCATCATTCTTTGAGAAGGAAACAAAAAGAGAAAGTAAGTGAAAGAGAAAAAGAAAGTGAAAATAGAGACGAATGAGATCCTTCGGGATTGGCTCATTACTCATGTGATAAAAGAGACGAATGGGATTCTACGGGTTTGCTCATTACTCTATGTGATAAAGAGACGAATGGGATCCTACGGATTTGCTCATTACTCTTAATGAAAAAAGAAGTGAATGGTATCTTACGAGATTGATGAATTTACTTCATTCATGCATAAGGGTATATGCGAACCCTTCATTGCATATGATTGATGAAATAGAGAATCGAGATGTTATATTATTTTATACAAAGTTTAATTACTTTACTTATTCTTGGTCATAACAAGTTAATGGTTGAGAATTGACTACAAGTGTAGTAATGTCATACTTTGGAGAAAATGGATTAGAATTACCTAGACTTTGGTGAATTCTAGCAAAGAAAGTGTCGGATTTATTTGGACACAAATTGAAATGCGAGTTTGAGGTCTATCTTTACTTTTTATGCTTATTATTCTCACTGGGCTTAGTTTGTTAGCTCATGATATTACAACCAATTTCAGGTAATGCCCTGGCAGGTGTCGAGGAGAGGAGGAGGTGGTTGCGTGATCGAGGATGCGACCTCGAGATGGACACTTTTGTTTGTAAAGTTTATGTCTTATTTTGATGAACTTTAAGAACTTAAATGAATTGTATTTTGTATTTGGCTCATAAGAGCTTAAATGTTGATGTTTATATGATATATATCTTTGAACTCCCGGAAATGGGACTTGATGTTCCTTGTGAATTTATTAGATTGAAAATTAGGATGTAAACAGGTTTTCGGCATGCCAATTTTCAAACAAAACCACGCAAAATTTTCTAAAAATAAAAGACTTCCGCTGTTTTCTCTGAATTTAATTTATTTAAAAGTGACGGGTCGTCACAATGTAAGTAAAGGTTTTTAATTTTCGAAAAACGAGCATGAATCTACATGTTTTTATCACAAAGTGCATGATATTAATAGATCCTAAATTAAGTGTTAATTTGTGTTACTAAATAAATTCAGCTAATTTAGTAAATCATCCCTTCAGGCATAAGTTTCCAGGTACCATAGTCAAGAAGAGCCTTCTACTCTATGGTCATGGCTTGTTGCCATTCATGTATTTGGGCAGACACCTTATAGATAGATGGTTTAGTAAAGGTTTTGGGCTAGATGGAGGTAAATGAGCTAACTAAACTTTAGGCTTAAAAATGTTTGCCTTAGAACATGTTACCATAGAATGACAATTAACCAAAGGTGTAGAAGAAAGAGATAGTGATAGGGGACTGGAGGAAACAAGAACATAATCAAGGGATGAATGGGAAGTAGAAGTGGATGAAAGGGGCAGGGTTGAGATTTGGGTTGATAAAGGTGAAGAAGAGGAATCAAGAACTGGATAGGAATGAATAGACTGAGATGGTAATGTCTAGGAGTGAGATTGAGAGGAAGAGTGGGACTTGAGGAAAGGACATGCATGGAAGGATTATAGTTGGTGTGAGAGAACATAACTAGATAAGTAGCTGGGAACGCATTTTCACGAGATGGAATTCATAATTTTCCTATAAATTAACGGTATCAGTGCGATACCTAAATATTTTAGGAACTTTAGGAAACTCCCTTGATGTACTGATTCGAGATATGAACAAGTGACGTCACGACTTCTATTGATCACAGAAGTATATTATCTCTAGTTTGACTATAGATAAAGTTCATTGGAGAATCAGCGAGAACACAAGGATAAAGTGGTAATTACAGGGGCAAAAATGGTAAATTTAATCCGCTTGTAATTATGAGGTTTCCACGTGAAGGATATATTACAGATATAAATAAAGATAAACTAAATGGACATAACTCGTCTATAGTGAGGGGAGTTCATCTATGAATCTATAGTGGATTTATTCATAGTTAAATGATATTTAATTAACTAATTATGAGTTAATCAATTAATTGACTAATTATTAAGCCCATGATCTATAGGTCCATCGGGTCCCTATGCTATCCCAAATATCGTAGTCGCGAAATCAAGTAGAAGATATGGAAATTTTAAGTAAAGTGAATTACTTAAATAGGCAATGTTAATTGTTTAAATATTGAGTATATTTAAACGATAATTAATATAAACATTATTAATTGTTTAAATAATGAGTTTATTTAAACAGAAAATTAATAATGAAATATTATTAATTAAACATTATTAATTATTTAAATATTGAGTATATTTAAGGGGCTCTAGCGAAAATAGCAAAAATACGTTCAATTATTTGTAAAAATAGCAGGAAAAAAACATATTTGCAAAAATAGCAGAAAAATTTAATTCACATCTAAAAAATTACAAAATTGCCACTAGTAATCAGTGATTAGTAATCACTGATTATTGATATCCTGATATTTTGTGCAGTAATCACTGATTACCACTGATTATTTTATAAGTTATCACTGATATCTCTGATAACATGAATGAGGGTTTTTAAAAATCTGCTATATTTGCAAATACTTTTTAAAACTGCTATATTTATAAATATTGCTAAAAATTCTGCTACCCAATGAAATTTTCCTATATTTAAATGGTAATTAATAATTTGAAATTAATTGACAATGATTAATTGTTTAAATAATTAATTTTATTTTAATGGAAATTAATAATTAAAATTAATTAATTAATAATGAAATATTATCAATAAAATTATTAATTAAATAATGAGTTTATTTAATGGAAATTAATTATTTAAATATTTATTATTAATTATTTAAATAATGAAAATTATTTAAATGGAAATTATAATTTGATAATATTTAGTCGGGAGAAAATATTAATATTATTAATTATTTAAATAAATTATTTTATTTAAATGGTAATTAATAAACAAATTAATTAAGTTGGACTTATTAATTTAAGAGAGAGTTTCAAGCCCAATTGGATTAATGAACCCAATTGAAATTGGCCGAAAATAATTAATTAAATAAATTAGAATTATTTATTAATTATATATGTGAATTTTGGCCATATGAGATAATTAGTAGGAGATAATTGTTTGAATTTTATCCTATAATAATTATATAGATTTATTTACCCAAGATAAATAAAATAAAGAGAAAAAAATATTCTCTTATTTATTTATGGCATTTTACAAATACCAATATAAAGGAAAGAGATAATTCTTTTTCATTTTGTATTTATCTCCATGGATTAATCTTAATGTGATTAGGATTCCTATTTTCCTATAAATAGGAGGCTTGGGTCATTCATAAATCACACAATTCAATTCCATAGAAAATTGGAACTCTCTCTTCCTCCTTCTCCTCCTTTGGCCGATTTCCCTATAGTTCATTGGGAAAAAAAATATTTTTTCTTCTTCCTAATTTCTTCTTAAGTTCAATCCCACAATCGAGTTTCGTTTGATTGATCGAGATATAGCATAGAAGATCCGGTGTTGCTGAGGATTTGGTGAGGTAAAGAAACCTCCAACCAATTCTCCATATATTACTCAATGTAAGTTTTAAAGTTTTAATTTTCAAAAATTTAAAGCATGAATCTACATGTTTTTATCACAAATTGCATGATGTTAATAGATTCGTAGTTAAATGTTAATTAGTTTACTAGACAAAATTCTGATAATTTAGTAAATCATCCCTTCAGAAATGATGAGGCATGCGAATAGATCCATCTGTAAAACCCTCAAGACCATTAGCAATTATGACATTCAACAATTGGTTTTTTCAAAGTAGATAATTTGAATAATTTAGTTTCACTATGAGAGAGTGAGACAAAGGAGGGCCAAAAAGAGATTAAGATAGAGAACCAGGTTTAAAAACAAGTGGGACTGACATTGTTGGGGAAAAGCACCATTATAAAGGTAGGGCGATTATTTTGAGGTTGAGTAGGACAGGTATAAAGCGGTGATGAAGGAAATATGAGGGGCTGTTTTTTTTCGTTGATCAACAGGTGGTACGACAATCTGAATAGGTGATGGAACCACTAAAGTGACAGTTTGAGCTAGAATATTCTCATTTTATCCCGAATTATTAAAGCAAGAAGAGATGCCCCCAGGTATAGTAGCCATTACGGCATTTAAAGCTATGATACCATAAAACAAAATAAAGATAATGATGTGAGGGAAATGCTCAACATAAATTTATTGGAGTAGGGAGTAGTATTATATAGAGAATAAGGATGCCATATGCAGCTAGATAATGGATACATAATAATAAACTTATAATGGGAAAATAAGGAATCATTTCCTTATTACAATATTACAATATATTATCTAACAATTGATAGGATCCCAATTGTAAATATATGTAATCTATAATATTAATTTCATCATTCCCTTGGAAAAAAAATGCCCAATTTCTTTTCTTTTTCTAATACTACTACTATAACAATTTTTTTTTAACAAGGCTTCATCCTCCAACCTCAAGACTCATGAAAGTGAAGATTAAATGTTCATACTAAGAATTTCTTTTCCAAGTTAAAAACTATTCATTTAACAAGAGGTATACCAAGCTTGAGTATCCATGGCTAAAGCTAAGCATTTATCGCACAAACATTTACTCCGCACCTTGGTCTTTTTTTCATGCTTTCCTTTCAAAACTATTTGTTTTTTTTTTTGTTTAATTAATAACCTACTGAATCCTGATTCAATAAGTAATAGATAATGATTAACTTTTTAAATACGTGAATATTTTCCTTTTAACTCAGCCAGCCACACATAATTTTTCATGTTATTTTTTTCCTTCAGCAATGTCATGTACGTACGTGTCACCAGGAATAAGAATCGATGTTTACACAAGTCACGTCCATGTATTTGGAATTTGAGTTCCATTTTATATTATTTAACTAAAGTGTTTGAAGTCAATGATAATTACAATTAAGCCTCATCAACGGACCTAAGGTCTGTGTTTCGGCACGAGCCCAGTCTGGCCAGGCCCGACCTATAAGTCAATGTTTGACAGGCCAAGCCTGACCCAATCTATAAATCTTCAAGCTAGATATGGATCACGTATTTGAGCACAAAATTGGCTGACAAGCTTTATCCATATGGTCGCCATAAGCCTGGGCCGAAGCCCGGTCTGAAGCCAACTCCCGGCTACCTCAATATTTTTTTAAAATTATTTATATTGATAGTATTTAAAAAAATAAAAGTAGTATAATGTATAATATTAATTAAATATTATATATTAATGAAATTATTAATTTACTTTGTTAACTTTTTATCCATTTTAATCTTATAACTTTTAAAGTTTAGTTAAAAATTTTAATAAATTAAAAATAATCCAATTAAGTACAAAAATATTAAAGAAAGCTAATTTTTCATGAATTTTATTTTAAATAAAGTTAATTTAAAAGTTTAGAAATAAAATATATAAATAAAATGAATTTAAAAGTTTATAAATAAAATATATAAATAAAATGAACTTAAATGTTAATTATAAATTCAATTTATTTATTAAAAAAAAAAAACTCTGGGCAAGGCTTGATCTAATGGCCACGTCTCAGCCTAGCCCAAACTTTACCTAATAAGCCAAGCCCACGGGTCAGGCTTGGGCTCACCATTTTAAGTAAAGGCACATGCCTAGGCTCGGCCTGGCCCACTTATTTAAGGGCAGGACCGGTCTAACTAGACCCAGTTACTAGGCTTTACAGTTGACTAAAGAACAGAACAAAAGCTAAAATACACACTTTAAAAACAGAGAAAGGGAACAAAACCAAGAATTATTAAAGTCAAACCTTAGAACTCATTTTCTCTTTGTCAAGGGAAAGGGAATTATAGAAGGATTAATTTGAAGAAATGAGAGGCAACATTCTAGAAGTTTTTGATAACATTGACCTGGAGGACTTGGCTCATTTGGTCTTCTAACTTCCTTTTGATAATAAAAACTACTATGATATAGAAAAAAGACCTCATTGTTTTCAATAGTGTATAACCTTAGGAAATGGAAGATGTTAAATTATAAATGCATATATATAGTGAAAGCGATGAAACGATATTCATAAATATGAAACTACATCTAATTTGATTAACAGAAAAATGACTAAATATGATGTTTTTAATAACAGGATGCAAAATGACAAAAAAGTCTAAGAAATCAAACTAAGCGGCATTAAAAATCGAAACTGGAGAAAACAAAGAAAAGCAACGCAAGGCGGATCTTCATAAAAACAAGTAGGGGCACATGTCTCATAATAGGATGTTTGGTTCAGTGGCTTTCCTTCGCTCAGGCAGTGTTCCACTCTCGACTTTCCCAGTTCGAATCACGGATTCTGTCCAAGCCTCGTCAATGGACTAGGACAGGCCGACCTAGCCGTTAAAACGAGTGGTTCAGGCTGAGCCAAGGCTGGGCTGATCGGCCTCATCACTGAGTAGGTCGGGCCTTACTTAAAAGGGTAAGCCCATGCCCGTCTCACGAGCTTGGCTCATTGAGTAAAGTTCGGGTCAAGCCAAAGCCTAGCCATTAAATTTGGCCTAACCAGCCCGTTTTAGTTTTTTACAAAAGAAATTGAATTTCTAATTGTCATTTAAAGCCACTTTATTTATATATTTTATTTATAAACTTTTAAATTAACTTTATATAAAGAATAATTTGATGAATAATTTGTTTTATTTAGTATTTCTTTTGTACATAATTGGATTATTTTCAAGTTATTAAAATTTGAAAATAAACTTTAAAGTTATAAGATAAAAATGGATGAAAAGTTAATTAAGTAAATTAATGATTTCATTAATATATAAAGTTTAAATATTATAGAATTCAAATTTAATATTTAAAACCTATCTACTATAATTTTTAATTACTGTTAATATTTTTTTTTTATTATGAGCGAGCCTCTAGCTAGGCTTTGGGCTGGGTCTCGGGCCTGGCCTTATGGATAAAGCCTGTGAGACGGGCTTGGACTCAAATACATGATCCATATCCAGCCCGAATGATTATAGGCCAGGGCAGCCTGACCCTTTAAACGTTGACTTCTAGGACTGTGTAACGTCCCGTTAATTTTGAAGTGAATTTTTTTTTTATTTAATGTTATTATTTATTTGTTTATTTCAATTTAAGTATTTAGTTTAATTATTATTTTTGTAATTTAGAATTCAGTAGTTAATTTTGTCCGAAATTCTTTTTAATCGTTTTAATACTTTAAATTCGTTTCGGTGACATTAATAATTATTAATAGGCCAATTAATAATTATTAATCACCTTTAGATTAATTTAAGAGCTTCGGTTTCAATTTAGAAGTCAAAAGTCATAAAAAGACGTAACCGTCATTTCCAATTTCTTAAAAATATGAAAACACTATTCACTCATCTTTAAAATCACCACTTTGACCCAAAATTGTCATTTTTCCTCCTCCAAAACCGTGGGCTTCATCCATGGGAGGGAGATTTTCGGGTTTCGTTCGTTTCTCGACGGATCGGCTCGATTTCGGTTGCATCGGAAAGCCCTCGGGTCTAGGATTCCTTTCCACCTAACAATCGTGCCTTACACCCGTGATCTATGGACTTCTCGGTAAGTTAAAGTTCAAACCCTATGTAACGCCCCGATACTTTTGGAGGTAAATTTTTTTTTTTAAATAAAGTATTTAAGTTTAGTTTAAAACTTAGTAATTTCGATTTTAGTAGTTATTTTCGTTCGAAAGTCTTTTCAATCCTTTTATGACTTAAAATTAGTTTCGGTGACATTAATAATTATTAACGGGCCAATTAATAATTATTAATCACCTTTGGATTATTTTAAGATCTTCGGGTTTCATATTTTAAAACAAATCATTTAAAAGGGACGTATACGTCATTTTCCAATTTCTTAAAAAAAATCACTAATCACTTCCATCTTCATTAAATAGTCAACCAAAGTCAAATTAAATGCATTCATCTTTTCTCTTCCCCTTGCCTTGGCCGAAACCCTCCCCTTCTCACCCTCTCATCTTGGCTTTTCTTTATTACTCGGTAGATCGCCGTAATTCCGGGTCCATTGAAAAGCTCTCATCCGGAGGATCGATTCTAACCTAACAATCGAGGTTTTCATCAATTTTCTACAAGCCTCAAGGTATGACAAAGTTTCTAAATTCAAGCTTTGAATAGTGTTTTAATGGAGGTTGAGATTGAAATCTTCAAATTCACACACCGAAGCTTGAAGATTTCAATCGAGGAAGTCATTTTATGCAATTTTAGAAACTTCCCTAAACCCTGAAATCAAGTTTGAGTTGAAAACTCGTCCCGTGTTAATTTCTCTCACTTGACCAAGATTAGGGTGTTTAGTTTGCTATGATTTTACGTTTTACTTAATTTTTTAGAAATCGATTATTATGTAAAACCCTAAAATATGGTGACCCATTGATATCTCGGTTTTCAAAGTATCCTAAATCAACCCGAATCGCCTCTAAAGTGCATAAAAGCCGGAAAACCGAACCCGAGCCCTTTATTCCTTGTAGGACCGAGAGCATGCCTAGGCTCTTTCGTCATGTTTTCATCGTTTTATGCGTTTAGATGTCGTTTGCTCGATTTTCGGATAATTAATGATTGTTAGGTGTATTTGATATGTAGGTTTGTGATCGATTGCGTGATTTGACTCCGGCACTTAGGAAGCTTGGATTTCACATCTAAGGTGAGTTTAAAATGGAAGTTAGTAATTTTATGAATTATGTTTCATTACGTTATTGTTTATCGAGGTTAAGAGGGGAACTAACTTCCGGAAGTTATACTTGGTTGGTAACTTTAAACTCGGATGTGAGTGGAGTGGTTTTGGTGTTCTTATGAACTTGGAAGTAAAAGAGGAGACATGAGTGGTTTGGAAGTCTTGTAAGATGAATTGGAGATTTTAGATGAAAGTGGATGAATAAGGAACTTTAAGTGTTTTGGGAGTCAAAGTGGCTTAGAAATTACACTTGAGTATTGACTCGTGTAATTCAAGCGGTTTATGTTCTTTAGTAGTTTAGTGGAACTTTATCTAACTTACTAGAGAGCTTGATGGATTCTATACGGTACTTGTGATATGGCACATGATAGTATGTTGATACGCTCCATACGGTATCATGGTGCGATGATTTGTGATATGGCATGTGGTATGTTGACTTCGGTCCATATGGTATTATGATACGATGAAACTGATTGGGTAATAAAGATAGTTAGTAATGCAATTACATAATCTTTAGACTTGTATAGTAAGACTTAGTAATAACGGGTACTTTTACTTTAAGTCTTGATATTGTTACTTTTTAGGAAGTATATCATGTATGTTGATTATATGTGGAATTTGGAATGTGGAATGTGTAGTAAAAGTGAAATCTAGGCCTTTGGACACGATTTCTGACATGGAATGTTGTTCATAGGATTACTTGCTTTCATTTTACTCTCACTAGCATTTTTATGCTAATGTTGCTACAATTACAATCTTTCAGGTAAGACTCGTGATAGAGGACGAGGTAGAGGAGGTGGCGCCGTGTGACCTATCAAGACAATGAACAGACAAGAACATATATGGTTTTTGGGCGAAGCATTCTTGAATGCTCTTGAAAATTTCACTACTTTTATTATGTTTCATTTTGAGCTCGATGGAGAATTTGAATAATTTGTATATGTTTTTGAACTTTAAAACTTTCTCTAGAATCTTCATCATATTATGGAATGCGCATTCCAGGTTTATTGCTTTTTCTGAAAAATTGGGATGTAAACAGGTTTTTGGATAATCCGATTTTTAAACGAACCCATGCCGTTTTTCTGTAAAAATCTTATTTTCCGCTGTGCATTTAAATTTAAAAAATTTAACGGAAATCGGGTCATTACACCCTAAGCTCCAAATAGTGTTTTAATGGAGTTTTCATTTTGAATCTTCGATTTCTTGCCGTTAAACTCAATGATTTTAAGTACGGTAGTTGTTTTTAGTGATTTTGACAACTTTCCCTAAACCCTAAAACCGAATTTCAGTCAAAGCCCTTCCCGTTTGAATTTTACATCGTGGGGGGTTTTTTTGGGGTTTACTTTTATTGATATAATGTTTATTGTAATTAAATTCAGGAAATCGTTTATTGTTCAAAAACCCAAATCATCGATACCCATTGAAATCGGGAACTTCGAAACTACTTAAAACCAACTCGAAACACCTCTAAAGTGCCTAAAAGCCGGAAAACCAAACCCGAAACCCATTTTCTATTGAGGGACCGAGAGCACCCTTTGGGTTTTTCCTGGGTTGTTTGTCGTTTTGAGCTTTTAGATGTTAATCGATCGATGTATGTTTATTTATTAATGATCGTTAGATATACTTTTAATTGTAGGTGTTTATTGATTCTTTGCTTGATCGCTCTTCTGGAGGTTTGGTGCGAAACCACATCTACCAAGGTGAGAATAAATAGGATTTAAAGTAACTTTAGAAACCGAATAAGTAGAACGGTTTGTAAAATCGGAGGTTAAGAATAGGATTCGAATCTAAGTGTAAAGACTCGAATTTTCTCAAATCTTTAAATCAGAATAAACAGCGGAAGACTTTATTTTTATAAAAATTTGGCTTGGATCCGTTTAAAATATGGACTACCAAAACCTGTTTACATGGGCCCATTTCAGAAAAAGTAAAAAAAAAGTACATACTTCATTTCATGACAAAATCAAAGGAAATAAACTCGATAATATGTACAACAAGTCTTAGACTCTCATGAGCCACAAAATATAAGTTTAAAGACAAAAACATATAATGTTTCAACTAGCATTCATGGAATGCCCCAAAATATACATGTAAGTCCATGTCCCGAAAGCCATCCACTCGTGATCAAGCAACACCAACTTCTCCACCTCATACCCTAATATGAATATTACCTAAAAAGTTTAAGTGTAGCAACATTAGCATTAAAATGCTAGTGAGAATAAGATGGATGCAAGCACTTCTATGGACCGAATTCCATATCAAAAAATGTGTCCAAAATCCTATCATGCTCTTTACTACCCATTCAATACTCCCAAGTACTTTGCATAAGAAAAACCAATCTCATTTCACTATAATGTAACTTCGAAAATAACGTTCAAGCTCGTAAAATAAAGTACTAAATCAATTAAATAGTACTAAAGCATAATAAGGTAAATAACAAAGTAAATTTCTATCATTTACGTCATTCCACACGTTATCTCACAATGTGACCACATTGTCACGATTCCCAATTCAAACCATGACCACTTGTCACCCATCACAAACCACACCATGACTAGATTGTCACCTATCACATTACCACGCACCGTGACCACATTGTCACCAATAACATTACCACGCACCGTGACCACTTTGTCACCAATAACATTACCTCGCACCGTGACCACATTGTCACCAATAACATTACCACACACCGTGACCATTTTGTCACCAATAACATTACCACACACCGTGACCACTTTGTCACCAATAACATTACCACACACCGTGACCACATTGTCACCACACGTACTACTCCCCTTTGGTAGTACTAAATAACGAATCCCATTGCTAATATCGTTACACTAACTCAAACCCACATTATACTTTCTCTCTAAAGTTCCTTTAACTACCTTATAACCACTCAATAAATGGAGTAATCTAATACTCTTCTCCAAATTCCGGAAACCTAATTCTCCTCGAGAATACAACTTAACCCACAATAAGCATCTCACTTTAAACCACACCAAAACTTACCTAATTATTTTCTTATGCACTTTCCTTAACTCTCAAATCAAGTAACCCTCTTAACCTCGATCAAACATGATTGTCATGCAACCCAAAAACATAAAAGTAATCACAACCATTTTACACTCACCTTATTATTGAAGTCAACTCCAAACCACCGGTTGACTAATTTCACGATCGATGCATGAAACCTATAATTAAAATACACCTAAAGTATATTAATTAATGAAATGAACAGCGATCCATACAAACTAAATAAACGGAACAAAAACAGCCCGGGTTAAAGCCAAGAGGCCCACGGCCCAAGGGAAAAGAGGGATTGGATATTTTCCGGATTTTGGGCGTTTTAGGAGCACTCCGGGTTTGTGTTAAGCACTTTTTAGATGATTTTGATCAATGGTTAAACTTAAATTAGGGTTTAGGGCTAGAATCAACCACACCAATTCAAAGGAAAACAAAAATAAGGTATTTTCCACCATGACCAAAACAGTCCATGGCATGGGAGAGGAGGGAATTTCGGATTCTTCATTTGGCTCGGTTTAAAGTCCAAGGAAAGTTGAGGAAAATGGTTCCCAAAGGTTTCACAACAACATTTAGTAACAATTTTGAGAAGAAAGTGGATCTTTATTAAAGAAATCACAAGTTTGACTCAATTTCCATGAAGAAAGTGTTGAGATTCGAAATCTAGGGCTTACCTTAGAGAGGTGGAATTTTCCCAAGAGTGAAATGGGTAGAAAGGTCTCGGCGAGAGCTTTCCAACGCATCCGAAATCACGCAAAACGGTCCAGAAACGAAGCCAGGGTGACCCTTTCTTTCTCTTCTCTTTTCCTCATCTTCTTGCTCGGGTTTGGGGGGGGAAAATAAGAGAAGAAATGTGATGTTTTGTCTAAATTTGGTTTAATAAAGGAGATAGATGAATAGTGTTAGGATATTTAAGAAATCAGAAATGACGCCTACGTCCTTTTCCTGCCTTAAGCTTTTAAAACGAAACCTGAAGCACTTAAACTAGCCCAATGGTGATTAATAATTATTAATTGGCCTATTAATAATTATTAATACCACCAAAACTAATTTAGGCTAATTAAACAGTTATAAAGGTTTCCGAACGAAATTAACTATTTAAATCTAAATGACTAATTCTAAAATTAACTTTAATACTTTAAGTAAATAAATAATTAAATAATAAAAAAAAATTCACCTCAAAATACGGGACGTTACACTAAGAGTAAAAGAAAGTGAGCTAGTGCCCTTAGGATTAGGAACTAGTTCTTTGAGTGAAAATTTGGAGTTTCTCGAGGGAAACATTGAACTTTAGGAAGTTCTAAGTTAGAATCGTTTCGGAGATTAAAAATGGATCATTGGAAGTTAAAGGATCCAAACTTTTAGATGGAATGGTTAAAAAAACTCGAAAATAGAACTTTGGATTTTATTTGGAAGTTTAGAATCCTTGGAAGTGTAGATTACTTATTTAAGATAAGATCTACTTTATTTAAATTATTGGGAGTTCGGTTTACTTATTGTAAATCCGAAATTTCTGTTTATTTACTTTATGCATTTTACTTTATGCAATGCACTTTACTTTATGCAAAGCACTTTATGAACGTCACTTTATGCACTTTACTTTTATTTTACTTGAAATCACAAGATTTTCAAATTCATACTACATAACCTGAGAGCTTTCACGTAGCCTGCGGGAACTACCACATAGCCTGCGGGAGCTATCACAAGCCGCGAGAGCTTACACATAGCCTACGGGAGCTATTATTATTGTCATTCATCACAAAATTGTTTTTATTTAAATATGTTTATATCAAGAGAAGATGATATAAGTTTTTATGGTGAAATACATATAACCATATACCTCGATGAAGGTTGTAAGGAGAAATTTGGTATGACCACTTTCTTCTAAACTTTGGGAGTTATTATTCTCTAGTTTGGAAGTTATAGTGAGAAAGTTGTAAGAGAACTAGTTTCTCAATAACTTGAAAGATTTTGTAATTGGAAATTAAGACTTGATGTAAACCTTATGTATAGTATAAGGTATTAAAGAGAATGAGATTCAAATGTTATATATATATATATATATGTTATGAAACATATCCTCCTAATGGTTGGAAGATGGTTCCTCAAATATTTGGGAGAATAAGATTTAATGTAAACCTTGTATATAGTATAAGGTATATAAGAAAATGAGACATAAATGCTAAGTTCATTACGAAACCATACCCAGAAATGCTTGGAATGTAGTTTCACAATTATATTGGAGAATTGGTAAGTGAAAGTGGAACACTTGATATAAAACTCTTTGAATGGATTGATAGCAAAGAGTAAGTGAGTTTTACTTGGACACAAATCCGGATGCGGGTTTGGGGTCTAACTTTACTTTTTATTTTATTTATTCTCACTGAGCTTAGTTGTTAGCTCATGATATTACAAACATTTCAGGTAATGTTTGGGGTTGTGGAAGAGGAGTTGGTGCTCGCTTGATCGAGAGGATGATGACACAGAGATGGACTAGACATTCTTTTAAAAAACCATGGTCTCATTTTGTTAATTTGTATCTTATGTTATGTAAATTTGTATATAGCTCTTTAGAGCTTTTGGTTTACTTTTATGATGTATTCTTTTGAACTCCTGAAATAGGAATTTGAAATTCCTTGTGTTTAAATTTCTGAACTTAAAATGTAACAGGTTTTGGCTAGCCAATTTTCAAACATAACCACGCCATTTTTTTTTAAATATAAAGACTTCCGCTGTGTTTTATATTTTAAATTATTTAAAAGTTTCAGGTCGTCACAGTTGGGCTGGGCAAGACTTGGGTTGGGCTTAGGCTTGCCCATGGACCTTGAACTGGTTGATGAGGCTTATGTATATTAATGAATATTTTATTTGTTAATTAAAAAATCATTAAAGAATTATAAATAAAATAATATTTTTAGTAGAAAACTTCACTTGTGAACCAAGTAACTTCTGAAGCCACCTATGATTTGGGAAACCAGGCTATATGAGGATAAAAAATCTTTGTTGAGATAGGTAGTGCATTTTTTATGGTAACGGGAGCGACTAGAGTTTAGAATGAACTTCTCATCACCTGCCTCATGAGGTTGTGGCGAAAATCAAAATTTTGACAAGTATTATTATTATTATAACTACAACGTGTATTTTACCCATAATTTTTTTTATTAATTAAATATAACTACGTTCGCAGCACGTACCTTGTACGTTTCTTTGATCTAGTACTTTAAAATTTTCAATGTTTTAAAACTCACTTTCACATTAACTTCATAATAAAATACGCAATGAAAACATTTGTATGATGCCTAAATGAAAATATTTGTCGACATGTGTCTAGTGAGGTGATAAAAACTGACTTTTTATAATTATGGGGTAGTTTCAAAAATTTGGAACAATTGAAAATTTAAAATGTATATATCATGACTAGTCCAACAAGTAATTATATATATATATATATATAAAATTATTCGCTAAGTAATTTCAGTGAAATTTTGAATTTTCGTCCTTTAGGTTGTTTTGTGGACTTTTTTTATAAATTGACCATTTTTTCAAAATTTTCAAGAAATTTTCTAAAATAGCACAATATATTTCCAAACCAAGCAATCATCAAGTTCTTACTTAGCTTAATGTATACAATTACAATAAGACACTATAAACTCATAATCAGTTATGACTCAATCTTTACTTTGATAACGTCGTACATTGATAGATAAGTATATTGTAACGTCCCGTTACTTTTGAGGTATAAAAAAAATTATTATTTATTTTATTTTAATTTAAGTAATTAAAGTTATTTTAGATTCAATAATTTAGAATTTAGTAGTTTATTTCGGTTTAAACCTTTTTAATCGCTTTAATAGCTTAATTCAGTTTTGGTCGTATTAATAATTATGAATGGGCCAATTAATAATTATTAATCACTATTTGTATAGTTTAAGAACTTCGGGTTTCGAATTAGAAGTCAAAAGTCATTAAAAGGACGTAACCGTAATTTCCAAAATTCCTAAAATATCAAGTTACTATTCACTTTCTTCTTAAATAGCCATTTGACCAAAATTGACCACAATTTCCTCATTTTTTCTTCTCAAAGCCGTGGGTCTCAAGTGGGGGGGAGAAATTTTCGGATTTTGCTCGTTTCTCAACAGATCGTTGTATTTTCGGTTGCATCGGAAAGCCTTTGGTCCTAGGATTCTTCTCAACCTAGCAATTGTACTTTCCATCCGTGTTATAAGGGCCTTAAGGTATGTCAAAGTTTCAAACCCTAAGCTCCAAATAGTGTTTTAATGGAGTTTTCATTTTGAATCTTCGATTTCTTGTCGTTAAACTCGATGACTTTAACTACGGGAGTTGTTTTAAGTGTTTTTGGAAACATTCCCTTAACCCTAAACCCGAGTTTGAGCCGAAACCTGTCCCGTTTGAAATTTACAATTGGAGGGTTGTTTTGGGATGTCTTTTTATTGATATATTATTTATTGTAATTAAATTCGAGAAATTAATTATTGTCCAAAAACCTGAATTGTCGATACCCATTGAAATCGGGAACTTCGAAACTACTTGAAACCAACTAGAAACACCTCTAAATTGCCTAAAAGCAGGAGAACCAAACCCGAGGCCTATTTTTCCTCTAGGGCCGAGAGCACCTATGGTCTCTTTATTGGGTTTTTCATCGTTTTATGCTTTTAGTTGTCAATCAATCGATGTTTGTTTAATTATTGATTGTTAGATGTAATTATTTGTAGGTGGTTGTTGAATCTTTGCTTGATCACTTTTCCTGGTCAACGGAAGCGAATCTACGTTTGCCAAGGTGAGAATAATTAGGATTTAACGTAGCTTTAGAAAACGAATAAGTATAATGATTTGTAGGATTGGAAGTTGAGATTAAGATTCAAATCAAAGATTAAAGGAAAGTGAGCTAGTGTTCTTAGGTTAGGAGCTAGTTCTTTTGAGTGAGAACTTTTGGATTTTCTCAAGGGGAACGTTGAACTTTTGGAAGTTCTAAGTTAGAATCGTTTCGGAGATTAGGATGGATCATTGAAATTTAAAGGATCCAAATTTTAGATAGAATGGTTAAGGAACTTGAATGTAGAACTTTGGATTTTATTTGAAAAGTTTAGAATCCTTGAAATTGGAGACTTATTCGTTAAGTTAAGATCTTACTTTTATTAAAGTATCGTTGATTCGATTTACTTATTGTTTTTCCTAAATTCCTATTTATTTATGTTATGCATAAGGACATCTATGATCCATTTACTTTATGCCCTTCGGTTACTTTAACATTCATATTTATGTTTATTTACTTTTGAAAGCATATGCATAACATCTTGCATCATTGAATTGAAAGGGAAGTGAGAAACAAAAAAGGTGAATGTGAATCCGACGGGAGTTCTCATTACCTTCATGCATAAAAGGTGAATGTGAATCCTACGGGAGTTTTCATTACCTTCATGCATATTATCGGTGGAATTATATCATGGAGAAGGAATTGTATATTTCATTATGGAAAGTAAGACAACAAGGTGAATGTTAGTCCTACGGGAGCTACCATTACCTAACCTTATTGATTTGAGATGTTATGCTTATGTAAAGTTTATGAGTTAATGGATGAGGATTTGACTACATGGACTAGTAATATCATTGTAACGACCCGAACCCGTTAAATTCTTTAAATTCAAATGCCAAGGGTAAGACCGACTTTTAAAGAAAAAGCAGGCGTAGGTTAGTTTAAAAATCGAATAACCAAACCTGGTTTACAACCCAAATTCCGGAAAAAGCAATAAATTGGAAATGCGCATTCCAAAAAGATATTTAAATCATAAAACATAGACATATTTTGCACAAATACCCTTTCGGCTCAAAAAGGCATAAGTATGTAAAGATGAAAAATTAACAAGCATTTCATGAATGCTAAACCAAAAAAGAGTTCCTAATATTGTCCATACACCATCTCGGGCGTCCACCTCCTGCTCCTTTACCCTGCTTCTTAGCTCGAGGTTTACCTGGGAAAATATTGTGGTGTAGCACCATTAGCAAACAATGCTAGTGAGAGTAAAATGAAAGCAAGTAATCCTATGAACAAAATCTCATAATCGAAATCGTGTCCAAAGGCCTAAAATGCTCATTACTACCCATATCCACATTTCCAATTTCCATATAAACAAACGATAGTCATATATTACCTGTATTCATCATTCATTACCAAAAGATAGATATAAGGACTTAAAGTAAAGTAACATTCACTACTAAGTCTTACTACACAATTCTAAAGAATATGTAAAGGTAACATTAACTATCTTTATTACCAAACAAGTTCATTCGTTGCTATTGTATGGATCGAATCAACATACCACACGTGGTTGCATGTGTCTCAAGTTACCGCAATTGATACCTTATGGACCAGTCAACATACTATCATGTACCATATCACAAATCAAAGCACCATGATGATGGATCCGAATCAACATACTATCATGTGCCATATCACAAATCATCGCACCATGATACGTATGGATCCGAATCAACATACTATCATGTGCCATATCACAAATCATCGCACCATGATACGTATGGATCCGAATCAAAATACTATCATGTGCCATATCACAATCATAGTACCATGGTACCGTATGGATCCAATCAACATACTACCATGTACCATATCACAATCATCGGATATCGGGACTTTCCCCATATCCTATATCGGGGACTTTCACCACATCGGATATCGGGACTTTCACCATATAGATATCGGGACTTTCACCATATAGTTATCGGGAATTTCACCATATAGGTATCAGGAATTTCACCATAGGTATCGGGAATTTCACCATATAGATATCATCGCACCATGATACCGTATGGAGCGTATCACATACTATCATGTGCCGTATCACAAATTATAGTACCATGGTTACATATGGATCAAAAATCACATACTACCATGTACAAGTTACAAACCATAGTACCATGGTTACATATGGATCAAAATCACATACTACCATGTACTATCCCACTAATCATCTCACCATGATTACATATGGATCAAAATCACATACTATCACGTGCGAGTAATCAAAGTGCTCAAGGTACCCACAAATCATCACACCATGATACGTATGGACCAAATCAACATACTACCATGTGTGAATCAATGTGCCTAAGGTCACCACAAATCATCTCACCATGATTACATATGGATCAAAAATCACATACTTCACGTGCGGAATCAATGTCGTAGGTCCCCAAAAAGTTAGCTAAACTCCAAAGAATTCTACTAAGTTAATTAAAACCTAACCAACTAGATTACACGAGTTACTACTCAAGTGCATCTTCAAATACTTTACTTCCAAATCCATCAAAGTAACTTTCAAATCAATCAAAGTAACTTCCAAAACCATCAAAGTAACTTCCATTCCACTTTCATCTAACATCTCCAAATCTCATTACCATACTTCCAAACCTCTCCGATGTTCTCAATCATCGAACTAACCATAAATCCAAACTTTCCACACACACTTCCGAATCAAAGTCTCCAACCAAAACTTAATCCTAAGAAGTTATCTCCCCTCTTAACATCGATAAACAATTACACAATGAAACTAAATTCATAAAACCACTAACTTTCACATTAAACTCACCTTAGCTTGAAGACAAGCTCCAATAATCCGAGGTTGTAAATTCACGATCAATTCACAATCCTACAAACGAATTATTCTTAAATTACATTAATTAACCAAAAGCAATCAAACAACATCTAAACACATAAAACCACGAAAATCCCGGATTCTACCCTTATGGGCTCTGAAGCTAGGGAAAAAGGGGTTCTTGGGTTTGGTTTTCGGCTTTTATGCATTTTAGAGGTGTTTTGGGTTGGTTTCAATACTTTGGAGGTTTGCAAAATCAATGGGTAACAAAAATAGGGTTTTGCATATTAATCCATTTTCGAAAAATTAACTAAAAAGCAAAAACACAAAGAACCTAACATCCTAAACATAGCCCAAAGTGGGAAAATCACAAGGGGCGGGTTTCGGCTCAAACTCGTTTTTAGGGTTTAGGGAAAGTTTCTAAAAATTGACCATAAAGACTTCCCGAATGAAACCTTCAAGCTCGTGAACGAATTGAAGATTACAACTCAAAACCTCCATTAAAACACTATTCACATCAAAAATTAAGAAACTTTAACATACCTTTAAGCCTCGAGAAAACGAGCGAAAACCTTGATTGTTAGGATGGGTAGAAAGGTCCGGGAGAGCTTTCCAACGCATCCGAAATCACGCAAAACGGTCAAGAAACGAAGCCGGGGACGATTTCTTTCTCTCCTCTTTTTTCTCTCTAAGCTACGGGTTTGGGATGAAAAATGAGAAGAAAATTTCATATTTTGTCTAATTTTGGCTTATTTAAAGAGAAGGAGGAATAGTGTTTAGATATTTAACAATTTGGAAAATGGCGCCCGTCCCTATTTTACTTTTGCTTTAAAAAAGAACCCCGAAGCTCAAATAAACCTAAAGGTGATTAATAATTATTAATTGGTCCATTAATAATTATTAATGTCACCAAAACAAATTTTAATTATTAAAACGATTAAAAACAATTTCGGACATAAATAACTATTAAAATTGAAATTTCTAAAATTAAACTAATCTTAAAAGCTTTATTTTTAAAATAAATAAAATAAAGTAAAAATAAATAAAATAAAAAAAAATTTACCCCTAAAAGTCACGGGACTCCTTTTGTTTAATTGTATTTTTTGTTATATAAATTTGTATATAGCTTTTAAGAGCTTATGGTTTTACATTTATGGATGTTAATCCTTTTAAACTCCTGAAATAGGAATTTGAAATTCCTTGTGTTTAAACTTTTTGATGTGAAAATGTAAACAAGTTTTGGCTAGCCTAAGTTTCAAACATAACCACGCCTTTTTTTTTTTAAATATAAAGACTTCCGCTGTGTTTTAGTTTTTAAATGATTTAAAAGAGTCGGGTCGTCACATATATAAATCAAAGTCATCAATTCAATTGATGTAAATAGACATACTATCAATTAAAATCATAATCCCCAAGCTTACATGCTTTCATTGATAACAAGCAAAACACATCAAAAAATATCATTTGCGTTAATATGAATCATACATGCTTCTCTAATAAGTTCCTTCACCATCATCTTGAGTAGCATCAAGATTATCTCTTTTCTTAACTAATACATTTAAACATTTATTTAAAAGCTATTTATGTACAATGAAACTTGGAATTAGTTCATAATGAACCAATCACAATGAATCAACTTGACCCTGGATACCCAGCTCTATACATATCCCTTTCCCGTTCCCAATTGCTCTTAGCATTGATTAATAGATAAGCTTAAAGAATAAGGTTGTAGGTTAACTACTCCTATATATTTCTTTTACTAATCTTATCTAGTAAATACTTTTCTTACTTACTTTTAACTACCTCATGAAAATAACTACTTATGTTCGTTTACACATCTTAGGATCTCATAAGCTCTAAGAATACAAATAACTTTAAGTTTTAAAGTACTTATCTTACTTTATTAAGGGTCTGTTTGGTATAATTTCCTCTAAAAATATTTTTCGTTAAACGTTTTAAAAGAAATATTAATTAAGTGTTTCATCTAAAAACACTTGAGTGCAATATTTTAAGTGAAATACTTGTTTACAAATATTTTTGGAAGAATCACAAATCAAGTATTTTCTTCCAAACCATCTTTTAGTATACTCAAGTGTTTTTAGATGAACACTTAATTAATATTTGTTTTAAAAAGTTTCACTAAAAACAATTTTAAGGGAAGTTGTTCCAAACGGACCCTAAGTGATCTTAGAACCTAATTTCATTTTCATTCATTTGCTAAGTTCTTGATAGCTCAACTCCCACCTAGGTTCTTATTATTTCGATACTTTACATATTTAAGCTACCCTTGAACAATCAAATCTTGAGAAATCTAACAATTAGTTCCTAATTCTAAAAAACTACGAGTAACCCCCTCCCCTTTATACCCTTTTTACTAAACTCACATAGCTTCTTTACTACTAATCATTCTATCCCAACCCAACGAATCTCTCACCCCATATCATTTATCTCTATCAAAGCGAATAAATGATATGGACTTACACTGATCTATAATTCATTCACACACAACAAAATTCTTAAATGTTAAGCAAAGAACTCATTATTTTAAAGAATAATTATCTTTTTATGAGTTTTAGTTTAATCCTTCTTTTTATACTTGGAAACATTATTTCCCAATTACTAATACTTTGACTCTTAAAGTCAATCATTTTTCTTCCCGTATTAACTTAAGTCTACTTCTTTTAAGCCATATATATTCAATTCAAGTACATACATAGTAACCTTCTTCACTTTGAGTAGTATCATGCTACTTAGAATTCATTTAACAACAACAATGGACATAAGGCTTATTACTTCCTAAGATCATCAACTTACATGGAATTGCTTAAACAAAATTGCTTAGTTCATTTTTAAGTAAAGGTATCTAAACTATGGTAAATGACAAGCTTAAGTTCTACTTACTTTCTAGACATTAGCATGTTTGCTATCGCTTATCTTATAACTCATTCAAACATCTTACCTTGTGTTAATTAACATGGTTTCTATTAAGTGTCTAGACCCATTTACATGCTTATGGAATTAACCCATTTTTATTCATTAACAACATACCACACATTATTTATGTAACGTCCCGTTATTTTGTGAAAAAAAAAATTATTTAATTTATTTTAATTTAAGTAATTAAAGTTTATTTATTTATCGGTAAATTAGAATTTAGTAGTTTATTTTGGTTTAAGTTCTTTTAATTACCTTTTTAGTTTAATTTCGTTTTAATGGTATTAATAATTATTAACGGGCCAATTAATAATTATTAATCACCATTGGGATAGTTTAAGATCATCGGGTTTCGTTTTATAAGTCAAAAGTCATAAAAGGACGTAACCGTCATTTCCAAAATTCCTAAATATCTAAACACTATTCACTCATCTTCTTTAAAATTACCATTAACTCAGATTTGACCAAAACACTTCCATTTTTCTTCCTCCCACCCGTGAGCATCAAGAAGAGAAAGGGAAAATTCGGTTTTCGTTTATTTCTCGACGGATCGACTCGATCTTGGATAAATCGGAAAGCCATCGAGTTAAGGATCCTTTTCCACCCAACCATCATACTTGCCACTCGTGTTATACGAAGTTCTCGGTAAGTAAAGTTTCAAACCCTAAGCTCCAAATAATATTTAATGGAGTTTTCTTTTATTTCCTTCAATTTCATGTTGTGGAACTCAGTGTTTGTTAATACGGGAGTCGTTTTAAGTGTTTTTGAAAACTTTCCCTTAACCCTAAAATCGAGTTTCAGTTGAAACCCTTCCCGTTTGAAATTTACCCTTTTGGGTTTAATTATGGGTTATAAATTAGTGAATTATTGTTTATTGAAATTCAATTCGGGAAAGGGCATAATGTTCAAAAACCCTAATTATTGATACCCATTGAAATCAGGAATATCGAATTTGCTTAAAACCAACTCGAAACACTTTTAAATTGCCAAAAAGCCGGAAAACCAAACCCGAAGCCCATTTTACTTGAGAGGGTCGAGATCCTCTTTGTGGGGGGTTTGTTGGGTTTTTCGTTGTTTTGTATGTTTAGTTGTTGTTTGATCAATAGTTGGTAATTTATTGATTGGTAATATAATTCAATTGTAGGTGTTTTTGAACCGCTCGTTTGATCGCTCTTTCGGATTTAGGAGCGAAGTCATCTTTTATTAAGGTGAGAATAGTTAGAATATAAAGTAACTATAGAAAGAAAATAAGTATAATGGTTTGTAGAATTGAAACTAAGATTAGAATCCGAATCTAAGATTAGAGGGATGTGAGTTAGTGCCCTTAGGATTAGGAGTTAATCCTTTAAGTGAGAACTTAGGAGTTCTCGAGGAAAGTAATGAAATCTTAGAAGATACTAAGTTAGATTCGTTTCGAAGCTTAGGTTGGATCATTGGAGGTTAAAAGATCCAAACTTGTATTTAGAACGGTTAATAGAACCTCGGATTATATTGGAAGTTTAGAATCCTGGAAGGTATAAGTTAATCGTTCAAGTTATGTTTTTACTTTTATTATTGGTAGCGGAGTTCGATCGACATGTCGTTCATCCGAGATTCCTATCTATTTTACTTTATGTCTTACTTTATGCCTCTTTACTTTATTTTTTTCTCGGATACTTTAATAATCGTACTTTACTTTATTACTTTTACAAGCATATGCAAGCATATGCATAACATCTTGCACCATTATTTATTGTACCATAACATCTCGCATCATTGAAAGAAAGTGAAAAAGAAAAGAAAGTGAAAAAGAAAAGAAAGTGAAAGAGAAAAGAAAGTGAAAAAGGAAAGAAAGTGAGAAAGAGAATGAAAGGTTAATGGTGGATACTACGAGAAAAGTCCACATTACCTTCATCATGCATAAGGTTGAATGGTGGATACTACGGGAAAATTCCACATTACCTTCATGCATAAGGTTGAATGGTTGATACTATGGGAAAAGTTCACATTACCTTCATTTCATGCATAAAGGGTGAATGCGTATCCTACGGGATGTACTCATTACCTTCATGCATATGATTGATGAAATTATATATCCTAGATAGAGGATCGAGATGTTATATTTATGCAAAGTTTTATTTATTTTTCTTAACTTTTTCATAACAAGTAATTGGATGAGGATTGACTACGAGAGTTAGTAATATCATCCTTTAGAGAGTATAAAATGAAATTACCTAGAGTTTGGAGAACTTTAGGAGTGTATTGTGTCAGATTATTTGGACACGAATCGAAATGCGAGTTTGAGGTCTATTTTTACTTTTTATTCTTATTTTTCGCACTGGGCTTAAGTTGTTAGCTCATGATATTACAACCAATTTCAGGTAATGCCCTGGCTAGAGGTCGTGGGAGAGGAGGTGGTGCTGCGTGATCGAGGGATGATGACCTCAAGATGGACTCAGTTGTTGTAAAGTTTATGTATTACTTTTGTGAACTTTAAAGGATTTTGTGAATTATACATTGTATTTAGCTCATACGAGCTTATGGATGTTGTTTTATGATATTACATCTTTGAACTCCTGATTGGGACTTAAAGTTCCATGTGATTTTATTAGATTTGAAAATTAGGATGTAAACAGGTTTTGGCTAGCCAACTTTCAAATATAACCACGCCAATTTTTTTTCTTAAAATAAAAGACTTCCGCTGTGTTTTATAAATTAAATTTATTTAAAAGTGTCGGGTCGTCACAATTTAATATGCCTCTTTTACATATCAAGTCATATTGTGTAATATTCACCTTTAAGAATACAATTTAGCTTCCATTTTACCTCATTCATAATTCACATATTAGTCTTACCTTTGTCTTAACTTTATTTGGATAGGAAAAGCAAGGAATTACCTGCAAACATTCAATCACATACAACAATTCCACGCATTAACAAGAAAACTACACATACCATTTCATTTTAAACTAATACAATTAACCCAAGCAATAAAAAGAAAAACAGCATTTGCATGCATGAAAATCCAATCTCTTGTGTGATTAAACATACCAAAGTGATTTCGAATG
Organism: Gynostemma pentaphyllum; assembly: GCA_028015215.1. NCBI lineage: Eukaryota > Viridiplantae > Streptophyta > Magnoliopsida > Cucurbitales > Cucurbitaceae > Gynostemma > Gynostemma pentaphyllum. Next base: position 24,212,977 of record CM051354.1, read on the forward strand.
CTAGAAAATGAGTAAAACAAAGAACGAGAGGAGCGATGAAAAATAAAAGTTTGGGAAAACAAAGAAGACGAACGATTGTTTGATTTGTGTTTTGCAGCTAAAGTGATATGCAAGGTAGACAAAAGGGTGGATGTATTAAATGAAAAGAAAAATATGACAGAAATTTAAGGAAGGAAAGGACTATGGGCAATGTCTGATACCCACAATTGTCATGAAGATATACTAACTGTGAAATTACTATCCTATCCCTTGCTATTACGAAGACATGACTTTAAAATGATATCCTTTTGTATAATTTCACTTTTTAATAATTAAAAGTGAATCTCTAGAATGCCCTCCTAAGCATGGAATCAATGAGCAGAAGTTTAAAAATACTCCCTTCTCGGTCTGATGGAGTGCAAAAATTTCTTAAAACCTTGGATGAAATTGCCATCAAACTCTTGTTCCTTTCTTCTTTCCTCAACAATAGACTGAATAAAGGGAACTAAAAACAGAAATTAAATGACATTGGATCTAAACTAAATTATAAACTTGAATCAAAATCTAAAATTAAAACAAACCATGAGCCTCTTAATGATAAATCATGAATGATTTAGCTCAACTATTCCTAGACTCTGTTTCAAGGAACTCTTAAGGAGATGGATGTTTTACTTCTATCCATTCCTTCACCCCTAAGTGTTTGATTCTCTACCCATTCACCTTGAAGACATAATTCTTGTTTTCTTCTATCAAGTCAACAGCTCCATGGGGATACACATTTACAATTGTTTTCTTTAACTTAACAGGAAAAAATTTAATTTCAATCTTGAATTTTAAAGCAAAGTAACTAAGCCTAACAAGAACTCCCTTCTCAGAATCTTCTTATCATGCTCTTTATTTTTTTTCTCCTTATACAACTTAGCATTCTCATAAGCTTGTAGTTGAAATTCCTCCAACTCTAGGAGTTGTAAACTTCTTTGATCTCCTGCCATTGTCAAGTCGAGGTTTAAAGCCTTGATTGCCCAATATGCCTTAAGCTCAAATTCTAGAGGTAAATAACAAGAATTTCCAAACACCAGTTGATAAGGTGATATTTCAATGGGGGGTCTTTAAATTTTTCATGTACGCCCAAAGAGATTTATCAAGCTTGCTTGACCAATCCTTACTATTAGTATTCACAAGTTTTTCCAGAATTCTCTTGATTTTCCTGTTAGATACCTCAGCCTACCCATTGCACTGAGGATGATAGACATTGGCCACTCTATATTTCACATTGTATTTTAAGAGCATTCCCTAAGCAATTTTTTGTATAAATGTATTCCTTTATCACTGATTAATGCTCTTGGTATACCAAATCTAGTAAAAAAAATTCTTAAGAAACTTTGTAACCACCTTAGCATCATTTCTTGGGGAGGAAATTGCTTCAACCCATTTGAACACATAATTTTCAACAACTAATATGTAAAGGTTCCTAAAAGATGGTGGGAATGGTCCCATAAAATTAATTTCACATACATTGAGCAATTCCACTTCCAAGAGAGATATTTATTTTGAACTTGGCATTTACCTTATGTCATTCGCTACCTTTCTTAGCTGCAGAACTTAATTTCGCGATTTATTGCTTGTCCTTTTGCAATGTTATTATAGGGGGGGGGGGGGGGAAAAAGTGAAAGAAAAAAGATATGAAAGGAAAAAGAAATGAAAGTGAAAAAGAAAAGAAAGGAAAAAGGAATGAAAAGGGGGGGGGGGGGGGGGGGGGGGGGGGGGGTGAAAAAGAAAAGAAAGTGAAAAAGAAATGAAAGGAAAGAGAAAAGAAGGAAGATTGATGAACCCTAAGTGGAGTTCACATCACCTTCTGAGAAAAGACAGAATGCTTTTAAATAATTTAAAATCTAGCACTTCACTGCACGAAAGGTCCTACGGGGCTCCATGCATTCATGCTTATGATTGATGATATAGAGAATAGGGATGTTATATTTTATACAAAGTTATTTACTTTACTTATTCTATATCATAACAAGTTAATGGATGATGTTTTGGGGGGGGGGGGGGGGGGGGGGGGGGGGGGGGGGGGGGGGGGGGGGGGGGGGGGGGGGGGGGGGGGGGGGGGGGGGGGGGGGGGGGGGGGGGGGGGGGGGGGGGGGGGGGGGGGGGGGGGGGGGGGTTTTTTTTTTTTTTTTTTTTTTTTTTTTTTTTTTTTTTTTTGGGGGGGTGGGGGGGGGTTGGGTTTGGGGGGGGGGGGGGGGGGGGGGGGGGGGGGGGGGGGGGGGGGGGGGGGGGGGGGGGGGGGGGGGGGGGGGGGGGGGGGGGGGGGGTGTTTTTTGTTTTTTTTTTGTTTTTTTTTTTTTTTTTTTTTTTTTTTTTTTTTTTTTTTTTTTTTTTTTTTGTTTTTTTTTTTTTTTTTTTTTTTTTTTTTTTTTTTTTTTTTTTTTTTTTTTTTTGTTTTTTTTTTTTTTTTTTTTTTTTTTTTTTTTTTTTTTTTTTTTTTTGTTTTTTTTTTTTTTTTTTTTTTTTTTTTTTTTTTTTTTTTTTTTTTTTTTTTTTTTTTTTTTTTTTTTTTTTTTTTTTTTTTTTTTTTTTTTTTGGGTTTTTTTTTTTTTTTTTTTTTTTTTTTTTTTTTTAATTTTGGGGGGGGGAGAAGACGGGGGGGGGGGGGGGGGGGGGGGGGGGGGGGGGGGGGGGGGGGGGGGGGGGGGGGGGGGGGGGGGGGGGGGGGGGGGGGGGGGGGGGGGGGGGGGGGGGGGGGGGGGGGGGGGGGGGGTTTTTTTTTTTTTTTTTTTTTTTTTTTTTTTTTTTCTTAATATTTAATAAAAAAAAATTGCATGACGATGTTTAAAACATGGGCTATCACAATGCCCTGTAAATACAATTTCCCAATCATAGAATTTAAAAGTGGAATGCGCATTCCATATTTTTGAAATTTTAAAATCATAAAAAGTCTAAAGTAAAAATACTCTCATGGGCTCATACACAACACGTGCATCAAAAGATGGAAAAACAACGTAAACATAACTCCATGGACTATACATTTTCTCTAGTCTATTTCACCATCATCGTCACCAAGATTAGGTAATACCAGCTCCTTTCTCATGACCACGACTACGTCCATAGGTCATACGTGAAAAATGTAATATCATGAGCGAAAGCCTAGTGAAGATAAATGGAAAATAAAGTAACATTAGACCCCAAACCCGTATCCAGATTTGTGTCCAAAAACTTACTTGCTCTTTGCTATCCAACCATTTCAAAGGAATTCACATCAAGTATTATAATTTCTAATTTCGTGATCTTTGCTATCCAACCATTTCAAAGGAATTCACATCAAGTATTACAATTTCCAACTTCATGATCTCCCAAAGGAACAAGAACTAGCTCTCAAGCATAATGTGAACTTTACGTATAACATGAGTTGCAAAAGAGAAAGAAATGTGAACTCTATGCATAGTACGAGTTGCTAATGAGAAAGGAATGTGAACGTTATGTATAGCACAAGTTACTATAGAGAAAGGAATTAGAATGATATGTAGAGTATGAGATACGTACTTTGAGAGGCTAGTTTCTTGTTTATTTTGGAGATCTTGTAATTATAAGTTGTAATACTTGATGTGAACCCCTTTGAAATGGTTGGGTAGCAAAGAGTAAGTATTTTGGACACAAATCCGGATAAAGGTTTGGGGTCTAATGTTATTTTATTTTTCGTTTATCTTCACTGGGCTTTCGCTCATGATATTACAATTTTCAGGTATGGACGTGGTCGTGGTCGAGGGAGAGGAGCTTGTGCTACTTGATCTTGGTGACGATGATGGCGAGATGGACTAGAGAAAATGTATAGTCCATAAACTAATGTTTACTTTATTTTTTCATCTTTTGATGCACGTTTGTATATGAGCTCATGAGAGCATTTCTACCTTAGATTATATGATCTTGAACTGTTTTTTGAACTTTTCGTAAATATGGAATGCGCATTCCACTATTTAAATTCTGTGATTGGGAAAATTATATTTTAGGGCATTGTGATAGCCCAAGTTTTAAACATCATCATGCCAAATTTTTTATTAAAAATTAAGTCTTTCATTGCGTTTTGGTTTTAAAATAATTTAAAAGAAGTCGGGTCGTCACAAGTTTTGATATATTAATTTGAACATTTCTCACATATCGCTCCCAATTAGAGTTGTTTCGTGTTATGGGAACTTTATGAAGCCTTATCGCTTGGAAAGAGCTTTCTCGCTAAAGATCCATTCAATTTAATTAATCATAGTTATTAATTTTTAAATAACCTTTAATTAAAAGTTTCTATTTGTTTATCTTATAGGTATTTTGGCCCAATTGTTTAAAAAATAATTCCATAGTACAAATAATTCATTGAGTTTATATTTAACTTTTAAAATACATTTAAATTTTAACTAAATAAGCATGTTTTTAGTTCTAATCTAATTTGGAATAGAATTCATAATTTTTTTATAATAATTATTATAAAAAAAATTATTGCATGCTTTACATATATTAACATATAATAACTGTAACGTCCCGTTACTTTTAGAGGTAAAACTTTTTTTTTTATTAAAGCTTTTAAAGATTAGTTTTAATTCAGTAACTTCGATTTTAGTAGCTATTTTCGTCTAAATTTGTTTTTAATCGTTTTAATACTTTAAATATGTTTCGATGACATTAATAATTATTAACGGGCCAATTAATAATTATTAATCACCTTTAGATTTATTTACAAGCTTCGGGTTTCATTTTTAAAGCAAAAGTAAAAGAGGGACGTAGGCGTCATTTCCCAAATTCTTAAATATCTAAATTTCACTATTCACCTTCTCTTAAATATCAACACTTAGACAAAAAATTAGAAAATTCTGCATCTTTTCTCCTCCTTGCTGCCGTGAAGACCAAAACCCTTAAACCCAAATTTTGATTTTCTTTATTTCTCGGTGGATCGTATCAATTCAACATCCATCGGAAAGCCCTTGGCCCGTAGATCATTTCCAACCTACCAAACGTAATTTTCGCTCGTTTTCTCGAGGCTTAAAGGTATGTTAAAGTTTCTAACTTTTGATGTGAATAGTGTTTTAATGGAGGTTTTGAGTTGTAATCTTCGAATTCGTTCACCGAAGCTTGAATGTTTCATTCGGGGAAGTCTTTATGGTCAATTTTAGAAACTTTCCCTAAACCCTAAAACCGAGTTTGAGCCGGAAACCCGTCCCTTGTGATTTTCCCTCTTTGGGCTATGTTTAGGATGTTTGGTTCTTTGTGTTTTTGCTTTTTTGTTATTTTTTTTGAAAATTGATTATTATGAAAAACCCTAATTTTCGGTTACCCATTGATTTTGCAAGCCTCCAAAGTATCCGAAACCAACCCAAAACACCTCTAAAATGCATAAAAGCCGGAAAACCAAACCCGAACCCCTTTTTCCCTAGCTTGGCCGAGAGCACCATAAGGGTAGAATCCGGGATTTTTGTGGTTTTATGTGTTTAGATGTTGTTTGATTGTTTTCCAGGTTAATTAATGTTCTTTAGGATTAATTCGTTTGTAGGATTGTGAATTGTTCGTGAATTTACAACCTCGGATTATTCGGAGCTTGTCTTCAAGCTAAGGTGAGTTTAATGTGAAAGTTAGTGGTTTTATGAATTTAGTTTCATTATGTAATTGTTTATCGATGTAAAGAGGGAGATAACTTCTTAGGATTATAGTTTTGTTGGATACTTTAATTCGGACGTGTGTGTGGAGAAAGTTCGGAGTTATAATGAGTTCGATGAAAAGGGAACATCGGAGTGGTTTGGAAGTATGGTAATGAGATTTGGAGATGTTAGATGAAAGTGAGAATGGAAGTTACTTTGATGGATTTGGAAGTTAAAGTAATTAGAAGATGCACTTGAGTGATAACTCGTGTAATCTAGTTAGTTAGGTTTCTTTTTAACTTAGTAGAATTCTTTGGAGTTTAGCTAACTTTTGGAGACCTAGGGCACATTGATTCACACATGGTAGTATGTTGATTTTGATCCATATGTAACCATGGTGTGATGATTTGTGGGAACCTTGGGCACATTGATTCAGCACGTGATAGTATGTGATTTTGATCCATATGTAATCATGGTGAGATGATTGGTGAAATAGTACATGGTAGTATGAGATTTTGATCCATATGTAACCATGGTATTATGGTTTGTGACACGGCACATGGTAGTATGAGATTTTGATCCATATGTAATCATGGTGCGATGATGGTAATATGGTACGACCGTACGTGGTATGTTGATTCGGATCCATACAAGCACGTTACGATGATGGCACTACGGCACATGATAGTATGTTGATTTTGATCCATATGTAATCATGGTGCGAGGGTTTGTGAAATAGTACATGGTAGTATGTTGATTTTGATCCATATGTAACCATGGTACTATGATTTGTGATACGGCACATGGTGGTATGTAGATTTTGATCCATACAATAGCACGTTACGATGAAACTTGATTGGTAATAAGGATAGATAATGTTACTTTTACATATTCCTTATAATTGCGTAGTATGATTGTACTTTACTTTAAGTCTTTGTTTTTGTCTTATGGTATCGAATGACGGTTACGGGTAATATATGACTATCGAAAGATTGTATGGAAATTGGAAGTGTGGATGTGGGTAGTATTGAGCATTTTAGGCCTTTGGACACGATTTCGGTTATGAGATTTTGTTCATAGGATTACTTGCTTTCATTTTACTCTCACTAGCATTGTTTGCTAATGGTGCTACACCACAATATTTTCAAGTAAACCACGTGGCAAGAAGCGTGGTAGAGGAGGTGGAGCCGCGTGACTTGACGAGATGGTGCAAGGACAATGTTAAAACTCTTTTGGTCAAGCATTCGTAAAAATGCTTGTAAATCATATACTTTTTACATACTTGTGTCTTTTTGAGCCCGCGAAGGGTGTTTGTATAAAGTATTTCGATGTTTTATGATTAAACTCTCTTTTGGAATGCGCATTCCCGATTTATAGCTTTCTCTGGAAATTTGGGTTGTAAACAGGTTTTGGTTATTCGATTTTTAAACGAACCCATGCCATTTTTCTTTAAAAATTGAGTCTTCCGCTGTGCATTTGAATTTAAAGAATTTAACGGAAAGCGGGTCGTTACAATAACACATATTATATAATGTTGCATGTATGAACAATTAATTAAAATCATACTACTGTTATGGGATTTTCTACATGACAGACTTTTATGGATGAATAATATTTAAAACATTCATATCAAGCATATAAACAATTTAAATAATTAATATCTAAATTTATCAGTCTTCTTGGCATTATTTCAAAAACAAAAAAAAATTAAAAATACTAATTGATTTTAAATCTTCCATTGTAGAACTTGAAGCTTCTATTTCTCTATTCTCCTTTGGTGTAGGCGTAAGCATGAGTAATTATGGGGCAATAATATCTCCTTTAATATTTTCATAAATACTTATTTTTAAATTAATTATCTTTTTAATTATATGGAAAAAATAAAGAAAATATTTTCAATGTAATCGTATGTCAATTTTTTAAATTCTTTATTTAAAATAGGGAGATAATCTTTAATAAGATTATTTTCTTATCTTTAAATATTAGATTTTCTTAAAGATATATCAAGATAAATATTTTAAATATATCTTACCAAATTTTACCTTTTCCTCTATCATGGCCGTGAGCCTCAATGGGTGAGGAAAAAATTATTCTCACCTTTTCTTGATGTGCTTGCCAGTTTGTCAATTTAGTGTAGGGAAAAAATACAAATTTTATCCTATACCCTAAAATTTAAGGTTTAAAAATTTTCTACTAAAATTTAAAAACAAAGTGGCTTAAGAATACTTTAACAGTCAATTAGCTAACCTCCACAAATAAAATAATTTTTATGATACCCACCAACTTTTGAGAAAAAAAATCATAATTTATGTAGACCGATCTAAAACAAATTGAAGGATGTTACAAGTTTACACAAAAGAATTTATTCTAATTAATCAAAATTAATTATCATGGATGTAACGTCCCGTTATATTTGGAGTGAAATTTTTTTAATTTAATATTTCATTTATTTACTCATTTATTTTAATCAAAGTATTTAGTTTAATTTTAGAATTAGTAATTTAGAATTTAGTAGTTATTTGTTGAACAAAAACTTTTTAATCGTTTTATTAGCTTAAATTAGTTTTGGTCTTATTAAAAAATTTTAGCGGGCCCATTATTTATTGTTAAATACTTTTAAGATAGATTATAAGTAGTTAAGTTGAATTGGAATTAGAAACGTGAAATAATGAGCACTCGGAATAAGTTTTCTTAAGGAAATAAGAGGAGGGGCAATATGGTCTTTTATAAAAATTTCTTTATATATATCTACTTTATATTTTGCAAGGATAATGATAAAAAAAAAGGAAAAGTGAAATAGAATCCCCAAACCTGAGCAAGAAGAGGAGGAAAAGAGAAGAGAAAGAAAGTGTCGCCTTGTTTCTCGACTTTTATCGTGCCTTAGCTTGGAAAGCTCCAAAAATACTTTCACCCATCCCATCAATCAAGCCAATCCATTCAAGATCCAGGAGATACGAGGTGAGAAAAGAAATGGGTTTTTGGGTTTTCTTCTCAATCTTGTATGCTAGCCTTGATTCGTTTTTCCAGGGTGTTGTTTGTTAATTCTATTAAAAAATCACTTTGGATGAGGTTTTGTCTTGGACCTAAACCCGAGTCAAAGAAAAACCCGGCTCCATTTGGTTTTCTCTCCCTGGTGATGGCTAGGGTGTTTAGTTTGTTATTGTTTTGTATTTTACTTAATTTTTCGAGAATCAATCATTGTGCAAAACCCTAAATTATGGTTACCCATTGATAATTCGAACCTCCAAAGTACTCGAAATCAACCCGGAACACCTTTAAAATGCCAAAAAGCCGAAAAACCAAACCCGAAACCCATTTTCCCATGTATCAGTGGGGGGAAAAAATTAATTTTTAAGTGCAGTTTTATGAAAGATTTAAATTTATTTATTATTTATTTAAAATTTTATTTATTTATGTATTTCAATTAAAGTATTTAGTTTAATTATTATTTTGTAATTTAGAATTTAGTAGTTAATTTCGTCCGAAGACCTTTTAATCGTTTAATTAGCCTAAATTGGTTTCGATGGTATTAATAATTATTAATAGGCCAATTAATAATTATTAATCACCATTGGGCTAGTTTAAGAACTTCGGGTTTTGATTTATAAGCTAAAAGTCAATTAAAGGACATAACCGTCATTTCCAAAATTCCTAAAATATCAAAATACTATTCATTCATCTTTAAAATGCCACCTTGACCAAAAGTTGACTTCATCTTCTCATTTTTCTCTCCCAGGGCCGAAACTTCAAGGGGGTTTGGGGGGATTTTCGGGTTTCGCTCGTTTCTCGACAGATCGACTTGATTTCGGTTGCATCGGAAAGCCTTTAGTCCTAGGATTCTTCTCCACCTAGCAATCGTGCTTTCCATCCGTGTTCTAAGGACTTCTCGGTAAGTTAAAGTTCAAACCCTAAGCTCCAAATAGTGTTTTAATGGAGTTTTCATTTTGATTCTTCGATTTCTTGTCGAGGAACTCGATGTTTTTAATTACGGGAGTTGTTTTTAGTTATTTTGGAAACTTTCCCTAAACCCTAAAACCAAGTTTCATTCAAAACCCTTCCCGTTTGAATTTTACATCGTGGGGGCTGTTTTGGGGTTTATTTTTATTGATATATTGTTTATTGTAATTAAATTTGGGAAAGTATTTATTGTCCAAAAACCCGAATCATCGTTACCCATTGAAATCGGGAACTTCGAAACTACTTGAAACCAACTCGAAACACCTCTAAAGTGCCTAAAAGCTAGAAAATCCAAACCCCAAACCCTTTTTCCATAGAGGGGCCGAGAGACCATTTGGGTTTTTCCGGGGTTGTTCGCCGTTTTGAGCTTTTAGATGTTAATTGACCGATGTTTGGTTTATTAATGTTTGTTAGATATACTTTTAATTGTAGGTGTTTTGGATCATTGATTGATCGTGCTTTCAGAGACTTGGAGCGAAACTACTTTGGCTAAGGTGATAATAAATAGGATTTAAAGTAGATTTAGAAACCGAATAAGTTGAACGGTTTGTAGGATCGGAAGTTGAGATTAAGATTCGAATCTAAGAGTAAAGAAAAGTGAGCTAGTGACCTTAGGATTAGGAGCTAGTTCTTTGAGTGAAAACTTTGGAGTTTCTCGAAGGAAACATTGAACTTTTTAAAGTTCTAAGTTAGAATCGTTTCGGAGATTAGAATGGATTATTGGAAGTTAAAGGATCCAAATTTTTAGATAGAATGGTTAAAGGAACTTGGAATTAGAACCTTGGATTTTATTTGGGAATTTAGAATCCTTGAAAGTGGAGACTTACTCATTAAGATAAGAACTTACTTTTATGAAAGTATCGAAAGTTCGATTTATTTATTGTTCTTCCAAAATTTCCTATTTATTTACTTTATGCATAAGGACATCTATGATCCATTTACTTTATGTCCTTTACTTTATACCCTTTACTTTACGTTCCATTCATATTTACTTTTGCAAGCATATGCATAACATCTCACATCATTGATTGGAAAGGAAAGTGAAAAAAAAAAAGAAGGGAGAATGTAAATTCTATGGGAAGTTTACATTACCTTCAGTGAAAAAGAAAAGAAAAATGAAAGAGAGAAAGAAGGGAGAATGTGGATCCTACGGGAAGTGCCCACATTACCTTCATTCGTGCATAAAAGGTGAATGTGAATCCTACGGGATGTCTTCATTACCTTCATGCATATTATCGATGGAAATATATTATGGAAAAGGAAAATTAAGATGTTATGCTTATGCAAAGTTTATTTACTCCTTTTATTTTGTTTTTATGATTAATGGTTGAAAGTTAGTTTTCTAGAGTTTAGAGAACTATAGAAAAGGATTATGTAAGACATACATTTCTAGAGAGAAAAGAAATGAAATTGATGTATAGCCGAGTGCTATAGGAAAAAGGAATGAGATTGAATTGGATAATGAGAGAATACAAGGGTGTATTGAACCTTGTATAATTATTAAGAGAACTAGATTCTCTTTTAAATTGGAAGATCTCGAAATTGGAGAATAAGATTTGATGTAAACTTTATGTATAGTATAAGGTATTAAAGATAACGAGATACAAATGTTGTAGATATATATGTTATGAAACATATCCTCCTAATGCTTGAAAGATATTTCCTCAATTATTTGGGAGAATTGGTAAGTAAAAGTGAAACATTGATGTAAAACCATTTTGGTGGTTGAAAGGTAAGAGAATGTGAGTTTGCTTGGATACAAATCCGGATGCGGGTTTGGAGTCTAACTTTACTCTTTATTCTGTTTATTCTCATTGGGACTTTGTTGTTAGCTCATGATATTACAAACATTTTCAGGTAATGTTAAGGTCATGAGAGAGGAGCTGGTGCGGCTTGATCGAGATGATGATGATAGTGAAGGGATGATTTACTAAACTAGCGGAATTTGATTTAGTAAACTAATTAACATTTAATTATGGATCTATTAATATCATGCAATTTGTGGAAAAACATGTAGATTCATGCTTTAAATTTCGAAAATTAAAATCAAAACTTACATTGAGTAATAAATGGAGAATCGGTTGGAGGTTTCTTTACAGCATCAAATCCTCAGCAACACCGGATCTTCTACGCTATATCCCGATCGATCAAACGAAACCCGATTGTGGGATCGAACTTTAGAAGAAATTGGGAAGAAGAAAAATATTTTCTTCCCAATTTTGAATAGGGAAAATCGGCACTCAAGGGGGGAGAGGAGGAAGAGAGAATTCCGAATTTCTAAGGAATTTAATTGTGTGATTTATGAATGACCCAACCCTCCTATTTATAGAAAAATAGGAATCCTAATCACATTAGGATTATTCTATAGAGATAAATACAAAAAAAAATAAAACATTATCTCTTTCCTTTATCTTGCAATTTCGAAAATGCCATAGATAAATAGGAGATTATTTTATTTTCTTTATTTTTATTTATCTTGGGTAAATAAATCTATGTAATTATTTTAGGATATAATTCAAACAATTATCTCTCCAAAATAATCATGTATAGCCGATTTTAGCATTAATAATTAATAAATAATTCTAATTTATTTAATTAATTATTTTGGGCTAATTTCAATTGGGTTCATTAATCCAATTGGGCTAGAAATTCTCTCTTAAATTAATAAGTCCAACTTAATTTATTTATTTATTAATTACCATTTAAATAAAATATTTTATTTAAACAATTAATATTTTCTCCTGACTAAATATTATCAAATTTTTATTTAATTATTAATTTCCATTTAAATAAACTCATTATTTAATTAATAATTTTATTGACAATATTTTATTATTAATTAATTAATTTTAATTATTAATTTCCGTTCAAATAAAAATAATTATTTAAACAATTAATAATTGTCAATTAATTTCAAATTATTAATTACCATTTAAATATACTCAATATTTAAATAATTAATAATATCTAATTAATAATATTTCAATATTAATTTCCTGTTTAAATAAACTCATTATTTAAACAATTAATAATGTTTATATTAATTACCGTTTAAATATACTCAATATTTAAACAATTAATATTGCCTATTTTAAGTAATTCACTTTACTTAAAATTTCCATTTCTTCTACTTGATTTCGCGACTACGATATTTGGGCTAGCATAGGGACCCGATGGACCTATAGATCATGGGCTTAATAATTAGTCAATTAATTGATTAACTCATAATCGGTTAATTACTTATTATCTAACTATGAATAATTTCACTATAGATTCATAGCTGAACTCCCCTCACTATAGATGAGTTATGTCCATTTAGTTTATCTTTATTTATATCCGTGATATAATCCTTCACGTGGAACCCTCATAATTACAAAGGATAAATTTACCGTTTTGCCCCTGTAATTACCGCTTTATCCTTGTGTTCCCGCTGATTCTCCAATGAACATTATCTTTAGTCGAACTAGAGATAATATACTTCTGTGATCAATAGAAGTCGTGGCGCCACTTGTTCATGTCTCGAATCAGTACATCAAGGGAGTTTCCTAAAGTTCCTAAAATATTTAGGTATCGCACTGATACCGTTAATTTATAGAAAAGTTATGAATTCCATCTCGTGAAAATGAGTTCCCAGCTACTTATCTAGTCATGTTCCCAAAACAGGGGTGTATTGAGCGTTCTTACAGATCGCTCTCAACCATGTGAATCAAAGAACATAACTCCACAAATAGGAGTCCGCATTTCACTCAGGATTGAGATCTATCACGGTTGATAAACTTAGTTTGATATTCGATCATTTCTCGTAAACGGTACTAATGAGAAATTTGATCGAACATCGTGGTCCTGTCTTATACAATCAACATTGCATATGATACTTCCATTTCATGTCTCCCACATGAATGATCAGGATTAGATCATTTGTCTATAAACAAAATGCGAAACTATCAACAGTGTTACCAGGATAAGGTTCCCAAACGTTATCCATTTACTGTAGACACTTTTAAGTTACTCATCTCGACTTTAATCCTCTTGTATGACTCACATACTAAGTCGTGATTTCATAAGAGTAACTTAGGGTTTACTATTTGAATGTTTGATATTTATATATTTCCATATATTACTAATATCATTAATTGAATCAATCTAGATAATATAAAGAACTTATGTTTATTTATTTAATTTATTCTTAATAAATTATTATTATTAAATAATTACAAGTTCTAGGACACCATTCCTAACAGATAGGAAGATGGACTAGATGTCATTTAAAAGTCTCGGGGCTTATTTTATTTTGTGAGATGTAAATTTGTTATAAGCTCTTAAGAGCTTTTCATTTCACTTTTATGATTATAAACTTCTTTGAACTCCTGAATAGGAACTTGAGTTTCCTTGTATTTTAGATTTCGAATTTAAATTGTAAATAGGTTATGGATAGTCCGAGTTTTAAACATATCCATGCCAAATTTTTATTAAACTTAAAGTCTTCCGCTGTCAATCTAATTTTAAATTATTTAAAGGAGTCAAGTCATCACAACCAAATGGCTAGAATCCAGGTTTTTCATCGTTTTGTGCATTTAGATGTCGTTTGCTTGATTTTCGGATAACTAATGATTGTTAGGTGTAATTGATTTGTAGGATTGTGATTGATCGCGTGGAATTGATCTTAACTTATTGGGAAGCTTGACTACAAATCTAAGGTGAGTTAAATGGAAGTTAGTAATTTTAGGAGTTAAGTTTCATTATGATATTGTTTATCGAGGTTAAGTGGTAAACTAACTTCTAGAAGTAATTATTTGGTTGGTGACTTTAGACTCAGAAGTAAGTGGAGTGATTTTGGAGTTCTAGTGATTTTGGGTGAAAAAGGTAAGAGTTGAGTGGTTTGGAAGTCTTGTAAGATGAATTGAAGAGTTTAGGTGAAATTTGAGATTTTAGATGAAAGTGGAAGTTTAAGGTACTTTGAGTGGTTCGGGAAACAAAGTGACTTAGAAGTTACACTTGAGAATTAACTAGTGTAATTCTAAGTGGTCTATGTTCTTTAGTAGCTTAGTAGAATTCTATTAAGATTATCTAACTTACTAGGGAACTTGATGACTTGTGATATGGTAAGACCGTACGTGGTAGTATGTTGATGTTGATCCATACGGTAACATGTTACGTTGACTTGTGATATGGTAAGACCATATGTGGTAGTATGTTGATGTTGATCCATACGGTAACACGTTACGATGAAACTTGTATGGTACAAAGAAAGTTAGCGATACAATTATATATATTCAATAAAATTGTGTAGAAAGACTTAGTATTAGTTATTACTTTTACTTCAAGTCTCTATTTCACATTCGTCTGGGATTGAAAGTCTATTATGGGAAATATATTTCAATTGTATGATTGTGTAGAAATTGGAAGTGTGGAATGGGTAGTAAAGAGCAATTTAGTCCTTTGGACACAATTTCTGGTATAAAATTTGGTTCATAGGATTACTTACTTTCATTTTACTCTCACTTGCATTTTTATGCTAATGTTGCTACACTTACAATTTTTCAGGTAAATCTCGTCGCAAGGGACGTGGTAGAGGAGGTGGCACTATATGACATGTCGAGCTGATGAATGGACAGGAACATAAACTTATTTTGGTTTAGCATTCTTGGAAATGCTTGTAAATATTTTACTACCTTTCATGCTTTATGTTTTGAGCTCGAGAGAGCATGTGTTTAAAAATTGTGTTGGTCTTGTGTTTTTTAAGTTCTCTTAGAGGTTTAAAACTTAATCTGGAATGCGCATTCCATGTTTACTGCTTTCTCTGAAATTGGGCCAGTGTAAACAGGTTTTGGATAATCCGATTTTTAAACGAACCCATGCCATTTTTCTTTAAAATTGAGTCTTCTGCTGTGCATTTGAATTTAAAGGATTTAACGGAAATCTGGTCGTTACAAAGAGATGGATCTAATTTAATATCATGTAAAATTATATAAAAACATGTAGATTCACTATTTTCAAAATTCAAAGACCTTTTACTTACATTTGAGTAAATATGAAGAATTGGTTGGGGGTTCCTTTATCAACAAATCTTCTATACTATATCCCAATCGAACAAGGAAAACCTGATGGTGGGATCAAATTTTAGAAGAATTTAGGAAGAAGAAAAAGAAGTTTTTCTTCTTAAGGTATAGGCCAAAATCGGCAATATGAGGGAGAGAGGAGAAGAGAGATTTTCAATTACTAATGAATTGAATTGTTTTGAATTATGAATAACTCAAGTCTCCTAATTATAGGCAAATGGGATTTCTAATCAACCCTCTTTCTTTTGGTTGGCCGAAAATAAGGAGATAGTATAAAGGAAAATTCTAACTTTTTCCTTTATTTATTTGATCTTGGGTAAATATAATTTTATGTAATTATTTTAGAAAATAATTCAATCAACTATCTTCTTAAAATACACATAGGTGACCGAAATTGATATATATAATTTAATTAATAAATCTAATTTATTTAATTAATTATTTGGGCCATTTTCAATTGGGTTCATTATTCCAATTGGGCTAGAAGCTCTCTCTTAAATTATATAAGTCCAACTTAATTAATTACTAATTTTAATATTAATTTATTTATTAAATAATTTTATTTAAATAATTAATAATATTAATATTTTCTTCCCATTAAATATCACAAAGTAATATTTAATTATTAATTTCCATTTAAATAATATATATTATTTAAAAAATTAATAGTATTCACAAATATTTTAATTATTAATTTCCATTAAATAAACATATTATTTAATTAATTAAAAATTCTAATTGATAATATTTTATTATTAATTAATAATATTATTTTGATGATTAATTTCCATTTAAATAAACTCGTTATTTAAATAATTAATATTGTCTATTATTTAAGTAACTTAACTTACTTAAAATGTTTATTTCTTCATAAGTCAAATTAATGACTTGATTTTGCGACTATGATATTTGGGATAATATAGGGACTTGATGGACCTATAGATCATGGGCTTAGTAATCAGTTAATTAATTGATTAACTCATAATGAGTTAATTACTTATTATCTAACCGTGAATGATTCCACTATAGATTCATAGTAGAACTCCCCTCACTATAGATGAGCTATGTTCATTTAGTTTATCTGAATAAGTTTGTAATAATCATTCACGTGGAAAACTTATAGTTACATATGGGTTAAATTTATCATTTTAGCCTTGTAATTATCGCTTTATCCTTGTATTCTCGTTGATTCTCCAATGAACATTATATGTGGACAAACTAGAGATAAACACTTATGTGATCAATAGAAGTCGTGGTGCCACTCATTCATGTCTTGAATCAGTACATAAAGAGAGTTACCTAAAGTTCCTAAAATGATTAGGTATCGAGCTGATACCGTCATTTTTCAAAAAGTTATGAATTCCATCTTGTGTAAATGTGTTCCCACTATTATCTTGTTATGTTCCCAAAATGGAAGCGTATTGAGCATTCATTTCCATTGCACTCAACCATGTGAATCAAAGAACATAACTCCATGAATAGGAGTTCACATTTCACTTAGGATTAAGATTTATCATTGTTTGATAAACTTAGTTTAATATTCGATCATTTCCCGTAAACGGTATAAGTGAGATGCTGATCAAATATCTTGGTCCAGTCTTATACAATCAATATGTATATGATACTTCTATTTCATGTCACCCATATGAATGATCCAGATAAGATCATTTGTAATCTATATAAAAATGGACAACCATCAACAATGTTAAAAAGGTCCCAAACGTTATCCATCTACTGTTGTAAAGACCTGACTCCATTAAAAACCTTTAAATTAAATAATTAGTAAATTTTTTTTTTTTTATTAATTTATTATTTTTATTTAATTAAAGCTTTTAAAATAGTTAAAATTAGTAATTTCGTTATTAGTTATTTCGTCCAAAAATCCTTTTTATCGTTTTAATTGTTGGTGACTCTAATAATTATTAACGGGCCAATTATAATTATTAGACACCTTTAGATTTATTTAAGACCGTCGGTTTTCGTTTTATAAGCAAAAGGTCAAAAAGGGCAAAACCGTAATTACCCAAACCCTAAAATATCTAGATATTTTTCTTTACTATCTTTTTAACTTAGCAACTAAGCAAAATCTTTCATCTTCTTCATCCTTCTTCTCCCAGCCGTCAATGGGGGAATTGGGTGAGTTTTTCTTTTCTTCGTTTCTCATTCGTTCTCGATGGATCGGCTTGATTTCGGTTGCGTTGGATTGGTAGGGACGAGGGCTACCTATCCAACCTACCTTTCAAGTTTCCCGTTCTCTAAGGAAGTCCCAAAAAAGTAAGTTTTCAAAACTTTTATATGGTTTTGTTCGTTTTTTATTGTAAATGAGTTTTGATGTTGAAATCATGAATGGTTATCATGGAATTTGACGATTTTGAACCCGGATTTTAAAAACACTATTCACGTGAAAACACTATTCATCCGAAAACATTATTCATCCGAAAACACTATTCATCCGAAAATGCAAACTTGTTCTCATATTAGATATGAGTTGTAATATGTTGTGCAATTGGTGAATTGTAGGTTTGTAATTGTCGTGTGGATTCGACTTCGATTCTTGGATACTCGACTTAAAACCTAAGGTGAGTTTAAAAGGGAAGTTAGTAATTTTATGAATTACGTTTCGATATGATATTGTTTATCGATGTTAAGAGGGAATTAGCTTCTTAGAATTATAGTTTGGTTGGAGACTTTAATTGGAAGTGTGTGTGGAGAAAGTTGGACTTTTGGTTAGTTTGATGATTAGAGATCATCGGGAGGTTTGGAAGTATGGTAATGTGATTTGGAGATGTTAGATGAAAGTGGAAATGGAAGTTACTTTGATTGGTTTTGAAGTCACTTGGATGACTTTGGAAGTAAAGTAATTAGAAGATGCACTTGAGTAGTAACTCGTGTATTCTAGCTAGTTAGGTTTCTTTTAACTTAGTAGACTTCTTCGGAGTTTAGCTAACTTATTGGAGACCTAGGGCACAATGATTCACACATGATAGTTGTTGATTTGATCCATCGTATCATGGTGTGATGAATTTGTGGGAACTTTGAGCACTTAGTAACTAGCACTGATAGTATGTTGATTTCGATCCATACGTAGTCATGGTGTGATGTTGGTACTTTGGTTTGTAACTAGCACATGATAGTTGTCGATTTCGATCCATACATATCATGTTGCGATATGGTGAAATTCCCGATACCTATGGTGAAATTCCCGATACCTATGGTGAAATTCCGATATCCGGATGGTGAAACTCCGATATGCGATGGTTGTGATATGGTAATACCGCACGGGCTTAGTATGCGATATTTATCCATATGGTATACCCGGACGATGGTTGTGATATGGTAATACCGCACGGGCTTAGTATGCGATATTTATCCATATGGTATACCCATGACGATGGTTGTGATATGGTAATACCGTGCGGGTTTAGTATGCGATATTTATCCATATGGTATACCCAAGACGATGGTTGTGATATGGTAATACCGCATGCGGGCTTAGTATGCGATATTTATCCATATGGTATACCCGTGCGATGGTTGTGATATGGTACATGGTAGTACGTGGATTCGGATCCGCACGTACCATGGTATTATGATCTATGATCGGCACTGATAGTTGTTGATTCGGATCCATACGTATCATGGTGCGATGGTTGTGACATGGTATGACCGTACGTGGTATGTTGATTTCGATCCATACAATAGCACGATACGATGAAACTGTTTGGTAATAAAGATAGTTAATGTTATTTTTACCTATTCTTTAGAAACGTGTAGTGAGACTTAGTTGTGAATGTTAATTTTACTTTAAGTCTTTATTTTCCATCTCATGGTATTGAATGACGAATACGGGTAGTATGATACTATCATAGTATACATGGAAATTGGAATGTGGTTATGGGTAATAATGAACATTTAGGCCTTTGGACACGATTTCGGTATGAGATTTAGTTCATAGGATTACTTGCTTTCATTTTACCTCACTAGCATTGTTTGCTAATGGTGCTACACCACAATATTTTTCAGTGAACCCCGTCCTAAGAAGCAAGGTAGAGGAAATGGTGTCGCTTGACTGGCCGAGGTGGTGTATGGACAATATTAAACACTTTTGAAGCATTAGTAGTAATGCTTGTAAATCATATACTTTTACATACTTGTGTCATTTTGAGCCGTGAAGGGTGTATGTGTAAAGTATTTTGATGTTTTATGATTAAATTTTACTTTGGAAGTGCATTCCCGATTTTAGCTTTCTCTGGACTTTGGGTTGTAAAACAGGTTTTGATTATTCGACTTTTAAACGAACCCATGCCGTTTTTCTTTAAAAATTAAGTCTTCCGCTGTGCATTTGAATTTAAAGAATTTAACGGAAAATCGGGTCGTTACATTAAAAGACAACGAAAGATTAAATTTTAACGAAAAATCGGCATAGAGCCGTTTAAAACTGGGACTATGCCAAAACCTGTTTACAATTTTCCCAACAGATAAAGCGAGAAAAACATGGAAATGCGCATTTCCTTTTTTGAATTTAAATATCAAAGTATACATAATCCATAAAACAATCCAAATGCTCTCAAGAGCCTAGAATCAACAACATTTCAAAACAAAGAAACAAAATAGAGTGAAAGAGAAAGTTCATGTTCATGTATTCCTAAAATGCCAAAAGAAACTAAACCCAAGTCCATTGTTCATCATTCATCGCTCGTCAGTCAAGCAACACCACCTCCCCTACCATGTCCTCTACCATGTGGAGTACCTGAAAAGTAAAAGTGTAGCAACATTAGCATAAAAATGTTAGTGAGAATAAAATGAAGGCAAGTAGTCCAATGAATCAAATTCCATATCGGAAGTTGTGTCCAAAATCCTAGTTACTCTTTACCAACCATTTTATACTCCCGAAACAAATTAGCATAACACCAAGTATAAATCAAAATCCAAACACACGGAACCACATTTTATATCACACTTACAACATCACACTTGAAACAAGAAATAAGAATAACTTTTCCATTTATATAACGAATAGTACAAAAACAAAGGTTACTCAAATAAAGAACTCAAAATATCCACCAATCTCCTCATATATAACTGTTAGGAATGGTGTCCTATAACTTGTAATTATTTAATTATAATAATTTATTTCAAATAAATTAAATAAATAAATAAACATAAGTTCTTTATATTATCTAGATTGATTCAATTGACGATATAGGAATATATAGAAGAAATATATTAATATCAAACATTCAAATAGTAAACCCTAAGTTACTCTTATGAAATCACGACTTAGTATGTGAGTCATACGAGAGGATTAAAGTCGAGATGAGTAACTTAAAAGTGTCTACAGTAAATGGATAACGTTTGGAAACCTTATCCCGGTAACACTGTTGATAGCTTCGCATTTTGTTTATAGACAAATGATCTAATCCTCATCATTCATATGGGAGACATGAAATGGAAGTATCATATGCAATGTTGATTGTATAAGAAAGGACCACGATGTTCGATCAAATTTCTCATTAGTACCGTTTACGAGAAATGATCGAATATCAAACTAAGTTTATCAACTGTGATAGATCTCAATCCTGAGTGAAATGCGGACTCCTATTTGTGGAGTTATGTTCTTTGATTCACATAGTTGAGAGCGATCTGTAAGAACGCTCAATACACTTCTGTTTTGGGTACATGATTAGATAAGCAGCTGGGAACTCATTTTCACGAGATGGAATTCATAACTTTCCTATAAATTAACGGTATCAGTGCGATACCTAAACATTTTAGGAACTTTAGGAAACTCCCTTGATGTACTTATTCGAGACATGAACAAGTGGCGCCACGACTTCTATTGATCACAGAAGTATATTATCTCTAGTTCGACTAAAGATAAAGTTCATTGGAGAATAAGCGGGAACACAAGGATAAAGAGGTAATTACAGGGGCAAAACGGTAAATTTATCCGCCTGTAATTATGAGGGTTCCACGTGAAGTATATATCACAGATATAAATAAAAATAAACTAAATGGACATAACTCATCTATAGTGAGGGGAGTTCAGCTATGAATCTATAGTGGAATTATTCATAGTTAAATAATAAGTAATTAACTGATTATGAATTAATCACTTAATTGACTAATTATTAAGCCCATGATCTATAGGTCCATCGGGTCCCTATGCTAGCCCAAATATCGTTGTAGCAAAACTAAGTTATTTATTTAACTTAGGAAGAACAAATAATTTAAGTAATTGATAATTAGGCAATATTAATTATTTAAATAATGAGATTATTTAAATGAAAATTAATATTAATATTATTAATATTGATACAATATTAATTTTTTAAATAAACAATTTATTTAAATGGAAATTAATATAACATATCAATTATAATATTATAAGGCAAAATTAATTGTTTAAATAAATAAATTATTTAAACGGGAATTAATGTTAATATTATTAATTATTTAAATAATGAGTTTATTTAAATGGAAATTAATAATCAATATTATTAATTAAATAATGAGTTTATTTAATTTAATAATAAATATTAGAGAGAATTAAATATAATTGGTTTGAGAAATAAATTGGTTTTGGCCTAAAATAACTAATTAATTGAATAAGATTCAATGGTAATTAATATATTAATTTTTGGCTAAATATATTTAATTAGAAATTATTATTTGAATTTTTCTAAATACAATTATTAATTAAAGAAAAGTAAAAATAAAAATAAAGTAATAATTTCATATATGTCATTGATCTGCTCCGTCATGCGTGCGCTCATACATGGAGATAATGTCAATTTACATATATGTATATATATTTTTATTTTATTATTATCTTTTCTTTATTTTAATAATTAAAAAATAAGGAATCCTAATAAGATTAGGATACTATATTTTCTTATAAATATGATCATTGGGATTCATATTTTGTACACTTCTCACTTTAATTAGAAAAGTGAAAATTCTCTCTCAAGTTTTTGCCCAATTGCCGATTTTCCTTAGGGAAAAATTTAGAAGAAATTTCTTCTTCTTTTGTTCTTCCGGTTCGATTCCCACAAGTCGGTTTTGCTTTCAATCGGGATATAGCATAGAAGATCCGGTGTTGCTGAGGATTGATGTTGTAAAGGAACCTCCAACTGATTCTCCTTTAATTACTCAATGTAAGTAAAAGACCTTTAATTTTCGAAAATATAAGCATGAATCTACATGTTTTTATCACAAATTGCATGATGTTAATAGATCCGTAATTAAATGTTAATTAGTTTACTAAACAAAATTCCGCTAATTTAGTAAATCATCCCTTCAATAACACCCATAACTTATTTCCTCTATGAATCCATTATATTTCTACATAAATCCCGATCTCCTCATATAATAACACTCATAGCCTGTTTCATCTATGAATCTATTATATCCCAAGATCGCATCACACAAATCTCGATCTCTTCATATAAGAACACCCATAGTTTGTTTTATCTATGAATCCATTATATCCCAAAGATCATCTCACACAAAACCTTATCTCCTCATATAAGAACACTTATAGCTGTTTCATCTTTGAAACCATTATATCCCAAGATCGTACCATACAAATCCCGATCTCCTTATATAATAACACTCATAACCTATTTCAACTATGAATCCATTATATCCCAAGATCATATCACACAAATCTCAATCTCCTCATATAATAACATGTGTAGCATGTGTCATCTATGAATCCATTATATCCCAAGATTGTATCACATATCGTCCCAACTTACTTTTCCAATAACCAAAGTATCACCATTACCAACCATAATCCATAATCATACATAAGTAACCAGTTAAATAAAAGAATACCGGTTCACTACCATTACCAAACCAACAAAGATCACTCCAAAACCAAGTAAGCAAAGTAACGAGATTAAACATTACAAAATTTCTAAAAGGCAACAGAACGCCTTGAATTACATAATCTCCCAAGAATATAACATCCTCTAAGTTAACTTGATACAAACTACTCAACACTTTCCATTTTCAAGATTCTTCCAAAATTAGCACAACCTTGTAAGACTTCCAATTAACCTAAAGCTCACTAAAATATTCAAAACCAATAACTAAAACTCTAAAGTACTAGGTAAAACACCAATAGTTCAAATCTCACTTCCAAAGTTCAAATCACCATCCAACAACTTATAGTCTTAACAACAAGTGGAAACCTCTTAACCTCGATCAAACAAGAGCGTCATGCAACCCGAAAAATAAAACTACGAACCCACATTTTATACTCACCTTGGCAAAGTAGATAAAGTTCTAAGTGCCAGAGGTTCGATAAAGCGAAACGGTTACCAACACCGACAACTAATATATCAAAGATAAATTAATTTAACCAAACGAGCAAACAACTGACACGTACACAAAATAAAAGATAAAACAGCCCGAGAAAGGGGAAGAGAGGCTCAAGACCTTAGGGGGATGTTTTGGGGAGGAAGGTTTTCCGGCTTTTGAGAAATCTAGGGACGATCCAAGTTCGTTCTAGGTACTTTTAAGGTGGCATTTAACAATGGTTAAAATGGTTTAGGGCATTCCAATATAATTTCATTACCCAGACTTAAATAAATACACAAAACAATGAGAGAGAGAGAGAGAGAGAGAGAGAGAGAGAGAGAGAGAGAAAATGAATTATCAGGTGAACAATGATCTCAGATGAATAGTGTTTTTGGATGAATAGTGTTTTCAGGTGAATAGTGTTTTATGATATTCCGAGCTCGAAATTGTCAAATTTCTCAAAGGAAATTGATGATTTCAACTTTAAAACTCATTTAGAAACAAAATGGAAGAAAACCATAGGAAAAGTTTTGAAAACTTACTTTCTAGGGCTTCCCTTTGAGAACGAAAAACGCCACAAGAGCAGGATGAAAAGAAAGCTTGGAGCGAGGGCTTTCGAATGAATTAATAATCGGAGCAAACAATTGAGAAGCGACAAAAACTCATAACTTTCCCTTCCTCCAATGGAGTCCACGATTTTGGTAGAGTGAGAGAGGCTTGTTTTCCTTTTCTTTCTTTTTTATTCAAGAATGAGGAAGATGATGGTGGTCTAAGAGATTGAAGAGTAGAAATTTCCTTGCAAAAGAGTCTCTCTACTTTCCCCTTTCATTTAAAAATTACCCCATGCTTTAGTAAACACCAATCATCTCTAGATATTGACTATGTACAATTAAACTAGCTAACAGTGATTAATGATTATTAATTGGCCCGTTAATAAGCATTAATACGTCTAATCCTAATTCATGCTTCTAAAGGAAATAAAAAATTTATGAATGAATAGAACTTCTAAATTCTAAATTATTAACTCTAAAAGTTAAATTAAATACTATAATTAAAATAAAAATTTACCTTAAACAAAATAACGGGACTTTACAACTGTAGACACTTTAAGTTACTTATCTCGACTTGAATCCTGAAGTATGTTTTACATACTCAGTTGTGATTTCATATAAGTAACTTTGGGGCTTACTATTTAAATGTTTGATATATATGTGTGTGTGTTTTATATCGTCAATGAATCAATATAGACAAAAAGAATTAAGTTTATTTATTTAAGTTATTCAAAATAAATTATATTTATTAAATAATTATAAGTTCTAGGACACTATTCCTAACAGATATGGCGGGGCAGCTGGTGCTCGTTGACTCTTGGAGATCGTGATTTTGGGTTACGTACCCTGGGTTGCGTACATACAGCTTATACTGAAATTTCTTATCAAGTGGACACATTGATGTGAATCATCACACTTCACATACTCAAGGAAAGCTAGAAGATGGAACTAATATTGCACATGATCAAGGAGAGTTAGATCTGTAAATTGGGCCAATAACTGTATCAAAGATTTGTTTTGAAAGGACCTATTTATCAACACTACCCTTAAGAGGACCTATTTATCAACATTACTCTTTGGGAAATTCAAGCCCTATTAGTTAGTTATAACAAAAAATTATCTCAAATAATTTTTTTTACATACTAATTATTAAAAAAAATATCATAATTTTTCAAAAATTATCAAGGTAGCAGTAAAATAATTTCATTTTGTTATTTTTATTATTATTTTCAGTAAATTTATTGGTTTTTTATTTTTTAGTTCAAATCCAAGCCTATTAGTTCCATTTAAACCGCGACTGCTATCACAAGGTCAAATTTTGGTATGTTCAAAAATCCATCAAAAAAATATTGTACAGATGAAGAAATGAAACTATACTATTACAAGACATTAGAGAATAAACTGCAAAGGATATGACAAATCAAATTTTGCTCAATATGATTGAAATGAAATTTTATCCCTACACCATACAAAGACCCGCAAGCGAAAGTCCCCTTAAGCCATACAGAAATTTGTCAAGAAGAATGTAGAGCAAGGCAGTAGTCATAAATAAATAGTTCAATATGGCAAACAGTCTGAAACAGTTAAAAAGAAAAGGGCAAAAAAAAAAAAAAAAACAAGCTTGACAATTTACATCTTAACGCATAAACTTAAAATCTTTTTGATACAGGGAAACTATATTATTCTAATCAACTTCCAGCCCCAGATCAAAGAAAAGAGCCCCAAACCAGTCAAGAGTTTGGTGGGCAAATTTATTGAGAAACTTCACTTCGCACCTAAGGTTGGGAACTGCCCCGGGTCTTCAATGGATGGGGCAGCAACATTGCTCATCGAGCTACCACTATAACCATAACCTCCCCTTGAACCACGGCCCCTACCTCGACCTCGGCCACCTGGAGTGTAGTGTCTCTCTCCTTCAGCTGGCTTCAAGAACTCATTAATACTCAGAGACTGAAAACACAGAAAGAGATGGATCAGTATTTGAACATTAATAAGAATGGATCTTCCAAAGTCAATTTCCATTTTTTTTCAGAAGTTGCATAAGAAAATACACATGCCCGATTAGCATAAAACTGCCAGTCCTAAAATAAGAACACAACTTTGAGAGCATTTCCTACAATTACTAAATTGTTATAGACAATTAATCATAAAAAAAATACACTACGCGTCGAACTCCAGATTTCAATACATGAAGCTGCACACTAAATTGTGAGTGCGACACTAATAAGCAGAGCATTTGATAAGTCCATAGCCCCCAAGGAAAAATAAATCTTAATCAACACCACAGTTCTTATAAATGGGCATATATATCTGGAACGTGGAACCAAGACTTTTAATGAAAAAAAAAACTTGTTTGAAAATGAATTATATTATCTAGAATAAATAGTAAATAGAGGAATCAAGTTATATGTCGTAAAATCAAAGTTTTGAATGAAAATACCTAATTTCATTAGATTTGGCAAGAATCTGTAAAAAAAATATATATAATTCAAAGATTTAACACCAATAGCCTTCCTTAATGCATACATTTCTCCAACATGCTTCTTTTCATCTCATAGTTGTTTTGTCCAAATTATGAAAACTATTATTTCATTCAAAATCTATAGATAATCTAAGTTCAAATAATGAAAATATTACTTTATTAAGAACCCACATTGTAAATCCTCATAAGTAAATTCACATCTTTCAGTTTAATTCTTAAATTTATATGTTTGTCATAAACAGGAAGGAGAATGGATCGAAAAATCAATTCACATATCAATTCACATATCAATTCACATAAACTATATTATATCAAGTGAACTCAATTAAATTTCTAGATGTAATGGGTCCCAATTAGACCCATAAATATCATTCCAATCAAGCATTTTGACAACCAGTTGAACTTCATAACTATATTAAACAATCCAAATGGCAAGAAACTCAATTATCTGCAAATAAAATGAGTTGGTACCTTCTTAGCTTTCTCCTCTTTATCTGCAAGTTCTTTTCGCTTATCCTTATCAGATCCCTAAAGTGAAACAAATGGAGATTAAAAGACCCAAGTCAAGTCTAAAATTTATATAACAAAAAGTCAAGGTCAGTAGATCACTAGATTGATAACTTCAAAAAAGTAAAATAGTTAGTAGATGCACCAATTTAACAAAGATGTCGTTGTTGTCCTTTTTGCTTGAAATCTGTTGCATAGATGCAAAGACTTTGGGATCCACCTTCCTCTCCTCAGTCTTAGGTGCCGGCAAGGCCTTTCTCTTTTCCTCCAACACCTTTTCATACTCCTCCAAAGTCATCTCCTAGCAACAAAAGAAAAGCGAACGAGTAGGTTCAAATATCAAATCAAATCAAATGGTAGAATGAAGTTCACAACCCAAGCTCATCAAGATTATAATATTTCATGAAATTTATGATACTGAAAATCAATTTATAAACATATATCCTGCTAAAGCCTAATAAGTGAAAAGGTTGGCTACTGATTCAAGGAAAGTGCACCAGAAAACCAAAAAAAAAAAAAAACTTGTCCTCTGGTTCTTTTTCCTCTGATTCTTTAGCAGAGTTCTCTGCGTTGATAGCAGCAGTATCATCCTCTTCGACAGGCTTCTCATCAACCACACTCTTTTCAGCTTCATTGACAGCTTCCTCTGCTACCCTATAAATGTAACAGTAACCTTATTAGCATGCAAAGGTGAATAAAATTTCACCACCTCAGCCCTCCAAAAAAAGGCACACAAAAAAGACATGAGGATCCTAAATACATATGTCCTTACTCAGCAAGTTCATCAGTTGGCCTTCCCCAGTTCCCACGCCCAGCTCCTTCACGTTTGAAATCATTTCTAGAGATAAAATCAGGTCAAAATCATCAAAACCGAACACTAAACCAAAACTCCGTCAAAAAATGTTTTTCATGGAAACACATACCCTCGGCCAGTTCCACTATGGCGTTCAAACACTCTACGAGGGCGTTCTCCATCAGCAACCTCTCCATTGTTGAAGCCACCACGACGGCCACCACGACCACGTGGTCCACCATAACCACGCCTCTCAACCGTCTTTCCAGCCTCTCCGTCTTCAGGGGCACCTTGACCAGCTGGAGCTTCAGCTCCACCAAATGAATTATTGGGATAGTCACGAGTGAAGCCACCACTACCACGACCTCGCGCATGTCCACGCCCACTGCCACGACCCCCACGACCACCTTCATTCCTTGCTTCTCTTACTACTCAAAATATTAAAAAAATTCACTTCAATCTATAAATAATTCATACTTTTTTATGAAAGACTAGATGAATAATTCATACAAGAGGGGGAGAAACCCATAACAACGCCATTGAAACAAAAAACAACAACTTAACAAATTATATTGTAAAAGAAGAAAGAATAAAGGATCTCTTCATGGCCAAGAGATCTAAGATAAAGAAAGGGGAAAAAAAAAGTTTACTGTCTAGGTTAAGGGAAAAAGAGTGTTTGAATTCAATATTAACTACTCTTATAAAAGAATCAATATTAACTACTCTTATATAAAAAATTAATCATAACAACTCTGATATATTAAAAAAATCAATATTCCCTACTACGAATATTGAAGAACGCAATGATAAGATCCACCAACTCTGTACAACAAAACAAACCACTCACCATAGTCAGAATCAATATTCAATAGATACAAAATAATCTTTTAAACACAATTTACTTATGTTATACACGTTTTACAGTTTGATCCATAGTACTCAAGATATCTTTAGAAAACATGGAATTTACCCAGCAACATGTGCAATGAAGGTCTTACTCTTGAAGGAAAACATAAAAGACTACAGCCCTCCATTGAGAAAACAATGTAAAAGATCTTGACTCAAGTACCAATCCTAACATTTCAATTCCATTAGTTAAAATTAAACTAGAAATTAATCATTAATCAAACTAATTTTTTTCCATGGGCTTACCAACAAGTCATAACAAGAAAAACTGAAAAGTGAAAATAAAACAGTTCAACTAGGCAAATTAAATACAACCCATATCAGGAAAAGTAAAAACAAACAAGCAAATCTTTCTCATAACAGTAAACCTAAACGGAACAGAAACAAAAGATAAATTTAATAATAAAACACAGAAATTGAAACAACCAAGAAAAGAAGCTTACCAGCCTGAGCAGGAGGAAGAGGCTTTGAAGGAAGATTAGCAGCAGGCTTATTCTGTTGAGCTTCTGAAGCTGTAGGTTTGCTTTGAGAATGAGCAGGACCTTTCTTTGGAGCCGTCACCGCTACCGCAGCTTTTAGCTTAGCCGCGATTAGCAGCGATGGATCCTCAGCGTCATCATCACCCAACAAATCAAAGGGATTCACAGTCGCCATTTCTGAACTATCTCAAAATCCAAAAAAGAAAACCCCTGAAATGAAATTCCACTCCCTAGAAAGGCGACCACGAAACCCTACCTTAAAAAGAACTCCATAAATCTGTAAGCGAATATGATCAATAGATCTGTGAGAGAGAATTGTTGTCAGTGAGCTAGAGAAAAGAAGAATTTGAAAGAGGGGAGAAAAAACCCTAGCCGCAATGGCAGAATGACTAATGGGAGTGTAAGAGTAAACAGTAAGAGACCCAACCTAATCTGAAACGCTGAATTTATTTGCGTTGTTCGAGCGTTTGTTGTATTGTTTGTATGACATACATGTGTGGCGACAGAATATTATATCATTTTTCATTTCCTCCTTGCAATTTGTCATATTTATCCATACTTAACTTTTTCTTGTTGAGCTCACTAAACTTAAATGGTCAGCATCTCTTTCGTTCCTTTAGATCGAAGGTAATCTCCCCTCCGTAATTTAATGTAATTTCTTAAAAACAAAACTTTCGTTTGTGTAAATTTTTATTTTTTTTAAGAAAAAATACAGGGTAAAGATAATAGTCAACAACTCTTTTTCTGTAGTTGTATAGTTTCTCTGAGCGTCATTCAACGTCTTACTTGCATAATGGATTGCATGAAAAGTTCTTCCTGTCTTCTGTCCTAGAACAGCTCAAATAGCATAATCACTGCCATCACACATTAGTTTGAATGGTTTGTTCAAATCTGGTGGAACAATAATAGGAGCTTGAATCAACGCCTTCTTGAGAGTTTCGAATGCTGCCAAACAGGCATCTCCCATTATAAAGAATGTGTTATGTTCCAGTAAAGAACATAGGGGCTTTGTTATCTTTGAGAAGTTCTTGATAAATCTTCGATAGAACCCTGCGTGGCCTAGGAAGCTTCGAACTCCTTTTACATTGGTGGGGGGCTCATATTTTCAATTACTTCCACTTTTGCCTTGTCAACTTCAATACCTGCCATAGAAATCTTGTGGCCCAACAAAATACCTTATTTAACTATAAAATGGTATTTTTCCCAATTTAAGACTAGATTGGTCTGCTGACAACGTGCAAGCACTTTCTCCAAATGAATTAAACATGAAGAAAACGTATTGCCATAAACAGAAAAATCATCCATGAAGATCTCAAGGGAATCTTCTACCATATCACTGAACAAGGCCATCATACATCGTTGGAATATTGTTGGAGCATTGCACAATCCAAAAGGCATTCTTCTAAATGAAAAAGTACCATAGGAGCATGTAAAAGTTGTCTTTTCTTGATCTTCTAGAGCAATAGAAATTTGATTATACCCAGAATACCCATCCAGAAAGCAGTAGTATTCTATTCCAGCTAACCTTTCCAGCATTTGATATAAGAAAGGTAAAGTGAAATGATCCTTTCTAGTTGCTTTGTTGAGGCGTCTGTAGTCCATGCACACTCTCCACCCTGTAACAGTTCGTTGAGGAATCAATTCATTATTGACATTGGCTACTATAGTCATTCCTCCTTTCTTTGGAACACAATGCACTAGACTCACCCATATGCTATCAGAGATTGGGTAGATGATGCCTGCGTCTAACCATTTGATAATTTCCTTCTTCACTACTTCTTTCATGGCTGGATTCAAACGTCTTTGCTATTCAACAGAACTCAAATTCGTATCTTCCAACAGTATCTCATGCATGCAGATAGTAAGACTTATCCCCTTGATGTCTACCACTATCCACCTCAATGCTGATTTGAATTTTCTCAAAACACTCAAAAGTTGGTACTTGTGGTCTTCTCCTAGAATGGAGTTAATAATCACTAGAAAAGTTTCACTACTTCCAAGAAAAGCGTATTTCAGATGTGATGGAAGAGTTTTGAGTATAATTAGGGGCTCGTTACTGGAGGTGTTTGTGCTCTTGATTTCATTGATCTGCTCAATAATCGATTCAATTTGAGGTAAATTCATGCTTGTAGAGTCGAGATGTCTTAATGCTTCATTGTTGAAGTCCTGTTCACACTCTTTCTTCCAATGTTTTTCCACCGCTGAGTCTACAAAATCAATCATATAACAACTTTCCACATGGTTAGGATATTTCAAGGAATTAAAGATATTAAAAGTTACCTTCTGATCATTGACTCTCATGGTTAGCTCGCCTTTACAAACATCCACCAATGTTCTTCTTGTAGCCAAGAATGGACGGCCAAGAAGAATAGGCACTTCTTTGTCTGCTTCATAGTCTAATATGATGAAGTCAGCTGGGAAAATGAATTTATCTACCTGCACTAGTACATCCTCTATTTTTCCTTTTAGATGTGCGATAGACTTGTCAGCGAATTGCAAAGTTGCTCTGGTAAGTCTTGCAGCACCCACTCCCAATTGTTTGAAAATTGACAATGGCATTAGATTGATACTGGCTCCCAAGTCACATAATGCCCTTCCACAGTAGGTGTTGCCAATGGAGCAAGGAATAGTGAAGCTCCCCGGTCTTGCAATTTTGGTGGGATGTTTGGCTGGAAAATGGAGCATACTTCAGAAGTCATATTAACTGTCTCTACCTCATCAAGCCGTCTTTTCTTGGAAAGAATATCCTTCATAAATTTTACATAATTGGGCATCTGTTGTAAAGCTTCTATTAGTGGGAGGTTAATGTGTAGCTGCTTCAGAACTTCCAAGAATTTTTTGAATTGAACATCTTGCTCTTGTCGAATGAATCTTTGTGGAAATGGAGGAACACACTCTTCTTTTGGGTTGCTTGGTGTGGTATGATCTTGTGCGGCAATATTCTGTTGAGCAATTGGGATGTCAATTCTTGCAGTTTGGTTGTCTTCACGTGGTGGGTTTTGCTTGGTGGTTTCCCTTTTTCGCTTGACTGTTTCTTTAGGAGCACATTTTGTCTGCTGGTTGGTGTTACTGCTCCTTAACATAATCGCATTACAATGCTCAACTCCCTTGCCCTTTTGATTTTTGACTGTGTCACTGGGTAAATTTCCTGGTGGTCTTGCATTATGTGAGGATGCCAACTGGCCCACTGATTTTCTAGGTTTCTCATTGATTCCTCATTCCTAGTGATATATTTCTTCATGAATTGCTCTAGTGAACTCACTGGATCGCATGCTTGCTTTTGCAGGTTCATTGGTTGCTGAGTTTTCAAGGGTGCAGACCCTTGCTAAGGATAACTAGTTTGCATTGGTTAATTGTAGTTCATTGGCCTTGATGGTGCTACATTGGAAGGTCCTTCTCCTGGGTGACTGGATTGGTTCCATGAAAAATTAGGGTGATGTCGCCAACTAGGATTATAAGTGTTGGAATAAGGATTAAAAATTTTGTTGTACTGAACAAAATTCACAGATTCTGGATTCTGTTGGCATAACTCGACGGGATGTCTTTCTTGACAAATGGTGCAAGTAATACCATTGTAGAATGAAGTGGAGTGTATTTGATTCACCCCTTGCATTGAACCGCCTTGGTTTGGGGGAGCAGTTATAGTTCCCATGGTTGCATTTAAATTCTTCATGAACATGTTTGCCATTTGCTGTGTGAGGGCATTCAAATCTACCCCTGAACTTCCATCTGTGTGTTTGAGTGGTGCACTGGGCCACTGGTAACTGTTGTACACTATCCCTTCCATAATGTCTTGTGCTTCACTGTAAGATTTTGACATGATGGTTCCATTGGAAGCTGAATCTATGGTTAAACGACTGTTTGATTCTAAACCCTTGTAAAAAGTTTCAATCTGTAACCACCCTGGCATTCCATGCTGAGGGTAGTGTCGTATCATCTCTTTCCATCGTTCTCATGCATCAGCTAATGGCTCATTGCTATGTTGCACAAAGCTTTATAAATCGGTTCGAATCTGTGAAGCCTTGCTTGGAGGAAAGTATTTGGTAAGGAATTTATCCACTAAATCAATTCAACAGTGGATAGAATAAGCATCCATTGATAATAACCACGAGCTTGCTTTACCTTTCAACGAGTATGGAAACAAAGATAAACGCAAAGCTTCATCCTGGTACCCCTGGCATTTTGAATGAATTACACAGTTGCAAATATAATTTGATGTGATTATGAGGGTCTTCATGAGCTCCTCTTCCAAATTGACCAATAGAGTTAAGCATGGAAAACATTACTGGCTTGAACTCAAATCTATCTGTTTCGATTTATGGTCTTGTTATGGTGTGCCTTAATCCTTCCAAATTAGGACGAGCAAAGTCTCGCATCACCCTATGTCAATCTTCAACATACTTTATGGCCTGGAGATCATCTCCTCTATTACTGGCTGCCTCATGCATTCCCCCTCCAACAACAGGTGGTGGTGGATCCATGACAGCTTCAATTCGAGCTTTATTGTTTAACCTTCTTCTACGAAAAGTTCTCTCAATCTCTAGATCATATGGAAATTCTTCTCCTTTAGAGTTACTACTTCCTGTAACACTCATAAAATTTGTCAAATAAAAATAATAGTAAGTACACAATGAAACAATTAATTACATGAATCTTTCTCAACACCTAAAAGCGAAAGATATGCACCATCCCCGACAACGGCGCCAAAAACTTGTTAGGTGAGACGGTGGTCAAACTAAATGGTGTGTGGTGGATGGTATGCAAGTGCACATGGTCAACAAGTAATAGTAGTGTTAAGTGAGTGTCGTGTCCCACGAGGATGGTTGTTTCTATCCGAACTTAGAGATTATAAAGATTACTACCACAACAATATGAATGAGTGATAAAACTAGAAGAAATTGCACACAAATTAAATGGATCAACACGAAGTGTGGATCAAAGGATGAAGATGTGATGATATGTTAGGGATCTTGACAGATTGTTTCGACAAGCTAACAACTTGCTAATCGACTAAACATATGGATGGAGTTATGAGACAATCAACACATAAGAAGACAAGAGCAAGGATGAGTTTTCTCAAACTAACCTAACCTAAATCTTATCTCTAAAATCTCAAGTAAAGTTACTTCTCTTGAATCCCCTTGTGTTGTTCTCTATTCCTCTAAATCTTTCCCTTATTCCTAAGTTGTGATCAAGATGAACAAGTAATACCTTATGTGAAATTGGCATACAATTTATCTTTCAATAATTGCTTACACTCTTCTGACTATATTTTCATACAACATTAAAGAAGAATAAGAATGATAAGAATACTGCATCACAATCTCCATGCATAGGTGAGTCTCAAAATAACGGTTCTTGTCCATCCATTTCCACTAACATTTCATCACAAAAGAGTTTAGTCTCTTATGGCTTGCAACAATATGCAATTAAACGTAAACTTAAGACTGGAATTCATGCTTAAATATAAACTAAAATTACTAAATGTTAAACTATTAGTTAACTCCGATTGTAGCACGCTCTTGCTCGTATGCGTTTCCTTCCTTCTTGCTCTTACTTCAACTCACTTCTCTCTTTTCTCCGTCATTTTTCTTTCTATATCTCCCTTCTTACTCTTTGTTTTTCCATCTTTTCATTTTTCGCGCCAAAAAAGTAGTTGACACAGTGTTGGGGAACTTACGTTGATGGGGCACTGTAGAGCGAACTGACTACCGCATGTCCCATCAAACAGCTCATAAATGAAGATAATATCTCTGTGTTTTCTGAGTGCTTTGCTTTAGCAGCATTACTGTCTGTTCTTCTTCACTCTTTGCCCTGCATCAATAAAGAATTGCCAAGAGCAACCACTAGAACTATGCTCGCAAGGGCTATATGTGACGACCCAACTATTTTTAAATAATTTAGATATAAAACACAGCGGAAGTCTTTATTTTAAGAAAAATTGGCATGGTTATGTTTGAAAATTGGCTAGCCAAAACCTGTTTACATCCTAATTTCAAAATCTAATTAAAACATAAGGAACATTAAGTTCCTATCAGGAGTTCAAAAGCTTATAATCATAAAATAAAGACAAAAGCTCTTAAGAGCTATATACAATCGTACAAATCTCAAAATTAAATAAAATTCACAAAACCATGTACATAGACTTTTACATAACACCTAGTCCATCTCGAGATCATCATCCCTCGATCATGCAACACCATTTCCTTTCCCACGACCTCTAGTCAGGGCATTACCTGAAATTTTTGTAATATCATGAGCTAACAACTTAAGCCCAGTGAGAATAATAAGCATAAAAAGTAAGGTTAGACCTCAAACCCGTATTCCAATTTGTGTCCAATTTACCTGACACAATCAATCCTAAAGTTCTCCAAATCTAGGTAATTTTATTCTATACTCTCCAAAGGATGATATTACTAACACTCGTAGTCAAATCCTCATCCATTAACTTGTTACGACATAAATAAGAAAATAAAATAAATAAACTTTGCATAGAATATAACATATCGATTCTCTATTCCATCGATCATATGCATGAAGGTAATGAGGACATCCCGTAGGATTCGCATTCGCCCTTTATGCATGAATGAAGATAATAGGTACATCCCGTAGGAGACCCATTCAACCTTATGAATGAATGAAGATAATAGGTACATCCCGTAAGATACCCATTCAACCTTATGAATGAAGAAGTAATGAGTACATCCCGTAGGATACCATTCAACTCCTTTTCTTTCACTTTCTTTTCTTTTCTCTGAAGGTGAAGAGAATTTCTCGTAGGATTCATCATTCTCCCTTCTTTTCTTTTTCACTTTCTTTTCTTTTTCTAAAGGTGATGTGAACTTCCCGTAGGATTCATCATTCTCCCTTCTTTTCCTTTTCACTTTCTTTTCTTTTTCACTTTCTTTTCTTTTT
The DNA here is from genome assembly GCA_028015215.1 of Gynostemma pentaphyllum. Taxonomy (NCBI): domain Eukaryota; kingdom Viridiplantae; phylum Streptophyta; class Magnoliopsida; order Cucurbitales; family Cucurbitaceae; genus Gynostemma; species Gynostemma pentaphyllum. The sequence continues at coordinate 24,249,530 of CM051354.1, forward strand.
CACTTTCGTTTCTTTTTCTCTAAAGGTGATGCGGACACTCCCCGTAGGGTCCAACATCCTCCCTTTCCTTTCTTTTTCAATGAATGATGCGAAAATGTTATGGTGCGATATGATCTGCATATGCTTGCAAAAGTAAATAAGTAAAGTGCGGAATTAAAGTAGCCGATACAAGCATAAAGTAAAAGGTATAAAGTAAAGGACATAAAGTAAAATAGATAGGAATCCCGAAGAACGATATGTAAATCAAACTCCGCTACATTAATAAAAGTAAAATCATATCTTAAATGATTAATCTATTCCTTCAAGGATTCTAAACTTCCAAATAACATCCAAGGTTCTATTAACCGTTCTATCTAAAAGTTTGGATCTTTTAACTTCCAATGATCCATCCTAAGCTTCGAAATGAATCTAACTTAGAATTTCTAAGGTTCAAAGTTTCACTTGAGAACTCCTAAGTTTTCACTTAAAGAACTAGCTCCTAATCCTAAGAGCACTAGCTCGTTTTCCTCTAATCTTAGATTCGAATCTAGTCTTAGTTTCCAATTCTACAAATCATTATACTTATTCACTTTCTAAAGTTACTTTAAATCCTAACTATTCTCACCTTTGCCAAATAATAATTGCTCCAAGTCTCCAATTCCCACGAAACAACAACCGAGCAATCGCACCTACAATTCACCAATTACACAACATATTACAACTCATAACTAAGATGAGAACAAGTGTGCATTTTCGGGTGAATAGTGATTTCGGATGAATAGTGTTTTCTGGTGAATTGTGTTTTTCGAAAATCCGGGCTCAAAACCGTCAAATTCCATGATAGAAATTCATGATTTCAACTTCAAAACTCATTTATAATCAAAAACGAACAAATCCATATAAAAAGTTTTGAAAACTTACTTTTTGGGACTTCCCTTAGAGAACGAGAAACTTCGAAAAGGTAGGTTGGATAGGAAGCCCTCGTCCCTACCAATCCAACGCAACCGAAATCAAACCGATCCATTGAGAAACGAATGAGAAACGAAGAAAAGAAAATCACATCCATGGTGGAAGTGAGGGTCACGGCAAGGAGAAGAGAAGGAGAGAAAAAAATGAAGTCAAATAGTCAATTTTGTGATTTTTAAAGATTGAATAGTGATTTTAGATATTTTAAGAAATTGGAAATGACGGTTGCGTCCTTTTATGACTTTTGACTTATGAATCGAAACCCGAAGCTCTTAAATAAATCTAAAGGTGATTAATAATTATTAATTGGTCTATTAATAATTATTAATGTCACCGAAACGAATTTAAAGTATTAAAACGATTAAAAAGGATTTCGAGCGAAATTAACTACTAAAATCGAAATTACAAAAATAATAATTAATCTAAATACTTAAAATGAAATAAACAAATAAATAATAGAATAAAAAAATTAAAAAAAAATTCACTTCAAAATAACGGGACGTTACACTATATTAGAATGCTCATAAAGTAATCAAATAATGAGAGAAAGTTGATCAAAAAGCCAAAGTCAAGGGCTTGAATCAAAATTAGATTTTACAAAAGTGACTCAATTAAGTGCATAAGCTCAACATTTTACTCAATTGCTTGGTCTTTTTACCTAGATTTATCCAAGTATAACCATGTGAATACCCCTTTCCAAGGACTTATCAGTTAACTAAACACTAGTGTTGAGTGTTCGTTTCTACTCATGGAGTGGAAGGAATGTTGTCGGATGGTGGTATTGGTGACTGTTATGAGGTGATTCGATAGTTTGGTAAATTATAAAACACATGGTGTTTGACCATCAAATTGGGGTTGTGAGTTTCAAGAAACTGGAAAGTCATGGATTGGACTTAATGATGCATTGGGATAGACCCTTGAGGTGAATCCACTGTTGGAAGAACAGAACGTTAAGGGATCAATAAGGTGCTTGGGAGCAAGGTGTCAAATGTCGACGACGTCAGCGACATGTCGCTCAAATGAGAGCTCGACATCTGGCATGGGTAGAAAAAAAAATTTCCCCTTAGTCGCTCGACATCACGTGAAGTCGCTGACGATAGACATGTCGCTCGACATATCGATGTGATGTCGATATGACGTGTCGATATGACGTGTCACTGACACGCGTGGTCTGCAGCTTTTTCTCCCATTTCAAAGACTTGTCGCCTCAATATCGGTGATGTCGCTCAAATGTCGATGGAAAGCTTTTTTTTTTCCTTTTCAAAATGATATGATAGCATAGAGGAAAATTTTCTATATAAGTAAGCATATTTTTTCATTTTGAAACATAAGTCACAGAACACATTTGCTTTGAAGTTGCTTTCTACTTTTGCTTTCAACTTGCTTTCAACTTTAATAAGTAGCTGAATATATTTGCTTTGAAGTTTGAAGAACACTCTCTCTTCCTTTTAATTCATCTATTTTGGTAAGTTTTTTCCTTTTAAGTACACTGTAATTTTGGTATTAATTATATTCAGGGTATAAAATTTCATCGACATGAGCGAAATATCGCTCGATATGTCGCTCAAATGAGGGGTCGACATCTGGCAGAGGTATAAAAAAAAATTCTCCAATTTCGAGCGGCATCTCGTGATATCGTTGACACCAGCTGTCGATCGACATATCTCTGCTGATGTCGATGGGACGTGTCACACTGCCAGGCGTGGGCTGATGGGTTTTCTCCCATATCGACGACTTTGCCCATTTTTGAGCTACATGACTAGGTGATGTCAGCCTGTCGCTTGACATTTCGCTTCAGCTTAATTTTTTTTTTTTTTCAAACACCCTGCTCGTAGACTCTTACCAAATTTGCTATAAAATGTTTATGTTTTATCATTTTGAAAGAAAAGATACAGAGAAGATATATTTCTCAAGTTCAAGTCTTCAAGTGAAGACTATCTCTTCTATTTATCAACCCTCCAATTTATCAATTTTGGTAAGTTTTTTCTTTTTAATTATACTATAATTTTGGTATTAGTTATATTATAAGCCTTAATCAGAATATCACTTTGATTATAAGTTTTAATCATAATGTTACTTTATATTATAATTTTGTATTAATTTTTAATGTTAAATTGATTATAAATTGTAATCATAATATTAAATCGATTATAAATTTTATTTAAAATATAATCTTCATGTTAATTTGATTTTGAGTAAAGTTTTAATCTTAATGTTAGTTTGAACTTTTAATAAAATTTAGACTTATTGTTAAAAGTTTTATTTAATTTTTAATGTTAATTTGATTTTGAGTATAAATTTAATTTTAATGTTAATTTAATTATAATTTTAATAAAAATTATACTTAATTATAAGTTTAATAAAAATTATACCTAATTATAAATTTTAATTAAGTTTTAATCATAATATTAATTTGATTATAAGTTTTAAATTAATTAAGTTTTACACATAAATGTTAAATTGAATATAAATATGTTTTATCTTAGTTTGTATTCAATTTTAATGGTTTCATAAATTTTCTAAATTGTTTTTAATTTTATTGGTAGGTTGATATGGATTCTACTAGCCGTATAGATTCTGCATGGGCTTATTGCAGTCCAATTGATGGGAACAAAAGTGGGACGATTTGCAATTTTTGTCAACTAGAAATCAAAAGTGGGAGGATTACAAGATTTAAACATCACTTAACAGGAAAAGACCCTAAAAAAATTACAAGGCCATGTCAGAATTTACCCCCAGAGGTGAAAATGGAAATTCTCATAGCTTTGAAGTTGAAGGAAAGGATGAAACAAAAAAAGGCTGCTAAGATAGAGAACATAAGGCATGAGCTTCGCAAAGGCCTGACATCAAGTAAGGACGTTTCAGGTGATGATTCAGATGAGGTGGAAATGTTTATGGCAGATATGGATCCAGTCGGAAATAAAGAATACAAAAAAGCAGTACGGGAGGCCATGAAGACGGCTATGGAAGAGGAACATTTTCGTAGGGAAGGACTCCAACGAGGTCAAGGATCAGGAGGTGCAATGCCACGATCTGCGAGTATGAGGGAACCCTCATACTATAAATCAGAAGGTAGTAAACAGAAAAGCATTAAGGACATGTTCAAAAAAGGTGGGATAAAGGAGAAGTTCGGACAATTAGTGTCTAAATTCTTCATCTATGATAATATTCCAGCAATTAAGGCTAAATCCCACCACTTCAAGAACATGATTGTGGGAGCACAGCAAACAAGTAATTGTCTTTGTTTAAAGTTATTTACATTATTTATCAAATCTGTATTTTTTATTTTTATTTTTTCCCTTTCATATAGGTGTTGGGATTCCAACACCGTCCCCATATGAAATTCGTCATAAATATTTAGATATGGAATACAAGGGGATGGACTCCTACGTTCAGGAGATGAGGTCAAAGTGGCCAATTTATGGATGCACTATAATGTGCGATGGTTGGACGGGGCCTACACGATTATCTATAATTAATTTTATGGTCTACTCTAAAGGTCACTCTGTTTATTTAAAGTCAGTAGACACATCCAATAAGATAAAAGATAACAAATATATTTATGGGCTCTTGAAAGGAGTTATTGCTGAGGTAGGGGCTCATAATGTAGTTCAGATAGTCACTGATAATGGCTCGGCATTCAAGAAAGCTGGAGAAAAAATTATGAGTAAATTCAATATCTATTGGACCCCGTGTGCTGCCCATTGTATAGATCTTATGTTTGAGGATATTGCGAAGCGCAGATCCTTTTCAGACATCATACTCCAAGCGAGATCAGTGACTAACTACATTTACAATCATGGCACGTTACTTTCAAAGATGCGTGAATTCTGCCAGGGAGACATTGTTCGTCCAGGAGCTACACGATTCGCAACAAATTATATTGCTTTGAATTCATTGTTGAAAAAGAAGGGTGGGTTGAGAAGGTTTTTTTATTAGCGATGATTGGTTGAATGATAAGTTAAGTAAAACTAAAGGTGGACGAGAGGTTGAAACGACAATTCTTTTAAATTCTTTTTGGGATGGGCTAGAGACTATTGTAAGCGTATTCGAGCCAATGTACGTTGTCGATACAGAGGTGGTTCCTACCATGCCTCTTGTGTATGACATAATAAGACCATGAAGAATAGAGTTTCACAAGTGAAGGGAAAGGCGTGGGTGCTAGAGATAATTCAGGACAGGTGGGATAGAACACTGTCACATCCCTTACATGCTGCAGGTATTTAAAACTCATGCTCAATTTAACTAATTATTAGAGTTCTTAACAAGTACTTTAATGATTCAATCTTCCTGTAAGTGCAGCTTATTATTTAAACCCAAGATATCAATATCGAGATAACATCGGCGAGGATCTTGATTTGATACAAGTTGTACATCAAGTCTACAACAAACTTTTCCCTAATTGCCCCGGAGTTGCGACTTTGGGACATAGGTTTGCATAAGCTAAAACATTTTTAAATTTTGATTGATTATGTTTTGATAATGAAATATAGCATTTACAAATTCCATTTTAGCTCACGTACTTTCGTGATGCGAAGAGAGGATTTGGAGATCGAGCTGCTATTGTGTCTCGAGGAAAGATGACCCCATGTAAAGATTCATAACTCTATTTGTTCATTTGTAATGCTATAATTTCTAAAAATGATATTGAACTGATAATATTAGACTTGCATTATCTACAGATGAATGGTGGAATATGTATGGGAGCAGCGCACCAACAGTCCGAAACATGGCCATTCATATTTTGGCACAGACATCGTCGTCATCTGCTTGTGAGCAAAATTGGAGTACATTCTCCCTTATTCATACAAAACTTCGTAACCGATTAGCGTATGAAAAGCTTTATAAGCTCGTATTCTGCTACTATAATATGAAGCTCAAATTACGAGATATGGAGGCTGAAACTGACAAGGTTGCTGAAAATGATTATCTGGACTTGTTAGACATAGAAGCTGACGCTGAGAATATTGATGGTTATGCGGATCCTATGTTCGATTGGGTTCGTCTTGCTCACTTGGATGACGAAGAAGGCAATCCGGATCCACGAATTGCAAAGAGGGTTGCAGATTACGACATAGATGTTGACAGAGTTATACAAGAAGAAGTGATAGTGATGGAAGGAGATAACTCTTTCGATTCGATTCAGAGGCAAACCTTAAAAGAAGCTGGATACATCTTGAGGAAGCGACATGATGTCAAAGGAAAAAAACAAAAAACGCATAATGATGATGACAAATGATATGAGTGGGGATGGAGATGATGGTGCTACAGGACCGTCACATGGTGGTGGTGGTGGTGATGGAGATGGTGATGGTGATGGAGGTGGTGGAGACTACACACAAAAGGGTGGAGATCATACACAATGGGGTGGAGATAATTCTCAATGGGGTGGAGATAATACACAGAGGGATGAGTGTAATTGGGATCATCAAACTCATGACCCTAACAGTAGACCTTCTGATGGACATGAGAGGATTGATGGAATCGGAACTACTTCTCACCAACTTGATAGGCCCATGCATGATTACGGTTCAGGTAATATGGAATATCATGGCCACAAATCGTTAATATCAAGTATGGGGACCATCAGTCTCGGCAATACTCAATATGGTGGTTGGGGTCAGACTGATTTATTCAATTCAAGGAGTTCTGAGTACGAACGACACTCAGTAGCATCCTCTCATGCATCGAACACGGTGCCTATGGCAAACACCAATATTCCCTCAGTTGAGTCACATGTTGGGCCTCAACCTCATATTCAAAATAATTTACCGAATACCAATAATGTTAGGAATGGTGTCCTAGAACTTGTAATTATTTAATAATAATAATTTATTAAGAATAAATTAAATAAATAAACATAAGTTCTTTATATTATCTAGATTGATTCAATTAATGATATTAGGAATATATGGAAATATATAAATATCAAACATTCAAATAGTAAACCCTAAGTTACTCTTATGAAATCACGACTTAGTATGTGAGTCATACGAGAGGATTAAAGTCGAGATGAGTAACTTAAAAGTGTCTACGATAAATGGATAACGCTTGGGAACCTATCCTAGTAACACCGTTGATAGCTCGCATTTTGTTTATGGACAAATGATCTAACCCGATCATGCATGTGGGGACATGAAATGGAAGTATCATATGCAATGTTGATTGTATAAGACAGGCCCAGATGTTCGATCAAATTTCTCATTAGTATCGGTTACGAGAAATGATCGAATATCAAAACTAAGTTTATCAACGGTGGATAGATCTCAATCCTCGAGTGAAATGCGGACTCCTATTTATGGGTAGTTGTGTTCTTTGATTCACATGGTTGAGAGCCGTCCGTAGGAACGCTCAATACACTCCTGTTTTGGGAACATGACTAGATAAGTAGTCGGGAACTCATTTTCACGAGATGGAATTCATAACTTTCCTATAAATTAGCCGTAGTTTCGATGCGATACCTAAATATTTTAGGAACTTTAGGAAACTCCTTGATGTCATTCGAGACATGAGCGAGTGGCGCCACGACTTCTATTGATCACGGAGTATATTATCTCTAGTTCGACTAAAGATAATGTTCATTGGAGAATCGGGGGGGAACACAAGGATAAAGCGGTAATTACAGGGCAAAACGGTGAATTTATCCGCCGTAATTATGAGGGTTCCACGTGAAGGATTATATCACGGATATAAATAAAGATAAACTAAATGGACATAACTCATCTATAGTGAGGGAGTTCAGCTATGAATCTATAGTGGAATTATTCATAGTTAGATAATAAGTAATTAAGCGGTTATGAAGTTAATCAATTAATTGACTAATTATTAAGCCCATGATCTATGGGTCCATCGGTCCCTATGCTAGCCCAAATATCGTAGTCGCGAAATCAAAGTAGAAGAAATGGAAATTTTAAGTAAAGTGAATTACTTAAAATAGGCAATATTAATTGTTTAAATATTGAGTATATTTAAACGGTAATTAATATAAACATTATTAATTGTTTAAATAATGAGTTTATTTAAACATGAAATTAATAATGAAATATTATTAATTATACATTATTAATTATTTAAATATTGAGTATATTTAAATGGTAATTAATAATTTGAAATTAATTAACAATTATTAATTGTTTAAATAATTAATTATATTTAAACGGAAATTAATAGTTGAAATTAATTAAATTAATAATAAAATATTGTCAATAAAATTATTAATTTTTGAAATTAATAATTATAATATTTATTATTAATTATTTAAATAATGAAAATTATTTAAATGGAAATTAATAATTACATATAAATTGGATAATATTTAGTCGGGGGAAAATATTAATATTATTAATTGTTTAAATAAAATATTTTATTTAAATGGTAATTAATAAATAAATTAATTAAGTTGGACTTATTAATTTAAGAGAGAGTTTCAAGCCCAATTGGATTAATGAACTCAATTGAAATTGGCCCAAAATAATTAATTAAATAAATTTGATTTATTAATTATTTATTATTAATTTTGGCCTTCATAGATAATTTGTAGGAGATAATTATTTGAATTATATCCTATAATAATTATATAGATTTATTTACCCAAGATAAATAAAAAAAAAGAAAAAGAAAATAATCTCCTATTTATCTATGGCATTTTCGAAATTGCAAAGATAAAAGGAAAAGAGATAATCTTTATTCTTTTGTATTTATCTCTTTAGATTAATCCTAATGTGATTAGGATTTCTATTTTCCTATAAATAGGAGGGTTGGGTCATTCATAAATCATACAATTAAATTCCTTAGAAATTCGAATTCTCTCTTCCTTCTCCCCCCCTGGATTTTCCCTAGTCCATTGGGAAGAAAATATTTTTCTTCTTCCCAATTTCTTCTAAAGTTCGATCCCACAATCGGGTTTCGTTTGATCGATCGGGATATAGCGTAGAAGATCCGTGTGCGGGGGGATTTGATGTCTGAAAGAAACCTCCAACCGATTCTCCATTTATTACTCAATGTAAGTTTTGATTTTAATTTTCGAAATTTAAAGCATGAATCTACATGTTTTTCCACAAATTGCATGATATTAATAGATCCATAATTAAATGTTAATTAGTTTACTAAATCAAATTCCGCTAGTTTAGTAAATCATCCCTTCAAATAATGAATATGGAGGGGCCCAAAACTTCCCACAAGCTCAATATACAACTGCACCAAGCTTCCCTCAATATGGAGGCTATCAAAATCCGAATCAATATGGGGCGACATCAAACTTATGGATCCCCATCATCATCATCATCATCAGTTATGTATGTCCCAGTGCCAATGCCTTTTTCATTGGTTGTGAAGCTTGTAATTTGACTGACTATCCACGACAAGGGTCTATTTGTGTAGCTGATGACTCGTATCTATGGCATATCCGAAATTTCACTCAGCATTACGAGCGTCGACTAACATGGATAGCTTATTTAGAATGGCAACAAAGTGTGCATGATGGTGAATTTGACCCACCTAGGTTTTCATGTCGTTTTTAGTATTATCTTTTAACAATATATGTAATAAACATATTTTAATCTTATATTTCACTAGCATATATTATCATTTTTACATTATCATATGTTTAACATCACTTTTAGGTGTATAACTCCATAATATGATAGATTATGACTAAATTAAGGTATTGAGAAAGTTTCATTCAAAATGTCCAAAAATTCACCTACATTTCCATAGTTTCCATAATTTTTCCGGTAATTTCCATTGACATCGATATTTCCATCGACATTTCCATAAATTTGAATCTCGACATTTCGGTCGACATCGACATTTAACTCCTTGCTTGGGAGACACTTGCTTTGCTTTGCACGGAAATAAAAGATTTAAAGAGTTACGACCCACGAGTTAGAGAAAGTGACCTATGAGGAAGAGTACATATCTTTTAGCATGGGCTAATGTTTGGTCAATTAATTAAGGGTCCATGATATGATAGAACTTGGTCCTGGGATCAACCAAGTGTTTGAAGGAGTATATTTAGAGGGAAACTTCAAGGATGTGTTTTTAGCACTTTGCGTGAATCCTTTGAATTTTGAGGAAGGGTTGGATATCCAATTTGTCTCTTTTCATAGTGTGGGATTGGAAGGTCGGGTGATCTATAGTAAAACATCATAATTGAAATTTAGAGGTGGACCATGTTTTAGCAGAAAGTCATTTCACTCTTCAGATTAGGTCAATACTCAATATAAGTTATAGGAAGACCTGGAACAGACTAGAATTCTTAAAGTGACATTACAATCGATTTGAGAAAAGAGGGACCCATCTTGTAATTAGAAACTTATCGAAAGACATTAGACGATTAATGATTAGAATGAGAATCTTCAAGATTTGTGAGATTGGTTGAGAAGGACACGATGTTGTCATATACTTTACATATTATTCTAAAAGGGTTAAGAGAACCAATGGATATTGTTAGTAGTTTATCAAGTACGGTAGAGGTTATTGTTGAGTTTGAGATAGTGGTCGATGCATCTACCAAGTTGATTTACTTTTTATCAAATGAGTGTAATAGTGGACTTTTGAGTGGGAACAAAAGTTCGGATGTAATGGAGGAATCCTTAAGAGATGAATGAGGTAACTCCTACTTTATAGTCGGGCAAGAGCGTCTGAACCATTTTGAAATGATCATAGGATTCATGTTATGCCTTGAGCATCGAGATAAGACCTAAGTGTAGTTCTTATATTTAGATAGATTGTCGATTAAGACGGATTAATTAGATTTAAGTTTATGCTTCGAGCTGGTACTTGAAGGAAATATTTACTAAATTAGCGGAATCTCTTTAGTAAATTAATTAACGATTAATTACGAATCCGTTAATAACATGCAATTATGATCAAACCTTAAACTAGAATTATAAGGTTTTCGAAAAACTTACATTGTAGATTTATGGAGAATCGGTTGGGGTTTTCTTTACAACATCAATCCACTTCACCAAGCCTTCTATGCTATATACCGATCACAAACCAACCCGACTTGTGGGAATCGAACCGGAAGAACAAAAGAATAAGAAGAAAAATTCTTCTTATTTTTCTATGCCAAAATCGGCTATATGGGAGAATAAAAGAGAGAGCTTTTGATAAATTTCAAGTCTACAAATATGAGCACCCAATGGTCATATTTATAAGAAAATAAGAATTAGTTTCCTAATCAAATTAGAACTCTTATTTCATTTAATTTAAATAATCAAAATTATTTAAAAATTAAAAAAATTAAAAAATTAAAAAAATTGAAAATGGCGTCAGCCACATTCAAGATAAAGAAAAAAAAACTATCTTTTAAATCTTGACATGTGGCGTCCATTTATCTCCATTATCTTTTTTTTTTTTTTTTAATCTTTATCTTTTATATATTTAAATTTTGAAAAAATTCAAATAATCTTTTCAATTTAAATACACATTTCCTAAAATTCTCTTAATCAATTAATATTGAATCAAATTCATTTAATTAATTATTTTAGGTAAAATACTTATTTGTTTCGTAAAACAAATATATTTAATTCTCTCCTTTTAGTATTAAATTAAATAAACTCATTATTTAATTAATAATATTCATTATTAATTTCTATTTAAATAAACTCATTATTTAAATAATTAATAATGTTAATATTAATTTCCATTTAAATAAACATTTTATTTAAACAGTCCCTTTATTTAAGTAATTTAATTACTTAAATATAATTTTTTCTTCCTAGTTAAATTAATAACTTAGTTAGTTACAATGATGTATGGGTTAGCACAGGGACCTGATGGACCTATAGATCTGGGCTCCAATAATTATTGATTTATTAATTAAACTCATTAATTAATTAATCATAATTATTAACTTAGGGTAATTCCACTATAAACCCTAAGTTGAACTCCCCTCACTATAGATGGGTTATGTGTTAGGAATGGTGTCCTAGAACTTGTAATTATTTAATAATAATAATTTATTAAGAATAAATTAAATAAATAAACATAAGTTCTTTATATTATCTAGATTCATTCAATTAATGATATTAGGAATATATGGAAATATATAAATATCAAACATTCAAATAGTAAACCCTAAGTTACTCTTATGAAATCACGACTTAGTATGTGAGTCATACAAGAGGATTAAAGTCGAGATGAGTAACTTAAACGTGTCTACGAGACGGATAACGCTCGGGAACCTTATCCTGGTAACACCGTTGATAGCTCGCATTTTGTTTATGGACAAATGATCGAACCCGATCATTCATGGGGGAGACATGAAATGGAAGTATCATATGCAATGTTGATTGTATAAGACAGGACCACGATGTTTGATCAAATTTCTCATTAGTACCGTTTACGAGAAATAATCGAATATCAAACTAAGTTTATCAACCGTGATAGATCTCAATCCCGAGTGAAATGCGGACTCTATTTGTGGAGTTATGTTCTTTGATTCACATAGTTGAGAGCGATCGTAAGAACGCTCAATACACTCCTTTTGGGAACATGACTAGATAAGTAGGGGGGAACTCATTTTCACAAGATGGAATTCATAACTTTCCTATAAATTAACGGTATCGGTCCGATACCTAAACATTTTAAGGAACTTTAGGAAACTCCTTGATGTCCTGATTCGAGACATGAACAAGTGGCGTCACGACTTCTATTGATCACGAAGTATCTTATCTCTAGTTCGACTAAAGATAAAATTCATTGGAGAATCGGCGGAACACAAGGATAAGGCGGTAATTCAAGGGCAAAGCGGAAATTTATCCGCTGTAATTATGAGGGTTCCACGTGAAGGATAATATCACGAGAATATAAATAAAAGATAAAACTAAATGGACATAACTCATCTATAGTGAGGGGAGTTCAATGAATCTATAGTGGAATTATTCATAGTTAAATAATAAGTAATTAGCTGTGTGTTAATCACTTAATTGACTAATTATTAAGCCCATGATCTATAGGTCCATCGGGTCCCTATGCTAGCCCAAATATCGTAGTCGCGAAATCAAGTAGAAGAAATGGAAATTTTAAGTAAAGTGAATTACTTAAAATAGGCAATATTAATTGTTTAAATATTGAGTATATTTAAACGGTAATTAATATAAACATTATTAATTGTTTAAATAATGAGTTTATTTAATGGAAATTAATAATTAAAATATTTATTATTAATTATTTAAATAATGAAAATTATTTAAATGGAAATTAATAATTAAATATAATTTTATAATATTTAGTCGGGAGAAAATATTAATATTATTAATTATTTAAATAAAATATTTATTTAAATGGTAATTAATAAATAAATTAATTAAGTTAGACTTATTAATTTAAGAGAGAGTTTCAAGCCCAATTGGATTAATGAACCCAATTAGATTAATGAACCCAATTGGAATTGGCCCAAAATAATTAATTAAATAAATTAGAATTTTTTTTTTATTAATTAATGTTGCAATTTTCGGCCACATCATTATTTGGGAAGAGATAATTGCTTGAATTATATCCTAAAATAATTACATAGATTTATTTACCCAAGATAAATAAAATAAAAGAAAAATAAAAAATCTCTTATTTATCTATGGCATTTTCAAAATTGCAAAGATAAAAGGAAAAGAGATAATCTTTTTTTTTTTGTATTTATCTCTATAGATTAATCCTAATGGGATTAGGATTCCTATTTTCCTATAAATAGGAGGGTTGGGTCATTCATAAATCACACAATTCAATTATTTGGAAATTGAAAAATCTCTCTCCTCCTTTTCTCTCCCTTTGCCGATTTTCCTATTCAAAATTGGGAAGAAAATATTTTTCTTCTTCCCAATTTCTTCTTAAGTTCGATCCCACAATCGGATTTCGTTTGATCGATCGGGATACGGCGGAGAAGATCCGGTGTTGCTTGGGTTTGATGTTTGAAAGAAACCTCCAACCGATTCTCCATATTTTACTCAATGTAAGTAAAGGGTTTTAATTTTTCGAAAAACAAGCATGAATCTACATGTTTTTATCACAAATTGCATGATATTAATAGATCCTAAATTAAGTATTAATTTGTGTTACTAAATAAATTCCGCTAATTTAGTAAATCATCCCTTCATTATGTCCATTTATTATTAAGTTTGTTTTGACATATCCTTCACGTGGTAATCTCATAATTACAACTGGGTCAAAATTACTATTTTACCCTTGTAATTATCTCTTTTATCCTTGTGTACCAGATGATTCTCTAATGAACATTTTTCTATAGTTTTCAAGTATAGAACGATCCTTCTCGGGCCAGTGAGAAGGTGAGGCCTCATGTTCAAGTACCGAATCATTACAACAAGGGAGATACCTAAAGTTCCTAAGTTAGAATAGTGTCGCACTAACACTTTTATTTGTTTTAGGAAAGTTATGAATGCCATCTTGTATAGAAATGTTCCCAAGCACTATTTTAGTCATTTCCCCAAAACGGGAGTTTATCGAGTGTATCAACAGATCACCCTCAACTATGTGAATCAAAGGAAAAGACTTCATTAATGTGAGTTCACAACATACTCAGGATTGAGATGTATCAATCTTAATAACGTAAATTTGATATTATAAATCATTTCCTATCAACGGTGTTATTTAGGAATCGATTTATTATCCTAGTCCAGTCTTATAGAAACTCATTATATATGATGTTTCCACTTGCATCTACATCATGCTAATGATTTGGATCAAATCAGTGAACAACATCAACAGTGTTACCAGAATAAGGTTTCCTAACCGTATTCGTTTACTATAGACTATTTGAGTTACTATCTTGGACTAGATCCACTTTATATCTCATATTAGTCAAGATTACAGAATTAGTAACTCTGGAATTTTCTATTAATGTTTGAATATTTAACGAATATCAACATATAATAAATTGCACAAAATTCACTAAAATAATACTTTTATTTATTCATAAAATATTCTATTACAAATTACGAATTCTAGGGCATAAATCCCAACAGTACTCTAGTGATGGGGCCCTTGGAGTAATCACCTAATCCCATGAGGGATGCAAATAGCTTAAAGTGAGCACAGGAGGGGAGTGGAAACATGACATTCAAAGTTGGTTTGTGCTAGCAAGGCCATGAACTCTTGTAAGTGGTTCACATAATGATTTATGAGGTATGGATAAAATGTCAGGCTTATTATTTGATCAATTTACCTTTCAAAAATTTAGGATGGAGAGAGAAAACTGTTGGCCCTGAGTTGGTCCAGTTGACGAGCCAGTCAATTGAGGTAATTAAGGAGTGAATGAAGACTGCACAGAGTAGACAGAAACGCTATGCATAGCGACGAACTGATCTTGAGTTATCAGTTGGCGATCACGTGTTTTGAAAATAGCACCTATGAATGGTGTGATGAGATTCAGAAAGAAAGGGAAGTTGTGCCTTTGGATCATTGGTCCTTTTGAAATTTTAGAAAGGATGGGGTCAGTTGCTTATAAGTTGGCTTTTCCACCAATGTTGTATGAAGTTCATAATGTGTTTCATGTGTTGATGCCTTGTAAGTACGTTGTCGATCCTACACATGTGATAGAATATAAACCAGTTGAGTTAAAAGTGAACCTGTTCTATGAAGAGCCAATTAAATATTTTTGGCAAGGGAACAACGAGTTTTGTGAAATAAGGCCATCTAGTTGGTTAAAGTTTTGTGGAGGAATCATAGCACAGAAGAAGGTAGTGGGGAGCGAGAAGAAGTCACGAGAACTAAGTACCCTCAACCCTTTACCGTGCAGTGAAACTTTTCGAAGACGAAAAGCCTTTTTAGGTGGGTAGTACTGTAACGCCCCGTTACGAGGTAATTAAAATCAATATTAATATTTTTAAATAATATTAGTCAGGCTTGATCGATTAATTGGAACAGAATATCGTGTTCTTTTAATAAGGGCATTATGGTATTTTTCTTGAAAACCTCGAAACTTGAACCTTGTGATTTGATTAATATTTTGACATAAAATTAATCGTCTCGATGTCAAGATTCTAACACAATTGACAGTTTGTCATTCTGAGGCCCGGTGATCAAGATATAGACGTTTTAAGGTGAGTTGTAGTTTCGTAAATATTACAACTCGATATTTTAACCTAAGACGACTTCCCATTTACAATTTTTCTCTCTTCTCTCCCTCTCACGCCGCGCCCCTGAGAAACCCGGGAAGTTTGTTCAATTCGTTCATCGTTTGATCATCGTTTCTTGTTGCGATCTTGAATTTAGAGTGGTTGGGGGTCATCTTTTTCAATAAAAAATGTAAAAGTTTCTTCTCCTCTTGAACTCTCCATGGAGCCACCGCCCCTAGGGCTTCTAATATTATGTTGGTTTCATCGAATTTTGTTGTTAGATGCTTGATTTGATCGTGGTGAGTCGTTAGGCGAAGATTGAAGGTTGATTCCATGAGTTTCTAACCTTGGGTAAGTGTTTTGGATAATTTTATTTATCATTGAAATTCTAAAAAATTGAGTTAGTGTTTAAATTTATGAATTACCCTCCTTGAAACCCAACCCCCATCACTTACCAATTCCCAGACCAAAGCCTTATTTCCAATCGATTTTGATCCACCTTGCCTAAAATCAAAACCCATCAAAATCGATCTCCCAGAACTTGAACCCGCAACCAAATCGTGACCCGAAGGCCACGGTTTGGCCACAGCAAGGGGACAGCAACACCGTGACTGTCCCCTTCCCAAACGACGATCCGTTCGTCATTTGTTTTCCCCGTTCTTCGAGCCGTCGAACCCCAAACCTTTTTACACCTTTTGGGACTTTTTTAGCATGAATTTTAATTGTTTCGGACCTTCATTTCAGGTCTAGTTCGTAGTGGGAACTAGCGTAAAAATTTGGAATTTAGCGAAATTCAAGGTGAGTTAATCGGTTTGATCAATGGCAGAGTTTTAGAGAAATCTAAAGCTCATACCATAGCTTGTATGATTCTATATAATTATTTATGATATTCTGGATATTTAGGAAGAGAATTTATAATGGGAACATCCGAAAATTGCTCAGGAAAAATTATTTTCGGTTAGAACTAGTTTAGGTGTTTTTCAACGGATTTTGGTATTTTAAGTTTTGATTTAATTCTGATTGTTAACGAATCTAATTCTGAAATGTTTGGGAGTTTAAGATGTTCATTTTCCATGAATTTTGATTCAAGAAGTGTTAGATTTGATTTTTCGGTATTTCTGCAGTTTTCGCCAGTTTTACTATTTTTCGGCATTTTTGTGAATTGAATGTAATTTGATTGGGCTGCTGTATTTTAATATTAAATATTGAATTTGAATTAACATTAACATGTGTATAATGTAGAGGAAGTTGAGATTGATGGTCTATCAAGTTGTGAATTTCTAGTATTAAGGCTACAAGCTTATTACTAAGAATATGATTAGTTATGGAAAAGTCCATAACCAGGTACTAATTATCATTGCTCATAAGAATGATTTATTAGGGGAGTCAGTTATAGTTGCGGCTATAACCAGGTACTAGGAAGTGATAGTAGTCTCGAGGGACCGTCTTCTTAGTGTTGTATGTTATTTAGTTGTTTTGATATTTTAGAATTAGCTAGTTGTCTGGAAGTATTAAGTCTTGATGATGAGAGTTTTTAAGTGAAATCATTGGGTATGAAACTAGTGAGAGTTGTCTATCCATGTAACGTGAGCTTATTGAAAAACCTTGAATATGGAATTTGAGTTAATTGCCTATTATTGTATTGGATTGCGATTGAGTTTAAGTGACGCTTTGAGTGTAAGAGTTATTGGAGAGTGTTGAGTGCTTGGGACTCGGTATGAATTGTTAAAGACTATTTAAAACTTTACCAGTTGATTAAATCGTTTTCTCATTGGATTTAGCCTCACAGTGCTATAATTTTTTTTTCAGGTAATGATGGACTAAGTGGTGGCGGTTGATGATGTGGAGAAGATGAGGGGTTCATGTCGTGGTGGCCGCCTATTATTTATTCGTTATTAATAATGAATAAAGTATTGGGTTTATTCGGTTTTTGTTGAGTTATTGAATTTTGAAAATTTCTATTCATTATTTGCTTTGATTGTTTTAAGACAATGTGTTAGTTTTACATTGGTTTTCATTTAACTTTTATAACTTCGAAGTTATTGTTTTAATTAAATGTTTATTTTGATTTATTGAATTTTCATATTTTCAATAAAAGTTATTTATTGAGTCTTCTGCTACTTTAATTATGTTTGTTTTAAACTTTGAAAAGTCGGGTCTTTACAAGAATAAATGTGATTGGTCCGATAAAGCCGAAAGCTTCAAATGGTCACCATTTCATTCTAGTTGTTTAAAGATTCTTGAAAAAAGAAATCATATGTCGATATGGATTGCCTAAGCAGATTATCACTAATAATGCTAAGAATTTTAATAACAAGTTGATGACAGAGTTTTGTGAAGAGATGACAATCAATCATTCAAACTCGACTGCTTACTGACCCAAGATGAATGACGCTGTGGAAGCAGCTAATAAGAACATCAAGAAGATCATGGGAAAAATGATGATTACATATAAAGACTGGCACGAGATGCTTCCTTATGCATTACATGGTTACCGCACAGCTATTTGCACATCTACTGGGACAACACCATTTTCTCTTGTTTATGGTATAGAGGTTGTCCTTCTAATTGAAGTAGAAATCCCATCTCTCAGAGTTTTAATGGAAGCAAAGCTAGAAGAAGCATAATGGATTCTTAGTAGATATGATCAATTAAATTACATTGAGGGAAAGGGACTAACCACACTTTGTCGAGGCCAACTTTACCAAAGAAGAATGACACGGGCGTATTAGAAGAAAGTACACCCTTGACATTTTCAAGAAGGAGATTTAGTTTTGAAAATGATTCTTCCTTTCATGAAGGATTAAAGAGGGAAATAGACTCCGAATTATAAAGGTCCATACGTAGTAAAGAAAGCTTTTTCAGGAGGGGCCCTGATGTTGACTAATATGGATAGGGAGGACTTACCAAACCCGATCAATTCAGATGTAGTCAAGAGATATTTCGCATAATGATGAATTCACCAAGCAAGCATTATTGTCAGAATATAAGTTACTTTTCGGAAAGCTCAATTAATGTATTTATTTCTTTATTTATAGTCTTTGTCTCACTGAGTTTGTACTGCCATTCTAGCCATAAATCTCAAACTTATATCATTAATAAAATGACCTTTTTGAATCTCTGATCATCGATCTATATCATTGTTCTTATTTGAACCAACTCTTGTCTACATGAGATTGCTATTTCTATTACTTTGACCTTATTCACATGGATAGATATTCTTTTTAAATGCAAGTTGATAAATAGAGAAAACAAAATAGAGAGAGAGAGAAGAAGAAAAAAAGTGAATTATTTCTTGCATTAGAATGAAAATGGATTTCAAAATAAAGTTGTAATGTTCAAGTTAACGACACTGTGGCAAATTTTACTAGGAGCAAAATTTGATTCTATTACGGAAGAACGTTTTATCATCATGATATTCAGCACTGAGCAAAATGATGTTTTGACATCGACAAATTGAGAAAGAATACTGGGGAAAATTTTGTTTTTTTTGGGCTATAAAGCATCATCACTTACGACTATAAATGAATATTGGGGCAGTTTTGGATTCAGGATTTATTTCGTTTTGAGCTGTGAGATACCGTCGCTTGGAAGGGTTTAATGATATTCGACGCTAGGACAATTTGAGAAGATTTGAACCATTAGAGTGATACTTTGTTGGTTCATGGATTGTTTTATCACTTTCAATGTTAAGGAAAATCATGTTGAGTTGGTTTAAAAAATATGTGTGTTTTTTTTAATAATAATGATAAAAAAGGAATTTTGTTGAGTTCGTCATTAATTTTGTCAGCATTTCAAGAATGGATGTCCACATATCACAATTTAGTCGTCATTGTTTTATAAAAATGCATATATTCCTTTTTTCAGTCAAATATTGAATCATCATTTTTGTTACTGATCATATCGAGGTTAAGTGCTGATATGTATCATTTTTATTTCTTGTTCCTGATCATATCGAGGGTGAATTGTCGATATGTATCATTTTTATTTCTTGTTCCTGATCATATCGAGGGTGAAGTGCTGATATGTATTATTTATTATTTCATGTTCCTGATCATATCAAGGGAGAAGTGTTGATATGTATCATTTTATTTTCTATTCCTGATCATATTGAGGGTGAAGTGCCGATATGTATTATTTTTTTTATTTTATGTTCCTGATCGTATCGAGGGAGAAGTGCTGATATGTATCATTTTTAATTTATGTTCCTGATCATATCGAGGATGAAGCGCCGATATGTTTTATTTTTATTTTCTGTTTCTGATCATATCGAGGGTGAAGTACCGATATACATCATTTATTTCTTGTTCCTGATCATATCGAGGTTGAAGTGCCGATATACATCATTTTTATTTAATTGTTCCTGATCATATCGAGGGTGAAGTGCCGATATGGATCGAAGTTCTCCATTTGAATTTTGTATAATTATAAATAATATCAAATGAGTTGAGGTCTACACGTTTGTTCACCTTCTAATTCTATAAGATGAACAAACGGGGAAAACTATAGACATCTTTTTTCGTCCGTTGTTATTTAAATTTAATTCTAATTGTGGAAAAGAAAATAAAAAGAAAGATTTGATTTATGTTTATTTAAAATTAATAAATAGATTTTTAGGGTAAATGCAATTACAATTTTTTTTTGTTCTAGTGATTTATTAGTAAGAATAAAGATAAAATAATAAAAAATAAGAATATGTCAAATTTAGTTAAAATTGATTTGAATTGATTTGTTTACAAATAGAAATATTTGGAGAACAATACTTAAGGAGAATCAAATTAAATTTGGGAAATATGGGTAGGAGAAATTATTTTTATAAGTTGTCAAATAAAATAAAAATCCTATTTTTACATGATTTTGGGATGAATTAAAAAATTGATTTTATTCTCATTTATTATTTTCCTAATCTTAATTTTTCATTGGGCTATAAAAAGGACCCTCATTCAACCCCAAAAGACACAAAAAAAAAATATCAACTAGCAACCATGAGTAATTCTTTTCTTTTGTTTTTGACAGTGCAATTTCTCTTCTCTCTTTTCTCATTTTTTTCATCTGTTACGTGAAACCTAGGGCATAATCCATCCTTTCCATAAGCATAAACCCTTTTCCTTCAACATTTAAATCCAAATCACCATAACCATTCCTTTCGTTTCGTTCTTTTTCATTCACAAAAAAATACAATACCCAAACTTTTCATTCCATTTAACCAAAATCTCTTATCCACACTTAAGAAACTCAGTCCATGCTCACCGGAAAGTTACCCACATCGTCGGTGCTAAAGATTCACATTTGTAACGTCCCGTTATTTTGAAGTGATTTTTTTTTATTATTTATTTTATTTAATATTGTTTATTTATTTATTTATTTCAATTTAAGTATTTAGTTAATTATTATTTTGTAATTTCGATTTTAGTAGTTAATTTCGACCGAAATTCGTTTTAATCGTTTTAATACTTTAATTTTCGTTTCGGTGACATTAATAATTATTAATAGGCCAATTAATAATTATTAATCACCTTTAGATTTATTTAAGAGCATCGGGTTTCGATTTAGAAGTCAAAAGTCATAAAAGGACGTAACCGTCATTTCCAATTTCTTAAAAATATCCAAACACTATTCATAATCTTCTTTAAATGCATCATTTGACCAAAGTTGACCCCAAAACCTCTCATTTTCTTCTCTTGGCCGAAACTTCAAGGTTTGGGGGGGATTTTTTTGGGTTTTGCTCAATTCTCGGCGGATCGACTCGATTTCGGTTGCATCGGAAAGCCATCGAGTCTAGGATCCTTTTCCACCTAACCATCGTGCTTGCCACCCGTGTTATACGGAGTTCTCGGTAAGTAAAGCTTCAAACCCTAAGCTCCAAATAGTGTTTTAATGGAGTTTTTGTTGGTTTCCTTCGATTTCGTGTTGTGAAACTCGGTGTTTGTTAATACGGGAGTTGTTTTAAGTGTTTTTGGAAACAATCCCTTAACCCTAAAACCGAGTTTAACTGAAACCCTTCCCGTTTGAAATTTACCTTTTTGGGTTTGATTATGGGTTATTTATTGTTGAATTATTGTTTATTTAAATTCAATTCGGGAAATGGCATAACGTTCAAAAACCCTAATTATCGATACCCATTGAAATCGGGAATATCGAATTTGTTTAAAACCAACTCGAAACACCTCTAAAGTACCTAAAAGCCGGAAAACCAAACCCGAGACCCACTTTTCATGGGAGGGCCGAGAGCCTCATAGTAGGGTTTATGAGGTTGATCGTTGTTTTGAGCTTTTAGATGTTATTTGATCGATGTATGTTTATTTATTAATTGTTAGATATAATTAATTGTAGGTGTTTTAGATCATTGTTTGATCGTGCTTTCGGAACTTGGAGCGAACTCTTATTTGGCAAAGGTGAGAATAGTTAGGATTTAAAGTATTTATAGAAAGCGAATAAGTACGATGATTTGTAGAATCAGAAACTAAGATTAGAATCCAATCTAAGATTAGAGGGATGTGAGATAGTGCCTTAGGATTTGAAGTTAATCCTTTAAGCGAGAAACTTAGGATTTCTCGATGAAAGCCCCGAATCTTAGAAGATTCTAAGTTAGATTAGTTTCGGAGTTTAAGATGGATCATTGGAAGTTAAATGATCCAAGACTTTTATAAAGAACGATTAATAGAACCTCGGATTATTGGAAGTTTAGAATCCTTGAAGGTTTAGGTTAATCGTTATGTTTTGACTCTACTTTTATTTATTGATACCAGAGTTCGATCGACATATCGTTCGTCCGAGATTACTATCTATTTTACTTATGCCCCTTTACTTTATGTAGTTTCGATTACTTTAATTCCACACTTTACTTATTTACTTTTACAAAGATATGCAAGCATATGCATATCATATTGCACCATAACATTTCGCAACATGCATTGAAAAAGAAAAGAAAGGGAGAATGTTGGAGCCTATGGGTAGTATCCGCATCACCTTCAGAAAAAGAAAAGAAAGAAAAGAAAGAAGGAGTTGAATGGTAAGTTGCGGACGTACACGTTGCTTCTCATTTAGGAGGAGTTGAACTATTAGTTACGGACGTACACATTACTTCTCATGCATAGGGAGTTGAATGGTAAGTTACGAGTGGTACACATTGCTTCCTCATGCATAAGGGCAATGCGAAATCCTACGGGATGTCCTCATACATTCATACTTATGATTGATGTATTTGAGAGTCGAAATGTTATATTTATGCAAAGTTTTATTTATTATTCTTAGTTATGTCATAATAAGTAATTGGATGAGGATTGACTATGAGTGTAGTAATATCATCCTTTGGGAGAATAAGAATTTGAAGTAAACCTTGTATATAGTATAAGGTATATATGGAAAATGAGATATAAATGCTATATGCATTTACGAAACCATACCAGAAATATTTGGAATGTAGTTCCACAATTATATTGAAGAATTGGTAAGTAAAAGTGGAACACTTTGTTATAAACTCTTTGAATTAATGATAGCAAAGAGTAAGTATGTTCTTGGACATAAATCGAAATGCGAGTTTGAGGTCTATTCTTACTTTTTATTCTTTTTATTCTCACTGGGCTTAGTTTGTTAGCTCATGATATTACAAATATTTCAGGTAATGTTTGGGATCGTGGAAGAGGAGCTGGTGCGCGCTTGATCGAGAGGATGATGATTTCGAGATGGACTAAATAGTTGTAAAAAATCCATGTACATGGTCTTGTGAAATTTATATCATTTTGATGATTTGTACTTTGTAATTAGCTCATAAGAGCTTATTGTCATTGATTTATGATTATAATCATTTTGAACTCCTGGATAGGAACTTAATGTTCCTTGTGTATTTTAGATTTTGAAATTAAGATGTAAACAGGTTTTGGCCAACAAATTTGTAAACATAATCACGCCAATTTTTCTTAAAATAAAAGACTTCCGCTGTGTATTCTAATTTAATTTATTTAAAAATGTCGGGTCGTCACACTATCTTTTTAAGTATCAAATAATTAAATAAATATATTGAAAATATATTTTGAATAATTATAATATAATATCTTATTCCCTAATAAGATATTTCATATTTTAATTTAAATTAATCTTCATTAATTTAAATAATTATTTCCATATCTAAATATTTAAATTAATCATATTAATTTAAATAAAAGATATCACAAATATTTTTCAAATAAAATGCAAAAATAATTGGTAAACTATTTACCAAAGTGGTATGTGACCCCACCATGGGTAACACGCCCATATCATCATCCAATGGTAATATTGGACATTTTATTTTTCCTCTATTTATTTAATAGAAAAATTGCATTAAATGTTTAATTAAATAAATAAACTCTTTTATTTATTTAATTCCCTTTTAATTTGACAATTCAAATTAATTAATTAAATAGATTCCTCTATTTAACTTCCCAAAAAAATTAATCAAATAGACTTTTTTATTTGTAATATCTTCAATTAAATAGACTCATCTATTTAATTTCCATTAAATAAAGAATTAAATAGACTCCTCTATTTAATTTCTTTTAATTAATCAAATAGACTCCTTGATTTATTTTTCTCAATTTTCAAGGTGATTAATCATGTTCTCAATTACATGTGATAGCTCAGAGGACTTAATCGACCTATAGGACTAAGCTCCAATGATCTAGAATAGCATTAATGAAACTCCTTTAATCAATTAATTCTTATTCATTAACTCATAGATAACTACACTATATATCTAGAGTTGCACTCTTAGTACTATAGACATTGTTATGCCCATTGGCTAAAATCATTAAGTATACTTTGATCCTTTAGAAGTAGTTCGTATCCATGGCTAGGTAATTTTACCGTATAAACCTCCATGATACATCTTGTTCCTTAATCCTAAATGATTCTCTAATGAACAACCTTACATAATCTCCATAATGCGTCTTTACTTTTTTGGTGATCAGAAGAATATAGGGCCTCACTGTTCAATCACCCGAATCAGTCCATAAGGGATCTTCTTATCTATTTTCCTAAGAGGAAAAGAGTGAATTTCAATCTTATGTAATTATGTTCCTAGCTATAAGCAAGATACAATCCCCAAAGTGGGAGGCATATTGAGCGAACTATATCGAGTCACTCTTACCCATGTAAATCAAAGGTTTGTCTCTTGCGAATAGGAGTTCGTAATCCACTCAAGATTAAGATCAATTATACATTTTCAACCGATCGATATACGAGGTGTCTTTCTATAATGGTTTTACCATAAAACAGTAAGTATATATTAGTCTAGTCTACTACAATCTCTATTACAGCAACACCCCCTGTAACGACCCGATTTTCCGTTAAATTCTTTAAATTCAAATGCACAGCGGAAGACTTAATTTTTAAAGAAAAACGGCATGGGTTCGTTTAAAAGTCGAATAATCAAAACCTGTTTTACAACCCAAAGTCCAGAAAAAGCTATAAATCGGGAATGCACATTCCAAAGTAAAGTTTAATCATAAAAACATCAAAATACTTTACACATACACCCTTCACGGGCTCAAAATGACACAAAGCATGTAAAAAGTATATGATTACAAGCATTTTACTAATGCTTGTCAAAAGTGTTTAATATTGTCCCTTACACCACCTCGAACAGTCAAGCGACACCATTTCGTCTACCTCGCTTCTTAGGACGGGGTTTACCTGAAAATATTGTGGTGTAGCACCATTAGCAAACAATGCTAGTGAGAGTAAAATGAAAGCAAGTAATCCTATGAACTAAATCTCATACCTGAAATCGTGACCAAAGGCCTAAATGTTCATTATTACCTATAACCACATTCCAATTTCCATGTAAACATAAGATAGTATCATACTACCCGTATTCGTCATTCAAAACCATGAGATGGAAAATAAAGACTTAAAGTAAAATTAACATTCACAACTAAGTCTCACTACACGTTTCTAAAGATTAGGTAAAAATAACATTAACTATCTTTATTACCAAATAAGTTTCATCGTATCGTGCTATTGTATGGATCGAAATCAACATACCACGTCACGGTCATACCATGTCACAACCATCGCACCATGATACGTATGGATCCGAATCAACATACTATCATGTGCCGTATCATAGATCATAATACCATGGTACGTGCGGATCCGAATCCACGTACTACCATGTACCATATCACAACCATCGTCACGGGTATACCATATGGATAAATATCGCATACTAAGCCCGCACGTATTACCATATCACAACCATCGCATATCAGGAGTTTCACCATATCGGATATCAGGAATTTCACCATAGGTATCAGGAATTTCACCATAGGTATCAGGAATTTCACCATAGGTATCAGGAATTTCACCATATCGGATATCAGGAATTTCACCATATCGGATATCAGGAATTTCACCATAGGTATCAGGAATTTCACCATAGGTATCAGGAATTTCACCATAGGTATCAGGAATTTCACCATAGGTATCAGGAATTTCACCATAGGTATCAGGAATTTCACCATAGGTATCATGATATGTATGGATCGAAATCGACATACTATCATGTGCTAGTTACAAACCAAAGTACCAACATCACACCATGACTACGTATGGATCGAAATCAACATACTATCATGTGCTAGTTACTAAGTGCTCAAAGTTCCCACAAATTCATCACACCATGATACGTATGGATCGAATCAACATACTATCATGTGTGAATCATTGTGCCCTAGGTCTCCAATAAGTTAGCTAAACTCCGAAGAAGTCTACTAAGTTAAAAAGAAACCTAACGAGCTATAATACACGAGTTACTACTCAAGTGCATCTTCTAATTACTTTACTTCCAAAGTCATCCAAGTGACTTCAAAACCAACAAAGTAACTTCTAAATCAACCGAAGTAACTTCCAAATCAACTTTCATCTAACATCTCCAAATCACGTTACCATACTTCCAAACCTCCCCGATGATCTCTAATCATCGAACTAACCATAAGTCCACCTTTCTCCACACACACTTCCGAATTAAAGTTTCCACCCAAAACTTAATTCTAAGAAGTTAACCCCCTCTTAACATTGATAAACAATTACATAATGAAACTAAATTCATAAAATTGCTAACTATCATATTAAACTCACCTTAGCCAAATAACTCCAAATCACCACTTTTCACGAAACAACAACCGAGCAATCGCACCTACTAATTCACCAATTGCACAACATATTACAACTCATAACTAATATGCGAACAAGTGTGCAATTTCGGGTGAATAGTGATTTCGGATGAATAGTGTTTTCGGGTGAATAGTGTTTTCACGTGAATAGTGATTTTCGAAAATCCGGGTTCAAAATCGTCAAATTCCATGATACTCATTCATGATTTCAACATCAAAACTCAATTACAATAAAAAACGAACAAAACCATATAAAAAGTTTTGAAAACTCACTTTTTAGGATTTCCCTTAGAGAACGGGAAACTTCGAAAAGCTAGGTTGGATAGGTAGCCCTCGTCCCTACCAATCCAACGCAACCGAAAAACACGACGATCCACCGAGAAACGAAAGAGAAACGAAGAAAAGAAAATCCACTTCAATGGTGGAATGGCTCACGGCTTGGAGGAGAAAAGGAGGAAGAAGATGACCACTTTTTGCTTAATAGCTAAGTTAAAAAGATGATAGTTAAGAAAAATATCTAGATATTTTAGGGTTTGGGTAATTACGGTTTTGCCCTTTTTGACCTTTTGCTTATAAATCGAAAACCGATGGTCGTAAAAATATCTAAATGTGTCTAATAATTATTAATTGGCCCGTTAATAATTATTAGAGTCACCAAACGAATTAAAAACGATAAAAAGGATTTTCGGACGGAAATAACTAATAAAACTGGAATTATTAATTTTAACTAATTTTAAAAGCTTTAAATAAATAAAAATAATAAAATAATAAAATAAAAAAAAAAAATTTACCTCTAAAAGTAACGGGACGTTACAGACTACCCTCCTTAAAAGACTTTTCATCCTCGAAAAGTGCACTTACCAAGTGATAAGCGAGGGTACTTACACTACATCTCGTCCTCACGTTACTACGTATCTCCTTCAACACTTGGTTCTTCCACAGAACTTTAACCAAGTCTAAAAGTTCTTGCAACTGACTTTTCAACTCTCTGAGCTCAGCTGGTGTCACACGATAAGGTGCCTTGGACAATGGCATTGTCCCCTGGTATCACCTCTATCCTGGAAGTCTAACTCCCTACCTGGTGGCAAACCAGGTAACTCATCAGGGAAAACATAAACGAAATCCCTCACAACGGGTACAGAAACTAGGGTGGTCACACTAACAGATGTGTCAACTACACTAGCTAAGTAACCCCAAGCACCATCATACAAAAGTGCTCTAGCCTGGATCACCGAGATAACCACAGGTGTCACCTTGCCTCGGATCCCGTGAAAGCGTAAACTAGTCCCACATGGACCAATAAAGTCTACCACTTTCTCACTACAACCGATAATGGCGTGGTTGGCTGATAGCCAATCCATCTCCAAAATGATAACAAAGTCAGTCAACAAAGATGGTAGGTTGCAAGGCTCGTACCTGTCCTCGTAATTCTGCCCTCAAACCTACGATAAATCTCCTCTTCTTACTCTCAAGATCAATAACCTGTCTGGTGGCAAACTTTGACAACCGGTCAAACTCTCTCTCATAATCCACAACAGCGCTACACTGCCTGGAGAGTAAGAAACTGAATCTCTAGTTGGTCACGTGTTTCCTCAGGATAGTACTTCTCAAAGAACTTCTTCCTGAACATCTCCCAACTAACAAGCAAATCAGGACTAAGAGTAATGGTTATACCATTCCACCAGTAAAGTGCATCATCAACTAATGAGTAGGTTCCACAGTGAACCTTCAGCTGATCTGGGCACTTAATAAACCCAAGTATTCTCTCAATCCTGGTAATCCACCTCTCCGCATCAGCCGGATCGGTAGATGTACCATCAAACTCAGGAGTATTATACCTGACATACTCCTTCAGAGTTTTCGCAGCATCAGTCACACTAGTCTGATCTACCACAGGAGCAGGTGATCTAACAGGTGGTATAACCGGATCAACATGTCCTCCACCTCGTAACAGATCCCTAAAGTACTCCTCAGAAACGGTAACACTGCGACCATGACTAGGTGGCTAATCTACTGGAGGCTCATCCTCCCGATACTCAGGTGGTGGTGTAACTGCTCTAGTACGGCCTCTGCCTCGTACTGCAGTTGGTACCCTACTCCTACCTCTCCTCGGTGCAACTGTCCTCGGAGGCATACTGAAATCACATCAGAAAATCCTCACATGAGTTACCAGGAAAGTAAAACCAAAAGTACACACAAACTAATCAAAAGGGAGCGTTCTAAGGATACCTGGCGCCGTTGACTTCGAGTGATGTTTGGACAATATTAAAATATGAAAAACATGCGATGCATGTGGTCTTCAGAACCAAAGAGGCTCTGATACCATCTGTAACGACCCGATTTTCCGTTAAATTCTTTAAATTCAAATGCACAGCGGAAGACTTAATTTTTAAAGAAAAACGGCATGGGTTCGTTTAAAAGTCGAATAATCAAAACCTATTTTACAACCCAAAGTCCAGAAAAAGCTATAAATCGGGAATGCACATTCCAAAGTAAAGTTTAATCATAAAAACATCAAAATACTTTACACATACACCCTTCACGGGCTCAAAATGACACAAAGCATGTAAAAAGTATATGATTACAAGCATTTTACTAATGCTTGTCAAAAGTGTTTAATATTGTCCCTTACACCACCTCGAACAGTCAAGCGACACCATTTCGTCTACCTCGCTTCTTAGGACGGGGTTTACCTGAAAATATTGTGGTGTAGCACCATTAGCAAACAATGCTAGTGAGAGTAAAATGAAAGCAAGTAATCCTATGAACTAAATCTCATACCGGAAATCGTGACCAAAGGCCTAAATGTTCATTATTACCTATAACCACATTCCAATTTCCATGTAAACATAAGATAGTATCATACTACCCGTATTCGTCATTCAAAACCATGAGATGGAAAATAAAGACTTAAAGTAAAATTAACATTCACAACTAAGTCTCACTACACGTTTCTAAAGATTAGGTAAAAATAACATTAACTATCTTTATTACCAAATAAGTTTCATCGTATCGTGCTATTGTATGGATCGAAATCAACATACCACGTCACGGTCATACCATGTCACAACCATCGCACCATGATACGTATGGATCCGAATCAACATACTATCATGTGCCGTATCATAGATCATAATACCATGGTACGTCCAGGATCCGAATCCACGTACTACCATGTACCATATCACAACCATCGCATCGGGTATACCATATGGATAAATATCGCATACTAAGCCCGTGCGGTATTACCATATCACAACCATCGCATCGGTATACCATATGGATAAATATCGCATACTAAGCCCGTACGGTATTACCATATCACAACCATCGCATATCAGGAGTTTCACCATATCGGATATCAGGAATTTCACCATAGGTATCAGGAATTTCACCATAGGTATCAGGAATTTCACCATAGGTATCAGGAATTTCACCATATCGGATATCAGGAATTTCACCATATCGGATATCAGGAATTTCACCATAGGTATCAGGAATTTCACCATAGGTATCAGGAATTTCACCATAGGTATCAGGAATTTCACCATAGGTATCAGGAATTTCACCATAGGTATCAGGAATTTCACCATAGGTATCATGATATGTATGGATCGAAATCGACATACTATCATGTGCTAGTTACAAACCAAAGTACCAACATCACACCATGACTACGTATGGATCGAAATCAACATACTATCATGTGCTAGTTACTAAGTGCTCAAAGTTCCCACAAATTCATCACACCATGATACGTATGGATCGAATCAACATACTATCATGTGTGAATCATTGTGCCCTAGGTCTCCAATAAGTTAGCTAAACTCCAAGAAGTCTACTAAGTTAAAAAGAAACCTAACGAGCTATAATACACGAGTTACTACTCAAGTGCATCTTCTAATTACTTTACTTCCAAAGTCATCCAAGTGACTTCAAAACCAACAAAGTAACTTCTAAATCAACCGAAGTAACTTCCAAATCAACTTTCATCTAACATCTCCAAATCACGTTACCATACTTCCAAACCTCCCCGATGATCTCTAATCATCGAACTAACCATAAGTCCACCTTTCTCCACACACACTTCCGAATTAAAGTTTCCACCCAAAACTTAATTCTAAGAAGTTAACCCCCTCTTAACATTGATAAACAATTACATAATGAAACTAAATTCATAAAATTGCTAACTATCATATTAAACTCACCTTAGCCAAATAACTCCAAATCACCACTTTTCACGAAACAACAACCGAGCAATCGCACCTACAATTCACCAATTGCACAACATATTACAACTCATAACTAATATGCGAACAAGTGTGCAATTTCGGGTGAATAGTGATTTCGGATGAATAGTGTTTTCGGGTGAATAGTGTTTTCACGTGAATAGTGATTTTCGAAAATCCGGGTTCAAAATCGTCAAATTCCATGATACTCATTCATGATTTCAACATCAAAACTCAATTACAATCAAAAACGAACAAAACCATATAAAAAGTTTTGAAAACTCACTTTTTAGGATTTCCCTTAGAGAACGGGAAACTTCGAAAAGCTAGGTTGGATAGGTAGCCCTCGTCCCTACCAATCCAACGCAACCGAAAACACGACGATCCACCGAGAAACGAAAGAGAAACGAAGAAAAGAAAATCCACTTCAATGGTGGAATGGCTCACGGCTTGGAGGAGAAAAGGAGGAAGAAGATGACCACTTTTTGCTTAATAGCTAAGTTAAAAAGATGATAGTTAAGAAAAATATCTAGATATTTTAGGGTTTGGGTAATTACGGTTTTGCCCTTTTTGACCTTTTGCTTATAAATCGAAAACCGATGGTCGTAAAAATATCTAAATGTGTCTAATAATTATTAATTGGCCCGTTAATAATTATTAGAGTCACCGAAACGAATTAAAACGATAAAAAGGATTTTCGGACGGAAATAACTAATAAAACTGGAATTATTAATTTTAACTAATTTTAAAAGCTTTAAATAAATAAAAATAATAAAATAATAAAATAAAAAAAAAAATTTTACCTCTAAAAGTAACGGGACGTTACACCCCCACTCACATGTCTCTATATGAGTGATCCAGATGAGATCACTTGTGCCAATTCACAAGTGGGTCATGTTTGTGGTATTATCATAAATAAGGCACCCAACCTTTATTCATGTACCATAGATTTTCGAGTCGAACTTAAGTGAATCTTCCTACATCACATGCTCATCTTAAGTTATCATAAGTAACTCTAGATCTTAAGATGGATTACATTCATTAAAAAATTATAAATGACAATGTACTAATTAATAATTCCGTTATTTATTTATAGTTTAATTGGATTACATAAGATTTACAGCAGAAACTCCAGCACTAATGTTGTTGAGATTAAGAGTTTTTTAGACTTGCAAGTTATTAAGGCGTTTTCTGCAAGATTTCTCTAATATTCCATCGGTGATGACGTAGCTGACAAAGAAAATGATAGATTTTATGCTAGCTAAAGAGTGTGTGAAGAGCTTTGAGGATCTCAAGAAGAGACTTATGACGACGTTGATGTTAGTGTCATCTGATAGATCAGGTGGGTTGACAGTTTATGTAGATGCTTCTAAGAAAGGATTGGGATATGTTTTGTTGCAGCACGGTAAGGTGATAGTCTATGCTTCCCGTCAGTTGAAGAAGCATGAGAAGAAGTATCTAACTCATGATATGGAGTTGCTAGTTGTAATGCATGCTTTGAAGACTTTTAGACATTACTTGTATGGTGAGAAGATTGTGATATACACCGATCATAAGAGCCTTAAGTATTTCTTCACTCAGAATGAAGATCCAGATAAGATGATTTGTAATCAATACAAAATGGATTGTATCAATAGTGTTGACATGATAATGTTCCCTAACCTTATCCATCTACTGTTAACTATTTGAGTTACTATCTCAACTAAATCCTCATGTATTACTTGTTTGGAATAGTGTCTTAGAACTTTTAATTATTTAATAAACATAATTTATTTCGAATAAATTAAATAAATAAACATAAGTTCTTTCTATTATCAATATTGATTCAATTGACGATATTAGAAATATATGTGAATATATTAATATTAAACATTCAAATAGTAAAACCCTAAGTTACTCTTATGAAATCATGACTAAGTAAGTGAGTCATACAAAAGGGTTAAAGTCGAGATGAGTAACTTGAAGTGTCTACAGTAAATGGATTATGTTTGGGAACCTTATCCTGGTAACACTATTAATAGCTGCCCATTTTGTATATAGACAAATGATCTAATCCTGATAATTCATATGGGTGACATGAAATGGAAGTATCATATGCAATGTTGATTGTATAAGACAAAACCATGATATTCAATCAATATCTCATTAGTTCAGTTTACGAGAAATGATCGAATATCAAACTAAGTTTATCAACCGTGATAAATCTCAATCCTGAGTGAAATTTGATTCACATGGTTGAGAGCAATCTGATATGAAAGCTCAATACACTCCTGTTTTGGGAACATAACGAGATAGTAGCTGGGAACACATTTACACGAGATGAAATTCATAACTTTCCTATAAATTAATAGTATCAGTGCGATACCTAAACATTTTAGGAACTTTAGGAAAATCCTTTAATATACTAATTCGAGACATGAACAAGTGGCGCCACGACTTCTATTGATCACATAAGTCTTTTATCTCTAGTTCGACTACAGATAATGTTCATTGGAGAATCAGCGGGAACACAAGGATAAAACGATAATTACAGGGGCAAAATAGTAAACATAATGTGACGACCCGACTTTTTAAATAATTTAAAATCAGATTGACAGCGGAAGACTTATTATTTTATAAAATTTGGCATGTATATGTTTAAAACTTGGACTATCCACAACCTGTATACATTTTCACAATCAGAGAAATTAAAAGTGAGGAAATACAATTCCTTTTCCAAAATTAAAAGAAGGTTATAACCATAAAACTTAAGACGAAAAGCTCTTAAGAGCTTATAAACAAATTTACATCTCAAAGACCGAAATCAAAACAAAATAAGATAAGATAAGCCCCGGGACTTTTAAATGACAACTAGTCCATCTCAGCATCATCATCATCTCGATCAAGCCGCACCAGCTCCTCTCTCATGACCTGAACACCTACAAATATTTGTAATATCATGAGCTAATAACTTAAGCCCAGTGAGAATAAACAGAATAAAAAGTAAAGTTAGACCCCAAACCCGTATCCGGATTCGTGTCCAAGAACATACTTACTTTTTGCTATCAATCCATTCAAAGAGTTTATATCAAGTGTTCCACTTTTACTTACCAATTCTCCAATATAATTGTGGAACTACATTCCAAGCATTTCTGGGTATGGTTTCGTAAATGCATATAGCATTTATATCTCATTTTCTTTATATACCTTATACTATATACAAGGTTTACATCAAATCTTATTCTCCCAAAATGAGATCTTCCAATTTATTGAGAAACTAGTTCTCTTACATATGTAATTTATTGAGAAACTAATTCTCTTACATATGTGTCACATAATGATTATATAAGGTTCAATATACCCTTGTATTCTCACATTATCCAATTCAATCTCATTCCTTTTTCCTATATCACTCGGCTATACATCAATTTCATTTTTTCTCTCTCTAGAAATGTACGTCTTACATAATATTTCATCTCTTTTCTCTATAGCAACTCAGGCTATAAAAGTTTACATTTTCTTATCAAAACCTCCAAAACTCAAGAATAACTTATGCTAAGCTCTCTCGGTCTTAACATATTTAAATAAAAACAGTTTTGATGAATGACAATAATAATAGCTCCCGCAGGCTATGTGTAAGCTCCCACAGGCTTTGTGATAGCTCCTGCAGGTTATGTGATAGCTCCCTCAGGCTATGTGATAGCTCCCGCAGGCTATGTGTAAGCTCCCGCAGGCTTTGTGGTATGCTATGAAAACTTTTTCAATAACAAGTAAAATAAATATAATCATTCATCATAATTGAAAGGGTATAAAAGTAAATAGATCGTGATGATGCAATATGATATGCATATGCTTTCAAAAGTAAATAAATATAAACTTTCAACATAATCTGAAGGACATAAAGGTAAAGTACTTAAAGTAAAGTGCATAAAGTAAAAGGATCATAGATGTCCTTATGCATAAAGTAAATAAATAGGAATTCCGGAAGAACAATAAGTAGATCTTACTTCCGATACTTTAAATAAAGTAGATCTTATCTTAAATATGTAATCTACACTTCCAAGGATTCTAAACTTCCAAATAAAATCCAAGGTTCTATTTTCGAATTCCTTTGACCATTCAATCTAAAAGTTTGGATCCTTTGTCTTCCAATGATCCATTCTAATCTCTGGAACGATTCTAACTTAGAACTTTCAAAAGTTCAATGTTCCCTAGAGAAACTTCAAAGAACTAGTTCCTAATCCTAAGGTCACTAGCTCACTTTCTTTTACTCTTAGATTCAAATCTTAATCTCAACTTCCGATCCTACAAACCGTTCAACTTATTCGGTTTCTAAATCTACTTTAAATCCTATTTATTCTCACCTTAGCCAAATTAGTTTTTGCTCCTAGTCTCCGAAAGCACGAACCATCAACGATCCGAAACACCTACAATTTAAAAGTATATCTAACGATCATTAATAAATCAAACATTGATCAATTAATATCTAAAAGCTCAAAACGACGAACAACCCCGAAAAAACCCAAGGGTGCTCTCGGCCCATCTAAAGAAAATGGGTTTCAGGTTCGGTTTTTCGGCTTTTAGGTACTTTAGAGGTGTTTCGAGTTGGTTTTAAGTAGTTTCAAAGTTCCCGATTTCAATGGGTATCGATGATTTAGGTTTTTGAACAATAATTGATTTCCCGAATTTAATTACAATAAACAATATATCAATAAATATAAACCCCAAAACAACCCCCACAATGTAAAATTCAAATGGGAAGGGCTTCGACTGAAACTCGGTTTTAGGGTTTAGGGAAAGTTGTCAAAATCACTAAAAACAACTACCGTACTTAAAATCATCGAGTTCCTCGGCAAGAAATCGAAGAATTAAAGAGAAAACTCCATTAAAACACTATTTGGAGCTTAGGGTTTGAACTTTAACTTACCAAGAAGTCCTTAGAACACGGATGGAAAGCACGATTGCTAGGTGGAGAAGAATCCTAGTACCGAGGGCTTTCCGATGCAACCGAAATCAAGTCGATCCGTCGAGAATCGAACAAAACCCGAAATTTTTTCCCCCACTCCTTGAAGCCACAGTTTGGAGAAGAAAATATGAGATGTTTTGGTCAACTTTGGTCAAATGGCAATTTAAAGAAGAATATGAATAGTGCTTTGGATATTTTTAAGAAATTGGAAATGACGGTTGCGTCCTTTAATGACTTTTGACTTATAAATCGAAACCCGAAGCTCTTAAATTAATCTAAAGGTGATTAATAATTATTAATTGGACTATTAATAATTATTAATGTCACCGAAGCAAATTTAAAGTATTAAAATGATTAAAAGAATTTCGGGCGAAATTAACTACTAAATTCTAAATTACAAAAATAATAATTAAACTAAATACTTAAATTGAAATAAATAAATAACATTAAATAAAATAAAATAAAAATAAATAAAAATTCACTTCAAAATAACGGGACGTTACACATAATCCGTCTGTAATCATGATGGTTCCACGTGAAGGATATATCACAAATATAAATAAAAGATAAACTAAATGGACATAACTCATTTATAGTGAGGGGAGCTCAACTTTGAATCTATAATGAAATTATTCATAGTTAAATAATAAGTAATTAACTGATTATGAGTTAATCACTTAATTGACTAATTATTAAGCCCATGATCGATAGGTCCATCAGGTCCCAATACTAGCCCAAATATCGTAGTCGCGAAATCACTTGAAGAAATTAATATAATTTAAGTAAGATACGTTACTTAAATAGGAAATATTAATTGTTTAAATATTGAGTATATTTAAAAGGTGATTAATATAAACATTATTAATTGTTTAAATAATGAGTTTATTTAAACATGAAATTAATAATGAAATATTATAAATTATTTAAATAAAGTATTTTATTTAGATAGTATTTAATAAATGAATTAATTAAGTTGGACTTATTTAATTTAAGAGAGAGATTCTAGCCCAATTGGATTAATGAACCCAATTAAAATTGGCACAAAATAATTAATTAAATAAATTAGATTTATATATTAATTATTATACAACTTTCGGCTATATATATATGCTAATTTTAGGAAGATGAAGGGCACCGATGTGGTACCGACCAAGGACCCTCTGATGATCAAGTTAGGTGAGGTAGGTGAAGTGCGCCGCAAGACAAAATGTATAGTTTGGGATCTGTGCACTTACTTGATTTGATAAGTTAACTGTGCCTTTATACTCCCTTGATCGTGGACCTGCTTGATTGGGCCAGTTAAGAACTAGGCTTTGATGGGCTTTCTTTCGGCTAGGTGGGGATTAGCTTCCCCAAATGATGATTTCGATGGGCCTTAACCCATGTGGACTGGTCCAACTTGCTCGACCCGTAAGAGGGAGATTTTTACCCTTTACAATTACATAGATTTATTTACCCAAAATAAAGCAAATAAAAGAAAAATAAGATATTTTCCTATTTATCTAGCCATTTTCGGCTAGATTTTCCATTAGCCTATAAATAAGAGACTTGGAACATTTATAAATAACACAACTCAATTCCTAAGAAATTGAAATTTTCTCTTCTCCTCTCCCTAGTGATTGTCGATTTTCATAGTTAAAATAGAAAGAAAAATTCTTTTTCTTCATCCTAATTTCTTCTAAAGTTCGATCCCACAATTGGTTTTTGCTTGTTCGATCGAGATATAGTGTAGAAGATCTAATGTTGAAGGCATTGATGTTGTAAAGAAACCTCCAACCAAATCTCCATAAAATACTCAATGTAAGTAAAGGATTTTATTTTTCAAATAACTAGCATGAATCTATATGTCTTTTATTATTTTGCATGATATTAAAGTAGATCCTGTTGGGATTGAGGCTTCTAAAATAAAGTTCTCAAGCGTAATTCCTATGGACCTTTCCTTGCAGTATAATATTAATCAAACGTAAATGCATAAACAGAGAATACTAACCCTTGTCGAGAAGTATCTGACGATTCCTCTCTTCTTTCTTTGTTATGATCTTGGGACCACCAAAAAGTCTTCCTCACTATGCACAACAGAGAAATGGTGCGTGGGCACTTTTCCTCCTTGGAAAAAGGAAGAGGGAAGAAAAATTTTCTTCCCTATACCACTATAGTGGTCGCGCAAGAGGGAGACGGGGAGAGGAATTTTCTGATCCTTTTCTCTTCTCTTAGTTGTGTGTTTTGGGGTCACCCCAAGATTCCTATTTATAGGAAAACAAAGGCCTCATAAAATTTTTGAATATCTTTTTAAGTATCAAATAATTAAATAAAGATATTAAAAATAAATTTTGAATAATTATAATATAATATCTTATTCCATAATAAGATATTTCATATTTTAATTTAAATTAATCTCCATTAATTTAAATAATTATTCCCATATCTAAATATTTAAATTAATCATATTAATTTAAATAAAAGATATCACAAATATATTTAAAATAAAATGCAAAAATAAATTGTAAACTATTTACCAATGTGGCGGTGACTCCACCATGGGTCACACGCCCATATCATCATCCAATGACAATATTGGACATTTTATTTTTCCTCTATTTATTTAATAGAAAATTTCCATTAAATATTTAATTAAATAAAAGGTAAAATGCAAATAAAACCCTTGTGGTCTTTTCAAAATGCATGAGCACTCCCTGGACTTTGAAAATGGCAAATCGCACTCCTGTGGTTCCAATTTTTTCAAACCAGACCCCTTCCCTTCAATGTCAATAATTTTCTTTTAGCCATAACTTCTTCGTTTGAACTCCAATTTGGATGATTCAAGATATTTTGGAATCTTCATTTCCGGCTTTACATAATCGTCACTTCGAAACTTTGAAATCATCAATAACCAAAAGAGTTAACGATGTCAATCATACCTAGTGTTTCGATGTTAATAAAATCTTTTATTTATTAATGATTTCAAAGTTTCGAAGTGACATTTATGTAGAGCCTAAAATGATGATTCCAAAACATCTTGAATCGTCCAAATCGGAGTTCAAACGAAGAAGTTGTGGCTAAAAGAAAATTATTGACATTGAATGGGAGGGGTCTAATTGAAAAAAATTGGAACCATAGGGGTGCAATTTGCCATTTTCAAAGTTCAGGGGGTGTTCATGCATTTTGAAAAGACCACAGGGGTTTTATTTGCATTTTACCCTTTTATTTATTTAATTCTCTTTTAATTTGGCAATTCAAATTAATTAATTAAATAGACTCCTATTTAATTTCCCATTAATTTTAGACAACCTCAAAATTAATCAAATAAACTCTTCTATTTTAATCTCCTCGATTAAATAGACCCCTCTATTTAATTTCTTTTAATTAATCAAAAAGACTCCTCTATTTATTTTTCTCGTTCTCAATTACATGTGATAGCTTAGATAGGACTAAGCTCCAATGATCTAGAATTACATTGATTAAACTCCTTTAATCAATTAATTGTTATTCTTTAACTCCTAGATAACTCCCCTATATATCTAGAGTTGCATTCTTAGTACTATAGACACAATTATGTCCATTGACTAAAATCATTAAGTATATTTTGATCCTTCACAAGTTCCTATCCATGGCTAGGTAATTTTACCTGACTAACCTCCATGATACATCTTGTTCCTTAAGCCCAACAGATTCTCTAATGAACAACCTTATATAATCTCCATTATGTGTCTTTGCTTTTTCCTTGAGCAGAGGAATATGGGGCCCCGTTGTTCAAGCACCTGAATCACTTCATAAGGGAACTACTTATCTATTTTCCTAAGAGGAAGAGAGTGAATTCCAATCTTGTGTAATTATGTTACCAGCTATAAGCAATATGCAATACTCAAAGTGAGAGGCATATTGAGTGAACTATATCAAGTCACTCTCACCCATGTAAATCAAAGGTTTGTCTCTTGCGAATAGGAGTTCGTAATCCACTCAAAATTAAGATCAATTATAAATGATCAACCGATAGATATACAAAGTGTCTTTCTGAACAGGTTTTACCAGAAGATAGTAAGTATATCTTAGACCAGTCTACTACAATCTTTATTACAGCAAGACCCATACTCACATGTCTCTATATGATTGATCCAGATTAGATCACTTATGCAAATTCACAAGTTGGCCGTGTTAGTGGTGTTATCAGAAATAAGGCACCCAACCTTTATTCATGTGCCACAGACTTTTACAGTTTCAACTTAAGTGAATCTTCCTGCATCACATGCTCACCTAAAGTTATCATAAGTAATTTTGGATCTTATGATTAACATTCATTAAATAATGACAATGTAAATATTACTAATTAATAGTTCCTTTATTTATATATATATAGTTTAATTCGATTACATAAGATTTAGGGCAGAAACCCCAAAAATCTCCCACCTGCACTAAAGCTTTATAGAGATTTATCTATTAATCCTAACTTACCCATATAACGCTCGAACACCTTAGCCGGAAGCGTTTTTGTAAATGGATCAACATTATTATCCTTAGAGGCTATCTTTTTCACTATAACATCTCTTCTTTGGACTATCTCTCTTATCAGGTGATACTTTCTATCTATGTGCTTTTCCCATTTGTGGCTTCTAAACTCTTTGGAGTTGACTACAGCACCACTATTATCACATAACAGTGTTATGGGTTTGTTTATATCTTGTACTAACTCCAGATCGGTTAGGAATTTCCTAAGCCAGACACCTTCTTTAACAGCTTCACAAGCGACAACATTCTCGGCCTCTATTGTGGAGTCAGCAATACAGCTTTGCTTAATACTCCTCCAAACAATGGCTTTACCATAAAGTGTGAAAACTGATTCAGACGTGGATTTCCTAGAATCCTTATCTTCCTAGATGTTAGAATCCATATACCCCTTGAGAATCAAGTTCTCTTTATCGTACACTAGCATATGTTCTCTCGTTCTCTGAAGATACTTGAGAATATTCTTGATCGCAACTCAATGTTCATAACCAGGGTTCGTGTAACAACCCGAATTTTCACCTAAGGGCATTTTAGCCATTTCACCAATTTTAATGTAAATGGATTCATTTAGAGTTCATTTTAACTGTCATGTCGTTACGAGTTTAACACAACTGGCCGTTCTTCAATTCGAGTCTCAAGTAAAAAGTTATAGCTTAAATACCGGTTGTGCCCTTATTCTTTATAATGTTTCTTAAGGGTATTTTAGTCTTTTGGAAGTCAACCTGATACATAAATTTCACAAACCCTAGACTCAAAAAAAAAATTGTCTTCTAAAATTCTACGTCTCTATCTCCAACAGTTGTGAACTATTTTCATCACTGGAATCGTTGATTCATCATCATCTTCCTTCGTTCTTTCAAGAGTCGTCAGAGTTCGTGTTAGTCTCAATTGAAATCACAGAAAAATACCTTTCAACCTCATTGTTTTTTAGGCATTTTTTCATTGGATTCATTTAATCTTAATCCTCCGTCGTTTCTGAGTAAATTCCACATTAAAATCACGTTTATTTGCACTATTTTCTTCAAGCTTAGTTCTTCATCTAAGTTCCTCGTTTCTCGCTAGAAAGTCAAGGGAAAGATCATTCAAACCCGTCATTTTCTCAGGTAATTTAGTTGGATTCTCTTTTAGTTTGCTTTCTATTATTTTCAAATCAATTATAAGCTTATTGGACGTTTCTTTCGTTGCTTATCTCTGGGTTTAGAGGTCACCAGATTCTTGGTTTTGCTTGTCAAAAAATTTGAAGTTATTGAGTTATTTTTGGATAATTTTTCATCGGATTCTTCATTCCTTTACGATCCTAAAAGATTTGCATTCTTCCCAGTAATTTTCTCGTTGAAAATAGCTCCACGTCAAGACTGAGAATGGTTCCGCCGAAGCGTAAGTCCCCTCCCTTACATTTTGCGTTTTTTTTAAGTTGTTGGCTTGAGGTTGAAGAATCGGTTCAACTGGTCTAGGCTGGTTCAGGGTCAATTTGAGGTCAATTTGAGCCGATTTTTGTCCCGTTAGTTCGGTTCTCACCAAATTAACTTTAATTTAATATTATTACAGATCTTAGGCATTATTAGAAGTAATATTGACTTATTTAAAGGTCGTTTGTTAGCCCGATTTACAATTAAGGTAGGTTAAATCCCTACTTAAAGACTTAAATTTGATATTATATGATTGGTTTATTGAATTAATATTATTGGGTGGTATTGACAACCAATTTATGTTATTAATCAAATTAGACATACATTAAACATAAAAATTATAAATTGATGCTTGAATGTATGTTAATAAAAGTTGATTTTTAAATTATTAATCACTAATAATTAATAACCCAATTATAAATGGTTTTAAATGATTTTATAAAACTTAGGATAATATTTAGAGACAATTATGACGTGATAGATTTAGTTAATTAATAAATATAAATAATAATTCAATGATTTTCATGTTGTGACTTGATTGTGTAAATTTCATCTCTTTTAGCTATTTGATATATGATTGTTGAGTTGTTTTAGATATTTATTCCTTATTGCTATTTTATTATCTTGCTTATGATTTGGGAGTTTTAATATTAATTGTTGTCTGATAATTGTTTGGTATTATTATATATAGTTGAGACTTTGGATATGAATTGTTTAGTTGATTATACTCAAATATATGATAATCATATTGGATAATGCGGTACGTATCCTAGTGGCCACTATGATACTATATTGTAAAGCCGAACACTGTGATTATGATATATCTAAGTAGTTGAGAAGAGATTGATAAGTGATTACCATGATGGATAGTGTAGGACGTATCATAGTAGCCACTATGATACTATATTATAAAGTTGAACATTGTGGTTATGATCTTTCTAAGCTGAGTTATGTTATTATTTTGTGAAGTTGTAGGCTAAGTACCTACTTGATTAATGTTGAGGATTGGAAGTGAACGAGAATCCATGTGTTATTGTTGGGAGTTGTATTATAATCTTATTTATTTGTTAAGTAATGGTTTAATCTGCTGAGCTAAAAACTTACGGTATTTCACGCCCTATAAACTTTTATTTGCAGGTATTTGTTTTGGCTAGTTAGGCACGTGACGAGGATGGAGCCACACTCGATGGTCGTTAGGAATTGTAATTTTATTTATCATTTATTTTCATCAGATTTTATTTTATGATTTCATTTATTATTTTAATTTCAGATGATCAGTTTATCAAACGTTTTCATTAAATTATATTTTTGATTTAATTTTGGCGCAAAAATAAACGTTTTGTTTTGATTAGTTCAATTATCGAGTAAAGCTTCCGCAATTTATTGTTTAACTCTGATTTATTTATGTTTTAAACGAGTCA
The DNA here is from genome assembly GCA_028015215.1 of Gynostemma pentaphyllum. Taxonomy (NCBI): domain Eukaryota; kingdom Viridiplantae; phylum Streptophyta; class Magnoliopsida; order Cucurbitales; family Cucurbitaceae; genus Gynostemma; species Gynostemma pentaphyllum. Next base: position 24,293,206 of record CM051354.1, read on the forward strand.
TTTATAATTTATTTAATTATTTTTGGTTATTTTAGGTCGGCTCATCACAGTTCGACTGATAATGGCTTACTATCCCTATTGTATAACAGATGTCCGGTCTAGTTCACAACATCTCATACATTAGACTTCAAACTGATGATGCATAAGGATACTGTCTCATACTCTCAATTTCTTGAGGAGTTTTAGGACATTGGTCCTTAGTCAAATAAATCTCATGCCTGAAAGGTAACGCTCATTTCTTGGATTTATCCATCCCATACTTGACAACTATCTTGTCAACATAGGATGTTTGAGACAACACTAATGTTCTATTCTTGGAATCCCTAATAATTTACATACCAAGAACATATTGAGCCTCTCCTAAATCTTTCATTTGGAATTTGTTAGCTAGCCATTTCTTAACATATGATAATACCCTTACATTATTCCCAATAAGTAAGATATCGTCCACGTATAGAATGAGAAATACCATATCTTTGTTGACTATCTTCTTGGAAACACAAGACTCATCAACATTTTGTTCAAAGCCATATGATTTGACCGTAGTGTCAAATCATTTGTTCCAAGACCGTGAAGCTTGCTTCAATCCATAAATGGATTTTAGCAACTTACAAACTTTTTGTCCTTCACCTTGAACAATGAATCTTTCTTGCTAGAGCATATAGATACTCTCATCAAGATAACCATTTAGAAATGTTGTCTTGACATCCATCTACCATATTTCATAATCGAAATGGGCAGCGATGGATAAAAGAGTTCTAATAGACTTTAACATAACAATAGGGGAGAAAGTTTCTTCATAGTCCACCCCTTTGCTACAAGTCTATCCTTGAAAGTCTCCACTCTCCCACCAGCTCCACGTTTCCTCTTGTAGATCCATTTGTAACCAGTGGGTTTTATCCCAACTGATTGATCTACAAGTTCCAAGACTGAGTTGGAGTACATGGACTCCATCTCAAGATCCATGGCTTTTAGCCATTTTTCTTTGTCAGCATCCACCATTACTTCAATACTACCATCATTGACCTGAGTTAAGCTCAAATATCGTTTAGGCAACTTAGGTGCCCTCCCACTACAATGAGGACTTAACTGAATTTTACTAGAATCTCTCTTCCTTCTTGAAGAACTAGTCAAGTCAACAACATTTGTTGGCTCAGTTGTGGTTTCACTTGGAATCATTTACTCTAGTACTAACTTACCAGGAGATTTGTGGTTTCCTATATAGTCTTCTTCCAAGAATGTAGCATTTATGGTTACAAATATCTTATTCTCGTCAGCACTATAAAACAACCAACCACGAGTCTCTTTAGGGTAGCCTACAAAAATGCATACCTTAAACCGTGATTCTAATTTCTTAGGGTTTGTTTTTCGCACATGGGCTGGACATCCCCATACTCAAAAGTGACGGCAAACTTACTTTACGTCCCGACCCGACCATAACTTAATTGGTGTTTCTAAAATACTTTTAGAAGGTACACTATTTAGGATGTATAACGCAATCTCTAATGTGTAACCCCACAAAGATTCTGGTAATGATGAATAGCTCATCATTGATCTTGTTATTTCGAGTAAGATTCTATTTCTTCTTTCAGCTACATCATTCTACTACGGTGTACCAAGTTCTAAAAGTTGGGAAGTAATCCCATTTTCTACCAAGTAGTCTTTGAACTTATATAGTCCATATACTCCCCACCACGATCAGATCAAAGTTTCTTGATAGATTTACCAAGTTGATTTTCAACCTCAGCTTTGAACTCCTTGATCTTTTCAAGAGTTTCCGACTTGAATTGAAACATGTAAATGTACCCATATATCTTGAGTAGTCATCTATTTAAGACACATAGTACTCATATCCACCTCTACTGTAAAGACTCGAATTTTCTCAAATCTTTAAATAAGAAGAAAACAGAGGAAGACTTTGTTTTTATAAAAATTTGGCATGAAACCGTTTAAAATGTGAACTATCAAAACCTGTTTACATGGGCCCATTTCAGAGAAAGTAAAAACAAAGATGTACATACTCCATTTCATGACAAAATCAAAAGAAATAGACTCGATAATATGTACAACAATCTTAGGCTCTCATTATCCACAAAATATAAGTTTAAAGACAACAACATATAATGTTTCATCTAGCATTCGTAGAATGCCCCAAAATATACACGTAAAGTCCATGTCCCGAAAACCATCTACTCGTGATCAAGCAACACCATCTTCTCCACCTCGTACCCTACTAAGAGTATTACCTGAAAAAGTTTAAGTGTAGCAACATTAACATAAAAATGCTAGTGAGAATAAGATGGATGCAAGCACTTCTATGGACCGAATCCCATATCGAAAAATGTGTCCAAATAATCCTAACGTGCTCTTACTACCCATTCAATATTCCCAAGTACTTTACATAAGAAAATTAATCCATTCTACTAGATCGAACTTTCGAAAAGTAAACATTCAAGCTTGTAAAAAAAAGTACTAAAACAACTAAAGCATATTAAAGTAAATTTCTATCATTTACGTCATTCCACACGTTATTTCACATTGTGACCACATTGTCACATTTCACAATTCAACCGTGACCACTTGTCACCAATCACAACCACATCGTGACCTCACTGTCACCGTGACCACATTATCACCAATCACAACCATACTGTGACCTCACTGTCACCGTGACCTCACAGTCACCAATCACAATTATACCGTGACCTCACTGTCACCGTGACCTCACAGTCACCAATCACAAACCATACCGTGACCTCACTGTCACCAATCACAAACTGTACCGTGACCTCACTGTCACCAATCACAAACCGTACCGTGACCTCACTATCACCGTGGCCACATTGTCACCAATCACAACCTTACCGTGACCTCACTGTCACCGTGACCTCACCGTCACCGTGACCTCACCGTCACCAATCACAAACTGTACCGTGACCTCACTATCACCGTGATCTCACAGTCACCAATCACAAACCGTACCGTGACCTCATTGTCATCGTGACCTCAAAGTCATCCCAAACATAAATCGCATCGTGACCTATAACACCGTGACCTCACAATACCAAACATAAATCGTTATTATAACAAATATTATAACACTCTACTACTCCTCTTTGTTAGTACTAAATAGCGAATCTCATCACTAATAATATCATACTAACTCGATTCTACAAGAAAAATCTCTCCAAAGTCTCTTTTAACTACCTTATAACCACTCGAAATAAAAGGAGTATCTAATACTCTTCTCCAAATTCACGAATCTAATTCTCCTCGAGAATATAACTTAATCCACCAATAACATCTTACTTTAAACAACAACCAATCTTAACTAATTTTCCTTATGCACTTTCCTTAACTCCCAAATAACATACATTCTTGGAAAGTTCTAAAGTCTATTAACCCTCTTAACCTCGATCCAACATAAACGTCAAGCAATTCAAAAACATAAAAGTAATCACAACCATTTTAAACTCACCTTATAATCGAAGTCAACTCCGAATCACCGGTTGACCAAAAATCACGATCGATGCACGAAACCTATAATTAAAATACACCTAAGGTATATTAATTAACCAAATCGAATAACGATCGTCATGATACTAAAATAAAAGACAAAACAACCCGGAAATGCCCCCAAGAGGCCCACGGATCAAAGGGATTTCAAGGTGAAGTTGGTTTTCCGGATTTTTAAGCACTTTAAAAGGGTTTCGAGTTGGTTTCGGCACTTTGGAGGTTGGTAATATCAATGGGTAAACATGATTTAGGGTTTAGGTCAAAAGTTCAATCCCGAACAATTTAGTAAAATCATAAAACATATCAAATTCAAAACTCTAACCATCATGAAAAATGAGAATAACTCAAAGAAATGGCTTTTGGCTCAAACCCGATTCTAAGGTTTAGGGAAAGTTCTAAATATGCATAAAACAACTCCCTCGATCTAAATCTCCGAGTTCCCGAGCAAGAATTGGAAGATTAAAACCAAAATCACCATTAAAACACTATTTGAAGCTTTAGGTTTTGAACTTAAACATACCTTAAAGCCTTGAGAGAATGGATGGAAAGTTCGATTGGTAGGTTGGAAATGATACTCGGGCCCGTGGCTATCCAACGCAACCGAAATTATTACGATCCGCCAAGAATCAAAGAAAAACCAAAAATGGGGGAATTGGGAGGGAGACTCTCGGCCAAGAGGAAGAACAAGAGAGAAAAATGATGAGTTTTGTCTAATTTTGCTATATTTAAAGATGAATGAATAGTGTTTTAGATATTTAAGAATTTCGGAAATGACGCCTACGTCCTTTTCTTGCCTTAAGCTTTTAAAATGAAACCCGAACCACTTAAACTAGCCTAATGGTGATTAATAATTATTAATTGGCCTATTAATAATTATTAATACCATTGAAACTAATTTAAGCTAATTAAACAGTTAAAAAGGTTTCCGAACGAAATTAACTATTTACTTCTAAATAACAAATTCTAAAATTATCTTTAACACTTTAATTCAATAAATAAATAAATAAAATAATAATAAAAAAAATTTCACCTCAAAAATAACGGGACGTTACATCTACCCTTTACATTCATTGGACCACAAAGGTCTGAATGTATAAGCTTTAGTGGTTCTATGGCTCTATTTCCTTTAGCTGAGAAAGGATGCTTGGTCATTTTACCCTCTATACAGGATTCACAAACTGGGAGTGTATCAAGCTCTAAGTCACTTAGAGGTCCGCTTTTAACCAATATTTGAATTCTATTAAGGTTAATATGGCCAAACCTTAGATCTCATAGAAAAGTCGCATCTTTAAAAATTCAACCTCTACTTGTTCTAGACTCTGCGGTCTGGAACAAATCAATATTATAAAGTGTTACACATACGAAAGACCTTTGAATGCATAAATTATTATCTTCTAATCCTGAATAAATAAAGTTTTATTTTTTGAAAATATCAATTTTATTAATACCAAAATCTACGGTATAAGATTGTTTACGAATACAACCCAAAGAAACTATGTTCTGGTTTAAACCAGGAACATAATACACAATGTTCAGGAAAATAAACATTTTATTGCTAAAAGATAATTTTATATGAGCAACTATTTCAGCATCCACCATCTGCCCCACGATGTTCCTTAGAGACACTTCACCAGGCTTGATCCTTCTCCAAGGGTTACTTCCCATGTAAGAAGAGCATAAGTGATTAGTGGCTCTTGAATCAAGTATGCAGGTGGATTTAAAATCCTCCACATTAAAGGTTTTTAGGAATAATAAACCATATCTACCTTCTTTACCCTTTTTCTTCTCTTCTAAGAACTTGGGATAGTTCCATTTCCAATGCCCTTCATCGTTACAGTGATAGCACTTGCCCTTAGGAACTTTTTCACTCTTGGACTTCTTGGTAGGGTTGGTAGCTCCCTTACCCTTCTTCTTCCAAACTTTTTCTTCTTAGTACCTGAACCAAAGGCACCTTGAGCAGTAGCAACATTTTCCTCCAGAGCTTTCGTCTTCTTGCCTTTATGCAATATTGACCCGAAAGTCTGTAGCTCATTAAGAAGCTAGGACATATTCATGCCCACCTTGTTCAAAATATAATTACTTTTGAACGACATGAATCTTTCAAGAAGAGTTTTTATGATCATGCTGATCTAGCTAGTCTCGTCTATAGAGCCACCATTCATCTCAACCACATTCAGGTGAACCATCATGTTAAGGAAATGTTCCCTAACAGAAGTTCCCTCCTTCATGTGAGCATTCATGATGTACTTGAGAACCTCATGTTTGACTTGCTCAGTTGGCTTTCCAAACATTTCTTGAGCTGATTGCAGCATCTCATATGCTGTAGACAGAGGTTGACGTTTCTTATATACGACTTCAGTAAGTTTAGCCAAGATATAGACATGAGCTTTCTCGTTAGCCTTGATCTAGCGATCATAAGCCCCGACGTTCGAGCGTATTAGGCGGTGGTTTGGAGGACATTCCTTGAAATGGTGAATTTGAATACAACCATATGGTATGATGTTATTTCCAAGCGGAAATTTCGGTTTTTCAATAGCAAGAATAGCAATTAGAGAGTTCGACATAGTTTTCTATAAATAAATAAACACATACTTTAGTAATATAACTTTACATATCCATTTATTCAAACTTTTGGCATCTATTAAATGTGATGCATGAATGCACATTTAATGAAATTCTAAATAACCTTAAAAAAACACACAATTTTCTATGCCATGGTATATTAGTGTGACAGGAACAATGCCTACGTAGGCAGGTTAAACTTCCCTCCCACTAAAATGAGACTCGTCTCAACTAATGAACATCCTCAGGGTATCACATATCCTATAGTTCTTTAGTTACCATGTTTTGGTCAGGTGAAACATCAAGATCGCTTAAATATTAATTTTGATGAGTGTCATCGAAGGGGGAGTCAAACATCAAAACTCTTAAGCATCTTTCTAAATGTAACACTTTAAATGTTACCCAAGTTTTAGATCGCTTAAAATTATTTTGATGAGTGTCACCGAAGGGGAAGTCAAACATCAAAACTCTTAAGCATCTTTCTAAATGTAACACTTTAAATGTTACCCAAGTTTTAGATCGCTTAAAATTATTTTGATGAGTGTCACCGAAGGGAGAGTCAAACACCAAAAGCTTTAAAAAAATCCTATCCAGAAGAGTATCACCTGGTATTTGTAATGTCCCGTTATATTTTGAGGTAATTTTTTTATTTAGAAGTTATTTTAATTTTAGAGTTAATAAATTTTGGAATTTAGAAACTCTAAGTCAATCGTTAATTTTTATTTTCGTTAGAAACCTTTAATTAGAGATTAGGTGTATTAATAATTATTAACGGGCCAATTAATAATCCTTAGTCACCTTTTAGCTAATTTATTTTATTACATGTAATTAGAAGTATTCTACGTTTCTTGGACGGGTTTTATTTATAGGCAAAGTGTTTAAGAAGTGAATTTTGGTAAAAGACAAAAGACCACTTAAAGTACCTTACTTTTATTTCTCCTCCTCATTCCAACCAAAAAGCCAAAAAAATTGAAATTCTTCTCTCCCTAGAGCAGCCCAAACCGACGCTAGAAGAAGGAGGAGGAGGAGGGAACTCCAGGTTTTCATCGTTTCTCGATCGTTTGCTTCGAATCTTAGCTCGTTGGAAAGCTCTCACTACAAGATTTCTACTCATCCTACCTTTCAATCTTTTCCACCCACATTTCAAAGATTCAAAGGTGAGGAAAATTCTCTAATTTATGGGTATTGTTGATTTTGAATTCCAATCTTTGAATCCTTGCTTGAGATCTTTCTTTCTCCATCAAGTAATTGAAATTCCTAACTAAAGAAACCTACTTAGGGTTAATGCATGATCATCTATGGCCCTAATTTCTTTTCAAAACAAAACCCGACCTCTTTGGAAAACCCCAAAACCATGGCTGTTATGTGGAGATTTTACCTAGCTTGATTATCTTTCCTTTTGGGTGTTGATTTTATGTTGAAAATCCCTAAAACCAATTAACCATTGTTGATCATCACATTATTAATATTCAAACCAACCCGGAACGAATCAAAAAGTGCCAAAAGCAGAGAAATTCACTTCCCAAAATAGGGGCTACTACCGTGGGCTGTTTTGGAGGGGAATCCCAGGCTGTTTTTACTCTTTATTGATTGAGGTGTTAATTGTTTGATGTATTGTTAATTAATGTTTGTTAGGTGCTTTTTAAATTGTAGGTTTTGGCAACCAATAGCTCGTTCGATCCTCCGACTTTGAAGCGAGACTACTTAGCCAAGGTGAGTTTAAAGTGGTGGTATGTGGTTTTGTGATCGGGTTACATGACAATTTTGTTTGATCGAGGTTAAGAGATTTTTGGGGAAAATGAGGGAGTTGAGAGATTTTGGTCAGAAAGGATAGTCTTGGAAGTGTGTGATGACCTGACTCCTTTTAAAACACGTTAAAACATAACGCAACGGAAGACAACATTTTTACAAAAAAATCGCATGGTTTCATTTGAAAATCGAGCTAACCAAAACCTGTTTTACATGGTTCACATAAGAGAAAAATGGGAAATGTGCATTTCCAATAAGAAGAAAGTTTAAAACCTACATCAAGACATGTTTAAACCCAAAACACGTTCTCTTGAGCCCAGAACACGAAGTGCATATGTTTACAAAATGACATCAAAATATGACTAGCATTCCACGATGCTCCTAATCCATATCTCGTAATCATCGCACGATCGATCAAGCGGCACCATGACCTCTACCCCGACCTCTACCACAAGGCGTACCTGTAAAATAAAGTAGTTTAACAACATTAGCATAAAGCTAGTGAGAATAAAACGAAAGTAAATAATGTTATTGTGCATGTGTCTAACGTTCTAATGTACTCTTTACTACCCGTTTCACTCTTCCAAAACATACATGACATTTTCATTCAAGTACAATAAGGTATACGAAATTAAACATTCATTCAAACTACAAGTACAGTGAGTAATGAGTCACACCGATTTCCAGGTTTATTAGCAAATCACATGCTTTCATTGGTAGCAAATCACATGCTTTCATGAGTAGCAAAACACATGTTTTCATCGGTAGCAAATGACATGCTTTTATGAGTAACAAATCACATGCTTTCATCGGTAGCAAATCATATGCTTCAATTAGTAGCAAATCACATGCTTTCATTGGTATCAAACCACATGCTTGCATTAGTAGCAAATAACATGCTTTCATCGGTAATTCGTACTACTCCCCTTTGGTAGCACTAGGTAGCGAATCCCATCGCTTATGAAATAAGTCTTGCAGCACTTTCTCTCAAGCAAATAACAGTCTCCAAATGCCTCACAATACCAACTAAGAAAAGGAAAATATCTAACACCAAACTTTACTTGTAATCTCATCCAAGTTCACTCGATGTTCCTTATTTCTCACCCATTTTGAACCATCGGTCCTTGCTAACACTAACTACGTTCCTAATTCGAGCATACATCCTTTTTTATTTCTCGTACAATTCCCAAAAGAAGCTATTGCCAATATGGTTCGTGCTTTCTCTTCCAAGGATAGGTCACTAACCCAACACCAATGTCTCACCCTATTCCTTATTCCCTAAAGTAGTTCCGGCTTACAATTCACTCAAAGGAAATAGGCTAATACACTTAACCTCTATCAAACATAAACTTCTCGAGATGAGAACGCATAAAATTACCTACATCCGCTTTAGACTCACCTTTATGACGTGTACGATTTCGCCACTCGTCGAACGCATTAACGGTTGCTCGTGGATCAAAGCCTACATTTAAAATATACATATAAAGTATTAATTTACCAAACAACAATCAAATAATTACTAATTAAATAAAACTTCAAAATAGCATGAGAAAGACTAGGGAACTCTTGGCCAAGACAAGGGAAAGAGGTTAGGATTCAAGTTTCTAGTTTCTTGGTACTTTAGAGGCATCCGAGATTGTTTATAAATAGCCTAGGAAATATTAGGATCAATGGGTAACAAGTTTGGAAGCTTTTAGGATATGAATTCTCCACCCAATTCTTCTAAAAAAAAGAATTTACACATGGTAAAGAATACCCATGGCAGCCACGGTTTGGAGCAAATCAAGGGGGTTCGAGTTTTTCGTTCAAATTCGAACTTTAGGTCAGGGTATGCATGCTTCAACCTAGGTGATTTCCTTTTGATAGCAATTACATTTATCAAAAGGAAAAAGAGGATTTGAAGTATGGACCATGGATTTGAAAGTGAAAAATCAAAAAAAACCCATGGAGCTGAAAGTTTCTCACCTCTTAGATTCTGGGACTTGGATGGATCATCTCAATGTATGGGATGGGTAGAAATTACATCTTGAGAGCTTTCCAACGAGTTAAAGCACAATGAAAACGGCCGAGAAACGAAGGATAACCGGATCTTTCTCTTCTCTTCTCTTTTTTTTTCTCTTCTAGCTACGAGTTTGGGGGGGTTTTGGTAGCTTTCTCTTTTTTTTTTTTAATTTTAGTTCTAATAATGAAGATGATGAATAGTATTTATATATAAATATATGTAAAATGACCTAAATGACCCTCTTAGTAAATCCTTGTTAAAGTTCATCCCGAGTGCTCGTTGATTTACGTTTCTAACTATGAGCTAACTCAATTATTTCTAAACTAGCTAAAGTGACTTAACGATTATTATTTGGCCCATAAATAATCGTTAATGCACCCGATTCTACTTAAACGTGTCTAACAGAAATAAACTTAACGCATGATCTCGAGCTTGAAAAATAATTACTAAACTAAATTTCTAAATAAACAAACAACAGCAAAAATTAAAATTAAACTAAATAAAAAAAATCACCTCAAAAGTAACGGGACATTACAGTCTATCCCCCTAAAAAAGACTTTTTGTCCCTGAAAAGTAAGCTCCCTAGGTGAAAAGGTAAGGATACTTAGCCCGCATCTCGTCCTCACGTTCTCTCGTAGATTAGCATCTAGCGACACTGCCTCATGATCAATGATATGTGAAGGATCCCCCACGTACTTCCTAAGCATCGATACATGGAAGACATTGTGTGCGGCCGAAAATGTCGGTGGTAAGGCCAAACGATACGATACGCTACCAATCCAATCCTATCCAGGATCTCAAACGAGCCTATAAACCTAGGGCTCAACTTGCCCTTCTTCGCAAACCTCATTACCCCTTTCATGGGTGCACTTTCAGGAATACGTGGTCACCTACCTCGAACTCAAGTGCACTTCTCCTCTCATCGGCATAACTCTTTTGTCTACTCTGAACTACCTTCATCCTTTCCCTGATAAGAGTTTTCGACTCACTCACCATTTGCACCAACTCTGGGCCAAAAAGCTTTCTCTCATCGACCTCATCCCAGTGAGTCGGCAATCTACACTTCCTACCTTAGAGTGCCTTAAAAGGTGCCATCTCGATGGTAGCTTGGTACCTTTTGTTATAGGCGAACTCTACTAAACACAAATGAGAATCCCAGCTGCCGCCAAAGTCTAGTATACTCACTCGCCCTCAACATCTCCTCCAAAACCTGATTAACTCTCTTCGTCTGCCTGTCAGTCTGGGGATGAAAAGTCATGCTAAAATCTAGGCATGTACCCATGGAAAAATACAAACTACGCCAAAACTTTGAAACGAACCGAGTGTCCGGATCCAAAATGATCCTTACTAGTGCACCGTGGAGTCTAACAATCTCCCATAGATACAACTGTGCCTAAGTCTCTACAGGGTATGTGATCTTCCCAGGTATAAAATGTGCTGATTTTGTCAAACAGTCCACAATCACCAAAATTGTATCGAAACCCTTTGACGTCCTCAGCAATCCACTGATAAAATCCATGGAAATATCCTCCCATTTTTATTCAGGCACGCTAAAAGGATTAAGATATCCCAGTGAACTCTTCCTCAAGGCCTTAACCTGCTGGAAAACTAAACACTTGCTCACATGATCTGCAATCTCGTGTTTCATCCTGGGCCACCAGTAATGCTGTCTCAGGTCCCTGTACATCTTAGTACTGCCTGGATGCACGGAGAAGATAGAACTATAAACCTTCTCCAACAGCTCCTTCCTGAAAGTCGATCCTAAAGGCATACATAGTCTTTTACGATACATCAAGGCATCAATCGTAAAAGTAAAGTGGCTAGGCATATCCAACTCTGCCTCTCGAAAACCTGCCTGTAAGTAAGCCTTACCTCGTTGTGCCTCAATCATTCTCTCTCTCAAAGTAGGTCCCACCGTCAGACTGGCTAAACTCACTGTCACCTCGGCTGTAAGGAATGCTACCTCGGCTCGCTCCAAATCCCACATCAGCCTCATCAGTAAAGTCGATAAGTGTGATGACTTCTAACTAAGCGCATCCGCCACTACATTGGCTTTATCGGGATGGTACTAAATGTAGCAAAGGTAATCCTTAACGAGCTCCAACCATCATTGTTGCCTCATATTCAACTCCTTCTAAGTAAATAAGTACTGAAGACTCTTATGATTGGTGAATATCAAGATTTTCTCTCCGTATAAGTAATGCCTTCATAGCTTCAGGGCATCTGCCGCCAACTCCAAGTTGTGTGTCGGATAAGCCTTCTTATGCTCTTTCAATTGTCGGGAAGCATAGGCTATGACTTTCTCGTGTTGCATCAACACGCATCCCAATCCCTTCTTCGACACATCAGTATAAATTGTCAATCCACCAGACCAATCAGGTGATACTAAAATCGGTGCCCATCACGAGTCTCTTCTTGAGCTCTTCAAAGTTCTCTTCACATTCTCAAGACCATACAAAATCCACTTCTTTCTTCGTCAGACAAGTCAGAGCCGACGAAATCTTAGAAAAGTCATGAACAAAGCGTCTATAATAGCCCGTAAGTCCAAGGAAACTTCGTATCTCTGCCACACTAGTCGGTCTGGGCCAACTACTTATTGCCTCGATCTTCGAAGAATCAACAGAAATCCCTCTGCTCGATACTACATGCCCCAAGAATGTACCTCTCTCAGTCAGAACTCGCATTTAGAGAGATTTTCATAAAGCTTCTCGTCGTAAAATTGTCAAGACTTTCTCCAAGTGCATAGCATGCAACTCCTCAGTCTTTGAATACACCAATATATCATCAATAAACACAATGATGTAGGAGTCGAGGAACCTCCTAAACACCATATGCATAAGATCCATAAAAGCGGTTGGGGCATTAGTAAGGCCAAAAGACATAACAATGAACTCATAGTGGCCATAACGTTTCCTGAAAGTCATTTTAGGAATATCCTCAACTGATGATATCCTGATTGAAGATCTATCTTCGAAAAGACAGTGGCTCCCCCCAGTTGATAAAACAAATCCTATATCCTGGGCAACAGATACTTGTTCTTCACCATAACACAATTCAACTCCCGATAATCAATGCACAACCTCATCGAGCCATCCTTCTTTTTTACAAAAAGAACGGGTGCTCCACAAGGCAACACACTCGGGCGAATGAAACCCAAGTCTAAGATTTCCTGCAATTGGCTCTTGAGCTCTTTTAACTTAGCCAGTGCCATATGATATGGTGCTTTGGACAAAGGAGCCATCCACTACAAAAAATATGGTATTTTATTGCGTTTAAACATACCGTTTTAATTGGCACACTATTATTACTTATTAAAATTATGCGCCCAACAAATCAATCCCCACTTATTTTTTTCATTCGTTCGAAAAGAAAAATCCTACCTCAATCTCTCTCGCTAAACGCTATAGATTTTAACACTCTCATCTTCGAAAATTAAAACGCAAACACACGCTTATCTTTGAAAATGAAAACGCTACAGCTCTTCCGTCTCTCTCGCTCAACTGGCCGTCCCTGACTCCAATCCACGTTCATCTATCTTCTCTTCATTCATCTCTAACTCTCACTCTCAATCTGAGTCTTAAATCTAGTTTTCCGTGAAATTTTGTGAGCGTCTCACTCTTAATCTTCGATCTAGTGTTTATCTCTAGTCTCACTCTCACTCGCTCATCGTCTTCACCGCAAAATCAAATTTAGGGTTTTATAGGTTTTGAAATTGAAGAACCAGATTTCCTTTTTTTCCTTTTAGATTGAGATGTGTTTAATATTTTGCAAATGACACTGTATTTTTTATTTTATTTTGATTGTTTTATTTTAATTTGGAATTTAGATCTTTTACGAGTCCTTTGACGAGAGTTTCGAAGGCTGATGGTAACTTCTCTTAGAATCAGAAATCATGACTTTTAGCTTTTATAATGCACATTGAATATGCTTTTAACGATGGGGTGGTCTTGTATTTTCATTTACAAATAAGTTGTGTTTTTTTTTCTCTGAAATTGGTAAAAAAAAGGTGAGAAATGAAAACTATTGATGTACTCCATCAAGGAAGAAAGGAGTGGCTCTAAGAGTAGAAAATGGTGCAAGAACGTGAAGGCTGTAGAGAAGGTATGTTGAATTTTTGACAGCTTTGGTATCAATATGCCCTAGTTCTTTTACTATCTTGTCTAAGTACACATGTTTTATTATTATCATGTCAAATACTTGGAAAAAAAACTAAGCTTTTGATAAAGCTTGAGAGAATCATTCTTGTTATAGATGATAACTGGAATTTATTGGTTGAAATTTAATTGTAGATGTTTCCCATAAAAAAAATTGATTGTAGATGTGGTTATTGAGAATCATTATGGTTGTAAAAAAAATTAATTATTAATGTGGTTATTGAGGCATAAGCTTATTCAGGCAGAGACTTTTTAGGCTTTGACTGTTCTTGGCTACTTGGCAAAACTTATGTTGGGAATTTTGGGGTTAGTAAAGTTATATATTCCAAGATAGTTCGATTGAAACATTTCCTTTTCTTGCTTCTATCTTTTTAGTTAGCATATATTTTACATTCATGCTTTATTTAATATAAAGGTGTGCGATATGAAGAAAAAACTTGGCTATAAAATAATTTTGCTTGGATTATTTGGTCGTATTTGTAATTAATCTTATGATGATGAGTGTGATTTTCTATATAAATTTAAGAGAGCACGCATAAGTTAGGATAATGCTTTTTCTTATAAAAAAACAGACTTTGTTTGCTATTCCTTCAATGGTTACAAAGTGAAGAAATAGGAATTTTCTTGATAGATCTGAAAAAGGTTATTTTTGGCTGGTTTTTGTGGAGTGTAATGTAGCAAGAGTTCAATAAGAAAAACTGTTATGGTAATAGTTGGTTTTTTGTATGAGTAAAAGGAGAAAATGAAATTTTCATTATAAAGCTTAGGTTTATTTCATGGAGGTGATTTGTGAAATATATATCTATCCATGTCTTCATTGTGATTGAATCGTAGCTTTCAATCGATCGAAATCTCTAACAAGCAAAAACGCCCCTTCTACTTCAATCGGCCAGACATGGTATGGTGTTTATAAAAAATTATTGTAATTTATCATGAAGGTGTCTCAATCTCCTCAAATTTTCCCAAACAAAAATCTATATCATAATAATTCTGCCTTTCTTTTCTTTGGTTCTGATTTTTATTTTCCTTTTCCTAGAGTAAAGTGTAAAAGGATGTGAATTCATTAACTCATTCAGTTCTATTTTTTTTTCAAGTTGGAAAATAATGATTTCATGGACTTTATGTGCTAACCTCAAGTGTGGGTAACTTCCATGGATTATTTCCTTAAGGAATTTTTCCCGAAAGTGTTCGAAACAAAGCAGCGACATTTGAAAGAAATAGATTTTGTGCTTCTTATGTAAGAATAGTATATTTCTTGAGGTAATCAGTCTATATGGCTCTTTATGTCAAATCTATATTACAATGTTGTTTCTAATTCTTTATTAAACTTGTTTTATTTTTTTTATTGAATAATATGGTCCCTTTTATCCAAATTTTTTGTGTTATATTGCAATTCATTATTCCATTGATAAAAAAAAAATTTGTAGAAGAGATTTATTTGAGAAATAACTTTTAAGACTAACCATGACATAAGATTCTACTTCTTGTTAGTCTTTCTTTAGCAACTTGTGATATTAAATTATTTGTTTTTTCAATTTATTTTAATGGGTCTAAAAAACATTATAACCGAGATAATGTCTTTTGGTCGACAGTTCATTTCATGAGCCTTAAACCTAGGGATATATGAAGGATATGATGCTGGTGATTCAAACTTGTTTTATTCACCATGAGATGATTATTTCAGCATTTTCTCTTTGCACAACTTGGCTTGATTGTCCTTTGAAAGGTGGAGAAAGAGGTATTATGATTCCATTCATTCTTTTTATACTTTTGTAAATGAAGAAACATATTACTTTTCTTTTTTAATCATGTCTCTAGAACTTGAGGTGATAATTTAGACAACTTGGTTTTTAAGAGTAGTTCACACTTGCTTGGTCATGGAACTTGAACTATTTTCAATTGTGTTTTCTTTATTGATGATCTATCATAAAACTTGAATGAGATTATCCATTTGGGAGGTTTTTTGATTATCTTCCCCTCGTGAACATCTTTAGTACTCTTATCAGATTGTCTATACAAAGAAGAAAACCGATAAGATTACAAAAATATACTAAAATCTGTTATAAAGAAAACATGGGAAAAATCTCACCATAAATCCTAGTACTCTTAGAACTCTCACTCAAGCTTAAAATTTATTTTCATTTCATTTGAAACTTTGAAAGTTAGATGATAAAATGCCTTCATGTTTTGTTTTGCTCGACTTAAAATGGTAGATTCAATTCAAGCTCATTCAAGCTTGTGTATGCTTTTCTTAGTTCAAAAGGGTATCCCAAAGTGTTTAGGTTTGCTTCAACATATTGCTGCTTGTTTTAACAAAAGAATATTATAAATTTTTATATCATAGTTGGTTGTTGGTCAAGTTTCAATGGTTTATTGAACTATATTCCTCAAATGGTGACTATATTGGTAAATTCCAGCTAGCAACTGTGAAGCATTCATGATGGATTTTTTTATGGTTTTGAATCTGCTACTTGTACGTGTTGGAGTTTCCAACTTTTTAGAGCATTCATAATGTTTATATGTTATAGTAGTCAAGAAGAATTTTGACTCTAGGTGACAGTTGAATTTTAAATAAGTTACACTTCACTAAAAAAATCGAAAGAAAGTAGAGAAAATTTGTGACCGCATCGTCTATTGTTTGGAAAAAAAACACGATTTCACTCTCATTATCACATTTTCCCCTATAGCCATAACTCTCTCTCTCACATGCTTCGGTTCACTCTCAATTTTTTGTTTCGCTGCCATCGTTAGGACCATGTCGAGATGAGAAATCTCTCATTCATGTTCGTTTATCTTTCTTGGCAATGAAAAAATGACTCTTTCCCTCCTTTTTCATTATTATTCTTGTCTATTCTCTCTTGCTATTAGAAATGGCGTCATTCTGGTAATTCTTTCTTTCAATTTCTTCTTCTTTCCATTCAATACTTATATTTCATCAATTTTTATATTCTAAGATTTAGGAATTAAGAATAAAAATTGTAGGTTTATTATTCTATTAGCCTGATTCAAATTTTAGTTTTTTTCCCCTTTCAATTACAGTTTTTCATCAATTTAGAGAATCATCACTTGTAAGATTGGACTAATTTGTGACTTTGTCTTTTCATCAATAGGTATTGGCTCCCATATTGATCAACAAGTCTTGCCCAGAAAATTTTCATTTTTGCGTCAATTTTTTTCTTGTGACCTGAGGTAAATGATTACATCTGATGAGTTTTTGGGCTACTCATTTCCTTTTAGCGATGATTTTCTTTACTTACTATTTTTTAGGTTGAATGCTTTTCTATTTTCCATTTGTAAATCTCCTGGTTTATTGGAAACTTTATCACTATCGAATAGATATTTCATAATGCTTTAGGTGTTTTTCTATATTTTACATTGAAAGTTCTGATGGTTATGTGATTCTATAAATGTAATGAATATACTTTTTAGGTTCAAGATGTAAACAACTCTAATATCAAAGAGGTACTGAACCACTTTTTAAGGACTTATATGACGTTTGTTCAATAAGGAAACTGTTTTCTGTCAAGCAAAAGCATGCTTCTGTCACTATCTTGTTTCTCTATTTCCACTTGTGAAGAACTTGACAACTCAAAATTTTTGAAGGTCAAAATACCTCGTGAGTACAATGCACTCCTATCTTGGAGATCCATACTAGGATAGTCAGTCCAAAGGTGTTTTCTTAATCTGTCTTGTTAAGTTTTTGTAGATTCTCTCATCATTGCTTACTCTATTTATGCCTAGAGCATTTTGATTCGTTAATAACAAGTTGTATGTGTTACCCTGAGATGAAATTGATGAAAATAACACTTTCCCTTTTCAATGTTTGTTAGATGACAACTTAGAATCAATTTCAAATGCTTTATTAGTTGACTTTGTCTTGGAAACAACTCCATTTTATACTTGCAGGAATGCCAAAGTTTTTTCAAATTATTCTATGATATGATATGTGAATAATATGGTTATGGTGCAATAGTTGTTTTGAACATTTTAGTTCATACTATGTTGCTAAATTCATGTAGTTAGTCTAAGTTTATTTCAATCCTCATTCTATGCACAACATGACATCAACACTTGCTAATTATTATATTTCTTATGTTGGCCTACATAGAAAAAGAGGAGAGTAAAAAGTTGAAGCAAAAGAAACGAGAACAAAGATGGGAAAAATGGATATTGATTAAAAGGTTTTTATTGTCTTTTGATTTTGTATGTAAAATAATATAATAATTTATTGAAAATGACTTGTGATGTATTTTTTGTAGGTTGATAGAGCGGAAGTCTTCATCATCTTGCTTACGTAGCCTTTTTTGTTGGGGTTTTGTTTAACCTCGGTGCCATATGTAATAGAGTATACTTCATTTATATGTACTTTATGTTATTTTGATATTGTTGATACATTTAAATTATCAACCTTATGTATAACTTTTTGGATGGATGGATCTTATATTTTGTATGGAAGGATAGACTTATGTAATCAAGTACTTCTTTGGATAGATAGATCTTATATTTGAATGACTTTAAGTTATGAAAGTTGGCAATTAAGAAATTGTAACGTCCCGTACTTTTTGGTAAGTGTTAAATTAAATAAATATTATTTATGTTATTTTAATATTTACTGAAAGTGTTAGTAATTATTAATTAAATTTCTTTTGATAGGAATTTAAAATATATATAAAATGAAAAAAATATAAAATAAAATAAAAATGAAAGTGGCGTGAAAAGGGAGGGGGAAAGAGAAAAAGAGAAGTTAGGTTTCCACTCTTTCATTCTCCAGAACGTGAAAATACAGAGCAGAGGCTTCAAGGTATGGTTCTCTCCCTTTTCCATCTTCTTCTTCTTGCCATCGATCTTTGAGATCCCAGGTTTGATCGTTTCTCATTTTTCCTTATGTTTAGGTGTATTGTGGTGATTCTTGAAGCGGATTTACGTTTGGAAAAGTTAGGGTAAAATTTCTTATTCTTCCAAGAAAATGTGAGATCGATTCTTGTTGAAGATCTATTTCCATTTTGCAACCTAATGTAGAATTGATAGATAACAAACAAATCGGAACCCCAAAATTCTTCCCCCATCATAATTGTCCTACACCCGTAGCCCTTTGTCGTAATCGTCCTAACCCGAAGCCAAACCCTTAGACCTCTGTCATAACCGTCCTAACCCGAAGTCGAACCCGTCACTCTCCGTCCTAATACTGTCCTAATTGTCCTACCATCGTCCTACCCCGTAATCTTTCCGTCCTATGTTTAGTTTAATGTTTATCTTAGCATAAAGTTAGGTTTAATTTATTTTAAATTGTAATTTAATTTTCAGGTCGTAGTTGTGTTGTGGAAGAAATAAAGAATTTGGAAAAATTCTTACTGTGTACAAGGTGAATAGAAATTTGTTAAGGACTAAATTCTTCCATGTTTGTATTTTCCTTTTTCTTTATAAGTTAACCTCTGATTTTGAGCATGTTATTGGATGTTTTTATGCATGTTAAAGAGGTTTAGGGGCTGATTATATGATTTGAGAAATTAGGACAAAAGCATGCCGAAAACTTGAAATTAAAGAATGTGAATTTGACTATCGATATCGATTGGCATGAAACTGGTTTTTATTGGTTGCATGACTTTATTTGGAGGTTTAAGAATGTTTTTGGAATGTTTTATGTTAGATTAACCTTGCTGAATAAATTTATCATGGTTGACTGATTAGTGCTCCTTAAGTCGATGAATTAAGCCTAGGTGGATAGATATTCGATATTATAATTCTCTGAATCGATTGTAGTTATTTCCAAATGTATCGGGGCTGTTTTGGGAGTCATTTTATAGCCGTTATGCTGCTGGAAATTAGTTAGAAATTTATTAATTTTAGAATGTCCGAAAAAGGAGCGAAACTACACTAGTTTAGACTAGTTTCGTTTCTAGAATTGTTAATCGTTGGGAGTTGTTATAAGTGAACCCAAAATGGTTTATTGAGTGATTTTGGGATATTTTAGAATGATTTTAAGGCGAATTTTTCAGAAATTGAGTTTAGGAAAATTTCGGCCTAGAAAAAGGATTGTTTCGAGAAATTGAGTTTAGACTTAATTTGAACATCATGGTAGTGATGTGTAGGATCATGTTACTCAAATACCTTGGGTAATATGGTAGTAGGTTCGCTTTAATCATAGGCCTTGCTTAAAGAAGAACATTGTCGTTAAGGGAGATTATACGGTTGTGCACAACTCTATAGCACTTAACAGGGCATGTTCATTCCATCCGTACAATGGAAAAGAATATTTTCTCGTAAGGATTTAAATTTTGAAAAGGGTTTTTAAATTCCTTATTGAGCGTAGTCTCTCTTTGTTTGCGGGCAAAGAGGAGATTAGAGGTATTAGTGAAAATTTTAAAATCGAAAAGTTTTAAATTGAGAAAAGAGTGTTTAAAACTGTTTCAAGTATTTTACTTTGATAATTTGAGGTTTAAGAGATATGCTTATGCATTGGAATGATGGGTTAGACTCCGAGTGTTTTTGGTGTATGTGAACTTTCGAAGTCAGTGAGGCTGGTTATGGATTTAAAGTCTTAGAAAAATCTCTCATGGCATGATTTTATTTTTAACATTTTTCTACTCATTGGGTGTAGCCTCATGCTACAACTTTTTTTTTCAGGTAAAGGAAAGAAGAAACTCGGTGGCTTATGTGGTTCGAGGTGGTGATCGGTTGGCACACCGGCGAGATTTATCTTTCTTTTTATTTGTTTTGGGATTTGATTTGGATCATGTTTTCGTTTTGTTTTAAATAAGTATGTCGATCATACTTTTGTTTGATAATTTTCTAAACATTGATTTGAGGTTATTTTATTTTGATGTTTTAAGTTTTGAAGTAAAACCGATCGGTTTGAATTGTGTTGAACTTGATTTTAAATAAAAAAGACTGGATGTGATTTGTTTTCAATGCTTCCGCTGTTGAATATTTGTTTATAAGTATTTTTAAAATTTTCGGGTTGTTACAGAAATAATTTGTGTACTATTTCAAAAAGCTTCCTTTATAAATGTTTTAATACATCTTCATAACAGGTTTATTATAGCAAACTAGATAGTTTAATAAAAACGCTATAAAATGTAATGGACTGAAATATAAGAGAAATCACGATGTTAGTAAAACGCTATTAAAATTGTATAATAGCATTTTAATATAGCTATATTAAAGATGATCATAGCATTTCCAAAACGCTATATTATATTGTCATAACACTAAAGGTATGACATCTTTTGAGACGTTTATAGCATAGGTTATAGCGTGTACCTAACGTTATCAAATGTCTCAAACTTTTAATTACGTGGGCAACCATAGCGTTTGTAAAACGCTATGAAATACCAATCATAGCATTTTTTCGACGCTTATGGAAATCAATATTGTTGAAGTGGTCGCAGGAATCACCTCTATCTGGAAGTCTACCTCCCTCACCAGTGGCAACCCGAGTAGCTCATCAGAAAAAACATCCACAAAATCCCTCACTACACTTATGGTATCTAGAGTAGGCACACTAACTGACGTGTCAATTATGCTAGTAAGATAACCCCATGCACCGTTACTCAGGAGTGCTCTAGCCTAAATCAACGAAATGACTACAGGAGTCGATGTACCTCGAGTCCCATGAAAACGAACATGTGTCTCATATGGACCAATAAAGTCCACAACTTTCTCACTACAATAAATTCTAGCACCGTAAAGCGATAACCAATCCATACCCAAAATAATATCAAAATCGGACATGGACATCACAATTAAATGTGCATGCAACAATATCCCATAAAAATCAAATCATCTAAGTGAATGACTCTATTAACATTAACAGATTTCTCTAGTGGAGTAGTAACCTGCAACTCATGCCCTAATGACTCGGTCTTAAACGCAGCAAATCAAAAAACTCAGCAGAAATAAAGGAGTGGCTAGCCCCAAAATCGAATAATGTGAAGGCAGAGTGTCCTAGGAAGGTCAAAGTACCTGTAACCACGGTGCCTGATGCCTCAACATCCTCACGAGTGGTGCCAAACACCCGAGCCTGCTACTGGTTCTGAGGCGGTGGTCTCTGCTGCTGGTTAGGCCTAGCCTAGCCCCTACCCCCAGTCTGGCCTCGTCCTTGACCATGGTTCTCGTTCTGTCCCTGTCTCTGAATCTGAAACTGGCCCTGGCCTTGATCACTCTATTGTTGTGGGGTCTGAAGCCTTGGGCCAGTTGATAGCACTTCTTCACTCTACACACCCCGAAATGGTGCTCCGCACATGTATAGTAGTAAGGCAGAGTAGGAACTTGAGCTCTAGGCTGTCTCGTCTCTCCCAAGTAAGCATGAGATTCAACTGGTACACCACTCCTACCCTGAAACTATTTATACGGCTGAGTCCCTCGACCCTAATAGTTGTCCTCAACCTTACTGAGAAGAAGACTATGCAGCTACTGTATCGGCCTTCTTCTTAGAGTACCCAATATCCAAAGTTAATGCACTCTCTAAGACCTCGCTATAAGTGGTAGGTCGTAAAGCTCATACCTGCCCACGAATATCCTCCCTCATGCCCATAGTGAATCTTTTCTTCTTATTCTTCAGGTTGGCAACATACCCAGTTGAAAACCTGGATAACCGATCGAACTCCCTCTCATACTCAACTGTGGACCGGTCCCCCCGTTTTGACGTGATAAATTGCACCTCTAACTTATCCCTGATGTCCTCTAGGTAGTATTTATCAAAAAAATTCTCCCTGAACATCTCCCAGGTAACTGTCAATGTCGAGTCCAGAGAACGGGATAATCCCTCCCACCAGTGTAATGAGTCGTTGACCAAAGAGTAGGTCTTGTAGTGGACCTTTAGATGCTCAAGACACTAAATAGAGCCAAGTGCCCTCTCGACCCTGGTGACCCACCTCTCGATGAGTTCCGGATCAGTGGATGTCCCGTCAAACTCAAACGGGGCGTGCCTGCTATAATTTTTCAAAATCTTAGCAACATTGTCAATCTTAGGCTGGTCAACTGCTAGATTGCACACCCTAGCAGGTGGTATAGCATGATCTGCGTGTCTTCCTCCACCATGTAGCAAGTCTAAATAGTCCTCATCTGAATTGGTAACATTACGCCCATGCCTGGGCGACTGATTAACCGGAGGCTCATTCTCTAGGCCAACATTGTCCGGAGCCGCACCTCTAGCACCAACAAGATCCACAGGTGGTGGCGATGGTGGATTTACTACTCTAAGCAGACCTCGTGCCCGTACCGCAAGGTGAGTTACTACAAAAGCATTACAAAGCCACACTTTTAAACTTAATCAACAAGGTAAGTTCTAAAAGTGTAAAGTCTAAGGTTACCTAGTGTCGTTGACCTCGATCGATGATATGGACATGGATTATAAAATTAAAACATGAAAACTTGCGATTCATGTGGTCTACCCTTAGGCTCTGATACCAACTGTGATGACCTGACTCCTTTTAAAACAAGTTAAAACATAATGCACCAGAAGACAACATTTTTACAGAAAATTCTCATGGTTCCATTTGAAAAATCGACCTAACCAAAACCTGTTTGACATGGTTCACATCAGAGAAAAATGGGAAATGCACATTTCTGACAATAAGAAAGTTTAAAACCTACATCAAGACAAGTTTAAACCAAAAAACGCTCTCTCGAGCCCAGAACACGAAGTGCATAAGTTAATAAAATGACATCAAAATATGACTAGCATTCCACGATGCTCCTAATACATATCCCGTAATCATCGCACGATCGATCGAGCGGCACCACGACCTCTACCATGAGGCGTACCTGAAAAAAAAAAAAGGTAGTGTAGCAACATTACCTAAAGCTAGTGAGAATAAAACGGAAGTAAATAACGTTATGAACCCATGCCCCAATCGGTACATGTGTCCAACATTCTAATGTACTCTTTACTACCCATTTCACTCTTCCAAAAAATACATGATATTTTCATTCAAGTACAATAAGGTATACAAAATTAAACATTCATTCAAACTACAAGTACAGTGAGTAACGAGTCACACCGATTTCCGGGTTTAGTATCAAATCACATGCTTTCATTGGTAGAAAATCACATGCTTTCATTAGTAGCAAATCACATGCTTTCATTGGTAGCAAACCACATGCTTTCATTAGTAGCAAATCACATGCTTTCATCGGTAACTCGTACTACTCCCCTTTGGTAGCACTAGGTAGCGAATCCCATCGCTTATGAAATAAGTCTTGCAACATTTTCTCTCAAGAAAATAACCATACTCCAAGAGCCTCACAATACTAACTAGGACAAGGAAAATATCTAATGCCAAACTTTACTTGTAATCTCGTCCAAGTTCATTCGATGTTCCTTAATTCTCACACCACTTCGAACCATCAGTCCTTACTAACACTAACTACGTTCCTAATTCGAGCATACCTTTTTTTCCATTTCTCGTACAACTCCCAGAAGAAGCTATTGCCCATATGTTTCGTGCTTTCTCTCCCAAGGATAGGTCACTAACCCAACACCAATATCTCACCCTATTCCTTAATCCCAAAAGTAGTTCCGGCTTACAATTCACTCGAAGGAAATAGGGTAATACACTTAACCTCAATCAAACATAAACGTCTCGAGATGAGAACGCATAAAATTACCTACATCTAGCTTAGACTCATCTTTATGACGTGTACAATTTCACCACTCGTTGGACTCGTTAACGGTTGCTCATGGGTCAAAACCTACATTTAAAATGTACATCTAAAAGTATTAATTTACCAAAAAAAATCGAACAATTACTAATTAAATAAAACTTTATAACAACCCGAGGAAGACTAGGGAACTCTCGGCCAAGACAAGGGAAAGAGATTAGGGTTCAAGTTTCTGGTTTCTTGGTACTTTAGAGGCATCCCGATTTGTTTATAAATAGCCTAGGATATATTAGGATCAATGGGTAACAAGTTTGGAAGCTTCTAGAATATGAATTCCCCACCCAATTCTTCTAAAAAAACATAGTTCACACATGGTAAAGAATATCCATGGCAACCACGGTTTGGAGCAAATCAAGGAGGGTTGGGGTTTATCGTTCAATTCGAACTTTAGGTCATGGTATGCATGCTTCAACCTAAGTGATTTCTTTTGCTAGAAATTACATTTATAGAAAGGAAGGAAGAGGATTTGAAGTATGAACCATGGATTTGAAATTGAAAAATCAAATAAACCCATAGACCTGAAACTTTACTCACCTTTTAGCTTTTGGGACTTAGATGGATCGGCTCAATGGATGGGATGGGTAGAAATTACGTCTCGAGAGCTTTCCAATGAGCTTAAGCACGGTGAAAACGGCCGAGAAACGAAGGAGAACCGGGTTTTTCTTTCTCTTCTCCTTTTTTCTCTTCTAGCTACGGGTTTGGGGGGGGGGTTTGGGAGCTTTCTCTATCTTTTTTTTAATTTGAGTTCTAATAATTAAGATGATAAATAGTAGTTATATATAAATATATGTAAAATGACCTAAATGCCCCTTTTAGTACATCCTTGTTAAAGTTCGTTCCGAGTGCTCGGTTATTTACGTTTCTAACCATGAACTAACTCAATTATTACTAAACTAGCTAAAGTGACTTAACGATTATTATTTGGCCCATTAATAATTGTTAATACACCTGGTTCTACTTAAACATGTCTAATGGAAATAAACTTAATGAATGATCTCGAGCTTGAAAAATAATTACTAAACTAAGTTTCTAAATAAACAAACAACAAAACAAATTAAAATTAAAATTAAACTAAATAAAATAAAATTCACCTCAAAAGTAACGGGACGTTACCAAGTGAGTGTGTGTTTTTGGATTATTTGAATGTCCTTGGAGATAAGCTTAGTATTTTGGTTGTGGAAATAAGTTTTCGGGACATATGGGAGCAATGTGAGTTTTGGGATGATCTTTGAGGTCGAGCTTAGAAAAAAAATGGTAATTTTGATGTTTTTGGTTTAAAGCCTTGAAGGGAGACTTATAGGTTTGGCTAGGCTTCGAAACGATGTTTCCCTTCCATTATGGGGTGGTTAGCGATCTTGACTTGCTTGTGGACAGTGATGAGTGTTGTGGAACGTTAACAATGGTGACATGATGGTTGACTTCTTTAAGCCTTTTTTACTTTTATCTATGTTTTTGTATGATTGGTAAGGTTGTGTTCGTAATTATCATTTTATTTATATGTTTTTAATATGCAACGATAATGGGATATGGAATGCTAATGGTGGAAATGTGATTTGATTGTGATATGGAAAGTGGAAGTGTGATTTGATTGTGATATGGAAAGTGGAAATGTGGATATATGGGCTCATGGATGAAACAGGCTATGGGCACCATTATATCGAGAGTGTGTAACATGTTGTCATGTAGAATTTGGTAACATGTGGTAACACGGTACGTGGTAGTGTGTTGATGTGGTAACATGTGGTAACACGGTACGTGGTAACATGTTGCGGTGTGGAATGTGGTAACACGGTATGTGGTAGTATGTTGAGGTGCTAACATGCGGTAACACGGTACGTGGTAACATGTTGAAATACAAGATGTGTGGATATGGTGTGATTTGAGGTTTGGTGTTAATTGATATCATGACCAAGATGTTCGAGAGAATAGAATGGGTCTTAAGAGCATGTTAAGCCTTTGGACACAATTTCCGATATGAAAATTCGTTCATGGGATTACATGCCACCATTTTACTTTCACTAGCATTTTTATGCTAATGTTGCTACTTTTACATCTTTTTCAGGTACTCCTCGTGGTAGAGGTCGAGGTCGAGGAGGTAGTGTTGCTTGACTTCGCTTGGATGATGGCTTTTGGAATTGGCATGGATTTTGCCTTTGAGCATATTGGAAAGCTCTTTGTTGATAGTTTTATGTTTTGTTCATTACTTGGATTTCGGAAAAAACTTGTATTTGGCTCATGAGAGCTTTGTGTTATGTTTTCAACTTTGATGTTATTTTGTGATGTTCTTAAAAGAGGAAATGTGCATTTCCTTATCTTTACTTTTCTCTGATTGTTAATCATGTAAATAGGTTTTTGAATAGTCTGTGTTTTAAACTGCACCATGCCGAATTTTTATTAAATTTTAGTTTTCTGTTGTGTATTCTGATTTAAATTATTTTAAAAGAGTCGGGTCTTCACGGTATTGATTCATACGGTTACTTTCCAAAGGGAATGAGTGAAGAGCACCAACACCACTAAAGCCATATATGAATCTCACACATTGATTCCAACTTGGAGACCGCGGGACTGGTTGTCACTTGTCCTTCTCCCCACTCAATATAGCTACTTAAGGCTTTTACTTAGATATACCCAGGCTCAACTCCAATATCTAAGTTCAATCTAACTTATGATACCTCTTATAAATTGGTTAAATTGATTTTAATGTGATAACCAAGTGATTAATCTCTATTAATCCTAACATATTATGCATCGTCTTGATGAACTAAATTATTAATAAAATATCATTCCTAGATCGCTCCAAGTTAGAGGGGTCTTGTGTTAATGGAACGATTAAATAACCTCTTATCTAGGGCAGAGCTTTCTCGCGAGAGTTCTATTTAAATTAAACAATTCAACTTCATCAATTTTTAACTAACTCCTTAATTAAAATCATGACACCTCATATTTTCGGTTTTAGTTTCAAATCCTATTTAAAACTAAATAATTAATTAAATAGTTGGTAGCTAAACTCTTTTAGACCATTTTAATTAATCCCCAAAATAATTCGCTAGCAATTACTAATTAACCCCTTAATTAAAATTCTAGCAATAATAAATATAACATTTATATTTATACAAGGCATGAACATGAGCATAAAATCACTAACCTTTGTTAATGATGCATGATCATGGCATTTATGCATTATTTATGGCATACTTTTTGCATGAATAATTTTATTTAACTATATTGAATATATAATAAATAAATAAGCAATTTTGGTTGGGAATATATTGGCAAAATCTATATCTAAATATAGAAATAATCTTCATCTCTAGAATCTCAAGAAAAACGAAAAACTGGAGGAACCTAGGGTTTTAACCCTAGACAACACCGATTGAATAAAAAAAACTTTTTTTATCGTGCCATGATGTAGCTGCTACATTACCGCCGCTGTTGTGGCCTCCTCCGTAGGAAGTTTGTGATACTGACTCCTTCGATACCGGCAGGAATCCAGTTGCCTTTTCTTTCCTTTGTCATTTCAATCAAATAAAAAACAATCACAAATTTTTCCTATACCCAACTTGTGGGTTCACAAAATTTTCTAGGAATGAATAAGAACAACCTTGGCCAATAATTCCTAATTCAAACAAAATGCAAACCACATATTTTAAAACTCTATTTAAAATATATTTTTCTTCCCATCATAACAAAAAGTTTGAAAAACATTATAGATACAAGATTGCTCTATTACCAGTTGTTGGGATTGAGGCCTTTAAAATAAAGTTCTCAAGCGGAATTCTCATGGACCTTTCCTTGCAGTATAATATTAATCAAAAGTAAATGCATAAACAAGAATACGAACCATTTTCTACAAGTGTCTAACAATTCCTCTTCTTCCTTGATTATGATCCTAGGACCACCAAAAAATCTTCCTCACTATGCACAATAGATAAACGGTGTGTGGGCACTTTTTGTGACAACCAGACTAGAAATATCTAGAAAAATAAATAAATAATAAAGAAATTTCTTTTAAAATATAAATAAATTAGAGTAAATAGAAAAGTTGCGAAGCATTTGATTAATAACCAAGAAGAGTTCAAAACAAAGTCTACGTTTTTCGCGCCAATTTTTAAAACTTAAAAGAAATTGAAGTAAATAAAAGGAAATCCAAAAGTTATCTTACTTCAGTAGTCAAAAGATGAAGTATCCAAAAATAGTAAAACAAACAGACATATAACCTAAGACTTTCAAGTGTAGCGCCATACTCGTCAACCGCCTCAGTTGCCATTATTACCAGTATTACCTACAAAATAAAAAAGTTTGCATGGCATTTGAATACCGTGAGTTTTTAGCTCAATAGATTAACTCTCAACTCAAATAAGCGAATCAAATTCAAAGGTTTACATAGTTGTAATAACATAAGGATACTCGTCCTTACCTCAATGTCAATCATTAGTAGGTACTTAGCCTACGACATCTCTTTGTTACTATTAAATTTGCATATATGTATCATAGTGGGGTATAAGGCCACTCATGATATGCGTCATGCTAAACATGCAGCTCTGCAAATTTAATAGATGTTTATTATGTTAAACTTGCTATTAAATTTGCATATGTGTATCATAGTGGGGTATAAGGCTACTCATGTTACATGTCATGCTCAGCATGCAGCTCTACAAATTTAATAGAACTTTATTATGTTAGTTTAAATTTAAACAGTTATTAGGCTCTAATTATAGCACTTAACAAACTACGAACATAAAATAAATAAATGCAATATTAGCAAATCAAACGAGCACATAATAATAATATTTAAAATCAATAAATCATCTCCCAAGATGTCCTTATAATTGTACAATAAACAAGCAAGCACAATGAATTTAATTTAATCTTCTAAGTACGAATTAACCTACTTTAATTGCAAATTGAACAAGCAAACGACCTCGAAATAAATCCAAAAATACTCCTAACGATGCCCAAGAATTGAAATAATATTAATTTAAAGTCAATTTCACGAGACCCAGACTAACGAGATGAAAACCGGCTTGAATTAACTTAAAAATAGCCCTGAACCAGCTCAGCCAGTCAAGTTGGACCGCTTATTCCCCAAAGCAGTGTTGCTACCCAGAAAAGGCAAACTTGCATTTTTTATTTTTTATTTTTTTATTTTTACCTTTCACTCTGACAATGCAATGCAAGCCGAGGAAGATGTGGAAACGAATGGGCTGTGAACGAAAAATGCTAGGGACTGAAATAAGACCAACAAAATGACCTAAAAAGCCTTGAAACTCAAAGCTACGACGATGGAAAAATGTCCAGTTTCTGGCGAGCTTTAAACTCGAAGAAAAGCCATGAAAACCAGCGTGAAATAGCTCAGAATTTTCTAAAAAAACAGAGAACCTATAACTACACGAATCCAAGGAGAATTACCAAGAACTAAGAGATAAGATGTTGTTTTGACGTGAAACCAAAAACTCCGACGAGAGAGAACAAGAACTCTGGCGACTAGTTTGAATGAAATATGAAAAAGCTTGGTTATATCAGTGATTATAATACCTCTAAGTTGAAAGAAAGGGAAGATTACAAATAGGATTCAATTTACCTTTAAGAAACGAGCTAAAATGGTAAAAATAGATGATGAATTCTGGTGAGGAGAAGTAGAGGCAGCGACTGAGAGAGAGACAGCTGAGACATGGAGAGGAAGGAATTAAATGAAGCTTTATATATACCCAAGATTGACTGGAAAAGACCCATCTGCCCCTAGGACCAATATAAAGAATAAGGGCAAAATCAGTATTTAGGTCATATCTTTTTATTCGGGACTCGTATTGAGGAACGGTCAAATGTGTTGAAATCTTAATAACATGATGATTAATAATGTCACAAAATAAAATTATTTAGATTAAATTTGATGAAAAGACTAAAACGCACGTAGAAAAGTTTTGGGTTGTTACAATCTTCCCCCTTTAAAAAGTTTTTCGTCCCGAAAAGCGTCACTATCGTTGAAACATAAAGGGGTACTTCACTTACATCTCTTCCTTGTGCTCCCATGTTGCTTCTTCATACTTTTGATTTCTCTATACTTCTAATTTCTCCATAACACTTTAACCAGCTCAATCTCCCTATTCCTCAAAGTTTTACGTTCCTCAGCCAAAATTTGAACAGGTACCTCTTCATAAGTCAATCACGTGAGACGTATCCGTAGTATACTTCTGTAACATGGATACATGAAACACATTATGAACCGTTGATAAAACTAGCGGTAAGTCTAAACGATAAGCCACTGGTCCCACTCGGTCTAATATCTCAAATGGGCCAATAAAGCGAGGACTAAGTTTACCCTTACGCCCAAATCGCACAACTCTTTTCATAGGAGACACCTTCAGAAAGACATGATCTCTGAGTGCAAACTCCAAATCTCGACGCCTAGTATCAGCATAACTCTTCTGTATACTCTAAGTTGTTTTCATCCATTCTCTGATCAAATCCACAGCTTCACAAGACATCCGAACCAACTCTGGTCCCAAAAGCTTTCTTTCACCAACTTCATCCCAATGCACAAGAGATCTACACTTCTTACCATAAAGTTCCTCGAAAGGTGACATACCATTAGTAGTCTGAAAACTATTATTATATGCAAACTCAACCAAATACTAATGGTCATCCCAGCTACCACCAAAATCTAGGGCACAAGCCCTTAACATATCCTCCAGAATCTTATTCACCCTCTCAGTATGTCCATCTATCTGTGCATGAAAAATTGTGCTAAAACATAACTGTGACCCTAAAGCACGATGTAAACTCTTCTAGAACTTAGAGACAAAACTACTGTCTCTATCATAAACTATCTCTACTGGCACACCATGAAGTTGAACGATTACCTTTAGATACATCTTAGCCCATTTCTCAACTGAATAGATCGGTTTTCCCAGGCAAAAAGTATGCTGACTTGGTCAAACGATCAACAATGACCCAGATAGCAGTAAGACCAGAAGATGCACTAGGTAGCCCATTAATAAAATCCATAGATATCTTCTCCCATTTCCACTCCG
Organism: Gynostemma pentaphyllum; assembly: GCA_028015215.1. Lineage (NCBI taxonomy): Eukaryota > Viridiplantae > Streptophyta > Magnoliopsida > Cucurbitales > Cucurbitaceae > Gynostemma > Gynostemma pentaphyllum. Next base: position 24,324,882 of record CM051354.1, read on the forward strand.
GGACACTTAATGGTTCAAGATAACCTGGAGGTTTCTGTCTCAACGCCTTCATTTGCTGATAAACAAAACATCTACTAAAAAAAATCAGCTACATCTACCTTCATATTAGGCCACCAATAATGTTGCTTCAAATCTCGATACGTCTTCGTATAACCTGGATGTACTGAAAAGATAGAGTTATGTGCCTCCTCCAATAACTCACCCTTAAGAGTAGCGTCTGCTGAAAATGCAAAACGGCCCACGAAACAGAAGTGTTGAGTAAGTAGAAATTGAGTACTCACTAACTTCTCCTAACTCAAGTGATGCTCTCCTATCAACTAACTCTGGATTTACCCTATGAGAATCTATAATTCTCTGCCTCAAGGTAGGCCACACAGTCAACCATGGCATCAATGCTGCAACCTCAAAAGTCAAAACTGCTATTTGAGCTCGCTCTCAATCTTCCTGTTACTTAGGCTAAGTAAAAACAAATGCAGAAGAATGAGCTGACTTTCTACTAAGAGCATCTGCTAGCACATTTGCCTTACCGGGATGATACTAAATATCACAGTCATAATCTTTTACCAACTCTAACCATCTACGTTGACGCATATTCAGCTCTTTCTGAGTAAAGAAATACTTCAAACTCTTATGATCAGTGAAAATCTGAATCTTCTCACCATATAAATAGTGTCTCCAAATCTTGAGAGCGTGAATCACTGCTGCTAGCTCCAAGTCATGAGTTGGATATTTCTGCTCATATTCCTTCAACTGTCGAGAAGCATAAGATATCACTTTACCATGTTGCATCAAAACACATCTTATTCCCTTCTTAGATGCATCAGTATATACTGTAAGTCTGCCTGAACTACCCGGAACTATCAAAACTGGTGTTGAAATTAATCTCTGCTTGAGTTCCTGAAAACTTTGCTCATAAACGGAATCCCAAATAAATCATTTACCCTTACGAGTAAGCTGGGTCATTGGTGAGGCTATCTTAGAGAAATCCTAGATGAATCTCTGATAATAACCTACAAGTCCTAAAAAACTTCGAACTTCCCCGACATTGGTCAGTTGAGGCCAATTGCTCATAGCTTCAACCTTAGAAGAATCTACAATAATACCCCTTTGTGAAACCACATGACCCAAAAATGCAACCTCTTTCAGTCAAAACTCACATTTTGAAAATTTGGCATACAACTGATTAACTCACAAAACATCCATAACAGTGGTGAGATGTTGAACATGTTGATCCTCTGAGGCCGAATACACCAAAATATTGTCTATAAAAACCATCACAAAGGAATCTTAATAATCTCTAAACACCGTATTCATGAGATCCATAAATGCAGCAGAGCATTAGTCAGTCCAAATGACATGGCCACAAACTCATAATGACCGTATTATGACTGGAAAGCTGTTTTATGTATGTCCTCCTCTCTAATCCTTAACTGATGATAACCAGATCGCAAATCGATCTTGGAGAACACAGAAGCTCCCTGAAGCTGATCAAACAAATCATCTATCCTAGGCAACGTATATTTGTTCTTCACAGTTACTTTATTCAACTCCCTGTAATCAATACACAACCGCATGGATCCATCCTTCTTCTTAACAAATAAAACAGGTGCACCCATGGGAAACACTAGGTCGGATGAATCCTAAGTCAAGTAACTCTTGCAACTGAGCCTTAAGCTCTTTCAACTCAGCTAGAGTTATTTTGTATGGTGCCTTAGAAATTTGAGTGGTACCAGGTACCAATTCAATACAAAAGTCCAAGTCCCTAATTGGAGGTAAACTAGGAAGTTCATCTTGGAACACATCAGGATATTCTCTAATCACAGGCACGGAATTCAAACTATTTTCAGTTTGACTATTTTCTGCTACACTGGCGAGATAACCCCACACTCCTTGTATTAGCAATTTTGTTGTTTTCAAAGCTGACACAACTTTTGGGGTTGTTCCAGCAATAGACCCCTTGAATTTAAAATGAGAACCAAAAGGCAATCTGAACTCAACTTCTCTCTTATCATAAACAATATTTGCATGGTTGGCAGACAACCAATCCATGTCAAGTATCACATCAAAATCATTAATACTGAGGACTATCAGAGTTACACTCAGTCTATGACCACATAAAGAAATGAAACCAGATCTAACTTTCTGATTAGCTAACAAAGGCACCCCAACAAGAGTGGATACAAACAACTTAAATCCTAATGGTTCTAGTTCAAACAAAGCATCCCTCACAAACACATCAGATATAAATGAATGACTAGAACCTGAATCAAATAATGCAAAAGCTGAATTGCCAAGAACAGATAATGTACATGTCACCACAACTTCATATTCAAACGCCTCACCTCTAGTAATGGCAAAAACCTTACCTTTCTGGTCCTAACATGGTGGAGGGGGAAGAGCCTTAGAAGCTGGCCTCTGATTAAGAGGAGTTGCTGAAGTAGGGCACTAAGCAGCAATGTGTCCTAATTGATTGCAAGTAAAGCACTTTATCTTCGTGCACTGACCCGTATGATGCTTCAAACAATGGCGACACTATGGATAAGTGTACCTCGAGTCTAAGCTGACCTATTCTTATGTTGTTGATTGCTCTGATATTGAAGCTGTCTCAGAGCTAAGCCTTGTTTTTTATGACCACGAAACTAATCAAAATTCCTCTTTTTCCTAGAAATCTGCCCCCGAGATATTGATTTTTGGTTCTTAACAGAACTACCCTTGTCCAAAAATAATGCAATACTGAGAGCCATAGAGTAAGTAGTGGGAAAGTGAGCTTCCACTCCTCCCTGAATATCCTCCCATAGGCCCATAATGAAAGCCTCCAACTTCTTAGTTTTAGTATCTACATGCTCGAGAGCAAAGTGAGATAATCTGTCAAAATCCCTCTCATACACAGCAACTGACCTTGACCCTTGAGTCAAAGTTAAAAAGTCTCTTTTCATCTGATACTTATAAGTCTTAGGATAGTACTTATCAAAGAATTTTGCCTTGAAAGTTTCCCAAGGTATGATGCCATCGACACGGTTAATAGATCTTGCAGTCGAATCCCACCAATATCAAGCTTTCTCTTTCAACATAGCAGCTCCACAGATAGCTTTCAGCCTTTTTGGAACATTAATCTCCTCAAAACTAGCCTCTAATTGATATACCCATGCATCAACAGCTGCAGGGTCCAAAGATTTCCCATCAAAAGTCTTTATAGAACTTTTGCGAAGCATAGTAAGAAACCTTGCCTCCAAAGTTACCCTGGATCAATCTAATGCTGCCTCCGGTGCCTATACTAGTGCAGTTGGTGTTCTATTCATTGCTTGAATAAGCATAGAAAACTGTTCATTGGTAAAAGTCACAACAGGAGTTGGTGCTACAGGAACCTGTTGATTCTGAGGAGTATGTGATTCATTAATAGATGGCTCAAGAGCCTGATCTTCCTCATTCAAAGGCATCTGGATTCCCTGGTGCAGCTCTTATACGCTCATAGGTTACCAAACGTGGAGACATCTTGAGTTACAAAAACAAAACAAAAATCTCTTAGGATCTATCTTTTATAATATAATTCCCGACTATTCAACATAATAATATTATTATAATATAATCTAAATTACTAAATTCAAAGCGTACCTAGCGCTGACAAGGTGCTACACTGGCCTTAGTGATATTCTAAATGCATGTGACTCATTCTAACTATTGAACCCTAAAACCTAAGGCTCTAATACCAAATGTGAAACCCGACTCAAAATATCCAGAGAAACAAATAAATAATAAAGAAAGATCTTTTAAAATATAAATAAATCAGAGTAAATCGAGCAGTTGCGGAAGCATTTGAATAATAACCAAGAAGAGTTCAAAACGAAGTCTATTTTTTCTGGGCCAATTTTTAAAACTTAAAAGAAATCGAAGTAAATAAAAAGAAATTCAAAAGTTATCAGACTTCAATAGTCAAAAGATAAAGTATCCAAAAATAGTAAAACAAACAGACATATAACCTAAGACCTCCAAGTGTAGTGCCATCCTCGTCAACCGCCTCAGTTTCCATTATTACTAGTATTGCCTGCAAATTAAATTTGCAGGGCATTTGAATACTTTGAGTTTTTAGCTTAGTAGATTAACTCCCAACTCAAATAAGCAAATCAAATTCAAAGATTTACATAGCTGTAATTGCTGGGGTTTTTGCCCTAAATCTTATGTAATCCAATTAAACTATAAATAAATAAAGGAATTATTAATTCATTATCATTTATTATTAGTTTAATAAATGTAATCCATCATAAGATCCAGAGTTACTTATGATAACTTAAAGTGAGCATATGATGCGGGAAGATTCACTTAAGTGTAACTTAAATAGTCTGTGGTACATGAATAAAGGTTGGGTGTCTTGTTTCTGGTAACACCACTAACACGACCCACTTGTGAATTGGCACAAGTGATCTCATCTAGATTGCTCATGTAGAGACATGTGAGTAGGGGTGTTGTTGCAATAGAGATTGTAGTAGACTTGAGTAAGATAAACTTACTGTCTTCTGGGAAAGCCATTACAGAAAGACACTTCGTTTATCAACCGGTTGATCATGTACAATTGATCTTAATTCGGAATGGATTACGAACTCCTGTTCACAAGAGACAAGCCTTTGATTTGCATAGGTGAGAGTGACTCGATACAGTTCGCTCAATATGCCTCGCTCATTGGGGATTGCATCTTGCTTATAGCTGGGAACGTAATTACATAAGAATTGGAATTCACTCTTTTCCATATAGGAAAATAGATAAGTAGTTCCCTTATGGACTGATTCGGTCTTGAACAGCGGGGCCCCATATTCCTCTGATCAAGGAAAATGTTAAAGACGCATAATGGAGATTATGTAAGGTTTCTCATTGGAGAATCAGTTGGGCTTAAGGAACAATATGTATAATGGAGGTTAATACAGTGAAAATACCTAGCCATGGATACGAACTAACTTGTGAATGATCAAAATGTAGTTAATGATTATAGCCAATAGACATAACTATGTCTATAGTACTAAGAGTGCCACTCTAGATATTTAGTGGAGTTATCTAGGAGTTAATGAATGAGAATTAATTGATTAAAAGGAGTTTTAATCAAAGGTAATTTTGGATCATTGGTGCTTAGTCTTATAGGTCAATTAAGTCCTCCGAGCTAACACATGTAATTGAGAACATAAATTAATATGATTGATTTCTTTGGAAAAATGGAATTAAATTGAGGAGTTTATTTGATTAATTAAAAGAAATTAAATAGAGGAGTCTACTTAATTATTTAATTAATGGTGGAATTAAATAGAGGAGTCTTTTTAATTATTAAATAGAAAAGTCTATTTAATTAATTATGAGAGATTAATTAGAAGAGTCTATTTAATTAAATTAATTTTGAGTTGTCCAAAATTAATGGGGATTTAAAGAGAGGAGTCTATTTAAATATTTAATTTGAGATTGTTAAATTAAAGAGGAAATAAATAAAAGGAGTTTTATTTATTTAATTATTTAACGGATTCCATTAAATAAAAAGGAAAATAAATTGCCCAATATTGTCATGTGATGATGATAGGGGCGTATGACCCATGGTGGGGGTCACACGCCACCTTGGTCAAAAGAGTTGACTAAGTTTTGCATTTTATTTAAAATATATGAATATCTTATTTTAAATTAATGTGATTAATTTAAATGGAAGATATGGAATAATATATTTAAATTAATATTGATTTTTTGAGGCCTTAGTTTTCCTATAAATAGGAACCTTGGGGTGACCCTAAAACACACAACTAAGAGAGTTAAAGTAAAAGACTCAGGAAAAATTCCACTTCTCCCTCTCTCTTAGCCTCCGACCACAGTGTGGTCAAAGAGAAGAAAATTTTCTTCCCTTTTACTTTTTTCCAAAGGAGATAGTGCCCACGCACTGATTCTCTGTTGTGCTTAGTGAGGAAGATCTTTTTAGTGGTCCCTGGATCGTAACCAGCCAAGAACGAGGAAGAGCCAGACACTTCTCTACAAGGGTTAGTATTTCTTTTATGCATTTAGATTTTGATTATATTATACTGCAAGGAAATATCCTTGGGACTTCCGTTTGAGAACTCTTTTAGAGGCCTCAATCCCAATAGTAATAACATAAGGATACCCGTCCTTGCCTTAATGTCAATCATTAATAGGTACTTAGCCTACGACATCTCTTTGTTACTGTTAAATTTGCATATATGTATCATAGCGGGGTATAAGGCCACTCATGATACGTGTCGTGCCATGCTAAGTGTCACAATCCTACTTGAGTAAGTGGATTGTGCCCCACACGAAGTGTGCAAACAAGAGATGGCAACGTGCATGTTGCCCGTGAAGCCAATTGAGGGCTCGAGTTGTGCGCTAGTGCGACCATAGTCAATGGTGCATTAGTAAACCCCAAGGTGTGGAGCAAACAAGACTAACTAAGGCTAATTCAAGTGGAAGATGCATTGGTAGAATGCTTGTAGCAAAGACAGTGTCAGAGTGCGTGAATGTTGTCATCGGGGGCCGTGAAGGGGACCTCGGGAAGCGTGCCAGTTTTATGGGTTCGGGAGTGTCGTTGAGTCACTTTATATCCCAAATGAACACACGCGAAGTTTCGTCTCAATCGGAGTTAAGATGTGAGCTCTATGAAGGCGAGTGACTCCTCGCCACTTTGCACGTCTACACCTGCCAAAGCAAAAATGCCTTAGAATGTACTATAAGGGGGTGCATGGTGTTGGCTCTCCACCACCCTTGGGCCATGGTGCCTAAGTGAGCTACCACATGGCACATGCGTGTGTCATGGCGGGGCGAGCATCGCGGGACTAGTGTGTCTCGGGTGACTTCTTCGGGACGGGATTTCCGGGGACGGTGACGGGGCACGGGGTGCCAGGCATTGCGCTATGTCCGGTGGGTCCTGGAGGTTTCGTCATAAGCGGACTATGCCCCGGCGTCTCGATAAACGTGCGATTGTGTTGACATGGATATTTGTGGCACCATGTCTTCAAGAAGGCCCGTTCAAAGATGTCGGTTAAGTTCGTTGACACGGGGGCGGCCCGGGGCCGTTGCCTCGAAAAACGTGCACAAGGGTGGGCTTGCTCGGATAGGCAAGTCCATGCCATAGAATTGTCCCGGAAGCATACGGGAGCGAGAATATTGTCTGTAAGACAAGACCCATGGGCCGGTTGATGGGAAATGCCATCGGGCAAGCCGCGTAAGGCAGATAGCGACAGTATCACTGTGATGTCTTCGTCTAAGTGCGGGCAAGACTAAAAGAAGCTTGGTCTTGGCCTAGTGAAAGAGGCAAGACCCCGTCGAGTCGCATATGTGCAACGATACACGTACGGGCGACGTGTATGACCGAAGAGTGTTCCGATATGCATGCGAAAGTCTAGAATGCCGCTTAAAGCTATGTCAGCGTCGAGTAAGATTGTGCTCACGCGTGTGGGGCTAGTTTTGTTGTGTTGGTTCGAAGACTTCCTCGATATGCATCAGGTGAACCCGGTAGATGAAAGAACCTCGCCTAATGTCCGACAGAGATCCTTTATGACTCATATACGAGTGTTTGGGCTAGAAGAGCCTCACGGCTGGCCATGTGAGCGTAGTGAACATGGCGCCGCGCGGTCGAAAAAATGTATGACCGTGACACTAAGCATGCAGCTCTACAAATTTAATAGATGTTTATTATGTTCAACTTACTATTAAATTTGCATATATGTATCATAGTGGGGCATGGCCACTCATGCTACGTGCCATACTAAGCATGCATCTCTACAAATTTAATAGAAGTTTATTATGTTAGTTTAAATTTAAACCGTTATTAGGCTCTAATTATAGCACTTAACAAACTACGAGCATAAACTAAATAAATACAATATTAGCAATTCAAACGAGCACATAATAATAATATTTAAAATCAATAAATCATCTCTCAAGACATCCTTATAATCTTCTTACAATAAACAAGCAAGCACAATGAATTTAATTTAAGCTTACAAGTAGGAATTAGCCTACCTTAATTGCAAATTGAACAAGCAAAGAACCTCAAAATAAATTCAAAAATACTCCTAATGATGCCCAAGACCTGAAATAATATTAATTTAAAGTCAATTTCACGAGAACCGGACTAACGGGACGAAAACCAGCTTGAATTAACATAAAAACGGCCATAAACCAGTTGGACCAGCTGAATCGGTTCAGTTGGTCCAACTCAGCCGGTCTAGTTGGACGCTTCTTTCTCAAAGCAGCGCTGCTGCCTAGAAAACGCAAACTTGTGTTTTATTTTATTTTTATTTATTTTTTTTTTTTTTACCTTTCACTCTGACGATGCAAAGCAAGCTGAGGATGACATGGAAATGAATGGGCTGTGAACAAAAAATGCTAGGGACTCAAATAAGACGAACAGAACGACCCAAAAAGTCTTGAAACTCGAAGCTACAATGGTGGAAAAACGTCCAGTTTCTGACGAGCTTTAAACTCAAAGAAAAGCCATGAAAACCAGTGGAAATAGCTCAGAATTGTCTAAAACAAACATAGAAACTATAACTACACGAATCCAAAGAGAATTACCAATAACTAAGAGATAAGATGTTGTTTTGACGTGAAACCAAAAACTCCGACAAGAGAGAACAAGAACTCCGACGACTAGTTTGAATGAAATATGAAAAAGATTGGTTACATTGGTGATTATAATACCTCTGAGTCGAAAGATAGGGAAGATTAAAAATAGGATATTTCAATTTACCTTGAAGAAACGAGCTAAAACGATAAAAATAGAAGATGAATTCTGGAAAGGAGAAGTAGAGGCAGCGGCTGAGAGAGAGACAGCTGAGACTTGGAGAGGAAGGAATTAAATGAAGCTTTATATATACCCAAGATTGACTGAAAAAGACCTATATGCCCCTTGGAACAATATAAAGAATAAGGGAAAAATCGGTATTTAGGTCATATCCTTTTATTCAGGACTCGGACTGAGGAACGGTCAAATGCGTTGAATTCGTAATGACATGACGATTAATAATGTCACAAAATAAAATTATTTAGATTGAATTTGATGAAAAGACTAAAACGCCCTTACCAAAGTTTCGGGTTGTTACACTTTTCCTCCTTGGAAAAAAGAAGACGGAAGAAAATTGTTCTTCCTTATACCACTATTCGGCGACAAGAGGGAGAGATGGAGAGGAATTTTCTGAGCCTGTTCTCTTCTCTTAGTTGTGTGTTTTGGGGTCACCCCAAGGTTCCTATTTATAGGAAAACTAAGGCCTCAGAAAATCTTTGAATATCTTTTTAATTATCAAATAATTAAATAAATATATTGAAAATATATTTTGAATAGTTATAATATTATATCTTATTCCATAATAAGATATTTCATATTTAAATTCAAATTAATCTCCATTAATTTAAATAATTATTTCTATATCTAAATATTTGAATTAATCATATTAATTTAAATAAAAGATATCACAATTATATTTCAAATAAAATATAAAAATAATTGGTCAACTATTTACAGAAGTGGCGTATGACCCCACCGTAGGTCACACACCCATATCATCATCCAATGACAAAATTGGGCATTTTATTTTTCCTCTATTTATTTAATAGAACAATTCCATTAAGTATTTAATTAAATAAATAAACTCTTTTATTTATTTAATTCCCTTTTAATTTGACAATTCAAATTAATTAATTAAATAGACCCCTCTATTTAATTTACCATTAATTTTAGACAACCTCAAAATTAAACAAATAGACTCTTCTATTTTAATCTTCTCAATTAAATAGACTCCTTTATTTAATTTGCATTAATTAAATAATTAAATAGACTCATCTATTTAATTTCTTTTAATTAATCAAACAGACTATTCTATTTATTTTCTCAATTTCCAAGGTGATTAATCATATTAATCATGGTCTCAATTACATACGATAGCTCGGAGGACTTAATGGACCTATAATATAGAATTACATTGATTAAACTCCTTTAATCAATTAATTCTTATTCATTAACTCCTAGATAACTCCACTATATATCTAGAGGTGCACTCTTAGTACTATAGACATAGTTATGTCCATTGGCTAAAATCATTAAGTATACTTTGATTCTTTACAAGTAGTTCGTATCCATGGCTAGGTAATTTTACCGTATTAACCTCCATGATACATCTTGTTCCTTAAGCCCAACTGCTTCTCTAATGAACAACCTTACATGATCTCCATTATGCGTCTTTGCTTAGAAGAATATGGGGCCCCATTGTTCAAGCACCTGAATTAGTCCATAAGGGAACTACTTATCTGATTTCCTAAGAGGAAAAGAGTGAATTTCAATCTTGTGTAATTTACATTCCCAACTATAAGCAAGATGCAATCCCCAAAGTGGGAGGCATATTGAGCGAACTATATCGAATCACTATCACCCATGCAAATCAAAGGTTTGTCTCTTGTGAACTAGAGTTCGTAATCCACTCAGGATTAAAATCAATTATACATGATCAACTGATCGATATTACGAAGTGTCTCCCTGTAACTATTTTACCATAAGACAATAAGTATATCTTAGTCCAATCTACTACAATCTCTATTATAGTAACACCCCCCACTCACATGTTTTCACATGAGTGATCCAGATGAGATCACTTGTGCGAATTCACAAGTGGGTTGTGTTAGTGGTGTTACCAAAAATAAGGCACCCAACCTTTATTCATGTACCACAGACTTTTTGAGTTACAACTTAAGTGAATCTTCCTGCATCACATGCTCACCTTAAGTTATCATAAGTAACTCTGGATCTTATGATGGATTACATTCATTAAACAATAATAATGACATTGCACATATTACTAATTACTAATTCTTTTATTTATTTATAGTTTAATTGGATTACATAAGATTTAGGGGAAAAAACCAGTAAATCTGTCTCTTCCATGTTAATTAATTACATTATTAAACATACTTCCACTGCGTTAATCTGTAGCATCCTTCATGAATCACATACCTAATAGAGATTACATCTAAACAACTCAGGGGCTTTTAGGTAATTTGAATGCATTATGTCAAATATATAAGACAATGCATAGATTCAATTAAAAGATTATAATTTTATTCATATTAAATTTATTTGAAATAAATAATGTTTATATAAAATTACAAGCTATAGGACATTAATCTCAACATTAACATGAATATGAGTTATATCAGATTTATGTACCAGAAATCCGAAATCACTTCTATTGCTTGCATAACCAATAAATATGCAATCTACAGTCTTGGGTCCTAGCTTCACCCATTTGGGTGGCGAAACAGCAACTTTTGCAAGGCGCCCCCACACTTTTAAGTAATTACAAGTGAGTATCTTAACTTTCCTTAACTCATAAGGTATTAGATCACTTTTCTTGTGAGGGGTTCTATTTAAAATGTAATTAGACGTTAGAATGGCCTCCCCCCACAAGTTTTATGGTAATCCAGAACTTATCAACATAACATTAATCATGTCTTTTAAAGTTATATTTTTTCTCTCAACAATGCCCTTTTTTTTGGGAGAATAAAGTGTTGTGGTTTGGTGAATACTACCAAACTTAACAAATTTCATCAAAACTTATTGATTTATATTCTCCACCTCAATCCAATCTAATAACCTTTATGGTTTTATTAAGGTTATTTTCAACTTCATTTTTAAAAGTGATAAACATGTTTAAATTTTCATCCTTACTATTCAAGAGATACACATATCAATATCTAGTGCAATCATCAATAAAAATAATAAAGTCTTTTTTACCACATCTAATTTGAATAAACTTCAAATCGCATATGTCGCTATGAATTAATGATAAAGGTTCGCTATCTCTTTCAATTCATTTAAAAGGTCTTTAATGAACTTTGTTTCAACACGATTTCGCATTTATATTTTTCATCGATTTTAAACCTAGGAATCAAACCCAAAATGTTAGTCTTAAAAAAAACATAATTTACATGCCATAGTCTACTATGCCATAAAGAAGAAAACTCAAGCGAGTAAGTAGAAGAAGAATTATTATTAATAGAAAAAGTCTGTGGGCACAAAAACTTGGAGTTCTGAGAAACAATGATCACATTAGCCTTAAACAAACCATTTGAAAGATACCCTTTCCCAACATACATGCTCACTTCACTCAAAGCAAATTGTTTGACTCAAAAACCATATTGAAACATTTCTTGCTTATAATGGATCCAGAAATCATGTTTTTGCAGATGTCTAGAATATGCAACACATCAGTGGGATCAATTCCTTTCCAGAGGAGAATTTCATAATCACCTTTTTTATGCCTTTGACATCAGACTCAACAGAATTACCCATATATAGTTTCTCTTTGTGGTTGATCTCTTTGTACTAAGATAATAGATGTTTGTCAGCACAAATATGACGAGTGGCTTCAGAATCCAACCACCAGTCTTTGGCGTTAACCGCACTATTGACTTCTAAGACGACTCAAGATAGACTCTTCTTAAACCTTCATGTGATAACTCGATCGGCCTCGAAGATGTTGGCTTGAGAAGTTTTGTTTATCTTGGAAAATTTCTACCTTGGATGACAATCTTTTTCAGAATGCCAAGGTTTTTCACACACGTAACCATTTCCCTTGAAACGTTTTGTGTCTTTAGTACTTGCACCCTTTGAATAAAACGTTGCATTGCATTTGTCCCGGTTATTTCCCTCGCTATGCTCTGCAATATGTGTATTAAACTCAATTGTAGATCTAGCACTCTTCTGACGATTGACCAGAGAGCCTTTTCCAACATGCAGACAAATAGTTTGTTAGTTCCATTGAACTATTCAGGAATTGGCACAACAGGTTCAATCAGAAGATATACTACCGGTGAGATAGGTACAAAATGCACAACAGGTGCATGTGGATCAATCGATTCAACAACTAGGTTCCATTTCGTTCTTGGTAGATAGATAGAACTCGGTAAATAAAACGATTAGGAATTTTTATTTCAAAAACTGTTTTTTATAAATATCGACTAACATATACAAATATTTAATAAAATCATAAATTATATATTCTAACAAGTCTCAAAAACAGATTTAATAAATTAATTATTTTTCTAATTCAACTGCTTTTCCAAATTTAACAAACAGTATAAAACAATTCTAATTCCAAATAATAAAAATTAAAGAAAATTGGAACTTACTAATTAAATTTACAACCTGCAAAATTTCATTTTAGAATATAACAATAGTTTAGATTACGATAAGTATTGTCTTAATGTAACGTCCCGTTATTTTTGGAGTGAAATTTTTTTTATTTAATATTTCAATTATTTACTCATTTATTTTAATCAAAGTATTTAGTTTAACTTTAGAATTAGTAATTTAGAATTTAGCAGTTAATTTCGTTCGAAAACCTTTTTAATCATTTTATTAGCTTAAATTAGTTTTGGTCGTATTAAAAATTATTAGCGGGCCCATTATTTATTGTTAAATACTTTTAAGATAGATTAGAAGTAGTTAAGTTGAATTGGAATTAGAAACGTGAAATAACGAGCACTCAGAATAAATTTTCTTAAGGAAATAAGAGGAGGGGCAATGTGGTCGTTTACCAAAATTTCTTTATATATATCTACTACATATTTTGCAAGGATAATGATAAAAAAAAAGGAAAGGAAAAGTGAAATAGAAGCCCTAAACTCGAGCAAGAACAGGAGGAAAAGAGAAGAGAAAGAAAGTGTCGCCCCGGCTTCGTTTCTCGACCGTTTTCATCGTGCCTTAACTCGTTGGAAAGCTCTCGAGACGTACTTTCTACCCATCCCATCAATCAAGCCAATCCATTCAAGATACAAGAGATACAAGGTGAGGAAGAAATGGGTTTTTGGGTTTTCTTTTTTCCAATCTTGTATGCAAGCCTTGATTCGTTTTTCCCGGGTGTTGTTTGTGAATTCTAGTTAGGAAAAATCACTTTGGATGAGGTTGTTGTCTTGGACCTAAACCCAAGTCGAATGGAAAACCTGTTCCGTTTGTTTTTCTCTCACTTGGTATTGGCTAGGGTGTTTAGTTTGTTATTGTTTTGTATTTTACTTAATTTTTTGAGAATCAATTATTGTGCAAAACCCTAAATTACGGTTACCCTTTGATAATTCGAACCTCCAAAGTACTCGAAATCAACCCGGAACACCTATAAAATGCCAAAAAGTTGGAAAACCAAACCTGAAACCCATTTTCCCATGTATGGCCGAGAGGACCAAATGGCTAGAATCCGGGTTTTTTTGTCGTTTTGTGCATTTAGATGTCGTTTGCTTGATTTTCGGATAATTAATGATTATTAGGTGTAATTGATTTGTAGGATTGTGATTGATCACGTGGAGTTGATCTCGACTTATTGGGAAGCTTGACTACAAATCTAAGGTGAGTTTAAAATAGAAGTTAGTAATTTTATGAGTTAAGTTTCATTACAATATTGTTTATCGAGGTTAAGTGGTAAACTAACTTCTAGAAGTAATTACTTGGTTGGTGACTTTAGACTCGGAAGTGAGTGGAGTGATTTTGGAGTTCTAGTGATTTTGGATGAAAAAGGTAAGAGTTAAGTAGTTTGGAAGTCTTGTAAGATGAATTGAAGAGTTTAGGTGAAATTGGAGATTTTAGATGAAAGTAGAAGTTTAAGGTACTTTGAGTGGTTCGGGAGACAAAGTGGCTTAGAAGTTGCACTTGAGAGTTAACTAGTGTAATTCTAAGTGGTCTATGTTCTTTAGTAGCTTAGTAGAATTCTATTAAGATTATCTAACTTACTAGGGAACTTGATGACTTGTTCTATGGTAAGATCATACGTGGTAGTATGTTGATGTTGATCCATACGGTAACGCGATACGATGACTTGTTCTATGGTAAGACCGTACGTGGTAGTATGTTGATGTTGATTCATACGTTAACACGTTACGATGACTTGTTCTATGGTAAGACCGTATGTGGTAGTATGTTGATATTGATCCATACGATAACACGTTACGATGACTTGTTCTATGGTAAGACCGTACGTGGTAGTTGTTGGGATTGAGGCCTCTAAAAAAGTTCTCAAATGGAAGTCCCAAGGATCTTTCCTTGCAGTATAATATAATCAAAATCTAAATGTATAAAAGAAATACTAACCCTTGTAGAGAAGTTTCTGGCTCTTCCTCGTTCTTGGCTGGTTACGATCCAGGGACCACCAAAAAGATCTTCCTCACTAAGCACAACAGAGAATCGGTGCGTGTGCACTATCTCCTTTGGAAAAAGGAAAAGGGAAGAAAAATTGACCACACTGTGGTCGGCGGCTAAGAGAGAGGGAGGAGAGGAATTTTTCCTGAGCCTTTTACTTTAACTCTCTTAGTTGTATGTTTTGGGGTCACCCCAAGGTTCCTATTTATAGGAAAACTAAGGCCTCAGAAAATCTTTTGAATATCTTATTTAATTATTAAATAATTAAATAAGATATTCTAAAATATATTTGAATAATAAAGATATTATATTTTTTCCATAATAAAATATCTCATGTCTTTTTTTTAATTAATAAATATTAATTTAAATATATTATTCCATATCTTCCATTTAAATTAATCACATTAATTTAAAATAAGATATTCATATATTTTAAATAAAATAAAATGCAAAACTTAGTCAACTCTTTGACCAAGGTGGCGTGTGACCCCACCATGGGTCACACGCCCCTATCATCATCACATGACATTATTGGGCAATTTATTTTCCTTTTTATTTAATGGAACAATTCCGTTAAATAATTAAATAAATAAAACTCCTTTTATTTATTCCAATAAATAAAACTCCTTTAATTTATTTCCTCTTTAATTTGACAATCTCAAATTAAATATTTAAATAGACTTCTCTATTTAAATCCCCATTAATTTTGGACAACTCAAAATTAATTTAATTAAATAGACTCTTCTATTTAATCTCTCATAATTAATTAAATAGACTTTTCTATTTAATAATTAAATAGACTCCTCTATTTAATTCCACCATTAATTAAATAATTAAATAGTCTCCTCTATTTAATTTCTTTTAATTAATCAAATAGACTCCTCTATTTAATTCCATTTTCCCAAAGAATTTAATCATATTAATTTATGTTCTCAATTACATGCGTTAACTCGGAGGACTTAATGGACCTATATGACTAAGCTCCAATGATCCAAAATTACCTTTGATTAAAACTCCCTTTTAATCAATTAATTCTCATTCATTAACTCCTAGATAATTCCACTAAATATCTAGAGTTGCACTCTTAGTACTATAGACATAGTTATGTCCATTGGCTATAATCATTAACTACACTTTGATCCTTCACAAGTTAGTTTGTATCCATGGCTAGGTATTTGCATCGTATTAACCTCCATGATACATCTTGTTCCTTAAGCCCAACTGATTCTTCAATGAACAACCTTACATAATCTCCATTATGCGTCTTTAACCTTTTCCTTGATCAGAGGAATATGGGGCCCCGCTGTTCAAGACCAAATCAGTCCATAAGGGAACTACTTATCTATTTTCCTATATGGAAAAGAGTGAATTCCAATTCTTGGGTAATTACGTTCCCAGCTATAAGCAAGATGCAATCCCCAAAGTGAGAGGCATATTGAGCGAACTGTATCGAGTCACTCTCACCTATGCAAATCAAAGGCTTGTTTCTTGCGAACAGGAGTTCGTAATCCACTCAGGATTAAGATCAATTGTACATGATCAACCGGTTGATAAACGAAGCGTCTTTCTGTAATGGCTTTCCCAGAAGGCAGTAAGTTTATCTTAGTCCAGTCTACTACAATCTCTATTGCAGCAACGACCCCACTCACATGTCTCTACATGAGCGATCCAGATGAGATCACTTGTGCCAATTCACAAGTGGGCAGTGTTAGTGGTATTACCAGAAATAAGGCACCCAACCTTTATTCATGTACTACAGACTTTTTGAGTTATACTTAAGTGAATCTTCCTGCATCATATGCTCACTTTAAGTTATCATAATGTAACGACCCAAGTCCGTAAAATCCTTTAAATTCAATGCACAACGGAAGACTTGGTTTTAAAGAAAAACGGCATGGTTTCGTTTAAAACGCGGATAAACCAAAACCTGTTTTTTCATTTTTCGCAACAAAGAAAGCGATAAAGTGCGGAATGAGCATTCCAGCTTAAAAGTAAAATTCTAAAAGAACTTTAAAACCATAAGACAATTACAATTTTAGACAAATGCTCTACCAAGCTCAAAACATAAAGTATGAAGGATGATAAAATTTTACAAGCATTTCAAGAATGCTAAACCAAAATGATTCCATGTTCCTGTCCATCCATCATCTCGACCAGTCATACGACGCCACCTCCTCTAACACGTCCCCCTCGTCAAGATGTACCTGAAAAATGTTAAGTGTAGCAACGTTAGCATAAAAATGCTAATGAGAATAAAATGAAAGCCAGTAACTCTATGGACCAAATTTCATACCGGAAATTGTGTCCAAAGTTCTAAATTTCTCTTTACTACCCATTCTACACTTCCAAATCATAATAATCATATACCAATCAATTTCCCAATTTCCAAATTATATCGAGCCACATCTAATACCAAATTCGTACCAAATAGTAATACCATATCATATTACCACATCTACATACTTCGTAACGTGTTACCGTATGTTACCACCTCAACATACTAACACGTACGACATTACCATATCAAGTGTCCTCGTAACGTGATACCGTATAGATCAACATCAACATACTACCACGTACGGTCTTACCAAATCATAGATCACATACTACCAAATCTCGAATTACCATAACTTGCCACATTTACCACATAAGGTATTACCATCGAAGACCAAACACTTGTACAAAGGATAAGCATGTATTTACATACAACTAACAAACAAGTTGGGATGCTCATAGTAAGAACTCGATTTATCTGCTAATCTTGTCATATAACATCGCTCATAGCCTGTTTCATCTATGACCCTGTTATATCCCAAGATCACGATCTCCTCATATAACATCGCTCATAGCCTGTTTCATCTATGACCCTGTTATATTTCAAGATCACATCACAAAGTATAACATCGCTCATAACCTGTTTCATCTATGACCTTGTTATACCCCAAATCACATCTCATAGTATCTATATCTCCTCGTATAACATCGCTCATAGCCTGTTTCATCTATGACCCTGTTATACCCCAAGATCATATCACATAGTGTGACGACCCGTCATTTTAAATAGATTAAAATCAGAGAAAACAGCGGAAGTCTTTTATTTTAAAAAAAAATGGCGTGATTATGTTTGAAAATAGGCTAGCCAAAACCCGTTTACATCTAAATTCAAACATCTAAAATCACAAGGAACATTAAGTTCCATCCAGGGAGTTTAAAAATGATCATAATCATAAAAAGACAACCATAAGCTCTTATGAGCTAAATACAAAGTTCAAATCATCGAAATAACATAAATTTCACAAATCAACCATGTACATGGATTTTTACATAACTCAAAAGTCCATCTCGTAAATCATCATCTTCTCGATCAAGCGCGCACCACCTCCTCTTCCACGATCCCAAACATTACCCGAAATGTTTGTAATATCTGAGCTAACAACTTAAGCCCGGGGGAGAATAATAAGAATAAAAAGTAAGAATAGACCTCAAACTCGATTCGATTTGAGTCCATGAACATACTACTCTTTGCTATCATTAATTCAAAGAGTTTATGAATAAGGTTCCACTTTACTACCAATTCTCCAATAATATTGTGGAACTACATTCCAAATATTTTTGATATGGTTTAGTAAATGCATATAGCATTTATATCTCATCTTCCATACATACCTTATACTAAACATAAGGTTTACTTTATATTCTTATTTTCCCAAAGGATGATATTAATTAGCACACTAGTCTAATTGTTCATCCTTTAACTTTTTCTAACACAATTAACTCCTAAAGTCATTCAAACTCTAGGTAATTCTATTCCATACTTTCCAAGGGATGACATTACTACACTTGTAGTCAATCCTCATCCATTAACTATTATATCATAAAAGTAATGAAAGTAAAGACTTTGCATAAAAAAAATATAACATCTCGACTTTCTTTCTCGTCTATCATAGCATAAAAGTAATGAGTACATCCCGTAGGTTACGCATTCGCCATTTATGCATGAAATGAAGGTAAGTGGATTTTTACAAACTATCCACCCTTATCCTTATGTATGAAGGTAATGTGGGAATCCACTCATCCACCATTCAACCTTATGCATGATGAAGGTAATGTGGGTATCCACTCATCCACCATTCAACCTTATGCATGAAGGTAACGTGGGTATCCACTCATCCACCGTTCCTTTCATTCTTTTCTTTTCTCTTTTCAATGATGCGAGATGTTATAATATAATAAATAATGGTGCAAAATGTTAGCATATGCTTGCATATGCTTGCACAAATAAATAAAAGTAAAGACGATTATTAAATAACCGGAACAAGCATAAAGTAAAGAACATAAAGTAAAAGGGCATAAAGTAACATAGATAGAATCCCGGATGAACGATTTATCGATCGAACTCCGCTAACAATAATAAAAGTAAAGGTCAAAACATAACGATTAACCTAAACTTTCAAGGATTCTAAACTTCCAAGTGAACCATTCTAAACTCCGAAACTAATCTAACTTAGAATCTTCTAAATTCGAGGTTTTCAACGAGAAATCCTAAGTTTCTCGCCTAAAGGATTAACTTCAAATCCTAAGGCACTATCTCACATCCTCTAACCTTAGGTTGGATTCTAGTCTTAGTTCGATTCTACAAATCAACGTACTTATTTGTTTTCTATAGTTACTTTAAATCTAATCATTCTCACCTTAGCCAATTAACTCCAAATCTCCAATTTTCACGAATCAACAACCGAGCAAACGCACCTACAATTCATCAATTGCACAACATATTACAACTCATAACTAAAATGCGAACAAGTGTGCAATTTCGGGTGAATAGTGATTTCGGATGAATAGTGTCTCGGTGAATAGTGTTTTCGGGTGAATAGTGTTTTTCGAAAATCCGGGCTCAAAATCGCCATTTTTCATGATAGAAATTCATGATTTCAACTTCAAATCTCATTTATAATCAAAAACGAACAAAAACCACCTAAAAAGTTTTGAAAACTTACTTTTAGGACTTCCTAAGGGAACAGGAAACTTGAAAAGGTTGGTTGGATAGGTAGCCTCGTCTCCTACCAATCCAACGCAACCGAAATCAAGCCGATCCATCGAAAATGAATAAGAAACAAAGAAAAGAAAAAGATCATCCATGGAGGAAATGAAGGTCACGGCCAAGAAGAAAAATGGAAGAGAAGAAAATGAAGTAAATTGGTCAATTTTGGATTTTTAAAGATAAGTGAATAGTGAATTTAGATATTTTAAGAAATTGGAAATGACGGTTACGCCCTTTTATGACTTTTGACTTCTAAAAGCGAAACCCGATGCTCTTAAATAAATCTAAAGGTGATTAATAATTATTAATTGGCCGTTAATAATTATTAATACCATTTAAACGTAATTAAATAAATAAAGCCATTAAAATGAATTAAAATGAAATAAACTATTAAATTCTCAAATAATAATAAATAAATGAACTTTAATTACTTAAATAAAATAAAATAAATAAAAGTTTTTTTTTTTTTTTTTTTCACAAAATAATGGGACGTTACACATAGTAACTATAAATCGGTTCATTACTTGAGCATCACAACACAAACAACTAACAAACAATACAATCATACTACAATTACACTCAATAACATGCTTATCTTTTGTACATAAAGTGTTGCTTCTTACCAAAAGTCCCGAGTACATCAATCGTACTATCATCATGATTCCATATTCCACGGTTCAACCACAATCCACATCAAACCTTATTATCATTAGAACTTTCATACTCCACATTATTACCATATTAAAATACAATCCTTATTACTCACACAAGGTAATAAGTTCGTAAAAACACTAACCAATATCATCACTAATGCCATATTCCACGAAGTCTTATAACTTCCAAATAAGCAAAATCGATGTTTAACTTCATCATGTCACAAATGACAATAAATCACCTTAAATCCCAAGAATAATCTCCAAGCCATTACCATAAACCACGAGTTGACTTTCAAACATTTCCTTTACTTTACTTTGGTCGAAACTACCTAAAGTAAATTCAATTCCCAACTTTATCTCAAAATCTCTATAATCTTTAATACTAATAAGGATAACCTCTAAGCTACTGTGATCTAAAACTACTCAAAATAACTTAGACTTCCACTTTCATCTAAACTCTCCAATTTCACCTAAATTCTCCAATTTCGTCTTACAAGACTTCCAAATATACTCAAACTTGTCTTTCCACCCAAATTCACTACAAACTCCAAGGTCACTCCGCTCACTTCCGAGTCTAAAGTCACCAACCAATAAGTATTTACTCCTAGGAGATTTGTTTGTCACTTAACCTCTATCAACAAAATCGTAATGAAACTTAATTCATAAAATTACTAACTTCCATTTTAAACTCACATTAGAATTGAAACTGAACTTCCAAAGTGTCGAGGTAGATTCCACGCGAGCAATTACCAACCTACAAAAAGTTACACCCAAAAAAATTAATGGGGGAAATGAACCCACAACATCTAAACGCGTGGAGGCTAAAAACGGTTTTTAGCCTTATGGTGCTCTAGGCCATAGGAGGGAAAATGAGGTTTGAGTTTGGTTTTTCGACTTTTAGGCATTTTAAAGGTGTTTCGGGTTGGTTTTAGGTACTTTGAGTTCCCAAGTGGGTAACCGTGATTTAAGGTTTTACACAATACTTGATTCCCGAAAAATTAAGTAAAATACAAAACAATGACAAACTAAACACCCTAGCCATCACTAAGTGAGAGAAAAACAAACGGAACGGGTTTTCCATTTGACTCGGGTTTAGGTCCATGACAACAACCTCATCCAAAGTGATTTTTCCTAACTAGAATTCACAAACAACACCCGGGAAAAACGAATCAAGGCTTGCATACAAGATTGGAAAAAAAGAAAACACAAAAACTCATTTCTTCCTCACCTTGTATCTCCTGGATCTTTAATGGATTGGCTAGATTGATGGGATGGGTAGAAAGTACGTCTCGAGAGCTTTCCAACGAGCTAAGGCACGATGAAAACGGTCGAGAAACGAAGCCGGGGCGACAATTTCTTTCTCTCCTCTTTTTTTCTCTCTAAGCTACGGGTTTGGCCATCTTTTTCCACTCCTCCTTCCTTTTTTTCTTATCATTATCTTTGAAAAATATGAAGTGGATATATATAAAGATATTTTGGTAAAAGACGATATTGCCCTCCTCTTATTTTCTTTAAGAAAGCTTATTCCGGGTGCTCGTTATTTCACGTTTCTAATTCCAATTCAACTTAACTACTTCTAATCTATCTTAAAAGTATTTAACAATAAATAATGGGCCCGCTAATAATTTTTAATACGACCAAAACTAATCTAAGCTAATAAAGCAATTAAAAAGGTTTTCGGACCAAATTAGCTACTAAATTCTAAATTTCTAAAATTAAACTAAATACTTTAATTAAAATAAATGAATAAATTATATATATTAAAAATAAAAAAAAATCACTTCTAAAATAACGGGACGTTACACATAAGTAACTCTGGATCTTATAATGGATTACATTTATTAAACTAATAATAAATGACAATGTAAATATTACTAATTAATAATTCCTTTATTTATTTATAGTTTAATTGGATTACATAAGATTTAGGGCAGAAACCCCAGCAGTAGTATGTTGATGTTGATCCATACGGTAATACGTTACAATGACTTGTAATATGGTAAGATCGTATGTGGTAGTATGTTGATGTTGATCCATACGGTAACACGTTACGATGAAACTTGTATGGTAACAAAGAAAGTTAGTGATACAATTATTTATATTCAATAAAATTGTGTAGAGAGACTTAGTATTAGTTATTACTTTTACTTCAAGTCTTTTTTTCATATTCGTATGGGATTGAAAGTCTATTATGAGAAGTATATTTCAATTGTATGATTGTGTGGAAATTGGAAGTGTGGAATGGTTAGTAAAGAGCAATTTAGGCATTTGGACACAATTTCTGGTATGAAATTTGGTTCATAGGATTGCTTGCTTTCATTTTACTCTCACTAGCATTTTTATGCTAATGTTGCTACACTTGCAATTTTTTAGGTAAATCTCATCGCAAGGGACGTGGTAGAGGAGGTGGCGCTGTATGACATGTCGAGCTGATGAATGGACAGGAACATAAACTTATTTTGGTTTAGCATTCTTGGAAATGCTTGTAAATATTTTACTACCTTTCATGCTTTATGTTTTGAGCTTGGGAGAGCATGTGTTTAAAAATTGTGTTGGTCTTGTGGTTTTTAAGTTCTCTTAGAGGTTTAAAACTTAATCTGGAATGCGCATTCCATGTTTATTGCTTTCTCTGAAATTGGGCCAATGTAAACAAGTTTTTGATAATCCGATTTTTAAAGAAACCCATGCCGTTTTTCTTTAAAATTGAGTCTTCCACTGTGCATTTGAATTTAAAGGATTTAATGGAAATCGGGTCGTTACACTTAACTTGTTGGAAATCTAAACAGGCTTAATAGAAGAAGAATGAAATATGCATATACAAATAGAAATTTAATTAATAACAAAAATGAAGGAAATTAAATGAAGTGAGGCATGCATAAATGTAAATTTCCTTAAGACGGTATTTGTCCATATTGCTTAGGTGCTACAGATAATGGACAATAGTCTCCCCAGATATAGCACTTCTAACCAAAGTTAATAAATCACTTTATTAACCTTGATAGTCAAACCAAAAACTCGAACGGAACTCAATTCAGAAGTCGATGAATAAATCCAACAGAATAACAGTAAGTCAAAGTAGAGTAAAATATTAGATAATTCTCTCTGTAATTTAAAAATATGTTATTCTGAAATGCGGTGGCCTACTTATAGGCATAATCATGACTTTTAAATGTGACTTTTGTGAAAAGTTATATCTATTAGTAAATAATTACCTTTAGAATATAACCACCATTTAAAAGTGACTTTAATTCTGACTTTACGTTAAAGGATGTATTTATTCGATAAGTAACCACTTTTATGAAAAGTTGTAACTATTGAATAAATAACTATCTTTATGAAAAGTTGTATCTGTTGAATACATAACCATCTTTATAGAATGTTGCATCTAATGAATAAATAACCACATTTATTCAACAGCCACATCTCATAGTTATACTTATTCACTATATAACTACCTAATCATCCAACGGATACATCATTTCACGCATCATTTTGTGATAAATCACAATTGTGTTGGAATCCATTCATTCATATAACCACCACATCCAACGATTACTTTTTATCATCGCAACCATTGATGATAACCACCTTCAACCATCAACGTTGAAAAGATGCATTTTATCGTCCAAATAATTATCGTCACATGTGACTATTCGAGAGCCCTTTCAAATATTATTGTCACAATACCTGACATTTGGTTAACTTTAAATGAATGTAAGTTATAATAAAACTATTATTAACTTAGGTATTTGGAGTTTTATTCCAACTAACATTAATAATATTTTTTCCAACTTTTAACTATGTGATTGAAAGGACATAACTCCACAAACAAGAGTTCATAAGACACTCATGATTAAGATCAATCACACCTGATAATCAAGTTGATGTTTTATTCATTTACTATTACGGTGTTAATTAGAAACTAATAGAAACTTAGTCTAGTCTTATACAATCTTTTTGTACAAGATACATCCAGTCACATGTCTTACACATGAATGATCTTAATCAAATCATTTGTATTAATTTAAATTGGACTGTATCAACAGTGTTATTACGATAGAGTTCACCAACTATATCCGTTTACTGCAGACTATCCGAGTTACTATTTTACACTAGATCTTTCTGTATCATATATTGAGTTAAGATTACATTTTAAGTAACTCTGAGGCCATTTCAATAATTTGAATGTAATATATATATATATATATATATATATATCAACATATAAAATAAATGCACAGATTGACTCAAAAGAATGAACTTTATTCACATAAATTTATTCGTAACATTTATTGTTTACAAATATTACAGGTGCTAAGGCATCAATCCTAACACACGTGACATATGAATTGGCAGTAGAGAATAGGCTTAAGAGTTTATTGCGTTTATATCTATTAAATCATTTTATAAGTCTTAAGTGGTCTCCCACGTCTATGATAGTTTCAGAAATGATTGAAGAAGCTTAAAGAAGTGTAAATGGTGATTGAACAATTTTTTTTGGCAAAAACGATTTTTTGGGAAGAAAGAAATGTGTTTCGAGAGTTGTATGCATATTATATTTAAAAAAAAAAACTAATTATAGCATGATTTACAGAGTTTAATAATGATTGAGAGTTTTTTTTTTAATTTTAAAATCGATTTTCAAGCGATGTGTCAGACGTAATTATTTCGAGGGATAAATTTCGCTATTTCGCGTTGCTTTAAAACCAACGGCAAGTGGTTTTGGTAATTTCTATAATATATATCTGATTTGCTAAACATAATTGTAATAAACACTATAAAATTGACCATTTGTGTTAATCACTCATAACAAAATCTTGTTATGCAATTAGCAATGCTAAATCCTAAAAACCCTAGCTTGTTTGGAAACTATTTTGAAGTATTCCAGTTTTATTTCATCCGGGTATAGACTTGAGTTATTGAAGTAGCCAAACAGAGATATGGCGGGAATTCCCAATATCCAAACCCTCAAAAAAAAAAAAAAAAAAAAAAAAAAGAACAATGTCTTCCGATTAACATTTCCCGCTTCTCGACTTCTGCCTCTCGCTCTCTCTCTCTCTCTGAATTCTTACCCTAATATTCTCTCTCTCTCTCTCTCTCTCTCTCTCTCTCTCTCTGTATCTGTTGGTATTTTTCCCGGAAAATCTTCGGAAGCGACTTTATTTTCAGTGAATCAGTTCATACTTCAAGTAAGTACTCATCGCTCTGGTTTGGATCTGCCTTGGAATGTAACTAATCGATTTTTTTTTTAAATAATTCTAATCGATCAACAATCTTTGTTTTTTGGCATTTTCTCAGCTACTAATTTATTATTTTGACTGAAATTATTTTAGCTGTTGCAGAAATCGTTACACAGATAGATCTATGAAGCACAGTTAGAGAATTTGAGAACTTCGATTTGCTGCATTTTTTTAAAAATTTATTCCGTTGCGTACGATGGCTGATTGCCATCACAATAGCGTGAATGGAAACAACATCTATAGTACTCTAGAAATGCAGAAAGCTTGGCATCTTTTTGGAATTTTATTGGATATTGGTCGCCCTACTTCTCCCAATGAACTTGCTGCGAGATGTGAATTATTCATCACGACACCGGATTTTGTACGATACTTATGCACAATTCCCAATTCTCCTATCTGTCTAGTGGATAATGGTTTTGTTTTAATCTCCATGGTTGCAATCTCAGCCATGGGACGGTATGTTTCAAAGGCAATGAATGGATGGGACATTTTAAGACGGGACTTTGGGGATCTAGATCCGAATAGGCTCTGGGGTAGTGATGTTAAAACATACTTCCGAAAGCGAAAAAGATTAGTTTTAGATGCTGGAGTATCTTTTTCTGCAAAAAGGTTGTTAACTTCAACTCCTGGAAATGGTACGAGTTTATGTATTTATCTTTTCTTATTTTTGACGTTTCATTATGTTTATTACTTCTTTCACTATATGAGTGGAGGTAACCGTTGTCAGTTGCAGGAGATGAAAGTTGTTTGTCAATGGCGAGAAGGATTCCACATAGTTTGACTGAGGTACTTTCTGATTTTGTTCTTAGTAACTGAAGGATATCCTTATTCTTTTGCACATTTGCTTATAATATGTTATAGCAGTAGCCAATTAGTAACTACTATAACCATTATTCACCGCAGAGAATTTGGTGACCCGCATTGTTTAAAACTATTTATTTTGATGAGGGACCAAGATGCTAAAAATTTGATGACCTTCAATTTTATTACACATTTTCTTTCTTTGTTCCCTTGGTTTTAGCACTTTTGTACTAAAATTATTTTTTACAACTTCAAATTAGTGATTGTTTCATTGCTCTAAAAGTTACATGGTAAAGCTAGAAGTGTATTGACATTTAATAGTGGTATTTTTACCACAAATCTTGGTCTTTAATTTTTTTTACCCGTTGTATAAGACAACAAAGTTGTCATGCTCTACTTAAATTTGGAACTTGCATAAGTTATAGATACCTGTGTAGAACGCAGCTAACTTTTTATCCCTGCATGAAGGTACCGGCTGAGTATGTAACGATCACCAATTCGAATTCACTGACAGTTGATATCTCTGTGGGAGAAGTCAAAATGGTACATTCAGATTTAAAAAAAGATGAAGTGCCCTTGTGTCTTAACTATGCTGATTTTCCAAGCCTTTTGATTAATGATGCTGGACAAAAGAGAGCTAATGATGATGTTCTCATGAATAAAAGTATGAATAATGATGATATTGGATCTGCAAGTGAGACTAGGCGGGGTTTCCATACATTCGAAGTTGAAAAAGTCTCAAGTATGCCAAATCCAAGCCACACTGATAAAGGAGTGTCATGTAACCTCGATCTTTGTTTGGGCCCACCATGTACCACTGCATATTCGTTAGTGTATGATGAGGTTCTTGTCAAAGACAATATATTGACAAATAAATTAGAAAATAAATCTTCATTGTGCCTCGATGATGGTATGCAGCCTTATGTTCGGCCACTAGAGATTGACAATGGGATTTACGATAACCATAGTTTTGATATTTTAGGATGGAAGCTAGAAGATGAGAAGAATAAGATGTGCGAGATAAAAAATAGCACAGAATACACTAGAACGAGAGCAAACTATCTTGTTCACTCAGAAAAGCATGCAGTAACTAGTGAAGCAGAAAGAAGTTTCCTAGATTTGAGGAGCTTGGTGAATACATCTAACTTGGATAGAGATGAGATCTGCAGGAAAGAGGATACCCAGATTCCTCATTTGTCACCTAACCAATCATGTAATCAGAAGCAGGTAGCTAAGACCTTTGGGAAACTCATTGGTGCACCAAATTCTCCAGAAGAAGTTCCCTTGGAGTCAGCAGTCAATAAGGAAGTTTTTGACTCTCTCAAGAAGCAAAACCGGCATAACACTGTCAATAAGCTGGTGCCCAAGGTGCGGAAGTTCAAGAAAAGTTCAAATGAGAACATGCATATTAAGAAAGATCCTTTAGATACCACTACCGTTTCTCCCAATGTAAGTTTCTCTAGCACTTGTTTTGAAAACCTTTACTTGTCTACTTTTAATTGAGAGATCCTTGAGCAAGAATTGATGCTTGAGCCAATAGGACAACTGGCTGGCTGGATATGGTATAAGTAGCAAAATAAATGCCCTAATGTTTGCTCTTTTAATCAGTTGGAAAAAACAACATTACCTCAGTTTGAGTCTTTCATCATTGAGGAAGAAGAAGGCTCTGGTAGGCAACTTCCATTGCTTATTATAATGAATGCAAGATTCCAATTTCTTATCATTCCATTGTGGCTAATGTTGTTCAAAATATTCTAGGTGGCTATGGAATCGTTTATAGGGCTCGAAGAAAAGATGACGGGAAGCGATTTGCTATCAAATGTAAACCTGGCTTATTTTTCTGCTACACGTTCTATTAATTTCTTATTTTTCGATATGTGACTACTTTTTCCAATTTTTTGTTACTACGTGCATAACTTGTCGGTTCCTTGATAACTCCTCGGCTTGATAACATAAAGCATGTTGGGTTGGGGCACAATATAATGTTCCGAGGAATACATGGTCAAGATAAAGGGAGATCTTTAAATATCAGAAAATTTAACTGAACACATCTAACATAAAAATGATTGTATAGCTTTAAGTTGAACCAGAATTCAGGTTTTTCTGGACCCAATACTTGGTTTGGTAGAACTGTAGGATGACTCATTTCTCTCTCTCTTTTTTTGCAGTCCTATATGTAGTTGGAATTCAAGCAGAATAATTGTGTACAAGACTAGACCTATAGTTTGACAGGGTTAAATTATCAGGAGTTGTCACCTTTTTAATTTGACAGAATTAAATCTCTAATATTGATGATTGTCTAGGAGAGCCCGGTAATCTTCAATCTAGAAAAGATGACAATCTTCCTCATGAAAATGTGACCTTATTGTTTGTGTTAGAGAGAACTCTCCCTTTTCATTTTGTACCATATTCCTGTCTGTCTATTTAACTCTAGTAGATTTTACTTAATAAATATCATAAGCCAGATCTTATTCTTTGGAAGCTAAGATTTCTCTTGACGAATGATTTATGAGCAATATTTATACTCACATTTTTCCAGGCCCTCATGTTAATGCGCATCAGCATAATGTTAACAATGAGCGGAAAATGCTTGAACGATTTGGGTACGTATTGAGAGGAAAAGAAGGTCATTACATTATCTAAGATTCACTAGAATTTATTACAATTACAAAATTGTATTGATATGTTTTGTTGTGCAGGGGAAAGAACTTCATAATCAAGTATGAAGGATCTTTTAGAAGTGGCAGCAGCGAATGCTTTATTCTAGAACACGTGGAACATGATAGGCCTGAGGTAATTAGTTAACAATTCAAATATATAGATTTTTATTATGCTCGGATGTTACTATTTTTGAGTTATTTAGTAGGCTGATATTTTAGAAACTGATCACAACATGTGGGTTTTTAGTTTCCTGTAATAAGATTTGGTTGGGGACGATTGAAACCTTCTGGTATATATATATTTTATTTACTAAATTCTTACCCAACTATTTTTATTTTTATTTTCAGGTTTTGAAGAAAGAAATAGATTTAGTTCAACTACAGTGGTATGGTTACTGTTTGTTTAGGGCCCTGGCTTGTCTGCACAAGCAGGTGAGAACCATGAGGTGTTTTCTATTAGTACTTGTGCATGAGTTCTAAGCCATTGTAATTATTTATAGAATAAATATATCATTTCATCCCAAATGTGTACATACCACTTTCAAATTTATCCCTCATATTTTAAATATTTCAATTTCATCCTAATGTATCGATATTTTCAATTAAGTCCCTAATTGTCACTTTAACAGAATATTCTCACCCCGAAACACCTGACACGCATACACGCACGTCGCACACCATAAAATATTGGTTAACAAGTTTTTGAATCTCAACTGTGCCCATTTGACTTTTTATTTTATTTAAATGTTTTATTAAAATATGTGACAGAAATTTATAGTTTAACTGAAAATATAAATGTCATATATCTAAAGTTGGAATGAAAATATTCTTGCTCCCTCCACATAAAATTTGATGAGTTATTTAACATCCTTGAGTTTTTGTTGGTTTTTGTTTTTGAGTTTTTGCAAATATAGCAACATTTAAAAAATATTATGAATATTGTATATTTTTTCTTTTGTAAGTTAGTAAATTATTATAATTGACGATAATCGTGTGAAGTGATTACCATCCATCATAAATTATAATATGTTATATTTACAAGTCCAAATTTTCATTTTTTTCTATGAAAAACTGGAATAAATGGTAAAAAATATGCATATGTTTTTAAAAAGTTTCATCATCAGTTATATTTTGATAATTGTTTCTATTTTATTGTATAGGAAATCATAATTTTCAGTAATCAAAATACAATAGTGGAAAAACCTTAAATAGTAGAAATTTCTAAGAGAATAGTATAAACATTGCATCACATTTTCATTTTAAACGTGTATGAATAAATGTTAAAAAGATTTCAATATAAATTTGTATCACATTTCGTTTTTGATGTTTTATTGATGTTTTATAAGCTTTTAATTTCACCCGTATGTATTTATATTTTCAACACATCCCTACTATTTAAATAAATAATATTTTAATGTCATATCATCAAACCATTAATTAGGGATTTGATTGAATTTTTGTTTATAAGAAACATTTCATTGATAAATAAGAGAAGGGGAGAACAAAGGAGCACCCCAGGATTACAAATAGTTCTTCCAATTAGGGGCAATAATAGAGGGAGAATAATTACAAAAGGGTCTAGCTTTAGCCGACCATAAAGAGGTAAATCTAATCAAAAGCTCCCAAATGTCTGACACCTCCAAAAACTCCTCTTCGAAGGTCCTTTTGTTCCTTTCCCACCAAACGAGCCAAATGAGAGCTCTAATAGCATTACGCCAAAGAACGAGAGCTTTCTCCTTGAGGACCACACCGCACAACAAGCCATGAAGAAGTGACTGAAGTTGAGGGGACCTAGGGCCATGAACCAAAAACATGTCAAAAGGGTTGCTCCACAGCTTGGAAATAAAAGGACAATGCCAGAAGAGGTGGATCGGATCTTCCGAGTTAGCACAGCAAAGGATACACCGGTTGGGGTTCAATGTCATCAAAGGAAATTTCCTTTGGAGTTTATCATTAGCGTTAAGTCCGCCATGAAAGACTATCCACGAAAGAACTTTTACTTTTTTCGGGAACGTGTCCTTCCAAATCACCTTGATGATATCCGAGGGCAGGGAGGAATCACGAGTAAACATAGATCTTAAGGCTGAAAATTTTAATACATCTAGGATAGAGCTAAAAAAATTTAAAATATGGTAGATGAAATTTAAAATTAGCATATAAAATAGGAAAGAAATGATATAGTCAACCTTATAATGCATATTAACCAGTTTCTATTCACAATTGTAGGGAGTCATACACAGAGATGTTAAGCCTGGTAACTTCCTGTTCTCAAGAAAGCAGAACAAAGGATACCTCATAGATTTTAACCTTGCCATGGTTGGTCTACACGTTTTTCTTGTTATTTGACTATTTGCAGTACAATTTCCTTCTCCATTGACGGAACACTAATAAAGTACTTATATTCTCTGATGTTTTCATGTCTACTTTTTTTTATACAGGATTTACATCAGAAGTACTCCATAGCAAGTAAGGATTTTTGTCAGACTCCATTGCATCTAGATTATTGCATAGTCTTTCTTCACATAGCAACTAAAAAAAGTTTTGAAAGTTTCCATGATTTTTGTTATCTGATAGTTAATGTATATTTTGATTGTTACTGTGACGTTGGTTATACACCTTTGCTGTTATGTTGTTATTTGAGCTCTATCTGATGTACAAACTGATCGATTTTACTTATTTTTGTTAGGTAAATCTAATTCTGGCCATCATGCATCTTTGGATCATGTTCCTGTACCTTGTTCTGTATCTGGTTCAGCAAATAAGGACAAGAAGAATTTCAGAGGAAATTTTGTAGCCCACAAGGAAGCAACAGGAAAATCCAAGCACACATACGAATTCGATCAGAATATGAAAAAGAGATTTTATGCTGGCTCCTCGAACAATTATCATGAGAGAGGTGGTGGGAACACAGTACGAAGCCAGGGTGCAGATGGATCTGGTATAACCTCTACAAAGGATATAAGCGCTAGGACACTTTCCACAGAAAATATGAGGGAACCTCTTCCATGTCAAGGAAGAAAAGAACTGATAAGCTTGGTGCAAAATGCATTACTCAGTACCGACCATGTCACCCCAAACAGTGCCGTTTTACAAAGGAAAAGGGTAGCCGCTCCTCCAGGCAAGGCAGAGAGCAAAATTGTATATCCAAGCCCAATGCTGGTGCATTGTCCTGGTGTTTCTGTTGCTGGTTCTAGGGTGCTAAAAAATAAAGGTTTGTAGATGAATACTCTTCTCGTGAAACATTGGAAGCTAAATTGATTTCTAAGTAGTTCAATCACTTTTAGGAGATGCAAAACGTAAAAGAGAGGGCTCTTGTGCTGGGACAAAGGGGTTCCGAGCTCCTGAGGTGACTTGCTATTTCCCTTGAAACCAAATGCCTACTTTATTTAGTTGTGTTTTTGCATCATGTATGATAACCACATCAGTTACTATTGCTCTGTGGTTTTCACTTTCAATGCGCATTTTTATGTAGGTCTTGTTCAGATCCCTACATCAAGGTCCTCAGGTTGATGTTTGGTCAGCTGGTGTTACCCTTCTCTATCTAATACTGGGAAAATGTGCATTTACTGGAGACCCTGAACAGTAATATTCATATGCCAAATATGAAACACAAATTTATTTGCTTTTTTTGTGGTTCAGTGACGTTTCTGACTAAAACAATTATGGTAGGAACATAAAAGACATTGCTAAGTTGAGAGGCAGTGAAGATTTATGGGAGGTGGCCAAATTACATGACCGTGAATCTGCATTCCCTGGGGTATTTCTTTGTTTGGATTCCTTTTATCCTTCATCATATGTTAAAAATGATTAATGCTTTTGAAATTGCATTATATTGAAGGAAAAAGGGTTTTACTTTTGATTTGCTAGTAACAAATTCATTGCAACTTTAGCTTTTCATTTTGATGGGCCAATCACACTGTCACTCTTTCATTGATTGTCTTATCTTTCCCGGAAACAAAAAGAATGTCCAGTCTTGATCCAAAAAATTATTTTATTCTTTCTGTCAGAAGCCAGCCGATGAGATTCAGTCCTGATACACGAAAATGATTTGTGAGTTTATTTTGTTGCAGCTGTGTAAAGATTTCTTAACATTGCAGGAATTATGGAACATACAGTCATTCCCAGCTATGGATTTGCAGAGCTGGTGCAAGGTTCATACTAAGCGGACAGAGTTCTTCAAGCTCATACCCAGATCACTCTTTGATTTGGTGGGTAAGTGCCTGACAGTAAATCCGAGGCTAAGGATCAGTGCAGAGGAAGCTCTAAAGCACGAATTTTTCAACTCATGCCACGAGAGCCTTAGGAAGCAGAGGCTGCTCAGGCGAGGCTCTGGTTCGAACTCTTTTAATGTCCATAGTGAAGCTGTTCGAGCACAGTTAAGTCTCATTTGAACTTTTAAAATGAGTGCATCCCTCGTTTTGAAGCTGTAGTTTTTCTTATGATGAGATCTTTTATTTTTAGGGTATAGGTTTATAATGTTTGTATTGTAACTTGTAACCGTAGATAATATTAGAAAAAGTAACATGTATATATTTTCAAGCAAGTTCTACACCAGAAACAAAACTCATTCATTGATGGACAACACCAATGAGAATCGGCTTCATATGTCCATTTGAAGGATGAAGCTTGGAGTCTCTTTTTATCTTTTCTGGCTTAGAAAATGTCTGGAATTTCTACACAGAATAGCTTGGTATAAATTGTATCATTTCACCTTGTAATATTCACCTCTTCAATCAACATATTAATCTTCTGACTAGAAAGGAGAGTGTGATTTTTGAATATTGACAGACCTTAATCCAACAATTAACTCAATTAATTTCTTATCAAAAATCAAATTAACAAAAATAAGCAAATCTAAAATTAATCTCACGGACCGAAGGTAGCATACTGTGTATTATAACAATCGGTGCTAGGGATAGAATTAGTAAATCAGAATAGGAAGAGAAGTAGACATCAAAAATTTCATACGAGGAAAACCCCGAACCTCGAATCCGCTAAAAATGTTAGTCACGTTTCACACAAGAAATTTAAATCAAATGACAAGAATTGAGAAAAAAAATGTATTTTTCTAATTTCTTTGTTATGCTTTTTGTAAGTGCACTCCAAAGAATTTCTTCATAAGCTCTTGTGATGATTTGAAAAAAAAAAAAAAAACTCCCTTTGTTATGATCATACCACAAGCTCCTTAATAGATTTGGATCAAGGAATTTCCTTTTTTGATGTATGAGCAAGATGACTTCTTCTACCAAAGAATAAATACTTCAAATTATAATATAAAAAATATTTGACCAATCAAACAATGAAAACTCTCAATAAGAGATTGCAATAAGATCGAGAGAGTTCTCATAAAAAAATCAAGAGAGTGAAAAAAAGTGAGAAGAGAATGTTATAACTAATTACCCGCTTTTGTTGAGACACAAGAGATGTCTTTTAAAGATTGAAGACAAGGTTGCCAAAAAATCTTTCCTTGACTATTACAAACCAATTCCTGTAAGTTGCTCCTCACTCTTCTTCACTTTGTGGAAGACGAAGATCCCGAAAAAAGTCAAGTTTTTATATGGTCCGTGACACTTGGTAAAATTAACAACGATCTTCTTCCTACACTCTTAACCCTCAATGGTGTAGTTTGTGCAACCTTGGGTCAGAAGACCACGATCACATGATGTGGAAATGCAAGTTTTCGAGATTTATTTGGCAAAAAAAAAAATTCAAACCTTTGGTATTACTTGAGTTGATAATGATATTTTCCGTCAATCTTTAGAGGAAGCCTTACTAAACCCTCCTTTCAAAGAGAAAGGGGAGCTACTATGGGTTGGGTTTTATGCTATTACTTGGGGGCTATGATTGGGAAAAAAAATAGAAGAGTATTTAGGGACGAAAAAAATCGTGGAAGTATGTTTGGGAGTTGGCGCATGTAAATGTTTCTTTTTTGTGTCAACTACCAAACTTTTTTGTAATTATCTCTTAGGAGTTAAGAATGAATATAAATTGTTGGCTCGCATACTTGTAATTAGGGGGTGGTTTTGGGATTTTTGGGGTATAGGCAAGGAAGTAAAAGTCACCGACTTCAGCGACAAGTCATTCGATAAGTTGCGAATTCAGCCATGCGATATATCAACAGGGGGTAAAGAGTTATCTTCTCCCGAGTCGATGAATTATCGCCGATTTCACAAGATATCGCCGATTAACATTGAAGTCGAAGATTTTGACTTTCAATATCGGAGAATGTCGCTCAAGGATTCTTACTTAGGCTATTTATAAACTTTGAAATCTCACTTTGTTTTTAAAACTTTGGATGTGGGATTTAAGAGATTGAAAAACTTGCATTCCCTCCTTAATTCTGTCACTTTTCGATGTGGGATTTAGGATTATAAGGCCAGGCATAAAAAGTTCCTCTCTCCCACTTAATTCTCTCATACTCTCTCTTCCCTCCCTTTCCCTTCCTTAATCTTTTTTTTTTCTATATAAATTTTTATCAAAAAAATTAATTAACTTACATAAATAAATTATTAACATTATATTTAATTAATTCATAATAGCAACCATGTATTTTTTAATCAATATATGTTTTAATAAATTTTACACATTATATTTATTATTCATAATAATAATAAATGGAGTGTTTTAATTTCAAATTCAATTCGAACTCATAAACCATATATGTTTTAATTTCAAGTTTAATTTGAATTCCATAAAACATGGTATTTTTTAATTTAATTTTAAATTGAATTTCATAAACTATGAATGTTTTAATTTGAATTTCATAATCCATTATGTTTTAATTTAAATTTTTTTAATTTGAAGTCTATAACCATGTTTGAATTTGAATTTGAATTTGCTTTAAGTTTAATAATTGCATAAATTATGTATGTTATAATTTTAATTTTAATTTCATAACCATATATGTTTTAATTTTGATAAGTTTATTATTATTTATAAATACATAACTCCATTATATAATAGATTATGACTTATTTAAGCTATTGTGAAAGGTTTACTGATAAAATCCATAAATTCACCTAAGTTTCCATAGTTTCCGTAATTTTTATGGTAATGTCCATCGACATCGACAACTCCGTCAACAACTCCGTATATTTGAACCTCGATATTTCTGTCGATATCGATATTTAACACCCTGGGTATAGGGTATATGTTTTCTTTTGTTTTTGTGATTTTTGGTATGTCTTGCCAATTTATTTGTATTGTTTTTCTCTTTCTTTCATTATATCAATGAAATGACCATGTGAGGTTTTTTTTTTTTTTTTTTTTTTTTTTTACCAAAAAGGAAAACACCACAAACACAGGCAACCAAAAATATAACATAAGCAATTTAAAAACATTCCATTCAAAGTCAAATAAGAGCTCTTGGAACCTGCTGCCATGTAAAGAAGTTAGTCGTGGAAAATGCAAGTTGACTCCATTTTAAATGCAGATCAGAACCATGAAATGGTTTTAACTTTTCATATAAGAAATTTACCAAAGAGATTTTATAGACAATTATCATATATTCTTTCCAAGTAGAAGCCATTAAATATGAAATTTGAAATTGCATAAAAAAACATGTCTTATAGAATTGAAACAAACAAGCGGTTAAATTGGCTTCAACAATTTAAAGAAGAGTTTCCTTAAAATAATTTAAACTATAATTACGAGAATCAACCAACTTATACTAATGCTTGATTATAGTAAAGTTTCCAATAGTAATAAATCAAGAATGATTTGAATCACTTAAAAAAATCAAATTTTGAATTTCAAAATCATTTAAAAAATTAAACCAGTTATTATCAAAACCAATGAAAAAATAATATTAAGAAACTTGTACATGAAGTTTTCCAACAAATATCATTAAGTGGACAACCATATTCATTACACTTATCAAATTTCTGAACTTTCATTGTCAACACCATTTTATGCTAATCTGCAACTCGATCAAATTGACTTCTATGAAAGGAGTCAAATGTAGGTTTATGTAGAAATGTGAAAAAAAATATTTAATAAAAGGAGGATTTTTAAAAAATGGCATTTTAAGAATTGGTATTTTCTAAAATATAACAAAAGTTTTGAAAATTTCCAAAAATGATATTTCTTACACTAAGATCCACCAATCTCAAATCAAGATTGATAAAATCCCACTATGAGAAATGTCATTTGAAACATTTCAAAACAGAAAGTGTTATATATTGGAACTTCCCTTTACAAAATTGTAGATGTATATATCGTTGTTTGAGATCTTAAGAAAGATCCAAAAGAGCAAAAAAATTGTTTAGATTAATTAATGAAATTCTAATATAAGTGAGTTCTAATAAATTTGTGAATTATAGAGAGGCTCTTGCACATACGGCAGTATCAGACCCAATTTTTATTTTCATAAAAATGATAGCTCAAAAACTTATTTATAAATATTGCATAAAACTCAAATTAGCGTATGTAATATTACAAAATTGCCACACGTGTAAAACTAATTCACCTTATCACTAATTTTACTGATTCATAGTATTAATTAGTAAATCGGTAATTCACCATAAACCTAAATCACTAATTTTGCTGATTTATGCTTAATACACTTTTGACTTAACATATTTATAAATAGGGTAAAATGAAAATAAGACCTCGGTCAAATACAAACACATCCCCCATAGTTAAAAAATGAAAATTTATACCCTTATGGGTTCTAAAATTATGTAATTTGACCCCTTCCCACTAACTCAATTAACTTTCTTTTAGTCATAACTTTTTCTTTTAAACTCTGATTTGGATGATTCAAGATATTTCAGAATTCTTGTTTCGAGATTTATGTTATGGTCAATTCAAAACTTCAAAATTGTCAGTAAATAAAAGAGTTATCATCATCATCATCAAAGTATTAGGTATGAATAATGTCATAAACCTGTTTTATTCATTGATGATTTGGAAGTTTTGAAGTTACCATAACGTAGAGTTCGAAATGAGAATTTCAAAATATCTTGAATCATCCAAATAAGAATTCAAACGAAAAAATTATGACTAAAAGGAAGTTAACAATGTTAGTGGGGAGGGGTTAAATTGCATAATGTGACAACCCGACTTACACTAAAAGCCAGGACGCGAGCACGCAACGAAAGTGATGAACTTAAACTTAAAATAATTGGTTTGCAAAATAATTGAAATTTCCGCATGAAGTATTCGTATATTTCATATCACACATATACAATATAAACCTGTTTTCAACAGCATCGGCTCGTCAGCCGTTTCAAAATATCACATAAGTTTAAAACCAAAGTATAGTTTGGTGCACCAAAGTAAAACCGTTACAAAATATAATATATACATCAAGATTTAAAACCTGATCCCAAGGAAGAAAAGAAAACGCGACAAATAAAAATGACATCAAAACTTTCTCAGGAACTGCAACTCGCGTGTCTGGTGGACTAATTCCAAAAGCTTTGTCTAGGTGCGTCAATGAGCACCATCTGTCGTGCTTCGACCACGTACATGTCCACTTCCGGGACCTGAAAGGTGATTTAGAGCACCTCTGAGCATGACACTTAGTGAAAACAAAAGGAATGAAAAACGATGATATGCAATGAACGAAATATTATGCACAATGTAATTGGATGTCAAGTATACATTAAATATATGGAAAGAGTAACATATAAGGTATGCATAACCATTTATATTCCAAGTTCGAGGTAAAAACGGGTCATTAATCATTCAGCTAATGCCACATCCTCAACCACGTTCCGTCCACACACAAATTCCACAAATTTTCCCGTGTCTTACCACACGCATCACACACTTTATCACATAAACACACTTGAGCCGTAGCTCATATATTCTTCCAGGTTATCATTATAACCACCCTAGCATCCAGGCCATCCACCACACAACGCCTCGGAGCTACACCATTTCCACCACAGTAGCCACGTGTAACGTCTAACAACCACTCACGATTACACGAGGTAACGTCCTGTTACTTTTGAAATGATTTTTTATTTATTTATTTATTTCAATTAAATTATTTAGTTTAATTTTTATTTTTGTAATTTAGAATTTAGTAATTTATTTCGTTTAAACCTTTTTAATCGTTTTATTAGCTTAAATTAGTTTTGGTCGTATTAATAATTATTAACGGGCCAATTAATAATTATTAATCACCATTGGGCTAGCTTAAGAACTCCGGGTTTCGATTTATAAGTTAAAATCATTAAAAGGATGTATCCGTAATTTCTAAATTCTTAAAATATCCCAAAACACTATTCATTCTCCTTTAAAAATCTCAAATTGACCAACTTTGACCAAGAATATCCATTCTTTCTGTAACGTCCCGTTACTTTTGAGGTATAAATTTTTTATATATTTATTTTAATTTAATTTAAGTAATTAAAGATTATTTTAGATTCAGTAATTTAGAATTTAGTAGTTTATTTCGGTTTAAACCTTTTTAATTGCATTTATAGCTTAATTTAGTTTTGGTCGTATTAATAATTATTAACGGGCCAATTAATAATTATTAATCACCTTTGGGATAGTTTAAGAACTTCGGGTTTCGATTTATAAGTCAAAAGTCATTAAAGGACGCAACCGTCATTTCCAATTTCTTAAAAAAATATCAATTCACTATTCCCTTTCTTCTTTAAATTCTCATTGACCAAAGATTGACTCATTTCACTCATCTTTTCTCCTCTCTTTGTCGTGGGTGAGGGTCTTTGGGAAAAAGATTTTGGGTTTTGCTCATTTCTCAACCGATCGACTTGATTCTGGGTGCGTTGGAAAGCCCCGAGCCTAGGATTCCTTTCCACCTAACAATCATGCCTTCCACTCGTGTTCTACGGACTTCTCGGTAAGTTAAACTTCAAACCCTAAGCTCCAAATAGTGTTTTAATGGAGTTTTCATATTGATTCTTCGATTTCTTGCCGAGGAACTCGATGATTTTCATTACGGGAGTTGTTTTAAGTGTTTTGAAAACTTTCCCTTAACCCTAAAACCGAGTTTCAGTCAAAACCCTTCCCGTTTAAAATTTACATCATGGGGGCTGTTTTGGGGTTTATTTTTTATTGATATATTGTTTATTGTAATTAAATTCGGGAAATTACATATTGTCCAAAAACCCTAATTATCGTTACCCATTGAAATCGGGAACTACCAATTTACTTGAAACCAACCCAAAACACATCTAAATTGCCTAAAAGCCGGAAAACCAAACCCGAGGCCTATTCTTCCTTGTTTGGCCGAGAGCACCCTTTGGGGATTTTCGAGTTTTTCGTCGTTTTATGCTTTTAGTTGTCAATCGATCGATGTATGTTTAATTATTAATTGTTAGATGTAATTATTTGTAGGTGTTTATTGATTCTTTGCTTGACCACTTTTCCGGAGGTTTGGAGCGAAACCATTTTTACCAAGGTGAGAATAAATAGGATTTAAAGTAACTTTAGAAACCGAATAAGTAGAATGATTTGTAGGATCGGAAGTCGATAATAAGGTTTGAATAAAAAAGGATATAAGAAAATGAGCTAACTTATTAGATTTGGGAGTTAGTTTTGATCTCGAGTTGAGAGATTTCATAAGTGTTTCAAAGGAAACATTTAACTCTCGGAAATTCTAAGTTTAGGTTAGTTTCGATGCCTAAGGATGACTATTTGGAAGTTGAAGGTTTCAAGTTTAAAGAATTGAATAAGAAACTTGATTTGGAAACTTCAAGTACTTATTGGGAGAATTAGAATTCTCTTGAATTGTAGACTTTAAGATAAAGTTAGTAAGTAAGTTTCTGAAAACCATTGATTCGATTTACTTATTGTTTTTCCTTATCAGAAGTTGCTACCTTCTTATTTTATATTTAAGAGTGTAATACTTGATTCATTTACCTTTTATGTTTTTTAGTTTACCTTGAAAGTTTACATTTATTTACTCGTACTTGAAAGCCTATCCATATCATATCATATGATATTGCGTAATCGAATTGGGAGGAATAATGAGACATGTAAGGGTTGCAGTACTTTGCATTGTCTGGTATTATTCGTTTATGTTTATGTATATGTATCATGAGGAATGTAAAGGTTGCAGTACTTTGCATGATCGGAGGAAATGGATAATGAGATAATGATGGAACTATGCGAGTTCACATTATCTAGTATTATCCATAATTACTATGATACATATACAAGAATACAAAGTATGACTTAGCCTACGGGAGTTCATTACCTGTATTTGGTGAGTGAAATAATGAGGTGAATGAACTTAGCCTACGAGAGCTTCATTACCTGACATTATTCACATGTGATGGATATTTTAGTATAAAGATGGTGTATTCTTTATACTCGCTTTACGAGTGAATGATAAATGATTAGACTACATGTGAACATTATCACATTTATCTTAGAATGTGATTGTTGGGCATGTTAAGTCCGAACAAGATTAACCTTATTGATTAAACATAAAAGAAGGGTAAATTTTATATTTAGTACGAACCATCAAAAGTATGACCCAGAAGGAAATGTATGATTTGGAATCATTCTTCCAAACTTTAAGAGTTTTAGTAAAGTATAAGAAAGTTTTACTTGGACACAAATCAGAATGCGGGTTTGGGGTCTAACTTTACTTTTTATTCTGTCTATTCTCACTGGGCTTTGTTGTTAGCTCATGATATTACAAACTTTTTCAGGTAATGCTTTCGTTAGAGGTCGTGGGAGAGGAGCTGGTGCTGCATGATCGATGGATGATGACCTCGTGATGGACTAGGTGTTCGTAAAAGTCCATGGACTTAGTTTTGTGAATTTTATATATTTTGGGATTTGTACATTTGTATATATAGCTCTTAAGAGCTTTTCGTCTTTACTTTTATGATTATAACCCTTTTGAACTCTTGGATAGGAACTTGAAGTTCCTTGTGTATTTAAATTTTTGAATTGAAAATGTAAACAGGTTTTTGGCTAGCCATCTTTCAAATATAACCACACCATTTTTTTAATATAAAGACTTCGGTTGTGTTTTATTTTTAAATGATTTTAAAAGGAGTCGGGTTGTCACACTTTCCTTCTCTTCTTTCTCTCTTCCATGGATGCCAAGCTCAAGCTTTATGAGCTCTTGGGTTTTCATCAATTCTTGACCGTTTTTGATGAGGTCAGTTGCGTTGGATTTCTCGGGACGTGGGCTATCTATCCCACCTAACTTTTTGGCGTTTCTCGTTCTCTATGGAAAGCCCTAAAACGTAAGTTTTCAAAACTTTTTACATGGTTTTGTTAGTTTTTTTATTATAAATGAGTTTTGAAGTTGAAATCATGAATTTCTATCAAGGAATTTGACGATTTTGAGC
Organism: Gynostemma pentaphyllum; assembly: GCA_028015215.1. Lineage (NCBI taxonomy): Eukaryota > Viridiplantae > Streptophyta > Magnoliopsida > Cucurbitales > Cucurbitaceae > Gynostemma > Gynostemma pentaphyllum. The sequence goes on from CM051354.1 coordinate 24,367,720, forward strand.
CCGGATTTTTGAAAAACACTATTCACCCGAAAATCATACCTTTTCTCTTATTAGATTTGAATTGTAATTCGTTGATCGATTGATGAATTGTAGGTTTCGGGTGTATGTTGAAGTCTCGTTGGATCGTTGGACTATACTTTGACTGACTAAGGTGAGAATAATTAGAATATAATGTAGCTTTAGAAACCGAATAAGTAGAATGGTTTGTAGGATTGGAAGTTGAGATCAAGGTTTGATTAGAAAGGATAAAAGAAATAAGCTAATACGTTTAGACTTGGAGTTAGTTCTAATCCAATAAAAGAACTTATGGATTTCTTGAGGGAACGTTTAACTTTTGGAAGTTCTAAGTTTAGAAACGTTCCGGAGTTTAGGATGGATTATTGGAAGTTGAAGGATCCATGTGACGACCCGACTTCTTTTAATTAATTTAAAATCAGATTTCAGTGGAAGACTTTAAATTTAATAAAAAATTGGCATGGATATGTTTAAAACTTGGACTATATCCATAACCGGTTTACACTTTTCACAATCAGAGAAATTAAAAGACAAGGAATTGCAATTCCTTTTGTAAAGTTTTAAAGAGTTTATGACTGAATAAGTTAAAACGAAAAGCTCTTATGAGCTTATATACAAATTTACATATCAAAAGATACAAATACAACAAAATGAGTCCATGGATTTTTTTAAAATGTAACTAGTCCATCTCTGTATCATCATCCTCTCGATCAAGCCACACCACCTCCTCTCCCACCACCACGAAACATAAGCATTACCTGAAATTGTTTGTAATATCATGAGCTAAAAGCGAGCCCAGTGAAAATGACTAGAATATATAGTAACAATAGACCCCAAACCCGTATCCTGATTAGTGTCCAAGTAAAACTCACATACCCTTACCTTTCAACCACCAAAGAAGGGTTTGTATCAAGTATTTCACTTTTTACTTACCCATTCTCCCATATAACTGAGGGACTAACCTCTAATAATTTAGGAGAATAAATTGCATAACACACATAACAATTGTATCTCATTCTCTTTAATACCTTATACTATACATAAGGTTTACATCAAGTCTTAATCTCCAAATTTCAAGATCTCCCAAATAAATGAGGAGCTAGTTCTCTTATAGATACAACTTGATAATTATACAAGGTTCCACAAACTCTTGTATTCTCTCATCATACAAAGTGTTTCAAGTAGACTTACATAATCCTTTCTATAGTTCTCTAAACTCTAGAAAACTAACTTTCAACCATTTGGAAAAGTACTTCCTTATCATATAATCTCTACAATATGAAAATACTAGTCAATGTAAACTAATCCTCATCCAATAACTCATTAAAACAAGTATAAAAAGAATTTAATAAACATTACATAAGCATAACATCTCAATTCACCTTGTTGTCTTACTTTCCATCATGAAATATACAATTCCTTCCCCATGATATAATTCCACCGAAAAATATGAATGAAGGTAATGAGAACTTTCCGTAGGATTCACATTCTCCCTTATGAATGAAGGTAATGAGAACTTCCCGTAGGATTCACATTCTCCCTTATTTTTTTTCTCACTTTCCTTTTGAATCAATGATGCAAGATGTTATGCATATGCTTTCAAAAGTAAATAAACATAAATATGAAAGTTAAAGTAAACGAAGGGTATAAAGTAAATGGATCATAGATGTCCTTGTACATAAAGTAAATAAATAGGAAGTTCGGGAAAACAATAAGTAAAACAAGTCATCGGTACTTTAATAAAAGTAAGTTCTCAACTTAGACAATAAGGTATCCACTTCCAAAGATTCTAATCTTTTCACTAAAAATCCAAAGTTCCATAAGCAAAATCTTTAACCATTCCATTATACTTGGATCCTTCAACTTCCAATAATCCATCCTAAACTCCGGAACGATTCTAAACTTAAAACTTCCAAAAGTTAAACGTTCCCTCAAAAAACCCATAAGTTCTCTTATTGGATTAGAACTAACTCCAAGTCTAAACGTATTATCTTATTTCTTTTATCCTTTCAAATCAAACCTTGATCTCAACTTCTAATCCTACAAACCATTCTACTTATTCAGTTTCTAAAGCTACATTATATTCTAATTATTCTCACCCCGAATGCTCCCGTGACAACAAAGTTCCCATAGACCAACAAACGAGAAATTGCACCTACAATTCATCAATCGATAAACGAATTACAATTCGTATCTAATAAGAGAAAAAGTATGATTTTCGGGTGAATAGTGATTTCGGATGAATAGTGTTTTCGGGTGAATAGTGTTGTTAAAAAATCCGGGCTCAAAATCGTCAAATTCCTTGATAGAAATACGTGATTTCAACTTCAAAACTCATTTATAATCAAAAGGAACAAAACCATGTAAAAAGTTTTGAAAACTCACTTTTTAGGGCTTCCCTTAGGGAACGAGGAATGCCACAAGGTTAGGTGGGATAGATAGTGTAACGTCCCGTTACTTTTGGGGGTGAATTTTTTTTTTAATTTTATTTATTTATTTTAATTAAAGCTTTTAAGATTATTTTAAATTTAGTAATTTTGATTTTAGTAGTTATTTTCGTCCAAAATTCTTTTTAATTGTTTTAATACTTTAAATTCATTTCGGTGACATTAATAATTATTAACGGGCCAATTAATAATTATTAATCACCTTTAGATTAGTTTAAGAGCTTCGGGTTTCGTTTTTAAAGCAAAAGTAAAAGAGGGACGTAGACGTCATTTCCAATTTCTTAAAATATCCTAACACTATTCATTCATCTCCTTTATTATGCCAAAATTAGAAAAAAAATATCATTTTCTTCTCATTTTTCAATCCCAAACCCGTAGCTTAGAGAGAAAAAAAGAGGAGAGAAAGAAATCGTCGCCCCGGCTTCGTTTCTCGTCCGTTTTACGTGATTTCGGATGCGTTGGAAAGCTCTCGCCGAGACCTTTCTATCCATTCTACCATTGGAAAGTTTTCACCTCTCTAAGGTAAGCTCTAGATTTCGAAATTTCAAACATTTTATATGAGTTTTGATTCAAACTTGTGTTTTCCTTGGCCAAACCTTCATCCATTTCCAAAACTTGTTAAATCCATGTTGGGAAACACTTTGAGTAACTTTTTCTTGAGTTTCCTTGAACCCTAAAATCGAGTTTGAGCCGGAAAACCGTCCCTTGTGATTTTCCCTCTTTTGGCTATGTTTATGATGTTAGGTTTATTGTGTTTTTACTATTTACTTAATTTTTCGGAAATCATTTAATGTGCAAAACCCTAAATTACGATTACCCATTGTAGTGGCGAACCTCCAAAGTATTCGAAACCAACCCAAAACACCTCTAAAATGCATAAAAGCCGGAAAACCAAACCCGAACCCCTTTTTCCCTAGCTTGGCCGAGAGCTCCATAAGGGTAGAATCCAGGATTTTCGTGGTTTTATGTGTTTAGATGTTGTTTGATTTCTTTTCGGTTAATTAATGTAATTTAGGAATAATTCGTTTGTAGGATTGTGAATTTACAACCTCGGATTATTTAGAGCTTGTCTTCAAGCTAAGGTGAGTTTAATGTGAAAGTTAGTGGTTTTATGAATTTAGTTTCGTTATGTAATTGTTTATCGATGTAAAGAGGGTGATAACTTCTTAGGATTAAGTTTTGGTTGGAGACTTTAATTTGGAAGTGTGTGTGGAGAAAGTTTGGATTTATGGATAGTTCGATGAATAGGGAACATTGGAGTGGTTTGGAAGTATGGTAATAAGATTTGGAGATGTTAGATGAAAGTGAGAATGGAAGTTACTTTGATGGATTTGGAAGTTAAAGTAATTAGAAGATGCACTTGAGTGATAACTCGTGTAATCTAGTTAGTTAGGTTTCTAATTAACTTAGTAGAATTCTTTGGAGTTTAGCTAACTTTTGGAGACCTAGGGCACATTGATTCACACATGGTAGTATGTTGATTTTGATCCATATGTAACCATGGTGTGATGATTTGTGGGAACCTTGAGCACATTGATTCAACACGTGATAGTATGTGATTTTGATCCATATGTAATCATGATGAGATGATTTGTGAAATAGTACATGGTAGTATGTGATTTTGATCCATATGTAACCATGGTACTATAATTTGTGATACGGCACATGGTAGTATGTTGATTTTGATCCATATGTAATCATGGTGCGATGATGGTAATATGGTACGACCGTACGTGGTATGTTGATTCGGATCCATACGAGCACGTTACGATGATGGCACTATGGCTCATGATAGTATGTTGACTTCGGTCCATACATATCATGTTGCGAGAGTTTGTGATACGGCACATGATAGTATGTTGATACGCTCCATACGGTATCATGGTGCGATGATTTGTGATATAGCACTATATACGCTGTGGTAAGGTGGGCATTCTATGAAATGAGCGTTATAGATGCATTATACTTTATAGCACTATACACGTTGTGGTGAGGTTGGCATTCGAAGATTTGAGCGTGTATGGATGCGTTATTATTGTTATCATTATTATAGTACTACACATGCGGTGATACGGGTGGCATTCGAAGATTTGAGCGTGTGTGGTTGCGACATTATTAGCACGATACGATGAAATGTGTTTGGTAATAAAGATAGTTATTGTTACTTTACATATTCTTTAGAATTGTGTAGTAAGACTTAGTAGTGAATGTTACTTTACTTTAAGTCTTTATATCTATCGTACGGTATTGAATGACGATTACGGGTAATATTTGACTATAGAATGATTGTATGGAAATTGGAAGTGTGGATGTGGGTAGTATTGAGCATTATAGGCCTTTGGCACGATTTCGGTTATGATATTTTGTTCATAGGATTACTTGCTTTCATTTTACTCTCACTAGCATTGTTTGCTAATGGTGCTACACCACAATATTTTTAGGTAAACCCCGTGCCAAGAAGCGTGGTAGAGGAGGTGGAACCACGTGACTAGTCGAGATGGTGTATGGACAATATTAAGAACTCATTTTTTGGTTTAGCATTCATTGAAATGCTTGTAAATTATTCCATCTTTACATACTTATGTCTTTTTGAGCCCGAAAGGGTATTTGTGTAAAATATGTCTATGTTTTATGATTTAAATATCTTTTGGAATGAGCATTCCCGATTTATCGCTTTTTTTCTGGAATTTGGGTTGTAAAACAGGTTTTGGCTATTCGATTTTTAAACGAAACCACGCCGTTTTTCTTTAAAAGTCGAGTCTTCCGCTGTGCATTTGAATTTAAAGAATTTAACGGGTTCGGGTCATTACAGATAGCCCTCGTCCCGAGCAATCCAACGCAACTGACCTCATCGAAAGCCATGAACTCATAAAGCTTCAAGTTGGTGTCCATGGAGGAGAGAAAGAAGAGAAGGAAAGAATAGATTTCTTGGTCAAACTTGGTCAATGTGGTGATTTTAAGGAGAAGTGAATAGTGAATAGATATTTTAAGAATTTTGGAAATGGCGGTTACGTTCTTTTAATGACTTTTGGCTTCTAAATCAAAACCCGAAGTTCTTAAACTATCCAAATGGTGATTAATAATTATTAATTGGCCCGTTAATAATTATTAATACGACCAAAACTAATTTAAGCTATTAAAGCGATTAAAAGAATTTACGAACGAAATAAACTCGTAAATTCTAAGTTATAAATTCTAAATTAAATCTAAAATTTAAATTAATAAATTCTAAAATTAAATTAAGTGCTTTACATCAAATAATAATAATTAAATAAAAAAATCCGTGTAAAATAACGGGACGTTACAATCCAAGTATAATGGAATGTACAGATTTTGCTTATGGAACTTTGGATTTTTAGTGAAAAGATTAGAATCTTTGGAAGTGGATACCTTATTGTCTAAGTTGAGAACTTACTTTTATTAAAGTACCGATGACTTGTTTTACTTATTGTTTTCCCGAAATTCCTATTTATTTACTTTATGTACAAGGACATCTATGATCCATCTACTTTATACCCTTCATTTACTTTAACATTCATATTTATGTTTATTTACTTTTGAAAACATATGCATAACATCTTGCATCATTGATTCGAAAGGAAAGTGAGAAACAAAATAAGGGAGAATGTGAATCCTATGGGAAGTTCTCATTACCTTCATTCATAAGGGAGAATGTGAATCCTACGGGAAGTTCTCATTACCTTCATTCATATTTTCGATGGAATTATATCCTGGGGAAAGAATTGTATATTTTATTATGGAAAGTAAGACAACAAGGCGAATTGAGATGTTATGCTTATGTAAAGTTTATTAAATTCTTTTTATACTTTTTTTAATGAGTTATTGGATGAGGATTAGTTTACATAGACTAGTAATTTCATCTTGTAGAGATTATGTGATAAGGAAGTACTTTTCCAAATGGTTGAAAGTTAGTTTTCTAGAGTTTAGAGAACTATGGAAAGTATTATGTAAGTCTACTTGAAACACTTTGTATGATGAGAGAATACAAGAGTTTGTGGAACCTTGTATAATTATCAAGTTGTATCTATAAGAGAACTAGTTTCTCATTTATTTGGGAGATCTTGAAATTTGGAGATTAAGACTTGATGTAAACCTTATGTATAGTATAAGGTATTAAAGAGAATGAGATACAATTGTTATGTGTGTTATGCAATTTATCCTCCTAAATTATTAGAGGTTAGTCCCTCAGTTATTTGGGAGAATTGGTAAGTAATAGTGAAATACTTGATACAAACCCTTCTTGGTGGTTGAAAGGTAAGGGAATGAGAGTTTTACTTGGACACAAATCCGGATATGGGTTCGGGGTCTATTGTTACTATATATTCTAGTCATTTTCACTGGGCTCACTTTTAGCTCATGATATTACAAACAATTTCAGGTAATGCTTATGTTCGTGGTGGTGGGAGAGAAGCTGGTGCGGCTTGATCGAGAGGATGATGATACAGAGATGGACTAGTTACATTTTAAAAGTCCATGGACTCATTTTGTTGTATTTGTGTCTTTTGATATGTAAATTTGTATATAAGCTCATAGGAGCTTTTCGTCTTAAGTTTTATGATTATAAACTTCTTTAAATTTTGGAAAAGGAATTGCATTTCCTTACTTTTAAATTTCCTGATGTAAAAAATGTATACAGGTTGTGGATAGTCAGAGTTTTAAACATATCCACGCCAAATTTTTTTATTAAATGTTAAATCTTTCGCTGAAATCTGATTTAAATTATTTAAAAAGAGTCGGGTCGTCACACACTGGCCCTAATGGCCTATTGTCAAACACTTAGAATGCATGATTAGAATGAGATGGAATGAAATGCGCTAATCTCGCTTTCTTCACTATTAACATCAGGAGCAATATTGGGTACAACAATGCAACTAAGAAGAGTTCTCAAATGAAATACAACTCAATTTCAAACTAACACTCAACACTTTCAAAGTGCCCAATAAGAACATCAACATCAAGCATGATGCCGTAGCATTTCGCCAAACTTTACTCGTCAAACCACAACTAAAACATAACAAGCATGTGTATCATAAGTCCCAATTCAGCATATTACTAGATCTTAACGTGAAATGCGAGTAAAAACAAAGATACATGTAAGACTAGCTCCCATGGTGTATAAAAACAAGTACTCAAGTGATCATGTATACTTGCCAAGATTGTATGCAAAGAGAGTAAGGTTATTAAAAAAATATCTAACTCAAGTTGCATATAAGACTAAGTAACACGTGTGTCTATCCCAATTTAGATGTAAGAAAGCAAGTAAACACGTCTTAAGAACTTAAGTTGTATCCAAAGGCAAGTGAGTTTTAGCAATTTTGCTCTTTCCGGCTCTTAAGAGCGAACCAAGTTTGGATCTCGTATTTTATTACCATCACCACTCCGTTTCTATTTTAAAATAAACCACAAAGCACTTAAAAACCAGCATTGACAATTTGAATCCCACAACGTTCCCCTAACAAAGTACAAACCACCCACCGTCACTGATTTGATTCTTTTTGTTCTCACCTTTGCAATTATGCTTTAAACGTGCTCGTGCTTGTCCATCCCCTACATTAAACCATTCCAAACATGTTTAAGCTTAAATTAAAGTAAAAATCTTAGCCCATCAAGAAAAAATGTGAAAATCAACCTGGTTAGTAGAAAAAGTCCCAAAACTAGCCAATATAGTGTGTAGTTTCTTTTTTTTTTTTGCCCAAATGGGTAAGTTTCATAAATTCATTGGTTTGTCTTCCTAAAATATTTTTCATATGTAAAATATATATATATAAACACCCAAACTTTCCAGTTTTGACAGCCCCTTAGGAATAATTAAGAAAAACCAAATTCAAGCAAACTAGAATCTTTAAAAACCTCTATCTTTTGAAAACTTATCATCATCCTTAGTCTCCTCCCTTTTCCCCTTCAAAAATATGTATATTTCCTTTAACTTAAACTCACCAAAACAACAAAATTTTTCAAAATTAATATACTTTTAAAATTAAACAAGAAAACCCAATTTTTAGGAAAACTAGTAGCTTGGAAATCCACCATTAATGGAGTATTCTTAAAACTTGAAAAGCATCCATGGCTTCCAACTATCAAAGAAACTAAAACAATACCTCCTAGGGTTGGAAACATGGTTTGATTATCAATTTTCAGATTTCAAAGTGAAGAAAACAAACTCCCATAGCAAATTTAAAACAATCAAGAACAACCCATCATTTTGTGACCAAAACCTAGAAATTCCTCTTTAAAAATCTGTCGCTACGTACCCACGACGCGGAGAAGTAAAAGAGTCACCACTAATCATTGGTTTTTTAAGGATAGGTGTGATTAGTCACCTAGGAATTTTATTAAGGATAGTCTACAAACTTTTGAAATGGGTTCGGAATTTTATTCATACATAGGGAAGGTACTAGCACCCTATTATGTTCGTTTTGAAAACGATTACTATTATTTATCTTTAATGTTTTATGTTAAAGCCTTTGGTTTTTGAACACACAATATGTTTTTAAATTTTATTTTTAAATGTCTCATTATTTATTGATTAATACCTTAAATGTTAGAAGGCTTAATCAAATTAGTATGAGTGGCGTAAAAAGCCATTAGGAAATCTTTTTATTTGAATTCGACTTCGGCACCTCTTAATTAAACTCTTATTCCTTAAGAAATAATAGGATATCAGCATCCTGAAAACCCCTAAAACACCATTGTCGGTATTTTTGAAAATCATCTTTAGAACATTAATTTTAAATTTGTGAATTGCTTTGTGTTTTATGGAGAGCTTTACTAATATGTTTTTAGCTAATATTTTTATCAAAATTGGAAATGGAATTCTTTCTAAGGCTAGAGGTTTTCTTAAGTTTTTAATTTTTACTATCGAGGAAAAGTTATTTAGTTAAACGTAAAGTTTATTGATATTTTTTAATTTTATTGGTTTAAAAATAAGGATATATTTATTGTTTTATGATATAAATTTTGAAATTTTTCGAAGATTGAAAAATTAGCATCCTAAAATTTCCCAACTTATTGTTATTTTAAAAGTTTTAAACCAAATTTAGTATAATATTTTAGAGGATTGACTTAAAATTATAGTGGTGGTTTTATGTATGAGAAAGTCCAAAAAATGTAATGATTGAATTAAAATTGAACATAGCAAAATAATAAATTAAACAAATCAATTTAATTAAGGCTTAAACTAATTAAAGAAATATATCCTATCATAAAAATATAAAAAGGAGATTTGTTAAATAAAAATATGGCATACTAATATAAATTATATTATTAAAGTAAAATATTAAATTGAGCTATAAAATTTTACTTATAAAAAATATTTTAAAACAATAAAAAAGAAAAAAGAAATAAAGGAAACAAAGGATGTCTTAGTGAAGGTTTGAACCATGGCCCAAAAAAAGTAAGGAAGGCAGCCTACCACTGTGCCACCACTTCAAGATGTTGATTAATTGACAGGTTTTATTTAAACATAATATTGCAGTGGTATGTAAAAAAATGACAAAAATTGACGCCTATAGGATTCGAACAGCGGACGCGAGGACACATTTCTAACGAAATCCACTGGGCTAGCATTACATATGATAATTAGTTGCACAAATTAAAATATAAACAATACCTTAGAAAACAAATTTTTAAATAGACAAATTGCTTATTCTTCTCCCCTCATTTTTCCAGAAAAATAAAAACAGAACCTTCGAACCTGAACAAATACTAGCTATTTTGGGGCCATTTCTTCAACTTAGACTCATGCCCAAAGAGAACCACGAAAATGGGTAAACTTCCGGCGACTTTAGGTGTTGAATTCCGGCGATTTTAGTGTGAAAATGATGAGTTTTTGTTTTTGAAATGGTAAAAAAAAAAAAAAAGAGGAGGTTCTTTCTTAGAGGGAGATTTCTTGGAAAAACGTGGGAGGGAAAGAGTTTATAAAATTTCTTGCCATGGATACTTCTGAGTTCTCTCTTTTTCCTCCCCTTTTCCCCTTGAAGAACAAACATATTTATAGATGAAGAAAACCCAAGGCTCCAAGTTATCAAGTATGGGGAGCAATCCAAGAGTCAAATGAAGCAGTTGAGTTTAAGGAGGGATAAGGTGATGTTTTCAAACTCACTCAGTTGAAATTGAGGGTATGGGAAGGAGATTTGCTGAGAGATTTGGTTGGCTGAAAATGAGAGGATGGGTTTAGAAGAAGATGAAGAAAAAAACGGTTTGGCAGGGGAGAAGATCTTAGGATTTGTTTGTCCCTTTTTTTTTTCTCTTCTTTCCTTTTCTTTTCGTTTTTTTTTCTTTTCTTTTTTAAAAAAAAGAAAAGAAAAATCAAATCTTTACCATCAACTTTAAAAAATATATATTATATATGATTTCAAAACTTCTATTTCATTATTTTAAAAATACAAAAAAAAAAAAAGGGTTAATTTCATATTAGACCATAATAAATAGGTATAATAGCATTAATACTTATATGTTTTATAAATTAGCAAACTTACCCACTTTAACTCCACGCGCCGTTTAAGGGAATAATGAAAAGACGTTTTCTGCCCTCTATTTATTATAGTCTACAACATTTAAGAGCTAATTAATCAAGGGCATGATGGTAAATGTTCAAAATGGAAAACATGGGATCACCGCCATTTATGGTGCTTTTTAGGCAAAATTGATATTAAAAAAACACCACCGGTAATAATGAATAAATGTGAATTAATGTGGATATTCTTGATAATATTTCAAAAAAAAACTAAATAATTAAATTTACAATATTACATTCAAACTAAATTTAGTTTTAAAAAATCTTATTTAGGAGAAAACTCCAAAATTAAAATAAAACTTTTTTTTGGGTTTAATTTATTTTAAATATTCAAAACTTGTTAATTTTGAATAATATCGGACGAAAATCGGTGTCTACAAAATCTTACTTGAAACTTGTTGGAACTTGAGATTACTTGCTTAATCCTTCCTAGGATGATGAATCTACCATGAATCAACAAAACTCCTTTGAATCAACACTCAAAAACACAAAGATTGGTTGAAGGAAATTGAGCAAAATGAAAAGGAGAGGGAGAGAGGGGTTACGGGTTTGGGAGGAAGAAAAAGGAAGAGTGAAATTGTTATTTTTGATTTCTTTTCTTTTCTTTTCTCTTAATTTCCATATGTATACTTTCTAATTTTAAAATTTAAAATAATAATTTAAATCTAATTGCTTCAAGCCCCTTCCACCCTAATTTTATTTCCAAACCCTTTCTCATATTTTCTTTTGTTAACTAATCCCTTAAACTCTAACCAATTACTAACTCACCCCCTCCAAACTAACTATAGTTAATTATTATAATAAATTTTTAATTTTTTTTATTCATTAATCTAAAATTCCTCAAGAAACCAAGTATGTAATTTCTAATTAACCACTAAACTCAAAGTATATAATAATTTTTCTTCCTAATTAATAAAATATTCCAATTAAAACAACCCAATATAAGGAAAATTTCTAATTACCCGACAACAAACCTCGGGTCCTTACACATAATTTTGGAATCATAAGGGTATCAAATTTTTATTTTTAAACTATAGGGGATGTGTTTACATTTAACTGGGTCTTATTTATATTTTACCCTTATAATTTTAGGTAAAATTCTACTACTTATTAGAAATTCGCTTAAAGAGATGTATGTGGAAGAGAAATAAATATCAAAACAAGCTTTATAAGTAGGTTAGAAAACAAATCTCATGTTGAGCAAGAGTCGATCCCTCAAGGATAGTAGTTTAAGCTAAATCTAGCTAACTTAGTATACTAAAATGATATTAATTTCTTGAGTTCCTTTTTCCTATTGTAATAAGTAAATTTAGAAGCAAACATGTGAAAATAGCAAGACTAAAATAAATTAATTGCAAGATTTGTTAGGAATGGTGTCCTAAAACATTAATTATTTAATAAACATAATTTATTTTGAATAAATTTTAAATAAATAAACTGAAATTCTTTTAATAATTTATTAACGATGTTATATATATTACACATTCAAAAACCTCAAAAGGCGCTGTCATGAAATCACTACTAAGTATGTGAACCATATTTGAGAATTCAAGTCGAGATAAGTAACTATAAAAGTCTACAATATATGGATAATGCTTGGGACCCTTATCTTGTTAATATTGTCGATAACTGTCATTTTTGTATAGATTACAAATGACATTATTTGGATCATTCATGTGGGTTACATGAAAGTCTAAGTATCATATACAATACAGACTTATAAGACGGACCATAATATTTTGATCAATATCTCACTTATATCGTTTGCGAGAAATGATCAAATATCAAACTGTGATAAATCTTAATCTTGAGTATAATGTGAACTCCTATTCATGGAGTTATGTTCTTTGATTCACATAGTTAAGAGAACTGAATGAACACTCAATACACTCTCGTTTTGAGAATATAACAAGATAATAGTTTAGAACACATTTACACAAGATGAAATTTATAACTTTTCAAAATATGACGGTATCACTGGGAATATCTAATAATTTTAGTAACTTTATAAAACTCCCTTGATGTAATGTACTGATTCAAGACATGAACTAGTGGGGCCACGACTTTTGCTGATCACAAAAGTATCTATTGTTAGTTGGACAACACATAATGTTCATTGGAGAATCAGCGTATAACGTCCCAGTTTTTTTATTTAAATTGTTTGTTTATTAAATTAATTTGTGGAGATTAAATGAGCTAAGTAATGTTAAATCTTTAAATTAACATTATTTAGTTATCTTAAGAACTTAATTAATTTATTTTGGTTGTTGAGTTAGACTATATTGAATTAATTTAACTTATGATCACATCAATTTTAACATGGGGTTTCATTTTGAAGAGAAGGGAAAACTTGAGTACCATTTTGTAATTTGGGAAAATACATAGTTGAGTCTAGTGTTCCATTCATAAAATGCCCAGACTCTTTAATTTCAAAAATAAAATCAGAATAGTTCAAGCGGAAGACTTTTAAATTCAAATTGTAACGTCCCGTTACTTTTGGAGGTAAATTTTTTTTAATTTTAAATAAAGTATTTAAGTTTAGTTTAAACTTAGTAATTTCGAATTTAGTAGTTATTTTCGTTCGAAAGTCTTTTTAATCCTTTTATGACTTAAAATTAGTTTCGGTGACATTAATAATTATTAACGGGCCAATTAATAATTATTAATCACCTTTTGATTACTTTAAAATCTTCGGGTTTCGTATTTTAATCAAATCACTTAAAAAGGACGTAATCGTCATTTTCCAATTTCTTAAAAATCACTATTCACTATCTTCATCTTTTAAAAGTCAAAGTATGGTCAACAAAATTCATTTCTCTTCCTTTCTTTCTCTCTCCTAGCCGTGGCTCTCCCATCTCTCTCTCTCTCTCTCTCTCTCTGGCTTTCCTCAAATACTCGGTAGATCGCCGTAATTCCGATTCCGTTGAAAAGCTCTCATCCCGAGGATCGATTCTAACCTAGCAATCGAGGTTTTCATCAATTTTCTACAAGCCTCAATGTATGACAAAGTTTCTAAATTCAATCTTTGAATAGTGTTTTAATAGAGGTTGAGATTGAAATCTTCAAATTCACACACCGAAGCTTGAAGATTTCAATCGAGGAAGTCGTTTTATGCAATTTTAGAAACTTCCAAAACCCTAAAGCCCAGTTTGAGTCGAAAAGCCGTCCCGTGCTATGTTCTCTCACTTGACCATGGTTAGGGTGTTTAGTTTTCTATGATTTTACGTTTTACTTAATTTTTCTGAAATCGATTATTATGTAAAACGCTAAAATATGGTGACCCATTGATATCTCAGTTTTCAAAGTATCCTAAATCAACCCGAATCACCTCTAAAAGTGCTTAAAAGACAAAAAAAGGGAACCCGAGCCCTCTCTCCCTTGTTTGGCCGTGGGTCCCTTATGGTTTAATTCCGGGCTTTTCATTGTTTTATGCATTTAATTTCCGTTTGTTCGATTTTCGGTTAATTAATGTATATTAGGTGTATTCGTTATGTAGGATTGTGATCGAGCGCGTGATTTTGATCTCGGCATTTTGGAAGCTTGGATTTCACAATCTAAGGTGAGTTTAAAATGGAAGTTAGTGATTTTATGAATTATATTTCATTACGATATTGTTTTCCGAGTTAAGAGGGGAACTAACTTCCGGAAGTTAACGCTTGGTTGGTGACTTTAAACTCGGAAGTGAGTGGAGTGACTTTGGAGTTCTTATGAATTTGGAAGTAATAGATAAGATTTGAGTGGTTTGGAAGTCAAAGAGGCTTGAAGTTGCACTTGAGAGTTATTTAGTGTAACTTTAGGTAGTTTATGTTCTTTAGTAGTTTAGTAGAATTCTATCTAACTTACTAGGGAACTTTATGATTGTGACATGGTAATACCGTATGGGCTTAGTATGTGAAATTGATCCATATGGTATATCCGATACGAAGATTGTGATATGGTAATACCGTACGGGCTTAGTATGTGATATTGATCCATATGGTATACCCGATATGAAGATTGTGATATGGTAATACCGTACGGGCTTAGTATGTGATATTGATCTATATGGTATACCCTATACGATGATGGTGATATGGTAATATCGTATGGGCTTAGTATGTGATATTGATCCATATGGTATACCCGATACGATGATACTGGTTTGGTAATAAGGAATGTTAATGTTATAGTTACATGTACTCACTAGAATGGATAGAAAGACTTAGTAATAACCGATACTTTTACTTTAAGTCTTAATATCGTTACTTTACAAGAAGCATATTATGTATGTTGATTATGTGTGGAATTTGGAATGTGGAAAGGGTCGTAAAAGTGAAATATAGGCCTTTGAACACAATTTCCGTATGGAATTTGGTTCATGCTTTCATTTTATTCTCACTAGCATTTTTATGCTAATGTTGCTACATTTACAAATTTTTTAGGTAAGAATCGTGGTAGAGGACGAGGTAGAGGAGGTGGCGCCGCGTGACTTTTTAAGATGATGAATGGAGAAGAACACGACCGATTTTGGGTGTAGCATTCTTGAATGCTTACAAACATTTCATTACATTTTTCGTATGTTTCATTTTGAGCCCGATGGAGCATTTGTATAGTTTATATATGTTTTTGGACTTTAAAACTTTCTTTAGGAGTTTCATCATAGTATGGAATGCGCATTCCAGGTTTATTACTTTTCTTTTGAAAAATTGGGTTGTAAACAGGTTTTGGATAATCCGATTTTTAAACGAACCCATGCAGTTTTTCTTTAAAATCAAGTCTTCTGTTGTGCATTTAAATTTAAAAGATATAACGGAAATCGGGTCGTTACACAAATTCACCTGATAAATAAGTTTGGGTAAAACAGTTATCTTTCTCACAACGGGTCGTGCAACCCTTTTTAAATTTAAATGATTCAAGGTTTAAACATTAATCAAATCTCAACGACAAAGTAATTGAAAACATGGTAAAAAAATCCAAATATGCAATGCCCCTAAGTGATTAGACAAACATAATTCAATTCAAAACAAGAAAATGTAAATCAGTCCATGGACTTTAAAACAACAACTCTCTAGTCCAGCTCCACAACTTCGACTGTGTCACACCTGAAAGTGTAATATCATGAGTAAAAACAACCAGTCATCAAACTAGATAAAATTTTCACACTCATCTTCCAATAACACAAAGTCCCCTAATTCCACCAAAGTAGTCAAGTCACAACCAAGCTCATGATTTACAATACAACTCCCAATAACTATAAACAAAAAAAAACCTGCTAAGTTCACGCAGCCTCAACATTTCTTATTTAACATAGACATGAATATTAACGAATAATGCAAGCACACACAGTCTTTACATTATCTTAATAGTCCTTCCAATTACATCTCCACCGTATGTAGAAACTAAGATTATTCAAGTACACACAGTCTCTACATACCTCATTTATTTCATATCAACATGTGAATAACGACAAATAATGCAAGTACATGCAGCCTCAATATTAGCTCACCAAAAAGTATGCAAAGTACACGCAACCTTTACATGTCCATATATATATATATATATATATCGCAACAATTCATGAATAATACCAAATAATGCAAGCACAAGCAGTCTCAATATTATCTCATTATCCATCTCCTCTATTCAAGGACATATCTAGGGGTGGGCTAAGGGGGGCCCAATTTATTTTTTAAAATTTCTTATATATATATACATATATATGTATATGTATATAATTTTTATTTTTATATTTATAATTTTAAAAGAAGACTTGTGCTAAGAACTATTTTTTTATCTTTATTTATAATTATGATATTATTTAAAAAGATGATATTAAATGATATAATTTATTAATAAAAAAATAGGTTAAATTATACTAAATACCCCTATACTTTGTTTCAATTTTTCCCCAAACGTTTCAAAAGTTTCAATTCTACCCCTAACTTTTTAATTAATTTAAAACATACCCTTAGCTGGAAAAACAACTCTTTCAAAATATCATAAATTCAGGAATTTTTTTTTATCAAATCAATTCTTTCTAAAATACCATTTATCTCTTAATTTTCATTAAATTTAACTGTAAGTGCACACAAATTATATTTTTTAAAGGCCGATTTTCTCAGTAAAGGGTATTTTTGAAACAAAATAAAAGGTTGAGGGTAGAATTGAAACTTTTAAAAGATTAGGGGCAAAATTAAAACCAACGCTATATTGTTAGTGGTATTTTGTATACTTTGACCTAAAAAATAAGAATAAGAATTTAAATTTCTTCTATGGGTTATAATTTTATATAATTTAATAAATAATTACAATGTCATAGTTTAGATGAATTGAAAAATTTGTAATTTTTTTAAAGTTATGTCCATATTAATTATTATATATATAAAAATATTTTATAGCTCAAATAATTTTTAATAGTTAATTAGTACACATATAAAAGAATATTAATATCAAATGAAATATTGATTATATTATAATTCAAATATAATTGTTAAGTTAAGATGCCGAAAGCTTAAATTAATATATATTAGTTCGGCCCCCGCAAACATAACATCTTGGATCCGTCCCTACCCCCATTCATGAAAAGTACACGCAACCTTTACATTCCTCATGAATAATAGATATATACGAATAATACCAAACAATGCAAGTGCACACAATCTTACATTATCTCATTATTCCTCCCAAAAACATGCAAAACACACTCAGTCTTTTCATATTGCATTTAATACATAAATTACTTATCACACATCATTTTATAGACAAACACAACATTATCAAGATACTAAAATAAGAATCTATCGGAAAACAACTCCGAACCAATTATCAGATTTACAACTAACAAAAACCACTCCATAACCAAATAACAGTTCTATAATGAGCAAAACCACTCCAAACATTCGTAACTAAAAGAATATTAAACATAAAGCATACCAAAGTAATCAACTTCCGTAATTATCCTTTAGTCCCATAATTGTCCATAAAGTAAGAATTAACCACTAAACTCCTAAAAGCATCATAAAAGTAACTAAGCATGTTCTTTTCACTTATTTCTAATGTTATCTTAATTCTCGAAAAAAAAACCGTTCATGAAATTTAAATCCTAAATTTACCAAAATTCCTATTTATCCTCACCTTTGACTTCAAGAAACAAATAAATAAAAAATTGATCCTCCAATGGAAATCAAGCACCACCTACAAGTATTTAATTACTAATTTAAATGAACAAGCAAAACAGCCAGGGGTAATGGCCATTGGAGCTCACCGCAAAACAATCCAAAACTGGGAGGTCCTCGGTATTGGGAAGAAGATTCGGGTTCATTTGGGCTCATTTTCCTTGGTTTAAAATGCAATGGGTAGAATTAATTAGGGTATTTGGGCATGGTTTGGCCACAGATTTAAAAAGAAAACACAAAAAACCAAGGGGAAAAATGCTATGGGGGTCATGCTTTTGGTGGAGTTTCATAGGGAAATTTTGGTGTGAAATTTGAAGAGGGATTGGCTAGAGGTTGTAAAAAAAGAGCATAGAAATAACTCTAATTTGAAATTTCAAGTCCCAAGAGTTGGAACTTGAAATTCCAAATCAAAACCACAAAACTTTCTCAAGAAAACTTCAATAAAACCCAAATTTTGAAATTCAAAATACCAAACGTTCAAGGTAGAAATTCAAGTTCAAAGTTGTTGAAATGAAGAACCCAATCAATAAAACTAAATTTCGGACAAAAAAAAAAAGAAGAGGAAAGATGAAGCAAAAGGAAGGAAAGACTCCTTCTTTCTTGGGAGCTTGGCCGACGACAGGAGAGGAAAAGGTGAATGTTGCCTAATTTACCCTAAAATCCTTCCCTCAACTTTCTAAAATTGTTAAAGACTCCCCAAACTTTTCCTTTAACTTAAAAAGAACCCCATGCTCATACAAACCATAAGCTTCTAATTAATTCCACTATAACACATTTAATTAAGCTAGAAAGTGACTAAATATTATTAATTGGGTCAATTAATAATATTTAGTTCACTTTTCCAAAAGAATTAATTATTAACAAGCATTCAACAATTATAACCAATTAATACTAATTAAAAAAAAACCTTGTTAAAACTCGGGACGTTATAATTCATTACCCATTAGTTAAAAAAAAACACAACTCCCTCTCTTCTTCCCTTCTAGTCTCTGACCAAACCATCTTTAAGGGGATTGAGTTTTTCTTATTTCTTCACCAAAACCTCTCATTTTTATTGGGAAATTTGAGATTTCCATTTGGTATTCCTTTCCAAGAAGTTTGAAGCTAAAGAAATTTTGTTTTGAAGCAAAAAGGGTGAGTTTGTTTAAGCCATTTTCTTGAGTTTTGTTTAGTTTTCATTTCTTAGTAATTACTCTTTTGAGTTAGAACATCAATTCCATTCCTTGGAATTGAAATTCTAAATCAAATAGAGTTTTTCCTTATTAAAAGAATAGATTTATTTTACAAAAACTTTACCAAATGAATCCAAACTTTCTTCTATTTATTTTATACTAAAACCAAAAATACCATGTTGATTTTCCCAAACTTTTAGTTTATTTTAACGAAAATTTGAAATAGAATTACCCAACCAATCTTAAAATTTGTTACCCAAATCACCTAAGCAAAATTGAGAGCCCGAAAACACCAGGGGAACGTCTCAGTTGGTTTAAGGAAGCGTGTTCAAGTTTTCCTTCCTCGAGGCGGGCGGAGCGATTCTCCGATGAAAATGGGAGTTCTCCATCACTTTGCACCTGCCTTGGCTGGATTTTCATGAAGAAGTGGTCTCCTATCGACTTCAGATAGTGGCAGGAGTGACGTCCTTCTGAACTGACCTTAGTAGGCCTCAGAGTTCGGACACTCTCGTTTCTTTTGATTCGGTCGATGGGGGCTACTTTCCAAAATCCATCTCAGCTTCAGATGGGGTGAGTTGGTGGAGTGGCTGGTTTTCCTTGGACAAGACCCCCATTTTCTCCTTAGAGATCGTCTTTATTGCTTCCGATGTTAGTTCCCCCGACGACATAACTTGGAGTTACAGCAGATCTTTTTTTTGCTTTGTACAAGTCTTGTAAACTCTCTTCGACCGAGTTCTCGCTATGTGGGTTCGGGCCTTACTTGTTTGTTATGAAATAAAACTTGGTGTTTTGTTTACTCGCCGCTTTATTGCTCTATCTTTTCGTGAATTTGCTCTTGCTATACTTCTGAACATACATCTAATGACTTGGTGATTTGCCTAACAGGTTAGGGCTTTTAGTCTGCGGGAGACTTAATATTTTGCCTAACAGGCTAGGACTTTCAGTTGAGGAGATACTTGGATGTTTGTAGGGAAAACTATACAATACTCACATATTAACTTGAAAATGGGCCTCTATGGCCAAGTATTTACATAGTCTTTCTCATTCTTACATACGATAAATCCTCAAGTGTGTGGCGTTACAAGCCCTTGTCATTGACTTCCCTTCTTGGTCTTCGAGGCAATAAGTTCCCGGCTTGACTTTTTCAGTGATACAATATGAACCTTCCCAGTTTGGTCAAAGTTTTCTTGCTCCGGGTTCTTGAGTGTTTTGAAACACTCTCCTCAAGACAAAATCATTTACTTTGAAGCCTCGCTGTTTCACTTTTTTCTCAAAGTACTTGGTCAATTTCTGTTGATAGCTTGCGAGGCGAATCAGCGCCTTCTCTCTTCTTTCTTTGGCGAGGTTTAGTGCCTCAGCCATCATGGTGTCATTTCATGCTTCGGGAATTGAACTTCGAGTAGTGGGGACAACAACCTCTGCTCCGAAGGCCATGGCTAATGGTGTTTCGCCCGTTAGAATTCTCGAAGTGGTCAGGTATGGCCAAAGGACTCCTGGAAACTCTTCTACCCACTTCCCTTTCGTCCGTTCCAGTCTCTTCTTTAGAGAGTCCATGATGGTCTTATTTGATGCTTCCGCCTGTCCATTAGCTTGCGAATATCGTGGTGTCGAATATCAAAGTTCTACCTTTGTATCGGCGCAATACTTTCGGATGGATCTTCCTGTGAACTGGTCCCCGTTGTCCGTGATGATAACTTTGGGAATCCCGAAGCGGGTGAATATGTTCTTCAACAGGAAAGTTTCGATCTTTCGTTCCATAATTGTTGCTAACAGCTCAGCTTCTATCCACTTGGAGAAGTAATTGATTGCCACAAGGAGATAACATTTCTGCCCCGGAGCCAGCGATAATTTTCCCACTAAGTCAAGCCCCTATTGAATGAAGGGCCAATGGGCCGAAATCGTAGTCAAGGCTGTGGGCAGAGCGTGGATAGTTTTGGTGAACGTTTGGCACTTATTGCATGTGGACACAAAGTCCTTTGCATCTTCGAGCATGGTGGGCCAATAGTAGCCCTACGTCATAGCCCTGTGACTCAAGGATCTCGGTCCTGCGTGATTTCCACATTGCCCAAGGTGTAGCTCTTTCAGTACGTAGGAACTCTCCGGTTTTCCCAAACATTTGAGATATGGTCCGCCAAAATTTCTTCTATACAACTCTCCTTGAATAATCAAATATCTTGTAGCCCTTGATCGGATTTTTCGGGCTTCCAATTTTCCTTTAGGTAACTGACCGATCCGTAGAAAATCAAGAATTTTATTTCTCCAATTGGGCACGATCTCTTAATTTTTTTCTACTGGCAATACTTGTTCGATCCCGTCACCCTCACTCCCCTTGTCCAAGTCGAGGTTTATGCTTGGTTCGGGCAAGTAATTGACCGAGATCACTCTTATTGTTTTAGAATTTACTACTGATATGAGACTGGCTAACGCGTCGATGTGTTCGTTTTCAGTCCTCGAGACTTGATTGATATCATATTCAGTGAACTGGGATAAGAGGGATACAACTTTCACTAAGAATTTCGCCATTCTGGCATCTTTTGCTTCAAAAAGGCCTTTCACTTGGTTCACTATCAATTGGGAATCGCTTTTGATGTTCAACTTATCGACTTCCAGCTTCGAGGCTCTCTGTAACCCAGCAATCAATGCTTCGTACTCGACTTCGTTGTTGGAAGTGGCAAATCCGAAATGGATAGTCGACAGAACCAATCCTACGGCGGATCCTTTTGAGTTGGAGGATCCATCAACCCATAGGGTCCAAACCTCTTTACATGGGCCCACAGGCGGCAGCGAACCTGCTTCAACTTCTTTAGTATTAGCCGGGGACATTTCGGCCACAAAATCTGCTAGAACCTGACCTTTGATGGCGGTCCGAGGCTCATAAATGATGTCGTATCCTCTCAGCTCTACTGCCCATTTCATCAACCGTCCTGAAACGTCGAGTTTGTGAAGTATGGCTTTCAATGGGAACATTGTTCTCACAATGATTTGGTGGCCCTGAAAGTAGTGTTTCAGTTTGCGCGAAGCGACTATCAAGGCAAGTGCCAGCTTTTCCATTGTCGAATAATGCGTTTCAGCATCTACCATAGTCTTGCTCACATAGTATATTGGTTGTTGGGTTTGCCTGTCTTGATGCACCAATGCTGAACTAACCGCCGCGTCAGATACTACTAAATATAAGAATAACTTTTCGTCATCTGAGGGCTTGGCCAACAGCGGGGGCGAAGATAGGTAAACCTTGAGTTCCTCGAATGCTTTTTGGCACTCATCTCCCCAACCAAACTTTCTACTTCTTTTTAGTGTTTTGAAGAATGTTATACACTTATCCGACGATTACGATATAAACCGATTCAAAGGTGGTAGACATCCGGTCAATTTTTGCAATCCCTTCAAAATTGTAGGCGCCTGCATGTCTGTTATTGACTTAATTTGATCTAGGTTTGCCTCGATTCCTTGATTTGTTACCAGATCTCCTAGAAATTTCCCCGCCGGGACCCCAAACGTACATTTATCAGGGTTCAGTTTCATTTTGTACCTGTTCAGCACCTCAAATGCTTGCTCGATGTGCAACAGGTGGTCCTTAGCTTGTTTTGACTTTACCAGCATGTCATCGATATATACCTCCACTGTTCTTCCCAGTTGGTCTTTGAACATTCTGTTCATTAATCACTGGTAGGTTTTTCCCACGTTCTTCAGCCCAAATGGCATTACTGTTGTAGCAGTACTTGCCTATGTTGGTTATGGATGATGTCTTCTCTTGATCTTTGCGGTTCATCTTGATTTGATTGTACCCGGAAAAGGCATCCATGAAGCTGAGCAGTTCATAACCAGCCATTGCATCCACCAATTGATCTATTTTTTGAAACGGGAATGAGTCTTTAGGACAAACTTTGTTGAGGTCGGTGAAGTCGATGCATGCCCTCTACTTTCCGTTCTTCTTCTTTATGACGACAACGTTTGCAAGACACTCTGGATATTTGACCTCCCGGATGAAACCCGACCCCAGAAGTTTCCGAACCTCCTCATTGATAATTTCATTCCGCTCGGGCGCGAATTTGCGCGTCCTCTGTTTAACGGAAGGTTGGTTCGGATCAACTTTGAGGTTATGGGTTATTATTCCGGGGCCTATCCCGGGGATGTTCGTATGATCCGATGCAAATGTCATCCAATTTATCTTCAGAAATTTTGCCATTTAGCGTTTTAGATCTTCATCCAGCGTCTTCCCAATGCTCATCGTTTTCCCCTAGTCTTCTGGATGAATCTGGATTTTTTCAGATTCGTCCTCAGGTGCTTCTATTCTCAACTGAGCAAAGGGCGGGTCTCTTACGGGACCTCGCTCCTGTTGCTATGATTGGCATCGAGATTTCAGTTTAATGATCTCAACCAGACAAGACCTTGACACATGCTGGTCTCCCTTGATTACTCTGACTCCTTTTTCTGTCGGATATTTCAGCTTTTGGTGTAAGATCGATGGATGTGCCCTCATGTCATGGATCCACGACCTTCCGAGTAAGGCATTATACCCTGAGTGGGTATCGATGATGTGGAAGAGGGTGCGCCCTCCACCCGGACCGACAACTTGATTGTTCCGAAAGATCTTGTGACCGTTCCGTTGAATCCTACTAAATCCTGGGAGTTCGGAGTGAGATTCAACTCCCTCAGCTTCATGCTCCGAAACACTGACATGTATAGTATGTTTATTGAGGATCCAGGATCGACTAAGACTCTGCTGACAGTGTAGGACCTGATGGATATCATGATATAACCAATGCGTCATTATGGGGCAGATGAATATCTCCTCCAAGTCTTTTCGTGAGTACTTGATTAGGTCTTCAGGGGTGTGCTCGACCCGATAGATAGGGAGCCCGGCTTCACGCTGACACCTTTTGTAGGCGTTCATGGATTCTCTGGTGCAGTGAATTGAGCCAACCTGACCATCTTCAGGAATTTCCACTGAGGCAACAAGTCTTTCGTCTTCGCCCTTCGTTTCCTGCCTTTCATTTCTTCAGATGAATTCCCACGGGTTAGGTGCGAGGAATCCGTTTTATTAGGGTTAGGGGAAATTTCCCCAGTCCTATAATATCTTATGTATTTTGCTTACTTTATCTTAATTTATTGAAAAAATATATATAATATGGTTATATTCAATAATAAATTATAAAATGATGTTTTCCTTTTGTCTTAAAAATGTAGATTTTAAATATATATTTCATTTTTAAATAGAAATTAAAATATAAACAGGGAAGTTTCGCCGCAGGAAACCCGATCCCCGAACCCGCCCTCGATTTTTTTTATTAGGGGATAGGGTAGGGTATGATGATTAAAATCCTCACGAGTTAGGGGATGAGAAATGCATCCCGACCATACCTGTGACGACCCGTCATTTTAAATAAATTAAAATCAGAGAAAACAGCGGAAGTCTTTTATTTTAAGAAAAAAAATGGCGTGATTATGTTTGAAAATAGGCTAGCCAAAACCTGTTTACATCTTAAATTCAAACATATAAAAAAAAAAACACAAGGAACATTAAGTTCCATCCAGGAGTTTAAAATGATCATAATCATAAAATGAGAACCATAAGCTCTTATGAGCTAAATACAAAGTTCAAATCATCAAAATGACATAAATTTCACAAATCAACCATGTACATGGATTTTTACATAACACATAGTCCATCTCGAAAATCATCATCCTCTCGATCAAGCGCGCACCAGCTCCTCATCCACGATCCCAAACATTACCTGAAATGTTTGTAATATCATGAGCTAACAAACTAAGCCCAGTGAGAATAATAAGAATAAAAAGTAAGAATAGACCTCAAACTCGTATTCGATTTGAGTCCATGAACATACTTACTCTTTGCTATCATTAATTCAAAGAGTTTATGAATAAGTGTTCCACTTTACTTACCAATTCTCCAATAATATTGTGGAACTACATTCCAAATATTTTTGATATGGTTTCATAAATGCATATAGCATTTATATCTCAATTTCCATATATACCTTATACTATATATAAGGTTTACTTTAAATTCTTATTCTCCCAAAGGATGATATTAATTAGCACACTTAGTCTAATTGTTCATCCATAAACTTGATATAACATAAATGAGAAATATAAATAGACTTTGCATAAATATAACATCTCGATTCTTTATATCATCAATCATATGCAATGTAGGGCTCACATATACCCTTATGTATGAATGAAGTAATGTGTCAATCCCATAGGATACCATTCACTTCCTTTTCATCAAGAGTGATGAGCAGATCCCGTAGGGTCCCATTCGTCTCTTTCCATATAGAGTAATGAGCAGATCCCTTAGGGTCCCATCCGTCTCTTTTCATATAGAGTGATGAGCGGGAGTCCCGTAGGGTCCCATCCGTCTCTTTTCATATAGAGTGATGAGCAGATCCCTTAGGGTCCCATCCGTCTCTTTTCATTTTCTTTTCTTTTTCTCTTTCTTTTCTTTTTCACTTTCTTTTCTCTTTCACTTTCTTTTCTCTTTTTCGTTCCTTTTTCATGAATGATGCGATAATGGTATGGTGCAAATGATATGCATACGCTTGCATATCTTGTAAAAGTAAATAAATAAAGTGCGGAATTAAAATAGTCGATGCAAGCATAAAGTAAAGGCATAAAATAAGGATATAAAGTAAATGACATAAAGCAAAATAAATGAGCCACTCGGACGAACGATATGTAAATCGAACTTCGCTACCAATAATGAAAATAAAAATCATAACTTAAACGATTAACATATACCTTCCAGGATTCTAAACTTCCAATAATCCGAGGTTCTATTAATCGTTTTAAATACAAGTTTGGATCTTTTAACTTCCAATGATCCAACCTTAATTTCGAATCGAATCTAACTTAGAATCTTCTAAGATTCAATACTTTCCTTGAGAACTTCTAAGTTCTCACTTAAAGGATTAACTTCTAATCCTAAGGGCACTAACTCACATCCCTCTAATCTTAGATTCAGATTCTAATCTTAGTTTCCGATTCTACAAACCTTCACACTTATTTGCTTTCTATAATTACTTTAAATTCTAACTATTCTCACCTTAGCCAAATAATTCCAAATCTCCAAGTTTCAGAAAGCACAATCAAACAACGATCCGAAACACCTACAATTCACCGATTGTACAACATATTACAAATCATAACTAATATGCGAACAAATGTGCAATTTCGGGTGAATAGTGATTTCGGATGAATAGTGTCTCGGGTGAATAGTGTTTTCGGGTGAATAGTGTTTTTCGAAAATCCGGGCTCAAAATCGTCATTTTTCATGATTTCAACTTCAAATCTCATTTATAATAAAAAACGAACAAAACCACCTAAAAAGTTTTGAAAACTTACTTTTTAGGACTTCCCTAAGGGAACGGGAAACTTCGAAAAAGTAGGTTGGATAGGTAGCCCTCGTCCCTACCAATCCAACGCAACCGAAATCAAGCCGATCCATTGAGAAATGAATAAGAAACAAAGAAAAGAAAAGATCATCCAAGGAGGAAATGAAGGTCACGGCCAAGAAGAAAAATGGAAGAGAAGAAAATGAAGTAAATTGGTCAATTTTGGATTTTTAAAGATAAGTGAATAGTGAATTTAGATATTTTAAGAAATTGGAAATGACGGTTACGTCCTTTTATGACTTTTGACTTCTAAAACGAAACCCGATGCTCTTAAATAAATGTAAAGGTGATTAATAATTATTAATTGGCCTATTAATAATTATTAAAGTCACCGAAGCGAAAAATAAACATTAAAACAATAAAAATGAATTTCGAGCAAAATTAAGTACTAAAATCGAAATTACAAAATAATAATTAAACTAAATACTTGAATTGCAATAAATAAATAAATAAACAATATTAAATAAATAAATAAATAATAAATAAAATAAAATAATAATTTTTTTTTTTACTCCAAAATAACGGGACGTTACAATACCCTACCTCGTTGCCATCGTTAGAAAACTTTCTCCATGATCCTTTTGATTTATTTATTGGACACTTCTGCTAGGCCATTGCATGGTGGATGATAAGCAGTGGCTACCTTGTGCTTTATATTGTATTAGTTAGCATACCATCTAGTAATTTGTTGTAAAAGTGTGTCCATCACTAATTAGAGCTCTAGGAGTGCCAAACCTCGAGAAGATGTTATTTTTGAGAAACTTCTTCACCACCTTTAACATCACTGGTAGGGGAAACAATTGCTTCAACCCATTTTGAGACGTAATCTACTACTAAAATGTAGAGGTTACCAAAAGATGGAGGAAAGGGTCCTATAAAATCTACACCCAAACATCATATAACTCTACCTCTAAGAAGTTCAAATGCATTTCATGTCTTTGGATATGTTCCCTATCCATTGACACTCATCACATATTGAGCTAATAAAGGATGTTGTGATAAAACAACTGAAGTTCATGACATTATTTGGGGGGTTATCAAAGTTAAAAAATATTGAAGTAATGATTTAGAGTTTCAATTCACACACCCGCTAAATTTATAGGTATAAATTAATACTTGATCACATATTTTTTACTATCGTAATTTTATATCAAGGAACAATTATTATTAACATTCACTCAATTTAAACACCCTGGACTGTTTGTTTGCATTAACTTCATTTAAAAAAAAACTATTTTCTAAACATTCACATCGGCTAAACTTACAAATCTCCCGATTAATTTGTGCATTTGAAACCACTTTAACTAGTAAAAATACAAAACTACTCGACTACTCTCCGGTTTTAAATTGAGTTTCTATTTTGATCATTTCTTTTTCTTTGGCTAAAAACAATAAAAAATAAAAAAAGATTCGAACACCATGACAACAAACTTACAAGGTTAAAAAATGTATTTTATATATATTATAAGAATAAACTAATGACAATTCTATAAAACCAATAATAAGCTAGAATTTATTGCGAAAGATTTACAAAACAAAACATTACACTTGCTTGCAACTTCTTCCATATTTCATAAATGATAATGATAAAGTCCCAAATTTATTGAATAACGTTACCTAATGAATATTACAAAAACTTTGATGCCCTTAAAAATGATAAATTAAAATGATCACTTCTACAACAATGCCGCTACACTAAATATGAGCTCAACATAATGATACAATACCCGTTACAAAGCCGTACAACCTTCAGCCTCTTATTTCTCCTTCTCTCATGGCTTCTGTTTCCCTCTTTATTGTTTCCAAATCTAAAACTCAAAAGAAATATTCATCAACTGCATTAAAATTTACAAAGTCGCTGTTGAGCTCAGAATCCTGGCAGACGTGAAAGATCCGCTATGCCTCTTGGAAGATTCGCAATTTTTTTGAGAAGAGAGAGCCTATTGTTTCGAACCTTTTCATCGTCCTGCAACAGATGAAGCCAAAAGAAAAGATGAGCAAACTCTTTCCATGCATCTAGGTTAAAATATTTGACGAGGTAGTAGAAAGGTTTAAGAAAAATGCAACCATGACTTATCATTATAGTTGTAAGTTATAACCATAACAATTTCTTCTCTCGACTAAATATGAGACTGTTCCTTTCAATATACTTCAGTCCAAGTGTTCAGTACTGAACCCCGACACAGTGGCTCTTAAGGCTGTCTAACAAAGAATACAGCCAATAAAGAAATCCTGTTGTCTTCAAAGGCAATGTAACAAGTGGGAGTGGAACAGACAAATTGAATTTTTATATGACCAAAACTAACCATAGCCAATTCATTGTAACTTTTAATAACTTACATGAAATTTAAATTTAATTATGATCTTCAAATAATAAAAAAAAAGTGTCTAAAGAAGGTTATTTTGAAGTTTCTGAATCGCAGGAACATGAAAACAGAGGAAAGTATCATTCTATGATCTTGAAATGAACAGGTAAAGAAGATATCAGGACAACTATATGAGTTGGGTTTTAGTGAGGTTTAGGCACTTCCCCGTAGGTAACTAGAACTATTGAATTGATGTGTTTGGAAGGCATTAAAGAGAAAGACACTGCAAGTACATTATTTTGATAACTTCAAGGACCGGATTGGATGAAATCTAACGTGCATAATTTCTAAATATTCAAGATTTTTAAATATGAAAAAAATACATATATACATGTGTCACACATTTTGTTATGGATAAAAAAAGATGCAAAAATGTTTTACTCATGTTACATGCCTTCATTTGTCCCTCAATTTGCAAAAATGCACTTGGTGTTGTCATAGTAATTGTGAGGGTGAAGGTTTGAACCCCACCGTCATTAAATTCCCTTCCTTTTTATCGATGGGATAAAAATATCCCACCCTCATCAATAACCTTCCGAAAATACGTTTCTTTGAAAGAAAAAAAAAGATCTAATTTCATTGCGGATGGGATAGTAGACAGCTACCAATGTCATTATCAACTAAATTTAAAAGGTGAGGACAACATACCACCATTACAAAGACATGCTCAAAGAAATCTTCAAGTGGTTGTACAAGCTTTGAAGAGATTTCAAAAAAATCATCAACCTCAATACCTGCACGCGTATGAGAAGAGAAACCAGACTTAGGGTGTGTTTGGGAGTGCTTTTGGTCAAGGCAAAAGTGCTTTTAAATTATCAAAAGCACTTCCTAGATATAATATTTATGTTTGACAACATTTTGTAAGCACTTTTTGTAAAAGTCAAAAACACGTCAAAGTTCTTTTTGAAGAAGTATTTGGTGCTTTTTGAAGTGTTTTTTTATTTTTAAAACCGTATCTCTCAAACTTTTCACTACACATTTTATCTCTCACATTTCTTTACACATTTTATTTCTCTAACTTCTCTCTACATATTTTATCTCTCTAATCTCTCTCCTCAAACATCCTCTCTCTCTAACCTCTCTCTACACACTTTTTTCTCTCTCTAACCTCTCTACACACTCTAACTTTTTTTCCACTCTCTCTAATTTCTCCTCAGACACTCTGTCTCTCTACATTATTCCTACATAATTTCTTTCTCTACACATTTTTTTTTCTAAAAATAACTATATAAGTGTTAGAATATATATTTATGATATTCTTTATTTAGATTAGGGATATTTTCCTTATCTTTTAGTTTCCTTGTTCAAGTTAGTTTCCTAGTCTATCTAGGTTTACTTTTCTATATAAGTTGATGTAGCCTCCATACAATTTAACCTAATTCAATATATCATTAGTCTATCCGTTTACATGGTATCAGAGCCTCGGTTTTAAATTTTCTTAACGTCTCTATTTTCGATCCCGTTTTGTTCCCTCGCCGGGGTAAGCTTTTCCGGCGAGGGAGCACCTTCATTTGACCTTCTAAATTTTCTTTCATCCCCTCAATTTAGGATTTCTTTCTTTTATAATCCCTAGGTAAACCTAGGGTTTGGATCTTGTATTACAACTTTTGACTAGTTGTTTGTCATCACCACCCACCAAGAAAGGAGACCCACTCCTCTGCGAGATTTTCCGTCCAATTCTGGCCACCTTCTGACATGCGCGTGGGCCTTACGCGTTGCCACAAGTATTCTGCTCCTATCTCACGCGCTGGCACGTGGAGGCGCGTGGGAGGTCTGTTTCATCTCCGATCAGCGATGTTTGCTTTGAATTGTGTTTCACATCACGTTTGCATATCTGGTTTGTGACAAACCGTTCACTTGCGTGGTTTTTCGCTGAACGTGTTGATTTTTCGGGCTTTTATGCTTCTGTCCAGATGTGGTTTGTGTCATTGTTTGGCTATTTTGGCTGCTCTCATCATCTAATGTTGTGTTCAATCCATTGTCCATCGCCTACTTAGTATTTTGGGGTGTGAATAGTGCCCAAGTGTGAAGGAAAAAAAAAGTTGTTTTTACTTGCTGTCTAGATTCGCTTATTTGGCTTGTTTTCCAAATATGATTTTTAGAGTTTTCTGTTTTGTTTGCAATCCGGATCAAGTTTTGTATTTGATTTACCCATTCGTTGGCTAATTTGGGACTCTTTGTTAGTCATTTGTTGGGTTTCGATAGCTCCAGTTGGATGTCATCTCAAGTCGTTTGTTTGGATTTTGTGGACCTTGGTGTGCAGTTAGGGTTTCTTCATTATACCTAGATAAATCTAGGGTTTGGATTTTTGGATAACATTATGTTGTGGTTATTTGTTGATGCCTCTCCACATAGGAGGGAAGAGAAACCGCCGGTGATACCGTTTGTTCAAATCAAAAGTCAATAATCACGTCAATTTTGTCTGATGGTTCGCTCTGCTTTCGATGTTGGTTCGGCCGCACATCTTTGTTCGACATCATTTTTGTTTGCTTCCATTGCGTGTTCGATGACACTTTCTCCGGGCATCACTCATAGCTTCCGCTCAGAGAAGACATTGATTCACAAAGTCATATTTAGGTCACGTGTTTAGCAAACTCAAGTTGGTCTCTGTTATGCCATCTTGAGTTTGAGGGGGGATGTTAGAATATATATTTATGATATTCCTTATTTAGATTAGGGATATTTTCCTTATCTTTTAGTTTCCTTGTTCAAGTTAGTTTCCTAGTCTATCTAGGTTTACTTTTCTATATAAGTTGATGTAGTCTCCATACAATTTAACCTAATTCAATATATCATTAGTCTTTCCGTTTACAATAAGATTAAAAGCACTTCTTAAATGTTAGAACCAAACAATAAAATACTATAACACTACGCACTTTTTATCATAGTAAAGTACTTTAACTAAAAACACTTATTTCACAAACACTCCTAAACACACCCTTACAAGAATGAAGTTACAATTACCTCAACAAAGGTTGTGCATGAGCAAAACCCAGGGCCGGCCCTGAGCATGTTCAACGTGTGCGACGTGAGCAAAACCCAGGGTCGGCCCTGAGCATGTTCAACGTGTGCGACGGAACAGGGGCCCCAAATATCGAGGGCCCAAATTAAGGGACGGGTTTGTATAGTATTTAAAATTATTGTGTTATAAAATATAATATATAAAAGCGGAATTATGACATGAATTGGTGATTGGCGCATTGGCATCCATCAAAACTTGGAGTGCTTTTTTGGCCCGTTCGATCCTAGCAGACGACTAGATAACATATTTTTGAGATTTTTTTTTTTGTTCCATATTGTTATTTATAGATTTTATAAAATAAAATTTTAAATATGATGAAACAATTTATATCTCACTTTATCTATTTCAAGCTTACTGTATATAATAAATAGTATCACTCAATAACATTTTAACCTTAATTTATAATTTAACTAAAGTTTGTTTAAAAAAAATTCTCTAATATTGTAGATTTACCTATCAGATTATTAATATGTTTTGACATCAAATTCATTATTTTTTAAGTTTGTTAAGTTTGATGTTTTGTTAAAAATTGATTGATTTAATGTTTTTCTTTCATTCATTGAACGGTTAAAAAATATAATTTTATCATTCTAAAATATTAAGTTATTATTTGAAATGTTCTTTGAAAAATTTATCATTTAAAATTCTAGTATAGTTATATTTAACTATGTATGTAGGTCGGTCCATCATTGTGCTTTCGAAACTAATTTCATTAAAAACAATTATATACATATATTTTTTTTTAAAAAAACTTCATTTTTTATTTATGTAAACTAAGGAAAATATATTTTTGAAATTCTATTTTCTAAAATCTTTATACTCTATAATTTTTTTCTTAGAAAAAATTAATTTTTTTTAACATTTTTTATATAAAGATCGATTATATGATAGGGGGCCCGAAACTATATATTTTCGCACTGGGCCCTTATTTTCTTAGGACCGGCCCTGGCAAAACCCATAGAATGTTAATTATTAAGGAAGGGAATTACCTGGGTAAATTTGGTTTTCAACTGACATGAAAGTATTCCATAAAGCTTGTTCTTCATTTGTTTCAAAGGCAGTCTCATCAACCTTAAAAAAAGATTTAAATGAAGGTGAGAATCAAAGCTAGAAAGAGATTTGTATGACTAGTGTCAATAAATATATCATTAACACTATTTGTTGGTAACAAACATTTTAAAACTGTTAAATCACCATTAAATCGAAAAACTCAAGTTTTTAGAACAAAGAAAATTTAATCTTCTAAAACATTCTCAACACTCCTCACATGTGGGTTTGGATGATAACCAAGGCTTAACATGTGGACAAATAATATAAAGTGGGAGCAAAACAGTGGTTTGAATTCTTAACCTATTGCTTTGATAGAATACTAAATTATTATTACTAGACACAAGAACTCAACTAGTTAGGCTAAGCTAAGTTTGCTCTTTTCTGGTCTTCCAAACACAAACAATCATAAAAAATTCATTAAAAACAACATAACTAAGAAGACAAATGAAAATTTCAATAATAAGAAAAAGAGAATTACAAATGTGTTTAGTAAAACATGGTAGTTATGGTATCTGTTAAGTGTTTTAATCGAAATTAAAAAACAGAAGCACAAGTATAAAGAACGTAGTTAGGCTACCCTGAAGTAGTCCTACACTGTTCCATCAGAATAATTAATTCTTACATTATTAAAAACACTGTTCCATTGATTTACATTCGAATGAACCATGGTAAATTGTAAAATTGATGAAAAGGCAATTGAAGGGATATAGGTATCTGGTCTTGCACTCCATGTTCCTATATATTACTAGGATTGTATCTCACATGATTAACTCCACGCTATAGAAACTCCTCATCAATTGTGTAGGAATCAGCAAGACCAGATGATGAATATCATACTAGAAAGTCAAACCACTACCACCTTTAATTATTAGAAGTTTTAAATAAAAACTAGGCATGGTTAAAACTATCAATATTGAGATAAAATATTACAAAACAGTTAAAAAATAAATTGTAAATATGACAAAACAGAAATATGTCAATCAAAGATTAGATCATTCATTATTTTCAATCAATATGTAGGTCAATCATCAATAATGTAAATCAATGATTATGATAAAAAGTAAAAAACCGCACTAATAATCGTCATCAAAGTTAGCTAGCGATTAATGAGTTTTTAAAGAAATGTTTAAGTTACAACTATTTTAGTATCTGCAATTACTTTTATAAACATACATATTAGCAATTATTTTTAAAAACAAAGCTACATAACTCACATATCTCTAAAATTGTAACTTCACGCCTAAAAAAGTTTATGGCTGTAATTGAACCTATTACCATGATATTGGGCTCTATTCCAACTTTAATTAAAAAAATGGAAATCAAATTGCGTCACAATTCCGTGCACGCCAAGGAAAGATCTTTCTTGGCAACAACGATAAAAGGTTTAGCCAATAACAATGAAATATATATAAAATCAATTGGTTTCCTCACAAAAATATGTTAAGCCAGAAAATAAACTTGGTTCAAAGTTGAGATTTCAGTTATTAATTTGGACGGTTCTGAGTCTAATAAAAGTGAATGACTAAATGTAGTTCCCTCATGCACATTTGTTAAAATAGAAAATAAAATATTCAAAATCACAATTTTGATTAACTACAGGTGTTTGGTCTCTCGACTAAGATCCATTTAGAATGCTATGGAAAAAAAAGATTGAATAAAACCTTGAAAAGTCTCAATAAATAATAATCTAGCCAAAAGATGTTATTTAAAATAAAGATACTAACTAATAGATACAGAAAATTAAAAAAAAAACCATATTTATACAAAGATATGATTATAAGTTACTAATTACGTCAATTAAAGTTATAAGTTTACAACTAACAAAAAAAAATGTATAAAACAAATTATGATTGTTGAATACTATCTTGGATGTGTTATTGTCGACTCGGCCAGTACACTTGACTTGAAAGCCAAATTATTGTTTCCTTGGATAGTTGGGGTGATAGACTCCAGCCTCTCATTTTTTTTTTCTTTTTTTTGGTATCACATATTATTTTATCATAAAGTATCAAGACAAATATAACCTGATCAATTATTTGAACCATGGAAAAAATTAAGATGCAAATTTCACCTATCCTGATTAATCAATTGGTTGAAAATATAAACTTAATTTAGCAATTTAAAACAATAATATCACTGCACATAGACAATAAGTTATGGTTAAGGAATGCTCATTCCTTTTGTGTTGTTTAAATGTGGAGATGAACACCAATAGTAGAATTTGAGAATGAATATCAAATTAAAAAATAACATGCTTGATAAATTCAAAAAGATGAACTTGATATTTTGTAATAAAAAGATTTTCCTTCAACAGATAATGATGACAAGGTACCTCCACAGCACGGTCAACATCTTTTCCACGAGTAATTCTTGTTGGACGAGCATATGCCTCAACGACCTTTGGGAAGAGATTGCCCTTCGACATAGCATCCATCTAAAATTTATTCAAAGACCATAACAACGATCTTTAAGCAAGAAAAATGAAAAAGGAAAGAACAAAAGCGTTAATTGCTACCTTATTTATTTTATTTTATTTTATCAAGATTACAATCTAAAACTCCTTATAAGACAAGTTATCTGTATTTATATCAGGTATAAATAGGAGACAAAAGTATCATCGTCATAATTTTTTCCCTACAGGAAAAAACAGAATGAAAACTGAACTTCTCTTCCTATAAAAAAAAACTGAACTTCTCATATATGGATTCACAATTAGAATAGAATGTAGAGCATTGCTACATCAAAACCAACTTTAGAAATTGCTTCAATGCTTCATTTTTCAAATACTCAAATATGGTAGAACAAGTGCTTAACACTTGTTTAACTTTTTCTTTTTCCATATAAATGAAAAAACAATGGTCACTTATTTTATGACAGAAATTTTCTCCATGTAATTCAGAGAAGAAAAGAACGAACTAATTTTTTTATTTCAATGAATTGTGTTGGGTACCAATACAATGTGTCTAATTAAGGTAATAGCAATTAACCTATTCCCAGTGTTTTGAAAAGCGCGCCCTCGCATTGGCCCAACCTGAGTGCCTCGCTTCTGAAAAGCGAGGCGGTTTATACTTGATGCGCTCGCTAAAGCGAGAAGCGAGCGCCTCAACGAAAAACGTTTTTTAGACATTTTTTTTAAAAAAAAAAAAGAAAAAAAAGAAAAAAATTATTTTTACCGTTTGCTTGCAAAGTTATGGCCTTTTCTTTTAATCTCTCCTCCATGGTTGTTAAAAACGGATGAAAAGGTGAAGAGAAAACTCAAACTTCCACCAAGATAACCTGATTTCACGAGGGAGGTGATGGATACTAGAAAAGATTTTTGAGAAACCACTTTTTCGTTGAAGAAAAGAAGCATTCGTGAAGTGAGATGGGATTCTAAAAAAATCTTTGGGAATATCTAAATGATGGAGAGAGAGGGGATAGATTAATTTCCTAGGGGATTGTGAAAATTTGATGGTTGAGATTGCGATTTAAGAATATGAAAAGTCTAGAAAATGAGGAGAGAGATCTTACACTTCCCAATAAATCAACATTTAATAAAAATAAATAAAATCTGATGGTTGAGATTGAGATTTAAGAATAGGAAAGGTCTAGAATATGAGGAGAGAGATTTTACACTTCCCAATAAATCAACATTTAATTAAAAAAAAAAAATCTGATATGGTTGGAAATGAAATCATTTTACAATTCTTTTTAATAAATATAATATATATTAAAAATTTTAAAAAATAACTTGGTATTCTATCATAATCAAAGCTATTTATTCATATTAAATCTATTTATTCAACCATATTTTATCTAATATAAAATTTTATATAACATTAATATATATATATATATATATATATATATATATATATATATAATATATCCAAACTTAATGTGTTGTGTGTGTATATATATATATAAAATATAAACTATATGTATATTGCGCTTCACAAAAAAAATCCCTCGCTTTTTTGTGCGCTTTGCGCTTAGGCCGCTAGGGGACCTTGTCGCTTTTATGCGCTTATCGCCTTTCAAAACAGTGCCTATTCCTACTAATTAGTCCTAAATTAAGGAAAGGAATATATTATTCCTAACTGTGCCCAAATTGTTACAAAGATAATCAACCTGAGGCCCATTTAAAGCCTTTGTAGTGAAAGAGCCCGAAGGATGAATGATCCCGGTTTTACGGTCCTCCAAAGGAGTAGGTTGAACAAAATGGATGGAAGAAAGTAAATCTTGAAATTCTAATAACTCAATCTCATTAAGGTTTCTTCTAAAAGAAAGATTTCAAGAAGAGGAAAAGCTATCAAACAAAGAAGCAATTGAACAACCAACCCAAGTATCCTCCCAAAAGTGAATACGTAATTTAATTCTATATGTTTTCATTAATGTCTGGTTTTTTTTTTCTAGTTGGTCTTTTCTCCTATATAAGAGGACCTTGCATTACTTACATACTATCGGAATAAAAATAAACCTAGAACAAACTCTTAAAAGCCCAAAAAAAAAAAACAAAAAAACAAAGAACAAGCAAAGGAATATTGTTCAAGAAAAGATATATAGAATGGTCAAAGCATCTAAAGAAAAATTGGATTAGTTCATTACAAATAAAAGGTCTACTTCTAGATTTCATACTTTTGTGGGCTATCTTATAAGTTATAAGATAACTTAGAAGAGAAAAAGGTAAAGTGTGGTAGGAGCAATGATGAGGCTGAAGTTTAGTAGAAGTGTAGAACAGAGAACAATGGGTGGTCTAAAAAAGACGGCATACTCCAATTGTATTTAATAACACTGAATGAGTGAGTTGGCTCAAGGTATCTATAAACTCTCATGGTTCAGGAAATTAAAGTAATTAAGAATGCAAACTAAATCTCCCAAGAAATTATACTGTGACAAACAAGGATATAATCAACTTTGTCTATAATCCAGTGCGACACAACAAAAATTACATGTGAAAGTAAACAAACACTTATCAAAGAAATTGAGAAATGTCTCGATTTCATACCAACTGTTTCAAACTAACGAGAAACTAGCAGACCTGCTCACTAAAGAACTTCCACAATAGACGTTTTAAACTTTCACAAGCAAGCTGGTAGTGCTAAACATAAAAGATCCAGATTGTGGAGAGTGTTGACGTCTGTCAACTATTTTAATTCTTTTATTGATTTTTGTTGAAAGTGTAATTCATTAGATTTAACTTCTCTCTAACCACTGGAAGCTGTCACCTTCCAATAAACTACAAGAACTTACCAACTGAGTTTATAATTGAGTGGTTAAAAACAAATAGAAAGCTAAAAAACTAGTATCATTCAAGATGGTGACTATTACAAATATACAGCAAAATTGCACACTTAAGGACTGTTTGCACCAGAATTAATAATTAAATTTCAAAAGTAATAGTAATTAAACATTTACTTTTTGAGCAGTCTTTGCTGCTAGACATGGAAAGTTTGAACGCTCTGTGAGAACTGCATGAACTATTTCTGAACTTAATCCCTTATCGACCTGTAAACAAATCATAATGAAAGAATCTCAAGTTATCTCACTTGATATTTTAAGCATATATTGAGCTGCAAAAATATAAAAACTGTTCAAAGGTAAAACAAGTATGTGGCATGGCCTCAAACAAGTAGAGCACGTAAAACATGCACATCTTGCAATTCTAGAAATCAACATTTTTTTAATAGAAAGTTTAACTTTCATTGATCAAAGTTAAAAGTAAAGTACAAAATTAGAGGAAGAATTCCTAAAAACAAAAAACAAAAGCAAAAACTTTGTAGCAAAAGCTAAATAAAACTAAATGAAAAATTCCATTTATAAAACATGGAATGTGCTGTTGGATTCATCACTTTTGCCCAACTAAAAGTTCAAAAAGTAAAAGAATCCTAAATGTTTATCCAAGGAGCAGCATATCATTGAAGATCCGGTTGTTGCACTCTATCTAACCAAACACTCCAAAGCAAAGCTGAAACTGCACAATTCCACAAAAGCTTTCCTCAACTTTGAAGTCTTTAGACCAAAAATATCCCAAATCAATAACTCACGAGCATCCTTTGGAGGAAGCCAACTCAAGTAAAATTGACTAAGAAGCTTGAACCAAAGTTTTGCCGTGAAATCACAATGCAAGAAAAGATAAGAAACATATTCACAATGCTGATAACAAAGGAGGCAAATATGAGGAGACAAACATGAATAACTAGATTTGAGGTTGCAAACAAGGAATCCAGATAGAACTAAAAGCCTCAAAAGGGATGGCAGAAGAGTCTAAAAGAGAAGCAAAGAAAGATTTGAACATAAATGAACCAGAAGGATGCAAAGTTCAAAGAAGACTATCCGAAGAGGAGGAGGGGATGAAATGAGAAATCATGTTAAGGAGAGATGATAATTCTAAGATCTCTCATCTTTAAAATTTCGAAAAAAAGAAAGATTCTAAGAATTAGTAAGAAGATTAAAGAGATAAAGAATAAAAGAAAAACGATTTGAAGTAATACGGTAGCGTAGAGAGGAGAGGAAAAGATGAAGAGAGAGGAATATTTGAAACCCAAGGGTCTTTCCATAAGCGAATTGAAAGACCATTACCAGGAATAAAGATTATGAGCTTTAGCAGATGAAAATGAAACTAATATAATATGACAGTTATATGTCATGTTCTAGCCATCATAACTTACATTTTACTTTTTTTTTTTGGAGAAAAAAAGCATTCAACTGATTAATAAAATCCGCAAAAGTTTTAAGGAGAGTACCAAAAAGCACTATAAATACTCAGATCTTTGTTCTCATAAATTAAAGTACAGCAACAAAAAAAATTCATCAACGATTCAAATCTTTAGACCAATCAGCTGTCTATTTGCGGAATTATAATACCCTCGGCCCCATCCCTGTACTTGCCTAAGCCACAAGGGTGCTGGCAGTGGTAGACTCGTATTTCCAGACAGGAGGAAGCTTCTTTGTTTTCTTGTAGTAGTGGGCAAGCCTGTGAATTCTACTTTCAACCAAAATCAAACGAAATTTAGAGTCCTTATCCTTCCTGTTCCTTTCCAAATGCTTCCAACAGATATACAACAGATAATGAATTCTACTTTATTCATAACTTACATTTTACTATTTTTATTTTTATCCGTGGAGGGGGGAACGGTCAGGCTAATGTTGCACACAACAGATATACTGAATAATATGGTGAGTTTGGCACGGAAAGGAGATCTATTATGGGAAAAAATAAATAAAAGATACTGCTTTCAGTACCTTCCATATGAAATCAACAAACTGACTGAACTTGAGAGAGTAGTCAATAATTTTGGTCTCTTAGACAATGGGTGGGAAGGGATCTAATGTTGTTGTAGTGGAAATGACACTTACAGTTACAGGAATCATTGAAAAGCCTTTTCTTCTTATTTGTCCAAATTCATGAATTTCATCAATCTTTCTGTAGGAAGTGTCAATCCTAGTCGCTTCTGGGAGGATTATTAGATTGGTGCCAACTTTCTAATCTCTCTATCCCATTTTCAATAACCTTTTTCTTATAAAGAATCTCCTCGTTTCTACTTTCATTTTGGACAGGGAGTATCTCCCATAACTTCTTCTACTTCACACTCTTATCTGATTCAAAATAGTTTGAGCTTGTCTCCTTTTCTCTAGTATTCAGGGGTTTCATCTTCCCCCATCCATTAGAGACACTGTTTTTTGTCCAGCCCTCTGGTCTTTACTCTTTTAAATCCTTTTCAAGTTGTTTAATCTCTTCTCTTGATCTTATATGTCTCCCCTTTGTAACACAGTCAGAATATCCGCATCCAAAAAGAAAATTAAGTTCTTTGCTTGGCTAGTTAATGGGAGTGTTAGAAAACACCCTAGATGTTATCCAGAGGTATTTTCTTGTACTGAGCCCTAAAATTTGCGTTTAGTGTTAGCAAAATATTGATGACACAAGTCATATTCTTTGGAGATGCTCTTTTGTAAGGAGGATAGGCATAAGTATTTCCAGATCTTTGGCATTGTTAGTTTTCCATCTCTCAACTGCCGCAATATGATGGAGGGTATCATTCTTCA
Source organism: Gynostemma pentaphyllum (assembly GCA_028015215.1). NCBI lineage: Eukaryota > Viridiplantae > Streptophyta > Magnoliopsida > Cucurbitales > Cucurbitaceae > Gynostemma > Gynostemma pentaphyllum. The sequence goes on from CM051354.1 coordinate 24,408,922, forward strand.
TCCACCATTCCGTGATGTAGGCACTTACTTTAGCCAGCTGAGTTTTCTTATGGCTCTTTGGTTCACATGGCTGGAGAGAAAGAGATGGATTTTTTAGGGTGTTGAGTGTCCAAGAGAAGTGAGATCTTGTTCATTTCAATGCCTCTCTTCAGGTACATGCTTCTAAGCTTTTTTTGTGATTTTCCTAAAAAAACTAGTAAGATCCCTTTCTGTAGTTATTTTTAGTGGCTCCTTTGCTTTGTAGCCAGTGTATTTGAGTGCCGTTTTGTTCTTTCATTGATCTTAACGAAATATGGTTTCTTAGCCCCCAAAAAAATAAAAATAAATAAATAAATAAAGAAAAGAAAAGAAAAGAACCAACTATAATAATCCTGCCAATAAATTAGTCTATTTAACTTGGGATAGAAACAATTACCTTTTAGAACATTATGGCAAAAAGTCAGCATTTTGCTTTTAAAAATTTGTAATAAAACTATCATTGGAATTGAAAGGAGAAATAAAATAAGAGATTGTAAAGGAATAGCCAACGAAACAAAAATTATTTGCTTTATCAGTCTTCAAAAATCAATTTTACTACATTTTCGTGATAGACGTCTCTGAGTTTGCATACTAATTTCCAAAATAATAAAAAATTTAGCAATAAGATTGTCATTACCAGATAATGGACGGATTTAAGGTCCAAAACACATTTAGCTAATTAAAATCACCAGCATTGATAACATCAAATAAATTTCACTCAAAAGTCTGTTAACTAAAAATAAAATGAAGAAAGCTACGCATGATATAAAGTTGTTGAAATCATACTATTACTAGAAAACCTTTTCAACCAAATATTGTACATACCAGAAATTGTTCAAGTCTCCGAGTAACAAATAGATTTACCTGAAAAGGAAAAGGAAAAGCTCAGATGTATTGGCTTTAAAACCTTATAATACGATAAAAAATTCAGTACAATAAGTAAAAACAGATATTATTTATACATAAATTATCTCAGATAGCATATTTCTACAAATTAACCATGGTCATATATATACAATTATACATACATGCGAGCAAAAATTTGATTAAGTGTAAAATTATAATGATGGACAAAAGAACTATGGGCTAACTAATGGACTCCTATGCATACATATATTAAGTTAACATACAATAATACATATAATGTAACAACAAGAAACAGAGAACATGCACAAAAGGGAAGGTGAACTTAAGCCAATAGTTAAGAAAATTACAGAAACCCTCTCCCATCAACCAATGTACAAAATTAAGGGGAATGGCTAAAATCTTCAATATTTGCAGTCCAGAGAAGCATGAAGCCACCAACTCCCAACTCTGTAGCTGTTAATCTTAAAATGAAATAACTATTCCCCATAAGAAAATGGTGAATAATTTTATTAGGTAGAGTGAAAACAAAACCACAACCTACTGAATAATCGTGCATTAATTTATAAAAGTTTACAATATATAAATAAGAACGAAACAGATGGCATCTTATGTTCAATAACCTAACATGGATAAGGTTATCTAATTTACGTGTACCATTTATTGTTAGCCTAGCCCACAGACAGAACATGATCTGTAGCTTCTAGAACATTATAGTAACAGGTGTTGTATTATATCTTTCCCTTTCCCCCTCCCCCTCCAACAGCACAACAACCCATTGGCAAGAAAAAAAAGATGATAAATGGAAATGATGATAAACAAAAGAAATGCCACAACTAAAGCCATGTTTTAATACATGTATACTTCTATCTAACTTTCAGAGTACAGAAACAAAAAACTGGCCCTCACATTATCAATGACATCGGAGTCAACTTTAATGGGTTGGATATCAGCAGCAAGTGTTAGTGCCAGCCCCAGATCAAGATTTTTGTCCTTTTCCACCAATATTTGGACCTAAAGTTGGAAGTCGTATTACCAACACGTACAATTGTGATTACTCTATTAGGTATTAAATTTCAAATAACTAACTCACAAGACCATAAGAGATTCTCCGCAGCCCAAATGGATCACTTGTAGAACTAGGCTGACAACCGACAGCAAATAATCCAACAAGGCTATCTAATCTGCAGAGCAAATAAAGAACCTCATGAAACCACTGTATTGTTTATTTATTATGTCAAACCTATACTATGACTACATATAATAGATCGATACATGTAAATTGATCTATGGCTTTATATTGACCTGTCAGCAATAGCCAAAACTATTCCCACATCAGTTTTTGGAAGGACATCTCCAGAAAATCTCGGAAGTGTGATCTCAAACAAAGCTTCTGCTATCTGCAACAAAGCACGAATGGAAAAAAAATTAAAAATAAGGAAAGAATCGTAGCAGTATAAATAACAGAAACACAACAAGAATAATAATAACAGATAGGGTGGAGGAATCACATTGCTTTGGTTTATCAGACGAAGAGAACTAAAAGAATTACAGATGCTAAGATATAACATTTATTGCAAGACTTGGTAGTCAGCTAGTTAGCTAAAAATCTATTCTAATCCCTTATGCTACTCTACTACCAATTCCCTAATTGCCTTTAGCAGTGGTTATGTTATGACTTATGCCCTAGTTCTCAACTTTAATTTTCGATACCAGGTTTTAAACTTTGGATTAGTATTATAACAAAAAATCTGTGTAAGATGATACCACCAACAACCTGCAGCGACAAGCCCTCCCTTAATGCATAATGTCGTGCCATTATTCCTGAAAGTGGAGTAAATTCTGTAACAACTGCTGTAGCAAGATCTGACATGGCAAGTGATGCAGCTTCTTGAATAATTTGAAGCAAATCTTGATTAATTCTCATGGCTAGACTTAGTTTCACAACCATAGTTTCCACACGTGTCATCTTGTCCAACATCGATCCAAGTTTTTCCTGCTCGAGAACTTGAGCGATTAGAAGTATTAAAAAAGCAATGATACAAAGCAATCAGACCGCTTTCATAATTATGTTTACAAAAAGTGGTAAAATTGACCACAATTATATATAACAAATAATATTTTATTAGCATTGACAGTTTCAATCAGAGATAAAATATGTAACTTTGTAGCAGAGGAAAAAAAGTTTCATTTTACCCAGGTAGCAGATACTACTACGGAAAGAGAACTTACATGAAACAAAATACCATTCAGTTGATTACGAAACTGAGAAAGCCTTTTACTTGTATCCATCTCATAGAAAAACTTGGCATCTTCATAGCGAGCTCTGAAAGATACATGAAAGACTTAAATAGTGTCATTTTTTAATGTACTAGAACTGTATTCATGCCTGAGATAAGCTAATTCACATAGAGAATCTAGACTTGGACAAAAATACAATCATCCTTCCAGTTGAGAGGTACAGCCCAGTAATCAATGGCTAAAAACACACAATAAATCAAATGCAGATATAATTTTTTAAAGCAAAGACGATGGAAAATTGAATACTTGGGTGAAACTTTTGATTTCCATGTCCTTCAGAAGTTGTTTGGTAATTATTTTTAAAAACAGATTTTTATATAAAAATTTGTTTGGCGGGATAGTTTTTTAAAATAGCCAAAAAAAAAAGTCACAAAATTTTATTAAGAAACGTCAAAAAAAAATGAGAAATCCTTAGAAATAATAAGCTACCCAATATCCAAGTTTTTATTTGCCAACATGAGCTTAGGTCAACTCTTTCGGCATATACTCTCTTTCATTGAGATTGAAGGTTTAAATCTCCCCTCCCCCAATTTGATGTAATATCTATTAAAAAAAAATATCCAAGTTTTTATTTAAAAGAAACAAGTTGTTCATTGATGATTAAAATACAAACTTACAAAAAGGGCGGAGAACCGACCCAATCAAAAGAGGCTAAAAGAAACTCCAGTTGATAAAAATAGTAAAATAACTATAATTACAAAAAGATGGAGAGAAGTAGGTACATGGTACACCAGAGAGAAGCCAGGAATCTAATGGAAAACAAAAAATTATGGGGATCCGAGGAAAAATCACTATTTGTTGATTTCTCTCGAGCCAGACTTTCCAAAAGCAGGCAAAGAGCCAAAGAGTAAGAGCCTTGCCTCTGAAACTAGTACCCAAAAGAAGCTGCTTGATGTTTAACATAAAATTACTAGGAGGGCACCAAGATAATTCAAAAGTAGACTAAAGAGAGGACCAAATCTGGGAGCTGCATATTTCCCAATTCACAATGCATTATTCCATCCGTTTGTCTGAAATTTTGAGATTACCCAGTAAATTCCACTTTTGTTGAGTAACATTCTATTAGCACGAAGAAATTATGCTCCTGCAAACGGCGCACTGCGTTAACCGGTGAAGCCAGTGATGAAAGTTCTTGTAGGGCTAGGAGGAAGTGTTGCGCTGCTTCAAGGTGGAGTTGTATAAAAGTGATCTCAGAAGAAGATTTCTCAGAAAATTTCAATGCGTTTGAATCATTGGTTCACTCAATTGTAAAGGTTTTTCGTTCAAAATAAAATGTTTGTTTGGCCATGGTTGCTGTCGGGTGTCTTGGGTTGGTTCTCCGGCGAATAAATACCAGTCAAGGAAGGGGGTTTTACCCACATCGGCGTTAATGACGCCGGCAGGGAGGAGAAAAGGAACTAGGAGAGAGTTAGAGAAAAGGAAAACAACAGCTATAATTAATCATAGAAACAAGGAAAATTTAATCATATATCCTATTCCTATCATAGTATCAAAGCAGGTCCTGAGTTCAAACCTCTGTTGTGTCATTTGCTCTTATTCCCTCCCTTATTATTGATATTTCACGTGATTAGGACTCGTGCAAATATCTGAAACCACTTGTGAGGAGGAGTGTTAAGTTATATGATTAAATTTGTCTAGCTTAAGCTTTTGGGTCTATTGGTGATTTAAGGCTACATGAACACTTAGTCTCAACATTTTATTAGAGGAACTTCTTTATTAGATTAAGGCATTTTTACAAATATTTCCTAAATTTTTAAGTTTCAATTGTAAGATTTGAAAACTTATGGACTAGATAAACACAAAAAGTAAAAATTCAGGTATAACCTTCCTGAGTAAAAACAACTCAAAAAATTATTGATTAACATACATACTATTCAAGACATACTTTACTAACTATTTATAATGATCATTTACATCAAAAGGCAGTACAAATGTTGATTTACTGGTCCATAATCTTCTTTATAAAATTTATCAGCTGAAAGGAGTTTTACATGCTTTATGTAAGAAAAATTAGTCAGGAAACATGTGTATCAACTGTTACCTAAGTACTGCTTCGTTTCCTGTTCTAACAACTTTCTCATCAATTTCTCCATTTGCTACCTAAAAGAAAACTCCAAAGAAATAGATGAGTTAGCAAGAGTTTCATAGAGCTACAGTGAAGATCAAAGGATCACAACAAAAGGACTCTCACAGCAATGAAGTATGGCAACAGCTTTCCACTAGCACTTCTAATCGAAAAATATTTCTGGTGCTTCTGCATAACCTGGATGCATAAACATAAAAGGAAAAAAATATAAATATTCACTATGTAATCTATAAAACCAGCACATACTGAGCATAATAATAATAGGCATAAAGAGAAACTTTAGATGCAGCAAGAGAGAGATCCCTAAATGAATCAGAAAAGAAATGGCTAAAATAAAATAAATTTCCATGAGCCTGTGTTTTTTCACGAAATAACATCGACACCGACATCACATTTTTATCCTCGGGTAGTAGTGAGGTTTAAGTAAAAGTATTAAGTGGTGTATACTCTATTCTAAGAGATTGGAATCGATAGAAAAAATGGAGGGCTCTCAAATTTCTTCCCTGCTTTATTATCTTATCCTATTTCAATATGAATATCAATTTGAATACCTATCCATCATTTACTAGTGGATAGAGAGTACACAAAGTAGAAATCTTTTGTTGTCTTTTAAGAATTCATCAACAAAAGGACCTCAATCATTCCATGGTTCCTTATCACAGGTGATTGGAAAATTTTGTAAATTTCACATCTTCCCATTTATGATTGGACCTCCATCACAAACTTTTGAATTGTTTCCAGGGAGTGGAGAGTCCTTAACACTCCCAATCAAAGCTCCAAGTTTGTAAGTCAGAATGTCAAACATGAAACTCAAATAGAAAAGCACTAAATATTAGCAAGAACATTATAAAGCTCAAAGCTAATCAACTGATAAAAAAAGACAAAGAACAGGACAGATTCTTGACCATACTTGATATGTTTGTGCCGAGACAACCAAACTACTTCTGATTGCTCAAATATCCGGCTATGAATAGGAGTCATTCTCCCTCATTTTATTCCTATTGTTTACCAACTTCATTTTAAAATGGGAAGATTCCCAGTTTGTTGGTTGCAAACTAAAATTGGGAATTATTCCCACTTATTCATTCCTTTATGCAAGGTAAGGAACTTAATTGGGTCTCATCACTTAATTTATTTATAATATTATTTTCTCTCAACATATATTTAGGTCCTCGATCAGCTTAAGTTTAATTATAGTTCTAAACCATTAGTAAACAATATAAATGAACATCCTTTCTATTCCAATTCCAATTCCAAAATAATTTTAGAATACAATTTAATAAATTATATTCAAATTTGACAACTTTTTTTCCTTCTAAATTTCTCTCATTCTCAATTTCGTTATGTAAACACGGCCAAAATTCAAAGAAATAACAACATAAATTATTTTCCTCTGGTTTCAACTCATCAAAGAATTTGAAGAGTGATCAAGGATGAAAGCTTAAAAATAAAAACTGTCAACTTATTTGTTCAGCATATGGTAATAGTATAAAAGCTCACCATTGTTAGAAGATCTTCTGGAAGCTCTAAGAAGGACTCTTTGAACTTTCCAAGTACTGGAAGAGGTGCCTCAACAAGATTAACAACCTACAACATATCATAAAGTGGTCAAGAACATTCTTGAGAGCATGATACAAGAGAACCTCGCAAATATATCACCTCATTCAGTAAGGACTCCTGAATCACAATTTTCCCATCGACACTTTGTGCCAACAAGGAAGACTGCTCCAGAATTTTCCTCTTACGTTCCTATAAAAGTAAACAGTTTCATTAATCAAAAAACAAATACAGAAAATGAAGTAGGAATAGAGGGCCTACAACAGGACAAGTTTTAAAAATACATTTAATTAATGCAGTTTATAGACCAATGATAAAAAAAATTAGACAAATGGTATCTTATAAATGCCTACTCATCTTTAACATAATTATAGACTTAAGTTTGCATTGTGCAAATAAAATTTTCTGGATGACAAATTAATTCAGCTAATAGTAAATGAAGAATGCTTGCATGGTCATAATCAGTAAATCAAACCTCAATTTCAATATTGATTTTGGCTTTCTTCATTGCACCCATATAAGATTCTGCACTATCTACCTGTGACAGAGTTTTAAAGCCAGTCAGATATAATAAATCCTGAATGCTTTATGCATACTATGACACTGTTTCACTGGTCTGCATTCAAAAACTTGTATGTCCAATTTTACATTACAAAGAGAAGTGAGCAGCGTAGCATTATTGTCTTGATAAGCTAAGAAATGTGCCGGATAAACAAGTAAATCTAGAAGAGATTGTGATTAACAACATGGTCATTGAATATAACCAAGGAATGTCCCCATCCTCTTCCATTTATCCTTGTATTTTTTCTCTTGAAAGTTCATCTTTCTATAAAAAAAAGGTATATATGTAACCAAGGAGTGTGTTGTTGATGAAAATGTCAAGGTTTCGATTAACAATATCAACAAATATTTCACAAAAAATTATGGAAAGTCATGGAAATTTTTTAATTAATTTATGAAACTTCAGAGTTTCTTAAATAGATCATAATTATTTTCAATAATACCTATTTCCATATCCATATCCATAAACATAAATAATATATATGTATATTTTAATATTTATAAAAGATAAAATATCAATATTTGAAAGAAAAAGATAGGTTTTTGAGCCATGAAGTCTAGGTTCAATTGTGTCGTCCTTATTATTACCAACTCCTAAGAGTCGAGTTTCTTAGGAACTATCTTATTGAAGGAATCAAGCAAATTAATTTGCGGAGCAAATGCTAGTTGAAATTTGGATGCTAAGGAAAATATACTCTTACCTTGAAGACAGATGTAGGTGTATTACGAAGACCGTATGATATATTCCCACTACAAAGAGAGGTTGCAATGTAAGTGTGTACTTACGTTAAAGAGAGAAAAAATGCAAAGATAATAGCAAATATATAATCTTTATCTTGCAATTATTAGCTCAAAAATATGAGGAAAGAATCCCACTATATTTGTAGAAATATCATGTTATATTTTTTTATATGAAGAAATGTCATGTTATATTGAATTCAATGATAAAGCGTAACAAGAAATAATGTGTGTACGCCAAAACCATGAATAAAATATCGAGTAAAATTTGATTTTTAACCTATACGATACCACTCTTTTGCGGAAAAAAAAAACCTAAACCACTCTAGTTTTTTTTAAACAAATTAGACCATAATTCTATGATTTTAGGTAATAGAACTTAAAACTAGATACCATTATCTTAACATTTACTCAGTGAAGCTTAATAGGCTCAATTACTCAGGAGGCATGATGTAACGTCCCGTATTTTGAGGTGATTTTTTTTTATTTATTATTTTATTTATTTATTTATTGAATTAAAGTGTTAAAGATAATTTTAGAATTTGTTATTTAGAAGTAAATAGTTAATTTCGTTCGGAAACTTTTTAACTGTTTATTTAGCTTAAATTAGTTTCAATGGTATTAATAATTATTAATAGGCCAATTAATAATTATTAATCACCATTGGGCTAGTTTAAGTGGTTCGGGTTTCGTTTTAGAAGCTTAAGGCAAGAAAAGGACGTAGGCGTCATTTCCGGAATTCTTAAATATCCTAACACTATTCACTATCTTCTTTATTAAGCCAAAATACACAAAAGTGCTCATATTTTCTTCCCCTTCTTTCCCAAACCCGTAGCTTTGAGAGAAAAAAAGAGGAGAGAAAGAAATGGTCGCCCCGGCTTCGTTTCTCGATCGTTTTGCGTGATTTCGGATGCGTTGGAAAGCTCTCGCCGAGACCTTTCTACCCATTCCACTCTTGGGACGATTCCACCTCTCTAAGGTAAGGCCTAGAATTCGAATCTCAACACTTTTCTTCATGGAAATTGAGTCAAACTTGTGATTTCTTTAACAAAGCTCCACTTCCTTCTCAAAATTGTTACCAAATGTTGTTGGGAAACCCTTGGGAACCATTTTTCTCAACTTTCCCTAAACCCTAGAATCGGGTTTGAGCCAAAAGCCATTTATTTTAGTTTTTCTCATGTTTGTTGTTGATGAGGGTTTTGAATTTGATATGTTTTGTGACTTTACTTAATTGTTCGGGATTGAACTTTTGACCTAAACCCTAAATTATGTTTACCCTTTGAGGTTACCAACCTCCAAGTGCCCGAAATCAACTCGAAACCCTTGTAAAGTGCTTGAAAATCCGGAAAACCAACTTCCCCTTAAACTCCCCTAGGGCCGTGGGCTTCATGGGTGAATTACCGGGCTGTTTTGTCTTTTATTTCATTAACGTGACGATCGTTATTCGATTCGGTTAATTAATATACTTTAGGTGTATTTTAATTATAGGTTTTGTGCATCGTTCGTGAATTTCGGTCAACCGGTGGTTAGGAGTTGACTACTTTTATAAGGTGAGTTTAAAATGGTTGCGATTACTTTTATGTTTTCGAATTGCTTGACGATTATGTTCGATCGAGGTTAAGAGGGTTAATAGACTTTAGAACTTTCCAAGAATGTATGTTATTTGGGAGTTAAGGAAAGTGCATAAGAAAAATTAGTTAAGATTGGTTGTTGTTTAAAGTAAGATGTTATTGGTGGATTAAGTTATATTCTCGAGGAGAATTAGATTCCGGAATTTGGAGAAAAGTATTAGATACTCCTTTTATTTCGAGTGGTTATAAGGTAGTTAAAAGAGACATTGGAGAGATTCTTCGTGTAGAATCGAGTTAGTAGGATACTATTAACGTTGTGACTCGCTATTTAGTGCTACCAAAGGGGAGTAGTACGTGTAGTGTTATGATACGTATGGTTTGTGATTGGTGACAATGTGGTCAGTTGTGATTGTGACAATGTCACGTGACATGTCGCGATGCGTTTGTGATTGGTGACAATGTGGTCACGGTGACAATGAGGTCACGGTACGTTGGTGATTGGTGACAATGTGGTCACGGTGACAATGAGGTCACGGTACGTTTGTGATTGGTGACAATGAGGTCACGGTACGTTTGTGAATGTGACAATGTGAAATAACATGTGGAATGACGTAAATGATAGAAATTTACTTTGTTATTTACTTTGCTATTTACTTTGCTATTTACTTTGTTATGCCTTAGTACTATTTCGTTGTTTTAGTACTTTATTTACGAGTTTGAATGTTTACTTTTCGAAATTACGTTATAGTTGAATGGGTTTGATTTTCATATGTAAAGTACTTGGGAATATGGAATGGGTAGTAAGAGCACATTAGGATTTTGGACACATTATTCGATATGGGATTCGATCCATGGAAGTGCTTGCATCCATCTTATTCTCACTAGCATTTTTATGCTAATGTTGCTACACTTAAACTTTTTCAGGTAATACTCTTAGTAGGGTACGAGGTGGAGGATATGGTGTTGCTTGATCACGAGTGGATGGCTTTCCGGACATGGACTTTATATGTATATGTTGGGGCATTCCATGAATGCTATGTTGTTAGTCCTTAAACTTATTTTTGTGGCTCATGAGAGTCTAAGAATTGTTGTACATATTATCGAGTTTATTTCCTTTGATTTTGTTATGAAAAGAAGTATGTACTTCTTCGTCTTTACTTTCTCTGAATTGGGCTTATGTAAACAGGTTTTGGTAGTCCATATTTTAAACGGATCCACGTAAAATTTTTATAAAAATAAAGTCTTCCGCTGTTTATTCTGATTTAAATATTTGAGAAAATTCGAGCCTTTACACATGATGCTACCTGCAATAATTATAAAATGATAACTCGATAAAATAGAGTAATTTAGTCTTAATTCTACGCTATTTAATTGAAAATTAGAGTGATGTATCTATACATTACATACTTGAGTTTAAAAATACATCATTCTTGATTTGAGTATCTCATGAGAATATGTGGATATTTGATATGTTTTGGATTGATTTGAACTCATTTTAAGGTTATTAATATTTTAGTTCAGTTTTTCATTAGTTGTTAAATACATGGTAGAAAATTTGGCAACAAGTAGATTTTTCAGTTTTGCTGCAGCATTTTTTTTTACACAACAAATTTTGCTACAGTAAAAATTCTGCAGCAGAATTTTAAATGATCAGGGAAAATATTACAATTTAGAGGATGAGGAATCTTCAAAAACAGACAAACAAGAAAAATGCTAAATATCAAATGTTCCCAACTTTACAGCAGCTTTTGTTTCCTAGAAATATTTCATCCTAAATATTAGGGCATATGCCTACTGCCACAATGTCACAACATGCCCTCAAGGGTAGACAAATATTGAAGTTCTCTTCCATAAGTTTTCTAATTTTCTAACAAGAATCTGAGAAATTCAATCTTCTAATCTTTCAGATGGTTTTGTTTGTATTATTTTTCCGTTTACTAAAAGTTCACTTTTCTATAAAAAAAAAAAATGTAACTTTTTAAATTTAATATTAAATAAAAGAGCCACCTCTCTTTCTCTCTCACACACACTCACAAACTTTCTCAACTAGATATATTAAATCTATTTCGAGATGTGTTTTTTTAAGAAGCATTCACAACAATTTCGAGATGTGTTTTATCTTTCTCGTCTTTACAAAAATTGTGGTGGGTAATGGTAAAAAAATCAGTTTTTGGGAAGACACTTGGTTTTCTAATTCTCAATCACTTGTTTTTTTTTCTTTTCCCTCTGTTAGAATATATATTTAAGATATTCCTTATTTAGATGAGGGATATTTTCCTTATCTTTTAATTTTCTTGTTTAAGTTAGTTTCCTAGTCTAATTAGGTTTACTTTTCTATATAAGTTGATGTAGCCTCCATACAATTTAACCTAATTCAATATATCATTAGTCTTTCCGTTTACATGGTATCAGAGCCTTGTTTTTTAATTTTCTTGTCGTCTCTATTTTGATCCCGTATTGTTCCCTCGCCGGTGTGAGCTTTTCCGGCGAGAGAGCACCTTCATTTGATCTTCTAAGAAACCTTCTAAACTTTCAATAAGCTCCTTCAATTTAGGGTGGTTTGTTTTGTTCATTATACCTAGGTAACACTAGGGTTTGATCTTGGAATACAACCTTCGAGTGGTTGTTTGTTGTCACCAACCACCCCTAGGAAGAACCACTGCCCACCCGAGTCTGCCACTGCCACTTCCCGCCAGAGTCTGCCGCTTTAGAGAAGATTAACACTTGTGATGTTTTGCAGAGAAAGAATCCGTTTTGTTGTTTGTCCCCTTATTGGTGTTGTCTTTGTGGTAAGGATCATGAGTTTGCTAATCATTTATTCATTCATTGTGATTTTACTGGTGTTCTTTGGAGCAGGATTTTGAGTCATTTTGATATTTAAACTCTTTTGTGGACTGTTTCGACTAAAGGTAATTCTAGGCTCTTTGAAGATAAATTTGCTACTTGGAATAATATTAGTGAATTGATTTTATTTCGTGTTTTCTCTTGGGCTAAATCTATAAAGCCCCATGATTTTTCCTTCATTTTATTTCGTGCTACTTAAACTCTTTTGTGGACTGTTTCGACTAAAGGTAATTCTAGGCTCTTTGAAGATAAATTTGCTACTTGGAATAATATTAGTGAATTGATTTTATTTCGTGTTTTCTCTTGAGCTAAATCTATAAAGCCCCATGATTTTACTTTTCCCTCTCACTCTATAACCTAAAAGTGGAATTCCATTTCGTAAATATTTACTTTACCTTTGTTGAGGATTCCTCATCCTCCTTGTCTTGTATTTTTTATTTAATCAAATGAAAGTTTATCTTTCTATAAAAAAATGTATTAAATGTGCAGAGAAAGACATCTAATTTACCTTATAACACCGGCATATGTAAACGGTACAACTACATCTCCGTGGAGGGCCAAAATCCAGCGAATAGGTCTGCTAAATAAGACCTAAAAATAAATAAACAGTGACGGCAGTGACATACCCAGCACAAGAAATTTCAAGGGTATTAGATTAGAAAATTTTTGGAAAAGAATTTCATGGTTGCAGACAACTCAAAAATGATTTCAAAACAGAAAAATACAAAAAAATAAAATAACAATGGACAATCTGTTGATGGCTGTCAACAGAGTTTCTTGAAGCTGCTAGTTAGGGTTTTCAGAAAAGTATCTTTTAATTATAGATTCATTGTTCATATCTGTAACGTCCCGTTATTTTGTGATAAAAAAAAAACTTTTATTTATTTTATTTTAATTTAAGTAATTAAAGTTTATTTATTTAACCTTGAATTAGAATTTAGTAGTTTATTTCATTTTAATTCTTTTTAATGGCTTTATTTGTTTAAATATGTTTTAATGGTATTAATCATTATTAACGGGCCAATTAATAATTATTAATCACCATTGGGATAGTTTGAGATGTTCGGGATTCGTTTTTAAGCCAAAAGTCATAAAAGGGCAAAATCGTAATTTCCCAATTTGTAAAATATCTAAAAACACTATTTGACTATCTTCTTTAAATGACCATTTACTCAAAATTGACCAAAATCACTTCTCATTTTTGCTCCCAAAACCGTGAGTCCCAAAGAAGAAAAGAGAAATTTTGGTTTTTGTTCGTTTCTTGCCGGATCGACTTGATTCTCGTTCCATTGGAAAGGTATCGGTCCTACGATCCTTTTCCACCTAGCCTTCGTACTTGCCACTCGTGTTATACGGAGTTCTAGGTAAGTTTCTCTTGAAACCCTAAGCTCCAAATAGTGCTTTAATGGAGTTTTACTTGATTTCCTTCAATTTCGTGTTGTAGAACTCGGTGTTTGTAAACTCGGGAGTAGTTTTACGTGTTTTTGGAAACTATCCCTTAACCCTAAAACCGAGTTTCAGTCGAAACCCTTTCCGTTTGAAATTTACCCTTTTGGGTTTGATTTTGGGTTAGAAATTAATGAATGAATGTTTATTTAAATTCGATTCGGGAAAGGGATTAATGTTCAAAAACCCTAATTATCGATACTCATTGAAATCGGGAATATCGAATTTGCTAAAACCAACTCGAAACGTATTTAAATTGCCAAAAAGCCGGAAAACCAAACCCGAAACCCATTTGGGGGGGGGGGGAGGGTTTGATGAGTTTTCGTTGTTTTGAACATTTAGTTGGTGTTTGATCGATAGTTGGTTAATTATTGATTGTATGATATAATTCGTTTGTAGGTGTTTTTGAACCGCGTGGTTGATCGCTCCTTCGGACTTAGGAGCAAAGTCATCTTTTAATTAAGGTGAGAATAGTTAGGATTTAAAGTAATTATAGAAATCGAATTGGTGTGAAGGTTTGTAGAGTTAGAAACTAAGATTAGAATCTGAATCTAAGATAGAGGGAAGTGAGTTAGTGCCCTTAGGATTAGAAGTGAATCCTTTAAGTGAGAACTTAGGAGTTCTCGAGGAATGTATCGAATCTTAGAAGATTCTAAGTTAGATTCGTTTCTAAGCTTAGGTTGGATCATTGGAGGTTAGAAGATCCAAGCTTGTTCTTAGAATGGTTAATAGATTAATCGTTCGTGTTTTGATTCTACTTTTATTATTGATGCCGGAGTTCGATCGATATATCGTTCATCCAGAGTTTCCATTTATTTACTTTGTGTCCTTTACTTTATATCTTTTATCTTATGTCATTTACTTTTTGGTCTTTTACCTTATACCCTTACTTAATGCCTTTTACTTTATGTCTGTATCATCTACTTTAATTCCGCACGTTATTTATTTACTCCAATACATCATATTACATCATAACATCTCGCATCATGAAAAAAAAAAGTGAGAAAGATATGAAGGGGGAAGAATGTTGGACCCTACGGGGTATGTCTGCATCACCTTCATAGAAAAAGAAAGAAAGTAAGAAAGAAAAGAAGGGGGAAGAATGTTGGACCCTACGGGGAATGTCTGCATCACTTTCAGAAAAAGAAAAGAAAGTGAGAAAGAAAATGAAGGGGGAAGAATGTTGGAGCCTACGGGCAGTGTCCGCATCACCTTCATAGAAAAAGAAAAGAAAGTGAGAAAGTAAAGGAGGGAGAACGATGGATCCTACGGGATAGACCACGTTACCTTCTTCTTGCATAAGGGCATATGCGAATCCTACGGGATGCTCTCATGCATTCATATATATGTTCGATGAAAGAGAAAAGCAAGATGTTTAATTGATGCAAAGTTTATTTACTTTTATTATTTATGTCATGTCAAAGTAATGGATGAGGATTGACTACTAGTGTTAGCAATATCATCCTTTGGAGAGTATAGAATGAATTACCTAGAGTTTGGAGAACTTTAGGAGAGAATTGTGTCAGATTACTTGGACACAAATCGAAATACGAGTTTGAGGTCTATCTTTACTTTTTATGCTTATTATTCTCACTGGGCTTAGTTTGTTAGCTCATGATATTACAACCAATTTCAGGTAATGCCCTGGCTAGAGGCCGTGGAAAGGGAGATGGTGCTGCGTGATCGAGGGATGCTGACCTCGAGATGGACTTGTTTTTGTAAAGTATATGTAAATATTTTTGTGAATTTCAAGACTTTGATGTTGTATTTAGCTCATAAGAGCTTTTGATGTGGTTTTTATGATATGAATTATTTGAACTCCTGATTTAGGACTTAAAGTCCATGTGAATTTATTAGATTGAGAAATTAGGATGTAAACAGGTTTTCGGCATGCCAACTTTCAAACAAAACCACGCAAAATTTTCTTAAAATAAAAGACTTCCGCTGTTTTCTCTGATTTTAATTTATTTAAAAGTGACGGGTCGTCACAATATCTCAAGCAATGTATTACAAGCTTTAAATACTATTGCAAGGGAGGCAAAACAAAGCTAAATACAATCCATTAAAAAATAAAGATTTAATCCCAAAAGAAAATATAAAAAGGACAAAAAAAACTACCGATAAGATGATGTACACGTGATAAACATATCACACGAGTTAATAGATTAATAAAACAAAGAAATTTAAAAGTGCTACTTTCCAACACTCTAACTCGGCAGGTTGGAAGTTCCTGCACATTTTTTCCGGAATCTTCTAGAAGGTTGAACGACATAATCTTTTAGTTTGTAAAACTAACCATTCCTATAAGGTTAACTACAATATAGAAATGGTCTCAACACAAATTAATGAGGAAAATTCAAGTATTTTAACAAAGAAAAAATGAAATTTATCTGTCAAATACATCAAATGGAAACAAAAACCAAAGAATTAAAAATCAAAGACCACATAAGATTCGCTTAAATCTGCTTCATCCTTACCTGAGAATTCCATCGCATTGACTTTGGAAATGAAATTTTAGTAATAATGCCGGCTAGATTTTCAGAAAGTATCTGCAGCAAATCGAAAAGATATATTGGGATACAGATCAGACCAGGCTACAAATGTAAAGATATATATATATATATATATATGTATATATATTATAATATTTAACCTCATAAACTAAACAAATTTATCAAATAACTATACGAGAAGCCTAGAAGACTAGCAGGCAAGTGAAGAAAGACTGAACCATTATGTATAAACTAAAAAATGACTTCTTAAATTAGTTAGGGACAAACATTTAACATTTTATCTAAATTCATTGAGAGATATTAAGCCCAAATAATCTGGAAAAGACCAATTACCGATTAAAAATACATTCTTTTAAAAGGCCTGTAAATTAATTAATAAAAATTCACATAAAGTGCAAAAATAAATAGAGAAATAAACAAAGTGCCTGATCGGAAGGCTACATTCGAAAACAAGGGTGAAAGGAAAAAGAAAAAAACCTCCAAAGAAAGTCGAGAAGACTCCTTTACACAAGCATAAAGATATTCTGTCTTTCCTAAAATGTGAAAAACAAACTTTTTACTAGCATTATAAAATGAGATACTGAACATTGCAATATACTAAGAACATAATGGTATATAAAGAATGTAAAGATCTCTGCAATGGGCTTTCAACCTTCAGACTTGAGAAGAAAATGGTAAAAGGCAAGCCTTGTTGCTTAAAAAAATAATTTAAGCTTTAGAACAGTCATCCAATCCAAAGTTTAGTCTGAAAAGTTTGAAAGGCTATCAGGGGCTTTAATATAACGAAATCAAACAGATCATGTAATATTAAATAAACATAATGTAGGAGGTAAGCCGTAAGAGTACTGTTTTTATTGTCTATAGTATAGATGAGATTTTGTTTTCAGGAGTTCAAAAAAGAATACATGTTAAATCAATACTAGACCCAAAAGCTTAAGTTGTTGGGCAAAGGTAAATTTAATATTTTTAATATGTTCTCAACACTCTTCCTCACATGTAGGCCTGGATATTAGCACGAAACCAATCACATGAACTATTAACAAATGAGGAAGTAACAACATAGAAGTTTGAACTCAAGACCGTCTACTCAACCATGTTAAATCACTACTAGACCCAAAAGTTTATGCCGCTGGGTTATGATAAATATGATATTTAAAAATATTCTCAACAATACATAACTATTTTGACCAAAAATCTTAAATTTCTTATAAACATGTTCAACATGATCAAAATAAATATACAGAGATCCATAATCTTCCTTCATTATCTCCAGGTTCTGGTTTCTTAATTTCGTGTAGTGCAAAGTATCCACACTTTTTTGGATCAAATGGCTGGAACAAAATGATTGAATTTTTAACTACAAAAATAAAAGTTACATGATATTTGAGATCGCACTCTATATTTCCACTAGGCAAAGAATGTAAAAGATCATGATTTTGGGTTTTTTCTTGTTGCTATGAATAGGTTTTGGGATACTTTTCTTTCGCACTGTGTTTTTCCTTTATATAATTTTCTGCTAGATTTCTTCACTGACAGTTTTTTGAGGTTTCGCCATTCACTTTGTTATTCTATTATTTTTCATTTATAAAATGTTGTAAATTCAAATTAAAAAAGAATCGGTAGCAAGTTGGGCTGAAACAATATTTTAAACCAGTTTGAGGGGAGTTGCAACAACCTACCAACCTTTTATCATTTACCCAATCTTTTTAGATTGTATTATCTTCTCTTTTTCTCTAGATGCGTGTAAGATTTTTTTCATTAAAAAATTTGGAAGGTTATGATATTTATTTTCATTTTTATTACCATTGAATTTCATATTGAAAGTCATGAACAATTTCCTTTCCATCTGCAGTTATTGTCCTGTGGTATTTTGTCCAAGATAACTCTCCCAAGTTTTGGCAGATGATGAAATCACATACAACTCATAACAGACATATATACACAAAAATTTGAAAGTCCAGATGCCAAAGCTTCAAATAGCCAAATTTGTATTACATTTCAAAATGAAAAGAGATGGAAAGTTGGCACAAAGAAATTTAATTATTTCACCTTACTATCATATGAACAATATATTTATAAGCTTGACCAACATGAAGGCTACATAAACAAAAACTAATAACTCTTACATTTAAGAAATGGGAGAAACGCAAAAACAACCATAATACTTTAATTGGATTTCAACTGGATGTTGCTATTTCAATAAAATGGCTTCTTTAATCCATATTTTAAAAAAATAGCTTCTTTGATCCACCTTGCAGATATTAATAGCTTTAGTAACACAAAAGATACAATTCAGGATTAGGGAAATGGAAAAATCATTCCATATGCTATGGTTGTCATTCAACAACACTACTTAAATAGCTTAATCAGTCAACATTGTATAATCTTTTTACGATTAAGCCTACACAGTTTAAGTTTAATATAACATTCTCCGTATCTCTAAATCATAGGAGAGGGCAATGGGTTTATAATTCTAAGTTTTGAGCACATGCCGTTAATTAAAACTAATTTAAAAATTAACAGGAGGGTTCCATTAAAAATAGGTGACGCTAAAAGATAAACTAAACAAGAAATTTTTAATTCATGCGTAAGAGGTCTAATAACAAAATACCTGAAGAACAAATGGTGTTTTTGCATATTTTCCTTTACAAAACAAATAATTTTTAATTAAAAATTTGAAGAACTTTAAATTCAGATTCCTGCTTATGGGCAACAAAAACTTACCATCTACCTTCCTGTACAATGATTCTACTGGAATGGAGTATCTTCGGCAAAATCCCTCAGCAGCCTGGAAAGAAAGACTTAATCTCATAGGCTAAGTGAGTAGAAATTACAATAAATAATGAAAACTCATAGTATTATTTAGAAAAAAGATAACATTTGAATTGAAACTAAGACCTTGTAAGCAACCCCCCACCCAACTCTCAAAAAAAAATGGTGAATGGACAAGTCCATTTATGAGTTATAGCCACGGCATAAAAATCATAGTTAAAAACACACAATTGCACAAAGATATGTAAAAAATAATATATAACACTTGATATTCGTTCAAGAAGAAATCACAAGCTGTCAAAAGAAAAGCTGGTAAATGGACAAGTCCATTTAAGAGTTATAGCCATGGAATAGAATTCCCGACTATAAAAATAAATAAAAATATGGTGGATGGACAAGTCCATATAAGAGTTTTAGCCATGGCATAAAAATCATAGTTAAAAACACAATTGCACAAAGATATGTAAAAAAACTAGCAGGGACAATGCTTACATATTTGGTAGGGTAAATTAATTTGTCTAACAATTAAAGTACATAATTATCATTGTTTAAATATTGTTTATTCTTCTATTTATTTGACCATTGCCTTAATTTTTTATTTGTTGTGATTTTATTTACTATTTTAAAGGATTAAGTTGTGGTCTGATTTAAATAACTACTAATTTAATTATCCAATCGTAGAATTCAATTTAAATTATAAACTACTTTAAATTATCATTTTTTACAATGATTTTGTATAAAAATAATTAAATGACTTTATGATATGCAATAAAACTAATTTAAATAATAATTTCCATTTTTAAATTCACTTTACAATTTCTTTAAGTGAGATACTTAGTATTGATAATTTAACAGAGTTTATTATGTTCTTTCATATATATATATATATATATTAAATCATTGACTGTTCGGGTCAGTTTGTGCGCATAAAAATCTCACGAGAGAACCACACAACCCTACAACAACACATGGCATCGGGAAACTCGTAGGATAAAATTCTAAGAAGGTGGCCATACATGGTTTAAACTCATGACCTCAAGGCTTTAAGAAAAAAAAAACCCTTTAACCACTAGGCAAACCTATAGTTAGTTTGATTCATAAATAATGAAGTTAAAACTTCATTTACACTGATACAGTATTTAGAGGCATATTGGGGGGTAAAATAGCAAACATTTTGAAAATTTTCAAGAATAGCATCTTTTTCCCGGCCTATAGCAAGCTTGAAACTCACAGCCCACACAAGTCTTTAAGAAAATGTCATTTGAAAATCTTGAAAACATTTGTATTTTTTTAAATAACTATCTAAAAATATTCCTCTTGTGGAATTTCTTTATATATAAATACTTCTAAAAAAAATTATATATATGCTTCAACTTGAGGAGAGCGTTAGGGATTGTATTATATTGTATAGTTAATTAATAGACGTGAATTACCATCCGTCCATTACTTAAAGGTCTTTTCTTGTAAATTTTATCCTTACACTTCTTAACAAAAAAAAAAAACCATGGTAAATAAAATATATATATATATATAATGATAAAAAGCTAGCCCATGAATTATTCTTGTGGAAAATATAAAATAATGAAGTATCAAACAAACGTATAATGCATCTTTCAATTTTCTCTAGCAAGCATGTCTTGTACATGAAATAAATGCTTAACATGATTGAAAAATCAATCATATGTATTACTCAAGAAAAAAAGAAATAGAAAGAACATGTTTGAACAATCCATAACCGTTTCGAGGATTCTACTAATATGATTGAGTTTACCATTGAATACCATAAAGAAAAGTCCCTGAAGTAGAAAATAATAAGGGATGACAATGCAATCACCTTCGTAGGATTTCCTTGTTCATCAAAAGCTTTTGAAACAGGAGGTCCTCTAACCTCAATCTCACTCTCAACTTGTTTAGAGCACAAACTCTCAACAATAACCTGAAAAGGTTGCAAAACTTTATAAATTTTGACAATAAACCTTGAAATTAATAGATGCTGGACGACATTACTTGAACCGGATCTGTTTTATAAACTAAAGGTTGTACACCTGTGTCCTTGAGTTCTAATAAATTAATATAAAGCTAGAAATTTAAGAGCCAAAAGATGCCCACAACTCTACAAAATGTATCTCTAACATAACTTTCAAAACTTTAAGAATGCTACATACATATATACATTCAGTTAATTAACTGCTCAAAGACAATTTTTTTATGGAAAGTAAATACACAAACAAAAGGATGAGGAATCCTCATAAACATAAAGAAGCTAAAAATAAAGACTAAAGAAAATCATTCCATTTATAGAACATGGAATGAATAGGAAAATCAAAATCTACACTATTTACAACTTTGTCCAAACTAAAAGTTCTTGAAACAATGGAGTCCCATAAGTGAAATCAAGATTTGGAATTCCACGTGAAAAACCAACAGTTTCGTTCTAACCAACACTCAACATATTGAGTTGGGATTTTCAGTCTCGCATCCAATGAAACTATGGTGTGATAACCAAGCTGCCCTCCATATCGCTTCAAACCCCGTTTTTCATGAGCGTACTAAACATATTGAGGTTGATTGTCACTTTGTTCGTGAGAAAATACAATTGGGGCTGATTTCTACCGAATATGTGAAGACCGGAGAACAATTAGGCGACATCTTTACAAAAGCTTTGAATGGGCCACGGATTGACTACCTTTGTAACAAGTTGGGCATGATTAACATATATGCTCCAGCTTGAGGGGGAGTGTTAGATATAATTATTGAGTTTATTATAATAGTTACATAGTTAGGCCCATTACTCTTAAGCCCATTAGGTTAGACTCTAATGTGTATATATATGATGTGTATGTGATTAGTAAATATATGAATTCTATTCTCTTCAACTCTTTAGTTTACAGAAAACAAGGATGGAAGGGAACATGAATCAACTTTAGGTAAAAAGAATTAGTAGTGAAGTGACCAGGCTTTATGATCCTCCACATTTGTAGGTCTAAGAAAATGAATGGACGAAAGAAACTCTTGAAATTGAAAAAACTCAATCTTAGTGCGATTTCTTCGAAAAGAAAGATTCCAAGAGGATGATGAACTATTTTTTTGATAGAAAGATAAACTTTCATTGATAAAAAAAAAAAGAATACAAATCAGAGGATGAAGAATCCTCAAAAACAGAAAACAAATTAAAAATGCTAAAATTAAATGCTAAATGAAAGAATTCCATTTATAATACGTGGAAAGTACAGGGAAACAAAAAGTAGATGGGTTAACAACTTTCGCCCAACAAAAAGAGCGAAAAACAATAGAATCCCAAGTATGCTACCAAGGATTAACAACATTATTAAAAATCCACTCATTTCTTTCTAGCCAAGCACTCCAAAGAAGAGTTGTCACTGAGCATTTCCAAAAAGAAAGTCTCAATTTTGGCCCTTTGAATCCGAAGAGATCCCAATCCAAGATATCACAAGCATTATTTGGAGGAACCCAATTCAAGACTAATTGACAAATAAGTTTGAACCCACACTTTGCTCTAAAATCACAATGCATAAAAATATGGGAGGTAGATTCATAATCTCTATAGCATAGAAAACAAATATGAGGTGACAAGCAAGAGAAGGGTAACTTTTTTTTTTGTAAAACATCCCCAAGTGATTAATTTTCTCAAGGAAAAATTGAATTTTCGGTTGTAATCTGGGAAGAGGATGATGAACTATCAAAGAGACAATTTAAATTTTACAACCAACATTACCACAAGGTAAAGTGGAGGATAGAGGGAATGGAAAGAAATAACTCCAAACACAATATGCTTCCATAAACGAATTCGTATACCAAGGCATAGGGTAAATTTGGTGAAAGAATTAAGGTTTAGAGAAATATATTTCCAAGGGGAGCGATAGGAGACATATTTGACCACTTTAGTCCCAATAAAAAGAAGAAAAATCATATTTACTCTTCACAACTAAGGTCCAAAACGTAGTAGAATCGTTTGAAAAACACCATAACCATTTGCCTAAAAAAGCTTTATTAAGAAAAACCAAATTTCCAATACCCAAACCACCACACATTTTATGATTTGAAAGTGTTTTCCAATTAACAAGATGAGAGTGATTACCTTCCTCTTTTCCATCCCAAAGAAAGTCACGAAAAAAAAATTCATGCAAGAAGCAACCTTCACAAAAAGCTTAAAAATGAAAAAAATAATAATAAAAAGGGAGACTCTGCAAAACCAAAGCAATAAGAGTAAGATGAATCCATAGAAAAGAAACCATTTTTCCAACCATCCAATCTAGAACTAATCTTATCAATGATAGGCTGTGAAAAAGAAACAGAAATCGGATTGCCCATTAAAGGAATACCTAGGTATTTCATAGGCCATGACCCAACCGCACAACCTAAAATAGAGGCTAAATTTTGAACAGTGATATCATCCAAATGTACTAATACAAGGAACTTTCATCCAAATTAACTTTCAAACCAAACATAACACTGAAAAAAACTAATGATGGAAGTCAAATTTGTGATAATTTTGTGAACATGAGGTAGGAAAAAATGGTATCATCAACAAATGAAGATGAGAAACCATAGTATTATCCTTGTCCACACGAAAACCTTGAAACTTCCTAGCCTCAACCGAACTCTCAATCAATCGACTAAGAACATCAATGACCAAAATGAAAAGAAAAGGAGATAAAGAATCACCTTGGCTGAGACAACGAGGAGCCCTAAAAACACCAATAGGGTCCCCATTAACTAGAACATAAAAATTTGACGAGGAAAAGCAACCATTAATCCAAAAACGTCACTTATCACCAAACCCTTTAGAAAGAAGAACATAGTCAAGAAAACCCCAATTTAACCCTTATTTAGCAAACTAATAATCAAGATTAATTTCTACTTTGTTGTAGTAGCACAAATTCCGACTCAAAATGTTACAAGTTCTAGCATTTATTAACTTATGTTAAAAGGGTCATAAACTTGTAGTCATACCACTAGCCTGCGAGGTGTGCCAAAAGCTTGCAGTTTCCCATGGCTTAGTCTTTGTTTTTCAAGTAACTGCAATAGGAAGGTTTTGAGCTGCAATAACAATTATAGCACAATCAATAACAAGTAGCACATAAATAAGGAACATGTAGAAAGGAAACCCTTTCTAGATACAAAATTATAAACGACCGAGTGATTTGTAAGTAAGAACAAAGGAATATCTCTAAGCCGCCAAATACTGACCAGGAATAAGAATGAAGGAATGGGAATGAAACTTTTCATTCACTATTATATTGTAAACTAAATAATGGAATGAGAATGTACCCACCTCAAAAGTGGGAATCACTCCCCCCAAATATGAGAAATCTCATTCCCTACAAAAACTTAATAAGCGCATTCTCATTCTCATTCCTTATTGTGTGGGACTCGAATTTATTTTTAATAATCATCACACTCTCTCCCTTATATTTTACCTTACAATTAGTGGCCCTCATTATGCTACGCATATTTTTCCTCCACCGCTTTTCTCTCTCCTTATTGTACGTTACTCTAGTGTGAATTTGTTGGTTCTTTGTAACTTATTATATATATCTATATATATGTTCTAAATGGTGTCTATCATGGCAAGTTTTGATCTCACTCTTACCTCTTAAGTCTGTGTGCATGTTATCAGCTTGGGCTTCGTCGAGGCTGTTGATAAATGTTTTTCAATTATTTTTTTCCCATATTGATTGGTATTTGTTCAATAATTCACTGTTTTCATTCAAAGATGTGAGGCGCAAAGAAAAGCCAGGTTTTTTTTCTAAGGCGCGTAATTTATAAATAAAAATAAATATTTTGTATATGAAAATTAAAGTATTATCAAGAGTAATATCATCAAAATATTGAATTGGGGTTCTTTTCTTGGATATTGACTAAAAATTAAATCCAGAATTTAAATTTTTTTTGCTTTTGCTCCCTTCAAGAACCCAAAAACATTAAAGAAAAGAAAAAAACATGGAAAAAAAAAGGAAAAAAGGCATGATGCACATGTGATGCGCCTTTTGATATTGCCTCAGGCGCGGACATTGAGATCCGCGCCTAGACGAGTGCTTTTTGTGCCTTTTAAAACACTGTCATCACCTTTTATTTAATTTTTTTTGGTCAAGTAGGTGATTTTTAGATGAAATGTGGGTGTTGTTCTTATAAATTAGTTAGGTCAAAATATAATATTGCACTAAAGTTAATTATTTAATTTTTAACTATTTATCATTGCTAAATTACAAATAATTTACTAAGAAATGATTAATTATTATTAAATAACAATAACAATAAATAAATTAAAATTTATTTGCCAGCACATTTTTTAGTTAATATATTTTTAATTGATTAGGAGTATGGAAGGGGTATCTGATAGGAACCTACTAGAATATTACTGAATATATTGATTAATAACAAAGAAAATGGTAAGATAAACCCAAGTAATTCAAGGAACTTGGATGCCTCCCCTCTTGAGTAAAACTCAAGCCATAATAACCATCTAATTGCCTAATTGAAATATCTCTAGCTCTCACTATTTATAACCAAACTCCCCTAACAAACTTACTATCTAATTACAAATATGCCCCTAACCCTCTAATAAGTATTCCTAACAATATCCTAGTAATCATAATATTTTTATGCCTATAACTAATGCAAAAACAACATGAATAAGAATTTTATTTTGATTGTAGACAATTTTAAGTAAACTGCATCAAAGGAATGTCTTTCCCGTTTTGATTCTTTGTCATTCATACCTACAGTCTACATAAGTATCAGATTAATTAGAGCTCCACGCAAGTATTAATCTTTTCTTGTATTATATTTATGGATTGACGTGCTATAGTTTCTTGGAATTTATGTCGTCCTAGAGTTCTATGTTTATGCTTCCCACTTTTAGGTAGAGCATAATTTATACAAGGTTCCCTTCTTATATGTATCTCTCTTATATGCCAGTATGTTACTTTATTTTTGTTTTTTAATTCAAAATTAATTACAACAAATAAATGATAACCAATCCATACTTGTTGGCTTGCATCAACTACATCTTGAGGTGGTATTTCTTCAGTTCCAATTTCAAGAATGAACAACCTTACATCTTCATGCACCTGTAACATAAAAGAGATGATCATCTTGAGAAAAGTAGTTACTTATAATAATTTTTTTGATAATAAGTAGTTACTAATACTTAAAGAACATTAAATTATACAGTCAAACATAATTCAAGAAAAATTTGAGGAGCTTGTTTTACTAAGCCTTTGAATGCAGTGTGCCATTATCTCCATAATAGTTGCTAAGCTTGAAATAGATGACTTCATCATATTTCTTAAAGAACATGATTCCCCCCTTCATTTTTCCCTTCCAAAAGAAAATTGAGAAAAAGTTTTCCCATATGCAAATAAACTTTATAAAGAAGATTAAAAATTGAAAGATAATATGGAAGACTTTGTAAAACCAATGAGATGTGGGAACTGAATAGACTCAAAGACGACTTGTTTCGACAAGAGGAGAAACCAGCTTCGATAGGGGGAGGTGGTAGCCCGAAGTTTTGATTGAATATCCTTTCCTATGTTTTGTATGGAGGTATACCAAAGATAAGACATATGACTATTTTTTTATAGGAGACATGACTATGAGTAAAAGTAAGAGAGTAAATCTTCCCTTATGAAAAACAACATTTTTCCAACCATCCAACCTTATCTAAAGCCGGTTGCCAAGAAGAGGAAGAATTTAGATTGCCACCTAAGAGAAGTCCAAAATATTTCATTGGCCAAACCCCCACTGCACATCCCAAAAAAAGTCAAATCTTACACCAATTATTATCCACTTTAATCCCAAACAGAACTTATTTCAGATTTATTTTTAAACTCGACATAATACTCATGAGACAGATTAAATTTGAAAGAAGATATGGAGCGTTTGGAACAAGACAACCCCCTAAAAATATTCAATAAAAAAGAAACCCTGCACACGAGAAATCCTTGAATCTTATATATCTCCATTGTTTTGTTTGTTTTTTTTTTTTTTTGTGATCAAAAGATGAAGTTTCATTAATCAAAGATAAAAAGTAAAATACAAAAAGAGGATGAATGAGGAATCCTCAAAAGACGAAAAAGAAAAAGACAAAAGCCATATAAAAGAATTTCATTTACAGAACATGGAAGGTACAAGGAAAATTGAAATCAATAGGAATTATAACTTTTTTGTTTTCTTTTCTTTTCTTTTTTGAAAAATAAACCTCAGAAGGCCATTTCATTGATATAATGAAAGAAAAAAAAAAAGAAAACAAAACAAAGAAAGCGGCAAGACCAAAAGCCACAAAAAAAAAGTAAACACTTATACCCAAAAAGCCCAAGTCCGTCACCTAATTACAAGTATGTGGGTGGGTCAACAATTTATAATCAAATCTAAGGGATAATTACAAAAGAGTTTGGTAGTTGACAACCAAAAAGAAGCATTTACATGCGTCAAATGCCAAACATACTCCTACGATCTTTTTTCATCCCTAAATACTCTTCTATTTCTTTCCAACCATAATCCACAAGTAATAGCACAAAAGCCTGCAACCCATAGTAACTTCCCCTTCTCTTTGAAAGGAGGGTTTAGCAAGGCTTCCTCCAAAGATTGACAAAAAGTATCATTATCAACCCAAGTCACGCCAAAGGTTCGAAATTTTTTATTGCCAAATAAGACTAAAAAACATGCACTTCCACATGATGTGATTGTGGTCTTCTAACCCAAGGTTACACAGTGAAGGTTAAGCGTGTAGGGAGAAGACCGCTGAAGAAACTCAAGGATATTAATTTTACCAAGTGGCACAGTCCAGATAAAAAACCTGACTTTCTTTGACATTTTCATCTTCCATAAAGTGGAAAAAAAGAGTGAGGAGCAACTCAAAGGACTTGGTTTGAAATAATCAAGGACAGATTTGCAAGAGTGAGGAGCAACTCAAAAGACTTGGTTTGAAATACCTTAGGCCTTGGTTTACGTATTCACTTTTGGGAGGATACTTGGGTTGGTGAAGTTTCTTTCCAAACACTTTATCCTCAGCTTTACCTTGTGTCGTCTAATGTTTGTTGTTCAATTGCTTCTTTGTTTGATAGCTTTTCTTCATCTTGGAATCTTTCTTTTAGAAGAAACCTTAATGAGATTGAGTTATTAGAATTTCAAGATTTACTGTCTTCCATCCATTTTGTTCGGCCTACTCCTTTGGAGGACGTAAAACCTAGACCATTCATCCTTCAGGCTCTTTTACTACAAATTCCTTTTTCTCAAAATTGATTCATGTCCCTTCTCAACCTCATTTTCCTTATACTTTTATTTGGCAAAAAGGCATTCCTATTAGATTCAATTTTTCCATTGGTCTGCTCCTTTAGAGAAGATTAACACTTGTGATTTTTTGCAGAGAAAGAATCTGTTTTGGTCTTTATCCCCTTATTGGTGTTGTCTTAGTGGAAAGGATCATGAGTTGACAAATCATTTATTCTTACATTGTGATTTTATTGGTGTTTTTTGGGGCCGGATCTTGACTCATTTTGATATTTTTTGGGTTATGCCTTTGGACATTTGCACTCTATTTTCCATCTTCCCTTTTGGTTAAAGAAGAAATCGAAAGAGCATTTTCTGGAATCTTATTGTGGCGGCACTTTTTTGGGTGATTTGGATCTAGAGGAACAACCGTATTTTCAACAATATGTCTCGTGATCATCATAGCTTTGGGATCGTTTTTTGTATTGCATTTATCTTTGGTCAAAAAATAATGCACATTTAAATTTTGGTGTAACTTTTTCTTCTTTGTACTTACCTTGGAACTCCTTTTTATAATCTCTTTTGGAGGTGTTCTTAACCTCTTGTACATTCTTTTCTTTTAATATAATTGTTGTGAATTCTTCTAAAAAAAAAACTAAAATAAAGAGGAGTGTGATAAAGATTAAAGAGACACCTTGCCTAAATTCTCTCAAAACTTTGATAAAATCAATAAAAGCACCACTAATGAGAACCGAAAAATTTTTAAGAACAAAGGCATACCATTATCCAAATTCTCCATTTCTCACCAAAACCTTTAGATCTAAAGGACAATTTGGATTGAAATAAACAAGAATATATTCGAAGATAAAAGCAGAGAAATGGGACAGTTTTGCATAGAATTGTATTCTTTGTTTTTTGCTGGTCTAAAAATGTAAATTATTTAGATTTTGGTAATAGTTCGGCCTTCTGGTACTTTAGATATCTTTAATAGAGTTTGCTTTGGACCATTTGGATTGAAAGAAATGCTCGAATTTTCAAAGACGGATATTCTTCTTTTAATAATATAAGAGATTGTTTTGGCTTTAGGACCTTTTGTTGGGCTACATCTATCAAGCCCCTAGACCTTTATTTTCCACCACATTTCATGTAGTATAAATGGAATTCTATAGTTTAATTTAAGTTTTCTTTGTTTTTTTAATCTTTTGAGGATTCCTCATCCTTTTCTTTGTATTACTTCTTTTAATCAATGAAACTTCATCTTTCTATCCAAAGAAAAAAAGGAGGATTTTTCATCCCCTTTTTCTTCTCTTGTATATTTCTTTTCTATTAGTATATCATGTGGTTTATACGGAAAAAAATGTTCAAAAACATTGATTATTGCACAGAGATTTAAACTTCATGTCAAACCGAACAAAAAAGGTAGTGACAACAATATTTTAACTTAGATGCCCAGAGCCAAGATAAAAAATTAACTCTCCCAAGCACCGTAGGAGGCATCACATGCATCCTACAATGTAACAAAAAAAGAATTACAAGAGAGGATGGGGGAAGGTTCTTTCAAATGAAATCCAGTGCTTACCTATGTGAAAAAAACCTGTAGGATATGAAAGTAGTCATAAACAATGGATAAAAACATATGCAAACATCAGATTGTGTAAAATTAAGACTACAAAATACATTGTAATAGTACTAACAACAATAATAATAAATCAATCTCCAGCACATCAATTTTGACCTTTTCGACTGCTTCCCCAAGAAGTTCTTTAGGACACACAAGATCAACTGGATCAGAAACAACACCAAGAGGATATCCTAGGGATTCTCGGGTTTTCAACCAGAGTTGCGCACATTGACGAGCTAAACTGGTAGAAGGGGATAATTTTAGCATAAACATAATATAAGTAATTAATTAATTAAATAAATAACAAAATGGAAATAATCAAGTCAAAGAATTAATTATCAGAGACATACATAATGTTAAAGGCAAGAGCTAGCTTCAATCTCATAATAAATTATTCTTCTACGTCAATCAAGAAGGAATAAGAGAGTTTTGAAAGAAATTGTCATCCTGTTAATCTTGTTAATAGCATATAAAAATCAACTTTTTTTGGAATTTCCCACCTATAAGCACTTTTTAATATTCATGATAATTGCAAGAACGTTCATACATCATAGAAATACTTCAACTTCAGAAGCCTATACTTCTGATAGGGTTTTAAGGGTCCTCTATATTTGTACTATATTCTTCAAACATAGTTCTACTTATTATAAAGCAATATAACTTTCATTAATCAAAGTAAAGATAAAGTGAAAAAACAGAAGAGGACAAGGAATCCACACAAAATTTTTAAAAAAAAGGAAAACAAGGAACTACCAAAAAGAGTTCAACTTTAAGAACATGATATTAAAAGAATCAATTTATTTAGAGTTAATGAACTTTGCCCAAGAGAGTACGAACAAAATAACAAACAAAAAAAAGTGCACAAACCAAATAACAAATGTGTCAAAAAAAGTAATTGAAACTACAGCATGTGCAGATGAACTTATAATTAGTTAGTGTCACTTTCACCGAGGGATTTCAAATTGGGATCACTCTCTTATGTTTCGCAAATCTAGTATAATAATAACAGGGCTTTAAAAAAAAGATAGAAAGATAAACTTTCATTGAAAAAAAAAACAGAGAGAGGATGAGGAATCCTCAAAGTACAATAGAAAAAATAAAAGCAAGACTGAATAAAGAAATTCCATTTGTAGTACATGGAATGTGATGGAAAAGATAGATCTAAAGGCTTTATAGATTTAGCCCAACACAATGTCCTAATAACAAAACCATCCCAAAAAGCATTGAAAGAAGTATATTTGTCTTAAAAAATTTGAGCATTTCTTTCAATCCAAACAGTCCAAAGCAAACCCGCAAGAGTACAATTTTATAGCAACTTCCTCTTTTTGGTAAAACGTGTACCAAAAAAATCCCAAGACAACCAATCCACAACAAACATTGGAGGAACCCAATTTAAATCAAATTGACAAAGAAATGGTTTTAAACTCGAGATTCCCAATGTTTAAAAAAAAGGTTTGAGGTGCATAACAGAAGCAAAAGTGCATAACTGAAGATACTACACTTAACCTTCGCATTCGACCAAAATAACGAGCACGCTCTGTTACCCCAATGAAGCCTCTCGAGTCCAAGATATTGAAAGCATGAGATGCCTTCAAGAGCTGATCATACCTAGCAAATTATATAACATACACTACTTAAAAAAAAGGCTCAAAATAATTTGAACATTAGCATGCAATTAGTGAAAGAAACGTACGCAGGAATTGCTGATCCTAAAGCAAGCAATGAATGGGCTTCCTCCTCAAAAAAGTCAAAATGTTTTTGGATATGATGAACATTGGCATATTCCAAATAATATGCACTCATTTCCTTCCTGAAATAGAGAGATAAATTAAATAGAAAGAATTGTTTAACATGAGCCTTTTCATTAGGGCATATAATTTTGCCACAAAACAAGAAAGGAATTCTAAGAGAAAAGTTACAAGGTAACAACTGCATGTCGGAAACTGAACAGAGAAAAGAAAACCAACTTCACAAAGGATTAGAAATTTTCTAAATATATTGTTGCTATTGACAATCCGCCATTGCAAATGTAGTTTCAATATTTAACATAGCTATCAGGAGTTATGAACAACTATCTAAATTCTAACTTTTTTTATGAAACAACAACTATCTAACCTCTAACTATTAAAACAGCAAACAGATAATAAGATGGTTGAATGGTAAGCACAGACTTTGATTAACGATTTTAAAAATTAACAGTAGCTTAACAAAGCATTGATACAAGTAAAAAAAAGGAGTAAGAGTAACATAAGAAGCTAATAAGCTAAACAACAATTTGGTTTTCCGGTTTTCAACCTAAAACCCACTTCTTTCTTTGTCCTTTTTATTTGGGAAAACTTGTTACTGGGAATGCCTTGTAATCTCGTTTGCCCACTTTCTCCTTGTCTCCAAATATTTGTTTTTTGTGTTATAGGAGTTGTGAATCGGCTTCTCACATTTTTCTACATTGCAATTATACAACCATTCTTTGGTTCAAACTTCTTTTACAATTTGACATGAGTTGGGTTCCTCCAAAGGAAGCTAGGGATCTTTTGATTAATGACTTTTTCGGCTCAAAGGTTTCAAAAAGAAGATCTTTTAGGAAGTGTGTCGTGCGTGGCTGCTTTGTTATGGAGTGTTTGGTTAGAAGGAAACTCTGGGATTTTCATAGGGGATTCCAAATCTTCGTTTCACTCAAGGGGCTCAATTGTTTCAAGAACTTTTAGTTGGGGGCCAAAGTTATAAATATTGTAGATTTTGATTGTCCTGTTCATTCAATGTTCCCATAAATGAAATTCTTTTCTTTAGTCTTTATTTTTAGCTGCTTTATGTTTTTAAGGATTCCTCATCCTCTTCTACTTGTATTTATTTTTCTTTGATTAATGAAAGTTAAACTTTCTATTAAAAAGAAAGATTACCTTAAAAGATTAAATTTGCCTTAGCCTATCAGCTTAAGCTTTTGGGTCTAGTGGTGATTTCACATGGTATTAGTGTGGGAAGTCTTGGATTTGAATCTTCGTCGTGACATTTACTCTCATTTCAGATTATTTGTTCACATATTACGCCTTTGTTAAAAATCAAGCCATGTGAGGGGTTGTGTTAGAATACCTTAAAAGATTAAATTTGTCTTGCCTATCAGCTTAAGCTTTTGGCTATTGGTGATTTAACAACTATCAAGGACAACACTAGGTTTGATAAAATGAATGGATGAAAGAGGTTTTTGAAGTTGCAAAAATTCCACCTCATTAAGATTCCTTCTAAAGGAGAGTTCCCAAGAAGAAGTGATATGATTAAACAAAGAAGCAAAAGAATTTTCAGCCTTACAAGAAATTAAAAAGAGTTGAGATAACAAAGATTTAAAGGAAATAGATCCAAAACAAACATCTACCAAAATCTAATTCTTGAACCATTGCCTGAGAAAATTTGACATTTGAATTAAAAAGTGTCTGTGAGATAAATTTTCAAGGGAAATAAAAAGAGACATATTTCACCACTATAGAATCCCAATAATTTATAGAAGTGTAATATTCACTTCTCACAATAGATGTCCAAAAAGAGAATGGTTTATTTGAAAATCTCCACAAAATCCAGTTTATTACCAAAAGAAAATCTTCACAACTATCTACCAAAAAATAATTACCTAACTATGTAACAAAGTAACTAACTAATTAACCAAACCAATGTTTTATTAATCTTGAGGTGGCCTCGAGGTGTTTTCTCCTGAAGAGGCAAGGCATAAGCTTCATTGATGAAAGAAATATACAAAAGTTTCACCCAAGGATTATAAAAAACTTTAGAATTAGCACTCCATAAGGTTGTTAGTTTAGAAGGAAAAAAAAACAAAGGTAGTGGATGTCCATATACTCGTCTCGAAAAAGTCTTTTCTTCCTCTCCCACCAAATGAGCGAAAAGAGTGATCTAACAATGTTGCAGTAAAGAACAAAGACTTTGTCACAGCACCACAAACCATCCAATAAAGAGGGGTGACAGAGTAAAATTTTAGCTTGCTAAGATTAAACAACACAAGTATGCTAAAAATTTTGTTATCAAAATCACAAACTCAGTTTTTTAGTAATTCTTCAGCAGAAAATTTTCCTTTATCTTAGAAAAATTAAGAAATTTAAGCAAGAAAGAAATTTCTATTGTTCATTTACTCATTCTCAAAGAATAGCTCCCCATATGTGATTCCATCAGCATACTGAATTTTCTTAAAGTGATCAACGCCCTGCAGATTAAATCCAGGAAAACTCAATAAATGTGGAAAAAAAAAAAAAAAAAGAAACATCAGAGAAACCATAGTTACATAGATATATTTTCTCTTTCAGATTGTTGGTTCAGGGTACGGAAGTATTCTTGTGTTTCATTTCTTTATTTTTTTCAATAGTAAACAAAATCTTTCATTGAAAAAAATTATATTTTTACTAGACTGCTCGAAAGCCCATTTCATTAAGATAATGAGAGATGTAAAACAGCTTACATTGAAACGAATACGACAGAACAAAAAGAGGATTTTCTATCCTAAAAAAAACAAAAAAATCTACAAATGTAAGACTTTTTTTTATATAGAAAGATGAATTTTCATTGAACAAAGGGGAAAAAAGTACATAAAGAGGATGCGGAATCCTCAAAGAAAAAGCAGAAAATAAAAGCAAAAAGGCTAAACCTAAATGAAAGAATTCAATTTATAGAATATAGAATGTATTGGAAACTTAAGAACAGAAGAATTTACAACTCTAGCGCAACTAAAAGTGTGTAAAATAATTGTATCCCAAATAGGCAACCAAGAATTAGCCTTTCCATTGAAGATCCGAGAGTTGCGTTCAATCCAAATGCTCCAAAGCAAAGTAAAGAAGATTGACCATCATTGTCAATCTTACTTCGTGTTATCATGAGTGATTCACTAGTAGGACTGCTCGTGAGAATTTTCTCTAGACATTGCATCACCCTGGATTTGTTCACTGATTCTTGGGTCATAAAAACTCTCTGACTGTACGTGGGTTATCTGCGTTGCGCTTCTCTGTCTCTATCGCAGCTTTTGTGCGATTTGTTGAGAGATTGTTTGTGGAAAACTTGTGTTGCACTATTCTGTACGAATATTTTGCAAGTTCTCTATTTTTTCTGGATCGAAGAAGCACTTGATTATTCTGTTTTGTGGTTTCGTGTGGGTTGTGTTTTGTGGGAGTTCTCTGCCTCTACAACAAATTGCTTGTAAGAGGAATTTATTATTTATTTTTCATATACATCTTGAAGAGAAATGGGGTAACTTGCTATGTCTGATGTAGTTAAATCTTCTCCTTCACATGGAACAACCATCCATGAGGTGGTGAAGAATAATACTACTTGGATCTAACGAACCTTCAACCCATCTACCGACTGGATGGTACAAATTACGAAAAATGATCTCAACTGGTCAAAACTTTTTTTAAAGGTAAAGAGAAGTCCCTTCAGTTT
The DNA here is from genome assembly GCA_028015215.1 of Gynostemma pentaphyllum. Classification (NCBI taxonomy): domain Eukaryota; kingdom Viridiplantae; phylum Streptophyta; class Magnoliopsida; order Cucurbitales; family Cucurbitaceae; genus Gynostemma; species Gynostemma pentaphyllum. The sequence goes on from CM051354.1 coordinate 24,444,478, forward strand.
CTCACTACAGCAAAGGACATTTGTCCCAATTTTTCCCTGACATACGAGTTAATCATCATCTTACTCCCCAAGTTTTTGGGTGTGTAGCCTATGTTCACATCCATTCCAATCAACGTAGCAAACTAGATCCTAAAGCCCTAAAATGCATTTTCATTGGTTATTCCCAAACTTAAAAAGGATACAAATGTTATCACCCTCCTACTCAACGAGTCTTTGTCTCTATTGATGTTACTTTTGATGAACATACTGCTTTTTTTCCACAACCTTCTCTTCAGGGGGAGAATTTGATAGAAGATCAGGTTGAAGAAAACCAATATCAGTTTTTACAATTCTCTCAAGAATTTTTTTTCCTCGAAATTAGATTACACTCATGCTAATGCAGCAGCACACAGTATACCACCTTATAAAGAAAGATGTCCCTCTAAAGGTGTACTCAAGGAGGCAGAATACCCATGATCCATGGATGCAAGCTCAAGAGTCAGAACCCAAAAAGTCATGTAAGCCTATTAATGTTGTTTGTGACAAAGAATTACAGGAACTTGATAAAGATGATTTGCCGATTTCTATTTGAAAAGGAGTCCGTAAGTGTAATCATAAACCTCTTTATCCGTTATCTAATTTCTCTAATATGATAATGTCTGATATAAACACTATAGCTTCCTTATCCACTTTCAATCTGTAAATATCCCAAAAAATATGGCAGAAGCATTCAAATTTAAAGAATGGCAAGAAGCTATGAAATTAGAAAAAAATGCGGTTATAAAAAAAAAAAAACAAACTTGGGATATTGTTGACTTACCACTAGGGAAAAAAAACCTATAGGTTGTAGATGGTTGTTCACGGTTAAGTATAGGGAAAACGGGTCTTTAGAAAGGTATAAGGCAAGATTAGTGGCTAAAGGATACAGTCAAACATATGAAATAGGTTATGCTTAAAGCTTCGCTCCTCTAACCAAAATGAATACTGTTAGAATTCTTCTCTCTCTAGCCGTCAATTTTTTTTTTTATAGAAGAATTCACAACAATTATATTAAAAGAAAAGAATGTACAAGAGGTTACGAACACCTCCAAAAGAGATTACAAAAAGGAGTTCCAATATGATGTAAAAAATGTTTTTCTACATGGAGACCTTGAAGAGGAAGTTTATATGGAGTTGCCCCCCAAATTTGAGCAAGATACTAATAAAAAAAAATTGAATAAAAACACATCATAAGGCCATTTCATTGATATAATGAAAGAAGAAAACAATACAAAAGAGAAAAACGATAAAGTGGCAGAAAAAAACAAAAGCCACAAGAAGCGCTATACCGTATCCCCCACAAAACTAACAACCCGCATCGCCACCTAATTACAAGTATGCATGCCGACTATTTATAATCAAACCTAAAGGGTAATTACAAAAAAACTTTTGACGTTGACACCAAAAAGGATGCATTTACATGTGCCAACTCCCAAATATGCTCCCATAATCTACTTTCATCCCTAAATATCCTTCTATTCCTTTCCAACCAGCCGGCTATCCAAAGGCATTTCCCCCTTTCTTTGAAGGGTGGAAATAAGAGTAACTCCTCCAAAGTTTGACACAAGGAGTCATTAGCCACCCAACCTATCCCGAAAGTTTTGAAATTTTTTTGCCAAATTTGCTTTGAATAATTACACTTCCACATGATATGGTTTAGGTCCTCTGAATCATGATTACATAAACTACACCAATGTGGTTTAAGCGTATAGGAGGAAGATCGGTGAAGAAACTCAAGCGTGTTGATTTTACCAAGAGCCACTGACCAAATGAAAAACCTAACTTTCTTTGAGATAACCTTTCACAATTTGGAAAAGAACAGGGTGGATGGACTCACCGTGGGTGATTGACAAGACTCAAAAAAAAGATCTAGAAGAAAACGTGTTGGAAGAATTTAGAGTCCAAAGTCTAGTGTCACATAAACCCTCTCTCACTAACACCCCCTCAAGACTTGAGATGATAGAGGATAATTCCATCATTTCCCTATTCCGGATAAGTCTTCAAAAATGAAAATCTATATTCACTCTTATCCCCTCATTGTGGAGAAAAAACGAGATTGGTGTATTTTTGGCAAGGGTTAGCGAGTACAACAATGGATAAAGGTCTTGAAAAGAAACTTTCCCAAGCCAAGCATCCCCCCAAAAGCGTATTCGATTGCCATCTCCAACCTTCCATCTAACACAGTGAAGGAAAAGATACTAATAAAAATTGTAAACTAAAAAAGGCTCTTTATGGCCTAAAACAATGCCCTAGAGCCTGGTATGGTAGATTCTCTAAAATAATGCTACATATTTGATACAAGCAAAGCCAAGGAGATCACACCTTGTTCATCAAACATTCAGTTTCAGGGGGAGTGCCTCCATTAATAGTTTATGTGGATGATATCATTATTATTCGAAATGATCTTGAAGAGAGGAAGTTTCTTAAAGATTGTCTCACCAAAGAATTTGATATTAAAGACTTAGGGAGACACATATATTTTTTAGGGTTAGAAGTAAAACACTCTAAAAAATGCATATTCATATCTCAGCATAAATATATCCAAGATTTATCTACTGAAACAAGGAAGTTAGGTTGCAAGCCTGTTGATACCCGTATTGAACGTGATCATAAACTTTGTAAAGCCATAGGAGATAACTCTTTTGATAGAGAAGCTTCTCAAGGGTTGGTGTAACGTCCCGTTATTTTGAAGTGAATTTTTTTTATATTTTATTTAATGTTATTATTTATTTATTTATTTCAATTTAAGTACTTAGTTTAATTATTATTTTTGTAATTTCGATTTTAGTAGTTAATTTCGCCCGAACTTCTATTTAATCATTTTAATACTTTAATTCGCTTCGGTGACATTAATAATTATTAATAGGCCAATTAATAATTATTAATAGGCCAATTAATAATTATTAATCACCTTTAGATTAATTTAAGAGCTTCGGGTTTCGATTTATAAGTTAAAAGTCATGAAAGGACGCACCCGTCATTTTCAAAATTCCTAAATATCTATTTACTATTTACTTCATCTCTTTAAATTGTCATTTGACCAAAATTGACCAAAACTCTTTCATTTTTCTCTCCAAACCCGGGCAACAAGAGGAAGAAAAGAGAAGAGGAAGAAAGTGTCGCCCCGGCTTCGTTTCTTGGCCGTTTTGCGTGATTTCGGATGCGTTGGAAAGCTCTCGCCGAGACCTTTTTACCCATTCCACTCTTGGAACGTTTCCAACTCTCTAAGGTAAGCCCTAGATTTCTAATTCTCTTAGTATTTCCATGGAAATTGATTCAAGCTTTTGAGTTCTTGGCCAAAACTCTCATCCCCTTCCAATTTTGTTGTTGAATGTTGATGGAAAACTTATCGGGTAACTATTACTTGACTTTCCCTTAACCCTAAAACCGAGTTTCAGTCGAAGCCCTTCCCGTTTGAAATTTACCTTTTGGGGTTTGATTATGGGTTAATTATTATTGAAATAATGTTTATTGTAATTCAATTCGGGAAATGGCATAATGTTCAAAAACCCTAATTATCGATACCCATTGAAATCGGGAATATCGAATTTGTTTGAAACCAACTCGAAACACCTCTAAAGTACCTAAAAGCCGGAAAACCAAACCCGAGACCCACTTTTCATGGGGGGCCCGAGAGCCTCATAGTGGGGTTTATGAGGTTGTTTGTTGTTTTGAGCTTTTAGATGTTAATTGATCGATGTATGTTTATTTATTAATTGTTAGATGTAATTAATTGTAGGTGTTTCGGATCGTTGTTTGATTGTGCTTTCGGAAACTTGGAGCAAAGCTATTTTTTTTGGCTAAGGTGAGAATAGTTAGGATCTAAAGTAACTATAGAAAGCAAATAAGTATAATGATTTGTAGAATTGGAAACTAAGACTAGAATTCAAATCTAAGAATAGAGGGAAGTGAGTTAGTGCCCTTAGGATTAGGAGTTAATCCTTAAAGTGAGAACTTAGGAGTTCTCGAGGAAAGCATTGAATCTTAGAAATTTCTAAGTTAGATTCGTTTCGAAGCTTAGGTTGGATCATTGGAAGTTAAAAGATCCAAACTTTTATATAGAACGATTAATAGAACCTCGGATTATATTGGAAGTTTAGAATCCTGGAAGGTATAGGTTAATCGTTTAAGATAGGATTTACTTGTATTAATGTAGCGGAGTTCGATTTACATAACGTTCATCCGAGATTCCTATCTATTTTACTTTATGTCTTTTACTTTATGCCCCTCTACTTTATGCTTGCATCGACTACTTTAATTCCGCACTTTACTTATTTACTTTTACAAGGATATGCAGGCATGCATATCATATTGCACCATAACATTTTCGCATCATTCATTGAAAAAGAAATGAAGGGGCGAATGTTGGAGCCTACGGGTAGTGTCCGCATCACCTTCAGAGAAAAAGAAACGAAAGTGAGAAAGAAAGGAAGGGAGAATGATGAACCCTACGGGAAGTTCACATCACCTTCAGAAAAAGAAAAGAAAGTGAAAAAGAAAAAGAAAAGAAAGTGAAAAAGAAAAAGAAAAGAAGGGAAAATGATGAATCCTACAGGAAGTTCACATCACCTTCGGAGAAAAGAAAAGAAAGTGAAAGAAAAGGAGTTGAATGGTATCCTACGGGATGTACGCATTACTTCTTCATGCATAGGGGGTTGAATGGTATCCTACGGGATGTACGCATTACTTCCTCATGCATGAGGTTGAATGGGTATCCTACGGGATGTACCTATTATCTTCATTCAAGTACATAGGGAAAATGCGAAATCCTACGGGATGTCCTCATGCATTCATGCGTATGATCGATGAATTAAAGAATCGAGATGTTTTATTTTATGCAAAGTATATTTACTTTTCTTATTTATGTCGTAACAAGTAATTGGATGAGAATTAGACTACGTGTGTTAGTAGTATCATCCTTTGGATATTATAGAATGGAATTACTTAATGTTTGGAGAAATTTAGGATTGATTGTGTCAGATTGATTGGACACAAATCGGAATACGGGTTTGAGGTCTAACCTTACTTTTTTTGCTTATTATTCTCACTGGGCTTAAGTTGTTAGCTCATGATATTACAACATTTCAAGTGTTCGGGTCATGAGAGGGGAGCTGGTGTGGCTTGATCGAGATGATGATGATGCTGAGATGGATTAGTTGTCATTTAAAAGTTTCGGAACTTGCCTTATCTTATTTTGTTTTGTTTTCGGTCTTTGAGATGTAAAATTTGTTATAAGCTCTTAAGAGCTTTTTTTTTTTTTTTTTGATAGAAAGATGAACTTTCATTGATCAAATAAGAATAAAAACAAAATACAAGAGGATGAGAAATCCTCCGATGAAACAAAAGTAAAAAAAAATTACATAAAAGAATTCCATTTATTGAACATGGAATGTGTAGGAAAATCAAAATCTATACTATTTACAAATTTGGCCCAACTAAAAGTTATCAAAATCTATACTCTTAAGAGCTTTTCATTTCACTTTTATTATTATAACCTCTTTGAACTCCTGATAGGAACTTGAGTTCCTTGTGTTTTTAGATTTCGGATTTTAGATTGTAAACAGGTTATGGATAGTCCGAGTTTTAAACATATCCATGCCAAATTTTTATTAAATTTAAAGTCTTCCGCTGTCAATCTGATTTTAAATTATTTAAAAGTGTCGGGTCGTCACAGTTGGTCGGAAGACTCGTATACTTATCTCATACTAGACCAAACATTGCTTATGTCGTTGGGGTAGTGAGCCAATTCATACATGATCCCAAGGAGATACATCTCCAAGATGTAATAGGATTCTTCATTATCTAAAAGGAATTATGTGAAGTGACTTTTTATTTAAAAGGGATAATTAACTAACTCATGAAGCCTATACTGACGCAGATGACAGGTTCTATTGATGACATAAGATCAACAAGTGGCTATTGCACCTTCCATGGAGAGAACCTTATCAGCTGGAGAAATAAAAAACAAAATGTGATGGCTAGATCGAGCACTGAAGCTGAATTTCGAGCAATGGCCCAAAGAATGTATGAACTTCTATGATTAAGCATTTTTTTTACAAGAACACCTCAAGAGGCCATTTCATTAATATAATTTAAGAGAAAGAGAAAAAACAATACAATAAAGTGGCATAACAAACCAAAAGCAACAAAAACATGGTATGCGTATACCGCATACCCCACTAACCCATTACCCCACACCGCCACCTAATTATAAGTATGCGGGCCAACAACTATTTATAATTAAACCTAAGGGTAATTACAAAAAGATTTCGAAGTTGACACCCAAAAGGATATATTTACATGGGCCAACTCCCAAACATAATCCCAAGATCTCAATTCCACCCTAAAGATCCTTCTATTCCTTTCAAGCCAAACACCCCATGTTATGGGAACCTGCTATCCAGAGACATTTTCCCTCGTCTTTGAAAGGAGTGGATAAAAGTAGATCCTCCAACGTTTGGCGAAAAGATTCGTTAACCACCCAAGTTATCCCAAAAGTCTGGAAAAACTTTTGCCAAATTTGCCTTGAGAATTTACATTTCCATATGATATGGTTAAGATTGTCTGAATCGTGATTGCATAAACTACACCAACGGGGATTGTGGGTGTAGGAACAAGATCGCTGAAGGAACTCAAAAGTGTTAATTTTACCTTGTGCAACCGACCAGATAAAAAACCAGACTTTCTTCGGGATGTTCACCTTCCATAATTTTGAGAAGAAAAGGGTGGATGGCCTCAAGGAAGGTGCAAGACTAAACTCAAAAAATGATTTGCATGAAAAAATATTGGAAGAGTTTAAATGACCATAACCTAATATCACAAGAACCCTCTCACTTAAACACCCACGAGACTTGAGATGATGGAAGATAATTCTGTCAACTCCATATCCCGGATTAGTCTTCGAACATGGAAATCGGTGTTCACTCTTAAACCCACATTTTGAATAAAGGCTGAAATTGGTGCGTTTTTTCAAGAGTTAAGGAATATAACAAAGGGTATAGGTCTTGAAAAGCAATTTCCCCAAGCCAAGCATCCTCCCAAAAGCGTATCCGTTTTCCATCTCCAACCCTCCACTTTACACAGTTAAGGAAGAGAGGGTAGCATTTGGATATCACCTTCCATGGATTACTAGCAGTGTCGTATCCATTTGACTGACAACCATATTTACTCACTATCACTTTGTGCCATAGACTAAGAGGTTCAATAGGGAATCTCCACGACCATTTTACTAGGAGAGCTAGATTCCTTTTGTTCAAGTTTCCAATTTCGAGTCCACCCTCACTCAAAGCACTTGAAACTTGCTTCCAATTGACAAGGTGAGCCCCTTTTCCCTCACCAGATCCCTCCCATAGAAACTTTCTCATTAACCTCCCCATAGGAAGTTTCTATGGATAACTATTAAACTAGAAGACTTGAAAATCCCCTGAAAACCCATGAAAACCAACAATGAAGTTGTACTGTGACAACAAATCTATCATTAGTATTGTTTACAACCCGGTCCAACATGATAGAACAAAACAAACAGAGGTGGACAGACATTTCATAAAGAAAAAATTGGAAAGCGGACTCATTTGCACTCCATTCCTCCCAACAAATAATCAAATTGCTGACATGCTAACAAAAGGTTGACAAGTATACACTTTCAAAACTTCGTTGACAAGCTGGGAATGGAGAGTATCTGCTCACCAGATTGAGGGGAGTGTTAGAATAATAGAGTCTTTGTATTTAATTGTATTAAAGACAAAACTAGCCGTTAGTCGATTATATGGTTGTCAATAGTAGTCAATTCCTTGAATAGTAATTTCCTTTAACTCCCAGTAATTACTAATTAGCTTCCCTAATTTTAGGAGATTACACATTCTTTATTCTTTTCTTTCCTTTCTCCATGTAACCCTTTATTTAAAGCCCTGTTATTACATTAACAAAATCACTTTAGAAAAGGAAATAAAGGATCTCTTTGACAAAAACCACAGGAAGCTTTGACAAAACCCTTGGGATTTTCGTTTACGAAGATTGAGAAATTTGTTGTTTCTAAACAACCCGAAATTCAATTCCTCCATTTTATTCCAAAACCTTTAGAATGGAAAGCAATATCTAAGAAACCGCATTCCAGATAATCAAAAGCCTTCTCAAAGTTAATCTTAAAAACAAGACTCTCCTTTTTCTTACTATTGTATTCCTCAATAGCTTCATTTGCAATTAGAATAGGATCCAGAACTTACCTACCAAGCACAAAAGCAGATTGACTCTTAGCAATAGTGAAGCCCATAACAGATTTGAGAGGAGAAGCTAAAACCTTAGCAATGACCTTATATAGGCTCGTAACTAGAGAGAGGCCAAAAATCAGAAAGAGGAGCAGCACTAGGTTTTTTTTGGGAATAAGAATGCAAGACTTCAACCCCAAAAATAAGAATCATTTCAAAATAACACAATGTATATTATCAAAAAAATAACACAATGAAAACCAACGAGGAGACAGTGAGCATTCGACCTTCTCAAGGCCAAAGCACAAAGAACAATTGGAAAGGACCAAAAAATGACCAGAAATACAATTACAAAGAAAAAAAATCCAAGATATGCCTAAGATAGCTGGATGTGGAAGGAAAGGATTCAAAAACTTCACAGTTTTAGTTTTATTTTCCACTTGAAGGACATAATTTATGAAATTTTAAGATATTTTTCTATGATATACAATTTACTTCCAGTAGGATTTCACCTCCGACTTTTCTCCCTAGAATTGTATGAATAGTTAGTAACTCTTTTTTTGAGAAAATACTCATGTCTTTCTTATATAGAATATCAATGAAAGAACCAAATGAAAATCCACAAATAACCTGAAGCAACATGAGAATACGCTCAAGACCATAAGTGATTTCAACAGAGATGGGCAACAATTGTTGACTTCCCGCCTGGAAAATAGAAAAAGTGAGATCACATAAAAAGGAGATAAGAGACATTATTGAGTTAATTGCAGTGAATTTTAAAATCTTAATAACTGTAACTCCCTCCAGAAAAGGAAACAATAATCAATAACATGATAGCCACTTTACACAGAAAGATAAATATAGTTCTCAATTGATGTGTCAGTCAGTTACTAAACTACTTTCCTCAAGGTTTTCATTGCATACCATGTTCATATAGGAGATCTTTTTACTTGAATTCCCCTGATAATAATAATCAAAAATATATATCCATTCCGGGATACCTGTTGAAAATAAGTGAATTGTGTAATCTCCATCCCATCCATCCAGATTTCCCATCCCAACCCCCACGCACCAAGTACCTGATAATAGAAACCAAAATGAAAAAATAAATTCAATTACCAATCCATAATAATGTATACTTCTATTGGTAAAAAAAGATCCATCAAGATTTGAAAAATACAACTGAAAATTATACTCAACCTACTATTTCCTAATCTCTTTATTCAAATTTTTTTTAAAAGAAATTGTCTCAAATAGCATATTTATGCATAATTACTGAGAAGTTTTTAAAAATTACCCAAATAGCATAATTTTAGTTCAATATTATATTGAATAATTTGTTATTTTCATTGTTATTTTCAATGAATTTATTGATTTTTTTTGCCTTTTTTAGTTCATTATAATATTGAACTAGTTCAATGAACTATTTAGTTATTTTTCAGTATTATTTCCAATGAATTTGTTGGTTTATTTCGTTTTTTAGTTCAATATAATATTGAACTATAATTATGCTTTTAGTTCAATATGAGTCTTTGGGTAGCGGGCATGTGTGCAATTGCTTGGGGTATATGGTTGGAAAGGAATAGGACGATTTTTATGGAGGAGACGAGATCTTGGGATTATGTTTGGGAGTTGGCTCATGTACATGCATCTTTCTGGGTGTCAACTACCAAAGTCATTTGTAATTACACTTTTGGGTTAATTATTAATAGTTGGCCCGCATACTTGTAAGTAGGTGGCAGTGTGGGCTAGTTGGGGTGATGATTGGCTTGGGAAAGTTTCTTTTCAAGACCTTTATCCATTGTTGTACTCGCTAACCCTTGCCAAAAATACACCAATCTCATCTTTCTGACGAGAGAAATCCACCTGAATGGCTTCATGGGGATCTGGGGCAATCATCAAATCTCTTCCCTGATCTGACACATTCATTTCACCTAGAGTACTGTGGAACAAGTCTTCAATCTCTTGTCTTCCAATTCTTCAAAGGGACTAGAGTTATAGGAATCTGAGTCTTTGCAAAGGTTACTTTCTAAATTAGTGGTATGATTGACTTATCTATATTTGAAAACACCTTGGACTTGGCCTTTTCAGAAAGAGAACCTTTAACAGACTGTCCCTTTCTTCCTTTTTTCCCCGAACTAGAACCTTTCCTTTTTTCAACTTTCCTCCACACTTCCTCATATTTACTTTTCTGAATAGGGCTGCTTTCCCTCTTATTTAAAAGGCTAGGTTCACTTTCCAAAGTCTCTATAGCAGCCAGCAGGGAGACTTTTAAAAAGTTCTTCTTCAGACTTATTTAAATAGTAAATATTATCTCCAAAACTTTTTCCTCCATCACTTCAAGGGACAAATCATTCCTTTTTTCCTGGCATAAAGCTTCTAGAACAGAGGATTTGTCATTCCCAACGGTAGTCTCTCAAAACAGTTCTGAATTGGGAATGTGAACAGAGAATTAATAGGCTGGAACAGCTACTTTTGCTTTAACTTTTGGCATGACAGAGAGTTTGGTTGTACTTGATTTGACAAAAGGGCTTTTGAGCTAGAAGAACCAAGAGACTTCCTCAAGTCTCTTTGTATATCCATTGGGTAAACACCTCCACATCCTCCTCCTCCGATGACCTGAGCTGCTGGATTCTGGGGCCTAACACCATGGATCTCCGGCGAGCATCTCTCCAACCATTTCCAGTCTTGGTTGGCTACCACAGTGGCCCAAAAACACACCCCGTCTGAGTTTTTAACCTCTATTTCAGCTGGGATAAAACCACATTGATTTCTTTTAACTTGCATCAAGACTTCAAAGCAACCTATTTTATTGATGGTGTTTTTGGAGCATTTAATATAACCACCACGAGAGTCATCAATAGCTTTAAACACTTCATTCCCCCAATAAATGAGAGGAATATTACGGATTTTGATCCAACCACCATAGGAGGGTAATAAATCCATTCTATCATGTTTACTCCTTTCCCAAAATTCTAACAACATATTGAGGGCATCTCTAATCCATACTACCATTTGAGGCTCCAATATTGCATACCGATTATACCTGTTTCTCTCTCTCAGGAGAGCTTTTCCTTTCTTGATCGATTTGTCAGGGTCGATGAAGAAAAACTTGTTATCAATCTTACATCTACTCTCAACCGAGAAAGCCATTGAATCTGACTTAGGATAACTAGGAAAGAAACTCGAACATGTTTGACATGGGAAAGAATAAAAAGGCTGAAAAAAAACTTGACTTTTCAAATACTAAAGGTTCCTTCATTATCAAGAATTGAGTGGAATTCAATAAGTTTTTTTTAGATGAATTCACAACAATTGTATTAATAAAAAAGAATGTCCAGGAGGTTTTTTAAATAAGAAACGATTTCATTAAAAAAATGAAATGTACAAAAACCCTCAAACGATTACAAAAAACTAGACCAATTGAGGGCAATTTGGGACGGTTTGTAATTACAAAACTCCTTTACAAAAGCGCTCCAAAGAGAAGCAAACCACACCACCTTATCCCAAAGATTAAGCACATAAGAATGAATAAAATCAGAATGGAACAGCCGGCTATTACGTTCCCACCACACGAGCCAAACAGTAGCACGAACAGCATTACACCAGATAATATGAGCCTTTTTGTTAAACTTCTTACCACACAGTAAACCGTGGACAGCCACCGACACGGAGTGATGGAGAGGCCCATGCACGTTGAAAGTCCCAAAAAGCTTGTTCCACAACTTCATAGTAAAGGGGCAGTGCAAAAAAACATGATTCGTGCTTTCACTATCAGCAAAGCATAAGGAGCAAACATTCGGGGAGAGAGCCAAAGAGGGAAACCTTCTCTGAAGCTTATCATAAGAATGTCCAGGAGGTTAAAAGGACCTCCAAAAGAACTTACAAGGAGTTCCAAGGTAAGTACAAAAAAGAAAAAGTTAAACAAAATTTAATTGCGCATTATTTTTTGACCAAAGATAAATGAACTACAAAAAGCGATCCCAAAGATGATAATGATCACGAGCCAAATTGTTGAAAATGCGGTTGTTCCTCTCGATCCAAAATCACCAAAAAAAAAAAGTCGCCACAACAAGATGCTAACTCTTCCGATTTCTTCTTGATCCAAAAAGGGAAATGGAAAAGAGAGAGCAGATATCCTAGAAAGATCATTTAACTTGGAAGAAATCAAAAGTGCGGTATTTTTGGAATTGTGTTGTGGTGGATCGTCTTTTGTACTACATTTATTTAGTTAAAAAAAATATTGAACATTTACATTTCGGTTTATCCTTTTCAGCCATGTATTTACCTTGGGAATCTTTCTTGTCTTTGTGACTCGTGTAAAGAGGATTGCTCAACCTCTTGTACATATTTTACTTTATTAAGAATATTGTTGTGAATTTATCTAAAAATTTGAGGAACTTGTATGTTTGAAAAGTAGTGTTAATAAGGCACTCGCCTATAGCGATAGGCAAGGCGACTTTGGTGCACCTTAAATATAGTATAGCTGAGGCGAGGCGATTCACTCTGGCGAGCGCCTTTGTCGCCATTTTTGTGGTTTTTTATGCTTCTTGTGCCTTTTCGTGCACCTTTCTGAATACCTTGGGGCTTTTTCTTTTTCTATTTTAAGGAATTGTAATCGGGGAAATGGAAATATATAGTTTGACATGACTTTACTTTTAAACAATATAAAAAAACCAGTTCTCGTTTCCTTAATTTTTTATTATTTTATTTTTATGTTTATGTGCGCCTTGCTTCACTTAGGCAACGTTGTCGCCTCTCACCTCAAAGGACTTGTCGCCTTGAAGTGTGTCTTACGGTTTGAAAATGCTATGAAAAGATGTTATATTTTTATTTTATTTTAGAAGAATTCACTAACAATTATATTAAAAGAAAAGAAAGTATAAGAGGTTAAGAACACCTCCAAAAGAGATTACAAAAAGGAGTTCCAAGGTAAGTACAAAGAAGAAAAAGTTACACCAAAGTTCAAATGTGCAATATTTTTTGACCAAAGATAATGAAATACAAAAAACGATCCCAAAGCTCATGATGATCACGAGACATATAGGAAAAATACGAGAAGTACGAGAATTTACATCCTGAACCAAAAAAAAAGGTAGGACAAGATAGGAAAAATTTACCGGGCTCTCCCAATTGTCCTCTACAAATCGTATGTCATGAGCAGCAACATCGATACCTGTAAAGAATATAAGTAAGAAATATTAAAGTCTATATGCATATGACATTTATTCATTTAAGCTCATATGCATATAGTTCTAAAGATTAAAAAATGGAAAATATTCAAACTTCCTACCACCTGCTAGGTGCTGGCTGCCCCACTCCCCAAAAAAAGAAACACACTACATGAATTATATCTGGTCCCTTCATTTTACTAATGACTGCAAATGGGCCCCTAATAGCCTAAAGCTTGGATACCCCTTTAAGGTGGTGAGGTTATTCCCTCGTTTTGAATTTAATGACCAAAGTCTGCCCTTTTTGAAGCCACAGCATTCCCGAAATGAAATTGATCTCCCTAATTCCAACGGTAAGAAATCCTCAAAGAAATTTCATAATATTCTCTCAATAGACTTAGCCACATTACCTTGGATTCTAAAAACAAATATAAATAGCATGGAGGCCAAAGAGAACAGCTTGCAGCAGTCAATGAAATCATTTTAATAATTTTTCAACAAGCCCTTCACATATAGGCTAGGACTATGCTTTGATTAAGATCCAAGACTTAAATTATATATTTCAGGATGAAGAGAACAGGAAAATCTTGGGATTTAAACTAATAGGTTGTGTGGTCTAATAGCATTTTATTTACCATCGATCATAAACCCAGTTAATTGTTCAAATTATTTCTTTACATTTGTTTTAAATTGATGGACATCACATAACATAAGAAAATATGTAGATGACTGGAATCTAAAAATAATTATGTATTAGCATTCGCAATAACTACATATCTTCTTTACTAAATGACTGGACGTTCATTGTAAATGGCAAGAAATAAAGCCTACATCCGACCTAATGCAGAGAGACTGCGGATGAAAAGGTCCTGTGAATTTCCAGGATCAGGCTTCAAAATCACCTGAGCCCACATACAACATAACAAGACAATTCAAGTAAAAAAGGCAAAAAAAAAAAAAAAAAAAAAAAAAAAACAAGTATTGATGGAGAGCTTAATAAACCATTGGATAACATCACACTTGTATATCACCTGAAATTGAGTGTGACGTTGGAGTCTGTTTGGGTTTTCCCCATAGCGACTATCATCTGGCCGTATGCTAGGCTCCACATATCTTCCATCAAAAAATTCCACATTCACAATTAAAAATTTTAAATTTCAACGATCACTAAAGGTTTTATTATTTTTATCGATACAACAATTACAAATGTATGGTGGCAAATCATTGACAATTTGGCAACACGTAAATTAGCCAATTAAATGATAATTGTAGGCTCAAGGTACTATCGAGATCAGAATCCCTATTTGTGCAAGTTGATAACGAGAAGACACAAAAGGGAATATGAAGGGTACAAAAGAGGGATGATGAAAAATAACCCCCAACCAGGTCAAAGCAAAAAAGACAAACTTACAAGGGCTCAGTTGTTAGTAATAAGAAAAAGAGAGAGATTACAAAAAAAAAAAGTTTAGAGATAAGTCCCAGAAAGACGCATTAACATGGGCCACCTCCCAAACAAAATCAAAAGAGACTTCCACACCCCTAAACAATGCTCAATTCTTTTTTTAAGAAGAATTCACAACAATTATATTAAAAGTAAAAATATACGAGAGGTAGAGATAACCTCTAAATAAAAGTTAGAAAGACAAGAAAGAGTTCCAAGGTTCCAAGGTAAATACATGGACGAATCAGATAAACCAAAATCTAAGTGAACAATGTTATATTTTCAATTCTTTTCAACCCACACATTCCACAAAATAGCGAAAAAGGCAGCTTGCCACAACTAGTCTTCCTTTTCCTTTAATTTCTCAATATTAGTAACAAAACAATTTTAAAGTATATCACCAGACATCTTAATACTTTTCAAACAAAAATATTTTTCCAAAATCTATAATTATAAGGCATTTCATTAAAAACAATACTTCTATAAAATTTCAAAACTCACTCTAAAACATCACCAATATCCCTAAGCACCCTACACAAAAGGCCAGTAGTCTCAAAATGTCCAAAAACCATCAAACTCAAAAGGCATATAAAACATTAACTTCCTTGCAAAATAATAATACTGTGATCTTTCATAAAAGTAAGGGCGAGTTTGAGAGAAAAGTTAAGTTGTATTATTCACATACATGAGATATATATACACAGTTACATGGAGGCCTTGTAAAGTCATAAGAAATAGAATTACAATAAAGGGCATATTAATAATACTAATAAACATATTATAACAAATACAAAAGCAAATGATCCAAGGAAAATAAAAGAGACACCAAGATAATGCAAAACAAGGCTTCTTTTGAGTAAGATAAGTGTACAAGCATACTTACGCAACATTCCAAGGTTCTGGACCAAGAACCCTTAAAAATGTCAGAGGATTCATAGTCCCAGCACCAACCTGATTAACATAACAGACAACCTACATGAGATAATTGGCACAATACATTGTTTGTATTTTAATAACATAATTGGCACAATACATTATTGTTTTTTCCTGATATAAGGCACAATATGACTTTATAAGGAGTTAGGCAAGCAAAACCCCGGGGGGATAGACTTGACAATGAATATTACCTCTGTATTGCTGCATTGCATCACAGCACATCCAACAGAAGCCCAGTATTCCTGAAATACTAATAACCATCAAAAGAATTGCTCAATGTGAGGAAGATATCAACTATCTTGAAAACTTCAAAATCCGTGTTTTTTTTTTTTGGGTGGGGGGGAGTTATCTTTAAATATAAATTCCCAACTGAAACTCGATCAAAAGATGTGTCAAATAATCCAACTGCAACAATGTCATGGTAAACCAAAGATCGAGGACCTAAATATTTTAAGGGCAATTACTAAAATAGCATATTATTACACACTAATTACTGACACGTAGACCTTTTTAAAAACTCATATAGTTGTTCTTAAAAAAGGCAAAAAAAAAAAAATCATTGAAAAATAACAAAATACTTCAACTGCTATTAGAGTAATTTTCTACATTTCAATAATTAATATACAGAAATATGCTATTTGAGACAATTTCTTAATATTTTACACATGAGATAACTAAACATATTAAAAAACATAAAGTATACGAAAACAAATTGGACGTAATGCTTTTTTTTTTAATAAAGCACCTCAAAAGGCCATTTCATTAAAATAATGAAAGAGAAAAAGAAAATACAATAATGAAAAGCGATAATGTGGCAAAATAAAACAAAAGCCAAAAAACAATCTATACCGTATCCCCCACAGAATCATCACCCCGCACCGCCATGCGGGCCAACTATTTATAATTAAACCTAAAGGGTAATTACAAAAAAGTTTTGAGGTTGACACCCAAAGGGATGCATTTACATACACCAACTCCCAAATATAGTCCATGATCTACTTTCCTCCCTAAAGATCCTTCTATTCCTTTCCAACCAAATGCCCCATGTTATAGCACAAAATCCCGCTATCCAAAGGCCTTTCCCTCTATCTTTGAACGATGGAAATAAAAGTAACTCCTCCAAAGTTTGACGGAAAGAGTCATTAGCCACCCATGCTATCCGGAACGTTTGGAAAAAAATTTGCCATATTTGCTTTGAAAATTTATACTTCCACATGATATGGTTTAGGTCCTCTGAATCATAATTACATAAACTACACCAATGTGGGTTAAGAGTGTATGAGGCAGATCGCTGAAGAAACTCAAGCGTGTTGATTTTACCTAGTGCCACTAACTAGATAAAGAACCTAACTTTCTTCGGGATCTTCATCATCCATAATTTTGAAAAGAAAAGAGTGGGTGGATTCACAGCAAGTGATTAATTAAATTCAAAAAAGGATTTACATGAAAAAATGTTAGAAGAGTTTAGAGACCAGATTCTAGTGTCACATAAACCATCTCTCACTGACAGCCTCTCAAGACTTGAACTAATAGAGGATAATTTTATCATTTCCCTATTCTGGATTAGTCTTTGAAAATGGAAATCAATATTCACTCATGTTCCCTCATTTTAGATAAAAGTCGAAATTGGTGCATTTTTGGCAAGGGTTAAAGAGTACAACAGGGGATATAGATCCTGTAAAGCAACTTCCCCGTGCAAAGCATCCTCCCAAAAGTGTATTCGTTGACCATCTCCAACCTTCCACCTAACATAGTTAAGGAAAAGAGGGTAGCATTTGGATATCGTCTTCCAAGGATTCCTAGCAATGGCTCTAATCATTACATTTGTGTCCCATCCATTTGGATACCAACCATATTTACTACCTATCACTTTGTGCCATAGACTAAGAGGTTCTCTAGGAAATCTCCATAACCATTTCACAAGTAAGGCCACGTTTCTTTTGTCAAGATTTCCTATGCCTAATCCTCCCTCATTCATTGAATATGAAACTTGTTTCCAGTTGACAAGGTGAACCCCCTTTCCTTCCCCAGACCCCTCCCATAGAAAGCTCCTCATAATCCTCTCCAAATCTTCCCCAATTGTGCGTAATGCATGAATCATGGAGATAGAGACTAAGATAATTGAATTTTAGTAACTAAACCATCCTCTAGATATCACCCTTTAACACGGAGTCATGGATACTTCTCAGCAAGCGTGACTATTTACTACATGAGTTCAGTCAAGAGTGAAAAAAGAAAAAACAATAACTTAGCTGTGGTAGGCAAGAAGTCATAGACTAAAATGGGAATTGTCTGATTAAAATCCATTACAAATTACTGCACCACCATAAAAAGGCTAAAACTAAAGTTCATCTTCCTATCCAAAAAAATAATAAAAAGGCTAAAAAAATATTTGTCTCTCGAGGACAGGACTAAACTAACATCATTAAAATTGTCTGTTGTCCAAGTTTTAATTTTGCATTACCTCAATCCAAGTGGTGCCTTCGATGTCTGTTACTAGACTACTTATCCTAATTTAAATCCCTACAAGATAAACGAAGATGATTTTAAAAAATTATGAGGAACTGCTTTTCGAAGGTGACAAGCAATGAGGAATGTCCTCACTTGATTAATTGGAAGTGTGTCTCTTTCTTTCCCTATCTTCAAAAGTCCTATCATTAGAGTTTATGTGTCTAAATGGATTTTCTTGTTCAAAGAATTTTGTGATTATTCACTTCTTTTGATTACTTCCAATTTCTTTTCATTTTTTGTAAAATCTCTCAGCTTTTGGAGATGGGAAGATAACTAGTCATTCCCTTCAATAATGAGAACTGAGAAACAATGATAATAATGCCAGTTGAAATCTAAATCAAATGAAACAGTCAACATTTACTGTTTACTGAAAAGAGAAATTGTCAAAACGAAGAGCCTCTAATGAACATTATCATAACCCGTATTAAATATGTTAAATCACCAATTGAACCAAAAGCTTAAGCCAATGGTTGAAGGTAAATTTAATCATATATCTCAACACTCCCCCTCACATGTGGGCTTGGATATTTGCACAAGACCCAAACATGTGGAATATTTAAATGGGAGGAAATTAGAGCAAATGACATAATGGAGGTTTGATCCCAGGACCTCCTGCTCTGATACCATATTAAATATGTTAAATCACCGATTGAACCAAAAGCTTAAGCCAATGGTTGAAGGTAAATTTAATCATATATCTCAACAACCCGACTTCGGAAAAAAAAAGTGTTTATAATGAGCTTTCTTTCGCAAATCATGACCCAAAAATCATTCTTTTAGTAAAGCTGTAAGGAACAAACAAATTCAACTTCAATAACGAAATTGAACACTAAGAAACAACTGAATTTAAAAATGCTGAATTTCTCCTCTCCTACCCTAAATAATTAGAAAAAGGAAGACTTAATATCCCTCAACCTCAAAAGAATCCATAAACTTGGGAGTACATTTAATTTTTTACCAGGAAAGTAAAGAAAGAAAAAAGAAAAAAATGGGCATTTAAATAGAGCAGAGAGGAAAGGAAAGAAGGACCTGTAGGCGCTGAATGGCTTGCTGAAAAGTAAGAACAGAAGAAGAGTCGTGAGAATCAGTGACGGAAAGCTGTGGAGTTGTTGTAGAAGAAGTAGTAATGGCAGAAGAAGAAAGAGAGAATGGGCGGCCATGACGGAACTTGAAGAATCTGTCAGTAAGTGGTTTTCGTGTACGGATGAGAGAGAGGTTATAAGAATGGTGTTTGAGAACGGAGGTAAACGTAAATAAGGGATGACTAAGGACAGCCATTGTTGCAACCTCTGGTCTTCTTTTTGCTAAGACTGCCTTAGCCGCTTGGAGATTTTTAACAATGGATTTCTTTCTTCTTTTCTTTTCTTTACTTTCCTTTTTTTCCCATAAAAAAATTTAAATAAACGTTTTCTTTTTTTTTCTTTTTTCTTTTTTTTTATATATAGAAAAAATAGCAAGATTTTAGGTTTTTGTATCATAATATAGCAATCATTCTGATTTTATTTAATAATAGCCAAAAGATACTCTCCAACACAAGCTAAGATACGATTTTACTCTCCTCGATTAAAGCAGTAAAAGAAGCCCCCATCAAGTAAAAAACGACTGACATATACAATACCTACAGTCTGCATTACCCTTTTCCCAGACGGTGACTTAACAAAATGGCCTTCATTCGCACGATTAGGGTCTAATTTTGCACATTTTTTTTAGTGATCATCACAAATTTTCCCTCCATTTTGATTTCATTTTCAGAAACTAGCTTTTTGAATATTTATTCTTTCATCTTTAACATTCTCTCTATTTGTTTTTTACATGCAAGCTTTGTCGGTTTTTTTCTCTCTGAAACCGAAGTCATGTTTGTGTTATTAATTGATGTTAAACACGCTGGTACATTTGACAAAACGAAGGAATATGTTGGCTATTTAATGGAGCTTATGGATCCTACTGATGTTTGTGATTTGGTTTCAGTCAAGGGTATGTTGAACTCAAGTTCCAACTCGAATGTCACGTCAACGTGTCACAAATGTACATTGACATGTTTTCTAATTGTAATGTACACAAGTACATCCCTTTGGCCAATGAAGATGACTTCGGATTCCTTTTGTCAATGATGAAAGTAGATCATATTTTGTGCTCTGTTATTGTTGATATTGAATACGTTGATGTGGAGGGAGAAGAGTTGACTGATGTTTTTTATGGAAGTATTTCACATGAGGATGACGGAGACATGGATGGACAGGAAACAAAAGACATCTTGCTTATAAAGACTGTCAATACAACACACCATGTACGAAACACACGAACTGCAGACATCGGCTTCTTTTTTTAGTTCATTTTAACTGTCACGTCAATACAAGTTCAATGCAATAAACCGTTCTTCAATTTGAGCCCCGAGTAAAAAGTTATAGTCTAAATACCGGTTATGCCCTTATTCTTTATCCTTGATTTCAAGGGTATTTTAATCTTTTATAAGTCAACCTAACACCTTAAATGGCACAAAACCCTATAAGTTAAAATTAGTTTCAACTTTGACTCTCTCTTAGCTGTTATCGCCGTCACCGTGACTATCCTCGAAAACCGCCATTATTTCTTCATCGTTTTTCAATTGATTCTTAAGGTAAACCATGTTCCTTTGGAATCATTTCGGTTCTTTCAGTTTAGAGACGTTTAATCTATGATTTTCCTCATGTTTCTCGTCTAATTCGAAGTCATTTGCTGGAGATCTCTTTCCTCACTGGAAAATCGCAAGAACCGTCGAGAATACCATGGAAAACACTCACATTCATCGTTTCTTGGGTAACTTTTGTTTAACTCAATTTAGTTTAGATAATCTGTTGTTTTTTAGTTGATTTCAATCAAAATCAAGCTCGTTTCTCACGTTCTTATTCGGATTTTAAAGGTCGCTAGAATCTAGGTTATTCTCGTTGGTTTCTGGATTTTTTCTGCCGCCATTATTTGAGTTTTGAAGCCGTTTTCATTGAGTCTTCATGCCCTCTTGATCCAATGACTTATGCCTCTCATTTTCATTTGTTTTCCATCTCTAGAAACGTCATGAAACGTCGCCATCGCAAAGAGGTAGGCTGCCATTATTTTCTTTCTTTTTTGCGTTCTTGTGTGCATTGCAACCTTGGGGAAGAACCGGTCCAGCTGGTTTTCGTCTCGTTAGCCGGTTCTCGTTAAATTAATATTATTGCAGGTCTTGGGCACTATTATGAGTCTTTTTGGATTTATTTTGAGGTCGTTTACTAGTTCGATTCGAAATTAAGGTAGGTTAAATCCCTACTTAAATATTTAAATTTTATATTTTATAATTAGTTTATTGAATGATTTATTGTAATGATATTATTGGGTCGCCTTGGTAATTAATTTGATGTCATGAATAAAAATTGGACATATTAAACATTAAATACTATAATAGATGCTTGAATGTTTGTTAGTAAAATTTGATGTTTAAATTATTTATCAATGGTAATTAATAACCGTTTAATAAAAGGTTTTATATTATTTATTAATGCTTCGGATAATTTTTAATGACAATTATGACATGATAGACTTAGTTAACTAATAAATGTAAATAATAACTTGATGGTTTTTTCGTTATGGCTCAATAATGTAGATTTCTTTTCTTTTAGTTATTTGTGATATGATTGTTGAGTTGTTTTTAGATATTTCTTCTTGTTGCTATTTTATTATTCGTGCGTTATAATTTGGGAGTTATTTTATGATTAATTGTTGGTTTATAATCATTTGGCCATATTTATTATAGTTGAGATTCTAGATGTGAATAATTCAATTGATTATACTTAGATATGTGATAACCACATTGGATAGTGTAGCATGTATCATAGTGGCCACTATGATTCTATATTATAAAAGTTGAACACTGTGATTATGATATGTATCATAGTGGCCATTGTGATACTATATGATAAAGTTAAACACTGTGATTATGATATATCTAAATAGTTAGGAAGAGCTTGAATGGTTCTGTTCGGATAGGTGATTATCACGATGGATAGTGTGGCACGTATCATAGTGGCTATTATGATACTATATTATAAAGATGAATACTACGGTTATGATTTATCTGAACTGAGTTATGTTATTATTTAATGAAGTTGTAGGCTAAGTATCAAGTTAATTAATGTTGAGGATTGGAAGTAGACGTGTATCCACATTTGTTTTCTGGAGTTGTATTATAATCTTATTTAATTTTTATGTAATGATTTAATAAACTGGCTAAAAACTCACAGTATTTCATGTCCAGCAAACTTTTATTTTTGCAGGTAACTATTTTGGATAGCTGAGCGTATGACAAGGATAGAGCTACACTTGATGGTCTTTAAGATTTGTCTTACTTTTCATTAGTTTTCGAGAGTTAAATTTTTATGGTTTTTAACTTTTAGATGTATTTCAGATTGATTAGCTATTTTATTTTATTTTGTTCATTTCATTTGATTTATTATTTAAACACTGGCGCCACAAATATCTGAACATTGGGTGTATCCTTTACTATGAGATCATCATGTATATGCGCATCTTGTACAACTCCCTGGTCCGCGACGTGACTAACGGAATAATTCGAAAGGGCATCAAAACGTGCCCAATATATAGAGCCAAGGTGATAATGCGACAAAGGGTGAACACAATTTGCCTAATTCGGATGCCCCTCCCCATGCGTTTGAGGGAATGATTGACAATGGTATAATCATCCCGAGTGGGTTAGATAGAATAGAAATCCGTGAATATCGAAAGAGTTTTCTTATGTGGGTAAAGGATATATATTCTAGTAAGAACCTTTTGAAGTTGGCGTTGAAGAATCATTTTCAATTTTATGTAGTGAGGTCAAATATGCATAGAGTGTATATTGTTTGTTTGCACGAATCTTGTCGTGGGAGGTCCGTGTATCTAGATTTAAGAAGACTCATGAATTTTTGGTGCACACATTAAACCATGTGCATACTTGCCCAATTGATTATGCACGTAATTGAAGGGATGATTTACTAAATTAGCGGAATTTTGTTTAGTAAACTTATTAACATTTAATAACGGATCTATTAACATCATGCAATTTGTGATAAAACATGTAGATTCATGCTTATATATTCGAAAATTAAAACCGAACTTACATGGTGAATAATGGAGAATCGGTTGGAGGTTTCTTTACGACTTCAAATCCTCAAGAACACCGGATCTTCACGCTATATCCCGTCGATCAAACGAAATTGATTGTGGGATCGAATTTAGAAAGAAATTGGGAAGAAGAAAAAATATTTTCTTCCCAATACTATGAGAAAATCGGCCAAGGAGAGGAGAAGGGAGGAAGAGAGATTTTTCAATTTCCAAAGAATTGAATTGTGTGATTTATGAATGACCCAACCCTCCTATTTATAGAAAAATAGGAATCCTAATCATATTAGGATTAATCTATAGAGATAAATACAAAAAGAAAAAATATTATCTCTTCTTTTTATCTTGCAATTTCAAAATGCATAGATAAATAAGAGATTATTTTCTTTTCTTTTATTTTATTTATCTTGGGTAAATAAATCTATGTAATTATTTTAGGATATAATTCAAACAATTATCTCCTCCAAAATTACATATGGTGGCCGAAAATAGCATCATAAAATAATAAATAAATATAATTTATTTAATTAATTACTTTGGGCCAATTCCAATTGGGTTCATTAATCCAATTGGGCTTGAAATTCTCTCTTAAATTAATAAGTCCAACTTAATTAATTTATTTATTAATTACCATTTAAATAAAATATTTTATAATATTAATATTTTCTCCCGACTAAACATTATCAAATTTATATTTAATTATTAATTTCCATTTAAATAATTTTCATTATTTAAATAATTAATAATAAATATTATAATTATTAATTTCCATTAAATAAACTCATTATTTAATTAATAATTTTATTGACAATATTTTATTATTAATTAATTAATTTTAATTATTAATTTCCGTTCAAATAAAATTAATTATTTAAACAATTAATAATTGTCAATTAATTTCAAATTATTAATTATCATTTAAATATACTCAATATTTAAATAATTAATAATATCTAATTAATAATATTTCATTATTAATTTTATGTTTAAATAAACTCATTATTTAAACAATTAATAATGTTTATATTAATTACCGCTTAAAATACTCAATATTTAAACAATTAATATTGCCTATTTTAAGTAATTCACTTTACTTAAAATTTCCATTTC
The DNA here is from genome assembly GCA_028015215.1 of Gynostemma pentaphyllum. Taxonomy (NCBI): domain Eukaryota; kingdom Viridiplantae; phylum Streptophyta; class Magnoliopsida; order Cucurbitales; family Cucurbitaceae; genus Gynostemma; species Gynostemma pentaphyllum. Next base: position 24,468,999 of record CM051354.1, read on the forward strand.
TTCTACTTGATTTCGCGACTACGATATTTGGGCTAGCATAGGGACCGATGGACCCATAGATCATGGGCTTAATAATTAGTCAATTAAGTGATTAGCTCATAATCGTAATTACTTATTATCTAACTATGAATAATTCCACTATAGATTCATAGCCGAACTCCCCTCACTATAGATGAGTTATGTCCATTTAGTTTATCATTTATTTATATCGTGATATTATCCTTCACGTGGAACCCTCATAATTACAGGCGGAGGGTAAATTTACCGCTTTGCCCCGTAATTACCGCTTATCCTTGTGTTCCCACCGATTCTCCAATGAACTTTATCTTTAGTCGAACTAGAGATAAGATACTTGTGATCAATAGAAGTCGTGGCGTCACTTGTTCAGTCTCGAATCGGACATCGAGGAGTTTCCTAAAAGTTCCTAAAATGTTTAGGTATCGCACCGATACCGTTAATTTATAGGAAAGTTATGAATTCCATCTCGTGAAAATGAGTTCCCGCTACTTATCTAGTCATGTTCCCAAAACAGAGTGTATTGAGCGTTCTTACGGACGCTTCTCAACTATGTGAATCAAAGAACATAACTCCACAAATAGGGGTCCGCATTTCACTCAGGGATTGAGATCTATCACGGTTGATAAACTTAGTTTGATATTCGATTATTTCTCGTAAGCGGTACTAATGAGAAATTTGATCGAACATCGTGGTCCTGTCTTATACAATCAACATTGCATATGAACTCCATTTCATGTCTCCCCTGAATGATCGGATTAGATCATTTGTCTATAAACAAAATGCGAAGCTATCAACGGTGTTACCGGGATAAGGTTCCCAAACGTTATCCATTTCTCGTAGACACTTTTAAGTTACTCATCTCGACTTTAATCCTCTTGTATGACTCACATACTAAGTCGTGATTTCATAAGAGTAACTTAGGGTTTACTATTTGAATGTTTTGATATTTATATATTTCCATATATTCCTAATATCGTCAATTGAATCAATCTAGATTATATAAAGAACTTATGTTTATTTATTTAATTTATTCGAAATAAATTATTATATTTAAATAATTACAAGTTCTAGGACACCATTCCTAACAGTAATGATCATAGGCAATCTTCTGCGGTTATAATTGCTGAATACATAAAACAGTTGTAACCCCCGTGCGTGGTCATGTGATGAAGCCGTACGACCTTATTGAGGTGATGCATGTGAATCATGGCATTTTCATTAGTTACCCAAAGACGCAATCCGCAAAGGAGATTGTTGTGAATTAGATATGTGGCAGTCCTTAAGCTTCTTACCATAACTTAACTAGGTTTTGCCATAATGTGATGGAGAAGAACCGAGGTAATCCTTTTTTTATGTCAATTGGCCAGGTAATGTACTTGCACGATGTTACGCACACAACGTATGTAATGTACGTTACTTCATATAACTGTTGGGATTTATGCCCTAGAATTTGTAATTTGTAATAGAATATTTTATAAATGAATAAAAGTATTATTTTAGTGCATTTTCTGCAATTTATTGAATGTCGATATTCTATAAATATTCAAACTATAAGGAAAATTCTAGAGTTACTAATACTGTAAGCTTGACTAATATGAGATATAAAGTAGATCGAGTTCAAGATAGTAACTCAAATAGTCTACAATAAATGAATACGGTTTGTAAATTTTATTCTGGAAACACTGTTGATATTCTTCACTGAATTGATCAAAATCATTAACATTGTTGATATGCAAGCAGAATTATCATGTATAATGAGTTTATATAAGACTGGACCAGGATAATAAATTGATTCCTAAATATCTTGAATATGTTATGAATTCACATTAATAAAGTCTTGTCCTTTGATTCACATGGTTGAGAATGATCTTTTGATATGCTCGATAAACTCCTGTTTTAAAGAAATCACTAAGTTAATGCTTGGGAGAATTACTATACAAGATGAAATTCATAACTTTTCTAAAACAATGAAAGTGTTAGTGCGACACATTTCTATCTTAGAAACTTTAGGTAACTCCCTTGATATAATGATTTAGTTCTTGAACATGAGGTCTCACATTCTCATTGGCCCGAGAAGGATTTGTTCTGTAATTAATACTATAGAAAAAATTTCATTAAAGAATCATCGGGTACACAAAGATAAAAGAGATAATTACAAGGTAAAACAGTAATGGAAATTTACATAGAAGTTATAATTGGGTGAAATATTTACAAATAAAAAATGTTAGAATTTGGAAAGGCGAGTATATCAGTCATTAACTAATAGTATATCAGTGATATATATGAAGGGATGATTTACTAAACTAGTGGAAATTTATTTAGTAAACTAATTAATATTTAATTACGGATCTATTAATATCATGCAATTTGTGATAAAAACATCTAAATTCATGCTTAATTTCGAAAATTAAAGGTCTTTTACTTACATTGAGTGGTTAATGGAGAATCGGTTGGAGGTTTCTTTACAGCATCAAATCCTCAGCAACACCGGATCTTCTACGCTATATCCCGATCAAAAGCAAAACCGACTTGTGGGAATCGAACCTGGAAGAACAAAAGAAGAAGAAATTTCTTCTAAACTTTTTCCCTAAGGAAAATCGGCAATTGGGCAAAAACTTGAGAGGGAATTTTCACTTTTCTAATTAAAGTGAGAAGTATATAAAATATGAATTCCAATGGTCATATTTATAAGAAAATATGATATCTAATCTAATTAGATAAGCTTATCTCCTAATAATTAAATAGAAAAGATAAGTAATTATATTTAATAAAAAAAAAAAAAAAAAAAAACAAAATAATGCAAATGTCTCCATGCACGCTGACGCTGAAGCATTTGCCATTTAATTTTTTTTAATTACTTTCTTTATTATGTATTTAATATTAGAAAAAATTCAAATAATAATTTCTAATTAAATACATTTAGCCAAAAATTAATATATTAATTACCATTGAATCTTATTCAATTAATTAATTATTTTGGGCCAATACTAATCAGTTTCATAAAACCAATTGGGTTTAATTCTCTCTAATATTTATTATTAAATTAAATAAACTCATTATTTAATTAATAATACTAATTATTAATTTCCATTTAAATAAACTCATTATTTAAATAATTGATAATATTAACATTAATTCCCGTTTAAATAATTTATTTATTTAAACAATTAATTTTGCCTTAAAATATTATAATTGATAATGTTATATTAATTTCCATTTAAATAAACTCTTTATTTAAAAATTAATATTGTATCAATAATAATAATAGTAATATTAATTTTCATTTAAATAATCTCATTATTCAAATAATTAATATTGTCTATTTTTAAGTAAATTCATTTACTTAAAATTATTTGTTCCTCCTAAGTTAAAGTAATAACTTAGTTTTGCTACAACGATATTTGGGCTAGTATAGGGACCCAATGAACCTATAGATCATGGGCTTAATAATTAGTCAATTAAGTGATTAACTCATAATCAGTTAATTACTTATTATCTAACTATGAATAATTCCACTATAGATTCATAGCTGAACTCCCCTCACTATAGATGAGTTATGTCCATTTAGTTTATCTTTTATTTATATCTATGATATATCCTTCACGTGGAACCCTCATAATTACAGGGGATTAAATTTACCATTTTGCCCCTGTAATTATCGCTTTATCCTTGTGTTCCCGCTGATTCTCCAATGAACATTATCTTTAGTCGAACTAGAGATAATATACTTTTGTGATCAATAGAAGTCGTGGCGCCACTTGTTCATGTCTCGAATCAGTACATTAAGGGAGTTTCCTAAAGTTCCTAAAATATTTAGGTATCGCACTGATACCGTTAATAGTTATGGATTCCATCTCGTGAAAATGAGTTCCCATCTACTCATCTAGTCATGTTCCAAAAACAGGAGTGTATTGAGCGTTCTTACAGATCACTCTCAACTATGTGAATCAAAGAACATAACTTCACAAATAGGAGTTCGCATTTCACTCAGGATTTAGATCTATCACGGTTGATAAACTTAGTTTGATATTCGATCATTTCTCGTAAACGGTACTAATGAGAAATTTGATAGAACATCGTGGTCTTATCTTATACAATCACCATTGCATATGATACTTCCATTTCATGTCTCCCACATGAATGATCAGGATTTGATCATTTGTTTATAAACAAAATGCGAAGCAATCAACAGTGTTACCAGGATAAGGTTCCCAAACGTTATCCATTTAGTGTAGACACTTTTAAGTTACTCATCTCGACTTTAATCCTCTCATATGACTCACATACTAAATCGTGATTTCATAAGAGTAACTTAGGGTTTACTATTTGAATGTTTGATATTAATATATTTACTTATATTCCTAATATCGTCAATTGAATCAATCTAGATAATATAAAGAACTTATGTTTATTTATTTAATTTATTCGAAATAAATTATTATACTTTAATAATTACAAGTTCTAGGACACCATTCCTAACAATATAATAGTATATTAGTGATATATAATAGTATATCAGTGATAGACTATTAATGACCGACTAATAAACTATTATTGATATACTAATAGTTCACTGATATTCTAATAGTGATTGAATGATATACTCAGAATCTTTGAAATTTAACATTTTTGTAAAAAAAAATTTCTAACAATTTTGTAAATATTATAATTTTTTTTAACATATTTGAAATTGCCCCAAACGGTAATTTGACCAACTTTTAATTATGAGATTACCACGTGGAGGATATATCAAATAAACTTAATAACAAATGGACATAACCCATCTATAGTGAGATGAGTTCAACTTAGAGTTTATAATAGAATTAAAATAAGTTAATAATTATGATTAATTAATTAATAAGTTTAATTATTAAATCAATAATTATTGGAACCCATGATCTATAGGTCTATCAGGTCCCTATGCTAGCCCATATATCATAGTAACTAATCAAGTTATTTATTTAACTAGGAAGAATAAATTATGTTTAAGTAATTAAATTACTTAAATAAAGAGAGATATTAATTATTTAAATAATGAGTTTATTTAAATGGAAATTAATATTAATATTATTAATTAAATAATGAGTTTATTTATTTAATAATAAAATAAGAGATAATTGAACTAAATTTAATTTTATGAAATAAATTGGTTTTAGCCCTAAATAATTAATTAATTGGAATTGATCCAATAATAATTAATATGATTTATTTTCGGTACTTATGTGTATTTAGAAATAATTATATGAATTGTTTCTAACTATAGATACATAAAAGAAAATAGATAAATATCAAAAATTTAAAAAAAAGGAAGAAAGATAAAATTATGATCTCTTGATAAAGATGCTCCACGCCACTTGTGAGGTAATGAAAGAAAAATTTTGTTGACGCCAACTTGGGATTTTTTTTCTTATAGATATGATACTGGGTGCTCATATTTGACACTTAATACCTCTCAATAGAATTTTTGAAATTCACTCCTCTCTAAATTAGTGTTGCCGATTTTGGCATAGAAAAATAAGAAGAATTTTTCTTCTCCTTTTGTTCTTCCAGTTCGATTCTCACAAGTCAAGTTTGGTTTATGGTCGGGTCATAACATAGAAGGTTTGATGCTGCAAAGAAATCTCCAACCTAATTCTCCATATTTTTCACAATGTAAGTTTTCAAAAACTTTAAATTTTTAGTTTAAGGTTTGATCACAATTTCATGATATTAACGGATCTGAAATTAATAGTGAATTAATTTACTAATAAATTTCGCTAATTTAGTAAAGTAGTTCCTTCAATAACAACATCTCACCTTCTATTTTTGTAGGGTTGCACTTGTTTTATGAATATGACTTCGAGTTCATATTTAAATACTTCTTTATGACTTTAGAAGTTTCAATAAGAGGTTTTCATACTGTCACACGTTGATTTTGGTGGATGGGACATTCTTGAGGAACAAGTATGGAGGTACGATGCTTGTTGCAGTATCAATGGATGGCAACAACCAAATATTCCCCATAGCAATTGGGATTGTAGATTCAAAGAACGACCTATCATGAGAGTGATTTTTGACGAAGTTTAAGATAACTTTAGGACAAGATTATACTGGTATAGCTATTATTTTGGATCGTCATCTTAGTATAAAAAAGGCGGTTGAGAAAGTGTTTCTAAATGTACACTATCGTATTTTCATGTTCCACCTATCAAACAATATCAAGAAACGATTTAAAAAGAAGGGTGTAAGCGAGATGTTCAAATGTGGGGCAAGTACCCATACAAGCGATGACTTTGAAGACTTTGAAATGAGTTATTGATGATGGGGTCGAAATTGGAGGAATATTTGGGTGATGTTGGTATTGCTATTATATCCTTCCTAATATGTCAATTTTCAGTATTTCAAACACGCATCGATTTTGTCATTCATTTTTTAAACTCCTAAAGCATAATCGTCCTTAAGTATGAATTATTGATATTGCCTTGTTTGACCTCGCATTCGAAAGATCAACTACAGAATAACTTGTTTCTCCACCACTAGAACCGGTTGGTATTGAACATTCCTCTTCTTCTTCTTCAAGCTTTGCCTTCCCTTTCCTCCCCATCATCAGTTTTGAAGACTCATCCCCAGCATCTTGACCTCATTATTTGATGGCTTTATCGCCTTCACAACAACCTACACCACAGTAAACTCATACAGAAATTAACGTAATGTAAGCCATATAATGCATGTAAATCATAGACGACATAACTCACCCTATCCGTGAAGATCTCCCCTCTAGTGTGTTGCAATTTCCGAAAAATGATGGTAAGTGTGACACATAATCATTTTAGGATCTTTAAAAAACTCCTTTGATGTACTGATTCGAGACATGAACAAGTGGTGCAACGACTTCAATTAATTAATCACAAATGTATTTTATCTCTAATTTGACTACATATAATGTTCATTGGGAATAAGGAATGAACATAAGGATAAATCGATAATTACAGGGATAAAAGGGTAAATTTAACCTTTTTGTAATTATGAGTTTTTCACGTGAAGGATATATCATAGACACTTATTAAGATAAACTAAATGGACACAACTCATCTATAGTGAGGGGAGTTCAACTATGAATTTATAGTGAAATTATTCATAGTTAAATAATAGTAATTGATTGGTTATGAGTTAATTAATTAATAAACTTATTATTAAGCCCATGATCTATTGATCCATCGGGTCCCCAGACTAGCCTTAATAACGTTGTAGCAAAACAAGTCATTTATTCGACTATTGAACAATTGAATAATTTAAGTAAATTAGTTTACTTAAATAACTGACAATATTAATTATTTAAATAAAGAGTTTATTTAAGTGGAAATTAATATTTTAAAGGGAAAAAATAGCCCTCACACGGGTCGTGTACACCAGACCGGCCCACTTAGGTCCAAACCCATCTGGATCGCCTCTTGAAGGAGCTAATCTTCTTCGAGCCATTAAAAGATCCATTAAGCCTAGTCCACCACTAGCTCAGTCATGAGGCCCACGATCAAGAGACTATAAAGGTTCACTTGACCTATCAAATCAAGTAAGTTCACATATTTCAAAACCCTAATACTATCTTACGGCGTAAGCTACTTCTCACCTACCACCACCTAACTTTATCGTTGGAGGGTCCTTGGCTGGTACCACACCGGTGCTCTTCTGATCGTTAGTTTCTTTTTGTCACAAGTAGCTACGCCGTCGAGAGGCCCAACACGCGACGCAGCGTGTTCAACTGTGTGGGAGAGATCCACCCGAGAAATATCCAACACAGTTTGGCACCCACCATGGGGCCATTAATCAAGCAATTTCCATCCAAATCCTAATACCTACGCGGTGCCCACAAGAAGAAACAATGACCACTTGGTTAGCAAAACAACGGGCTCTCAATGAGATCATTAACCAAAATGAAATACCAAAGACGGACAACAGTGTTTCAGGCCGCAACGCAGTACCGGAGACGATCACCATAGCGCTAGCGGAACACCGGGAAATGATGGAGACCAACAAAATGTTGTTGCAAGAGGTAAGGGAGATGATGAGCTTGTTTGGGGAAAAGCTGACGACGGTCCGGTTGAACGGCCAGACTGCCCTAAACCTAGATGAGGAAGGCCCCTCTAAGCTCAAAGTTAGCAAGTCACAAACCAGACGGCGACGTCAGAGGGCTACCACGTCTGAGAAGGGAAATTACACGGCTGATAATGACCCGCAAACTAGGTTGTCGACCGACGACGAGGCGACAACGTCGACCTGGAAATCTCCTTCTCCACAATGGAAAACCCGAGCAAGCGAGACTCCGTGTGAAACGACACGGGATAGAAAACTAAAAACAAAGCATCGTCTCAGAGAAGCAACAAAGAGAAGGAAGATTAGAGCTACACCGGGAGTGAGAAGGAAAATTCGGCTTTCACCGGCAATGATAAGCGTTGGAGAAAGCAACAGAAGTATGCCGATATGAGGCAGCTTCTTGATGAGAAAGCGACAAGAAGAGTGTCTGAGAAAAGGACAAAAACTAATTCCGACGCTCAGGAATCGGGCGACTCTCCTTTCACAAGAAGAATCATGTCGGCCGCGCAGCTGAAGCACTTCATCCTCCCTAAGTTCAAAATGTATGACAGAACCGGAGACCCGATGGAACACGTGGCTCACTTCATCAACATGATGGAATCATCCTGTGTAATCGGGCTGGATCTAGATGCAATAACCTGCAAGTTTTTCCCTACAAGTCTGAGGGTTCACCCTTGATGTGGTTTAATAGCCCTCCCAAAAGGTCTATCATAAGCCTTTTCGAACTTGTCATCAACGTTCCTCAGTGAGTATAGCGTGAGTCGGAAGTTCGTTAAAATGAACTACGACCTCTATGACGTTCTGATAAGGGAGAAGGAAACCTTGAGAGACTTCATTGTCAAGTTTGAAAGGTCAAACTAGAAGTCAAGGACTATAACGATCTCGAAGCAGCCACCACATTTTCGCGGGCAGTCCATCCGAACCACCCGTTATGGAGGTCCTTCAACAAAAGAAGGCAGAAAACTATGAAGGAAGCACTGGATAGAGCGATTGCCAAAATATTGCAAGATGCATTCGAAAAGGTGGCCAGGGAGATGCGAAGGATGGGATCGAAACCAGAGGGAGTGTGGAAGAAGAAAGAAAAAGAGTACGAAGAACGAAGAACGAAGAAGAAGGGAGCAGGGACGTTCAGAGAAGAAAATAGATGAGAGAAGAGAGGGATCAGAAAGAAAGTAAGTCCATAGCGGCTCTCGCAAATCCGAGGTCGCGAAGAGTTCTGTCAAGAGAGAAGAAAATCCAAAAGACAAGAGGCCGCACTACGTGCCTAAGAGCTCGGAAAGGAAGGAACCCGCGTACTGCAGGTTTCACAAGACGAACGGGCATAGCACGGAAAATTGAAAAATCCTCGCTCAAGAAAAATGGTAAATTTAATCCGTCTATAATTACGAGGGTTCCACGGGAAGAATATATCAAAGATATAAATAAAAGATAAACTAAATGGACATAACTCATCTATATTAAGGGGAGTTCAGCTATGAATCTATAGTGAAATTATTCATAGTTGGAAAATAAGTAATTAACTGATTATGACTTAATCACTTAATTGACAAATTATTAAGCACGTGATATATAGGTCCATTGAGTCCCTATGCTAGCCCAAATATTGTAGTCGCGAAATCATGTTGAAGAAATGAAAAATTTAAGTAAAGTGAACTACTTAAATTGTCAATATTAATTGTTTAAATATTGAGTATATTTAAACAGTAATTAATATAAACATTATCAATTGTTTAAATAATGAGTTTATTTAAACTGAAAATTAATAATGAAACATTAATAATTTAATATTATTAATTGGTTAAATATTGAGTATATTTAAAATTTAATTAATAATTTAAAAATAATTGATAATTGATAATTATTAATTATTTAAATAATTAATTTTATTTGAACGAAAATTTATAATTAAATTAATTAATTAATAATAAAATATTGTCAAGAAGAATTATTAATTGATTAAATATTGTGTTTATTTAATGGAAATTAATAATTAAAATATTTGTTATTAATTATTTAAATATTGAAATATTGAAAATTATTTAAATTAAAATTAATAATTAAATATTTTTTGGTAATATTTAGTCCGGAGAAAATATTAATATTATTAATTATTTAAACTAAGTATTTTATTTACATAGTAATTAATAAATGAATTATTTAAGTTGGACTTATTAATTAAAGAGAGTGTTTCTAGCCCAATTCGATTATTGAATCAAATTAAAATTTGCCCAAAATAATTAATCAAATAAATTTGATTTATTAATTATTTATCATGTAAATTTCGGCTGTGTAGTATTTTAGGAGAGATAATTGTTTGAATTATATCCTAAAATAATTACATAGATTTATTTACCCAAGATAAAGAAAATAAAATATTTTCATAGTTTATCTAAGTTTTTAAAAAATATTAGATAAAGGCAAGAAAAATCTTTTTTTTTTTTTGTATTGATCTCTATGGAATATTTTAATGTGATTAGATTTTCCATTAGCCTATAAATAGGAGGCTTGGGTTATTCATAAATCACATAATTTAATTCCCTAGAAATCGAAAATCTCTCTTCTCCCCTATCCCCTTGATTGCCAATTTTCCCTAGTATATTAAGAAGAAAAATTCTTTTTCTTCTCCCTAATTTCTTCTAAAGTTTGATCCCACAATCAGGTTTTGCTTGATTATTCGTGATATAGTGTAGAAGATCTGGTGTTGTTGAGGATTGGTGCTTTAAAGAAACCTCCAACGAATTCTTCATTAATTACTCAATGTAAATAAAGGGTTTTCATTTTCAAAAATTAAGAATGAAATTAGATTTTCTTCATGTTTTTATAAAAAATTGCATGATATTATTAGATTTTTTTTAGTAAAGTAGTCCCTTCAAGTATATCAAGGGAGTTTCCTAATGTTTCTAAAATGTTTAGGTATCGCCCAGATACCGTTAATTTATATGAAAATTATGAATTTATCTCGTGTAAATGTGTTCCCAACTACTTATTTAGTTATGTTCCCAAAACAGGTATATGGCACCGGGGGTTTAAAGTAGGGTAATTAGAAATTTCATTTTTATCATTATAATATATTTCGTAGTTTAAAAGTTTTGGGAATTATTTTCTATATGAATTTTGATTCATTAGTAATTAACCATAGTTAAATTAGTGAAGAGGATTAGTTAGCAAAGGGTTTTAAGGGCAATGATTTATTAGCAAAAAGAAATAGGAGAAAGAGCTTAAATTAATTGTTGGATGTGGAGGGGCTTAGGAGATTAAACGAAGAGGTGGAAGGATCTTTGGGCAATTAAAATTAAGTTATTACTTTAATTTTAGAAATTAGAAAGTATATAAAGGAATTATAAGAAAAGAAAAAAAAACACAAAATTCCTCTCATTTTCTTCTCCTCCATGCCGTGACAACCTCTCCCTTTCTCCTCCATTTTTACTCAATCTTCCTTCATCCAATCCTTGAGTTCTTGGGCAAATTCAAGGAGGTTTTTGCTGATTCATGATTGCAACGTCCCTTTATTTTTTAGGTATATTTTTTATTTTATTTTATTTAATTAAAGTATTTAAGATTAGTTTAAACTAGTAATTTAGAATTTAGTAGTTAATTTCGTTCAAAAACCTTTTCAATTCTTTTATTACTTTAAATTAGTTTCGGTTGTATTAATAATTATTCACGGGCCAATTAATAATTATTAATCACTTTTTGACTAGTTTAAAATCTTCGGGTTTCGTTTTATAGCTAAATCATTTAAAAGCGACGTAACCGTCATTTTCAGATTTATTAAAACTTATCCAATTTTTTTGCTATTCATTCATCTCTTTAAAAGTCAAAATTAGACCAAAAAAACTTAATTTTCTTCTCTTCTTTCCCTTCTTGGTCGAGACTTCCTTTCTCCTTCCATTTCAGTTGCGTTGATCAATCGGGTTTTTCCTCCGTTTTCTAAAAGCCTCATGGTATGACAAAAATTTTAAATTTAGCTTCAAATGGTGTTTTAATAGAGTCTAAGATTGAAATCATCGATTTCTTGCCAAGAAACTCGAAGATTTGAATCGAGGAAGTCGTTTTAAGCAATTTTAGAAACTTTCCCTAACCCTAAAACTGAGTTCGAGTCGAAAACCCGTTCCGTTTGTTTTTCTCTCACTTGGTTATGTCTAGAGTGTTTAGTTTGTTATTGTTTTGTGTTTTACTTAACTTTTCGGGAATCGATTATTGTGCAAAACCCAAAATTACGGTTACCAATTGATATTATGAACCTCCAAATTACTCGAAACCAACCCAAAACGCTTCTAAAATGCATAAAATCAAGAAAACCGAATCCAAGCCCCTCTTTTCCTTGTATGGCCGAGAGCTCCATAGGGTCATTTCCCGGGTTTTTCATCGTTTTATCCGTTTAGATGTTGTTTGCTCAATTTTTGGTTAATTAATGATTATTAGGTGTAATTTATTTGTAGGATTGTGATTGCTCACGTAGATTTGATCTCGACACGTTGGGAGCTTGACTTCAAAATCTAAGGTGAGTTTAAATGGAAGTTAGTAATTTTATGAATTAAGTTTCGTTACGATAATGTTAATCGAGGTTAAGTGATAAAACTAACTTCTAGAAGTTAATACTTTGGTTGGTGACTTTAGACTCGGAAGTGAGTAGAGTGACTTTGGAGTTCTAGTGTTTTGGGTGAAAAAGGCAAGATTGAGTTTATTCGGAAGTCTTGTAAGATGACATTGGAGAGTTTAGATGAAAATTGGAGATTTAGATGAAAGTGGGAGTTTAAAATGTTTTGAGTGGCTTGGGAGTCAAAGTAGCTTAGAAGTTGCACTTGAGAGCTAACTTGTGTAACTCAAAGCGGATTAGGTTCTTTAGTAGCTTAGTAGAATTTTATTTAAATTATCTAACTTACTAGGGAACTTTGTGACTTGTGATATGGTAAGACCGTATGTGGTAGTATGTTGATGTTGATCTATACGGTAACACGTTACGATGATTTGTGATATGGTAAGACCATACGTGGTAGTATGTCGATGTTGATCCATACGGTAACACGTTATGATGACTTATGATATGGTAAGACCGTACGTGGTAGTATGTCGATGTTGATCCATATGATAACACGTTACGATGACTTGTGATATGGTAAGACCGTACGTGGTAGTATGTTGATGTTGATCTATATGGTAACACGTTACGATGATTTGTGATATGGTAAGACCGTATGTGGTAGTATGTTGATGTTGATCCATACGTAACACGTTATGATGATTTGTGATATGGTAAGATTGTACGTGGTAGTATTTTGATGCTGATCCATACGTAACACGTTATGATGATTTGTGATATGGTAAGACCGTACGTGGTAGTATGTTGATGTTGATCCATACGGTAAAACGTTACGATGACACTTGATATGGTAAGACCGTATGTGGTAGTATGTTGATGTTGATCCATACGGTAACACGTTACGATGATTTGTGATATGGTAAGACCGTACGTGGTAGTATGTTGATGTTGATCCATACGGTAATATGTTACTATGATTTGTGATATGGCAAGATTGTACGTGGTAGTATGTTGATGTTGATCCATACGGTAACACGTTACGATGACACTTGATATGGTAAGATCGTACGTGGTAGTATGTTGATATTGATCCATACGGTAACACGTTACGATGAAACTTGTGTGATAACAAAGAAAGTTTGAGATAGAATTATTTATATTCATTAGAATTTTTTAGAAAGACTTAGTAATAGTTAGTACTTTTACTTCAAGTCTCTATTTCATTACTTTACGAGATTGAAAAGTCTATTTATGGGAAGTTATATTACAATTGTATGATTGTGTAGAAATTGGATGTGTGGAATGGGTAGTAAAGAGCAATTTAGGCCATTGGACATAATTTTTGGTATGGAATTTGGTTTATAGGATTACTTGCTTTCATTTTACTCTCAATAGCATTTTTATGCTAATGTTGCTACACTTACAATTTTTCTGGTAAATCTCGTCGCAAGGGACGTGGTAGAAGAGGTGGCGCCATTTGACTTATTGAGATGATGAATGGACAGGAACATGGCCTCATTTTGATTTAGCATTCTTGAAATGCTTGTAAACATTTTATCATCTTTCATACTTTAAGTTTTGAGCTCGGAAGAGCATTTGTTTAAAAAATGTAATTGTCTTATAGTTTAAAAGCTCTTTTAGAAGTTTAAATCATAATCTGGAATGTGCATTCTATTTTTATTGTTTTCTCTGATTGGGCCAATGTAAACAGGTTTTGGATAGCCCGATTTAACCCATGCCCTGTTTTTAAAACTCAAGTCTTCCGCTGTGATTTTGAAATTAAAGAATTTAACCTATTTGGGTCATTACAATGATAGAATCAACATATTAGGAAGGTTCATACAATATTCAAGAGGAATTGACCATGGGGAATTCTTGAGCTTTCTTAATTGGTGTTTAATAAGTGTTTATAGGAGGTTTTCTTCCTTATGTAATTTCTGAAAATTGAAGTTAAGTTAATACTCATCAAGTCCCTAAGAGTTATCATGGTAAGAATGGTTGTAATTGGAAGTCATGGAGAAGAAGAAGCTTAAAACCTCCATTGATGGTGTACTTCTAGTTTTCTTAATTTTGGGTTTTCTTGATTAATTTTGAAAGTTTATCAATTCTGGAAATTTTGGATGATTATATGTATATATTATACATGAAAAACACATTGGAAGATCAAGCTAATGAATTTTTGATAAATACCTTTTTGTCCGAAAATTTGCACCTCAATTTAACCAGTTTTCGGGACTTTTTCCTTCTAGTTGGTTCGGGGTTATGTGTGATTGTTATGGACTGACTTGTGATGTAAATATTAACCTAAATATGTATGGATTTACTTGTTGTAGGAGAAGAACGAGTAGATACAAACGGGGCCAACTACGAAGGTGAGAAGACAAAGAATCGGAGGGGTGATTGGCATTGTAATTCATAATTCTCTCCGAGCTATCTTGGAAATGGATGTTTATGGTAGTGAGTAGTTGTGACTTGTGAAGTGTTGTTAGTAAACTAATGGATTTAAGAGGAAGTAATGGGATGTGGATTTCACTCCGACATTGGTTTTAAGAACCCGAAGAGCTAGTTAGCTCAACCCGAAATGTGTTTATGTTTAGTTGTTTTCATAAACATGCCTACTTATTATTTAATTTGTGTTCTTAGTCCACGATCGAGTCATATACTGATTTAGGGTTAATATTATGAATACTTGTTATGCTATCGAATATTGCTCAATGAATAGCTTGCGAATGAGTTAATAAGAAATAGTGCCTCAAATGTGAGTTATATGTTTATGTGAATATTAGGCAATATTTGCAGTATGATTGAGTCATATACCGGATTGGAGGAATTTTCTTGTTCATGCACGTTGAACAGAGATTACCTCTTATGATAGTTATTGAAAGAAAGTATGACTATTCTATTTCATTTTATATCACTTCATTCATGCATTTCATATGATCGATGTGTGGCCATGGGGTCGTAACCCGTGTAATGGTGAGCAGATGTTGGACGTTTCACATGGTTGTCGTGGCGGTGATATTGTGTAGCTCCAAGACGCTGTGTGTGGGATGGCCTGGATGCTAAGTGGTTATTATGATAACCTGGAAGATGATAAAAGTTACAGCTTAGATAGTGAGATGCCGGGTTTTTGTAATGGTAAGGTTTAAGGACTATAAGGAAATGGTAAATGTAATACATGGTATATTTATTGGCTTGACGATAGTACAGGGTTGAAAGCTTTATGGTTTGATCATGTGTATCTATCTTCGTTGCATTGCTCACTTATTTGAATTCCTCAGTATATCATTCTACTTATGCATTATATTATGAACATTGTGCATCACCGTTCATATTTTTTTTTACTGGGTGCCATACTCAAAGGTGCTATAAAACACATTTCAGGTATTGCTAGGGTTCAAGAACGTGGAGCGGCAGGTGGTGCTCGTTGATGCTCGGGATGGAGACTTTGGATTGGCCACCGAACACGCGAGTCATATTTCCGGGTTGTGAAGTCTTTGATGTATTTTGGGGTCTTTATGACAAACATTTTATGTAAATATTTATGATATTTTGGTTTGTAATAACTTCGTTATGGTGCACCACGTCTTTTAAACATGGTTTATAACTTAAATTTTACCTGGTAGTATAAACAGCCGACGAGTTGGTTTTTCTTTTGAAAACTGAGCAAGTTTACTTAAACATTACATACATTTCATGTCTTATTTTCCAATGTCTTGAGTTTGAGTAACTTTAATTAAGTTCGGTCATTTCTTCTGTTTGCATACTTGCGTCCTTGTTGTAAGCTTGGTCATCATAGTTGGCATCAGAGCAATTTGGCTCTAAGTCATGTCTAGTGTATAAGTTGGTTGGTTGAGCCTAATCCAAAAGTCATCTCGGAAGTCAACGCTACTAGGTATGCCGGTAAACCTCACTATTTAAATTGTTTTATTAATTGTTTAAGTCATTTTGTTAAGAATGATTACTGAAGTATAGATTAGTATGCTCACGGGTTGAGTGATTGTTTGATGTTTAGGATGCCTCGAGGAGTTGTACAGGGTCATGGAAGAGGTGCAAACACTGCGCAAGCTCGTGGGAGGAACTATGCTAGAGTTCCTGAGTCGACGCCACCACCACCGCCGGCAGATGGAGTTTACAAAGCTGGTGTTGAGAATGTCGGGAACCCTGTTAACCTTCAGATGAATGTACCACCAGAAGGAGGGGTGATACCTCAGGCTGGACGTGCTATGCAAGACGATTGTGGAATTAATAGCGCAACCAATATGTTGAAAGAGTACAGGAAGCATGCCCCAACGGAATTTGATGGCACTTCGACCAATTCAGGAGAGGCGAAGAGATGGATAGAAAAAGTATGGAAGGCGTTTGGGTACATTGCTTGCCCAGAGAAGTTTAAGGTCCACTGTGGGACCTATTTACTAACCGACGATTCTATGAACTGGTGGGCCTCTACCTCGTAGTCCTTGACCCCAACTGGGCAGGTGATGTGGGTTAGATTCTGTGAGAAATTTTTAGAGAAATACTATCCTGAGGATACCCGAGACCAGCTATATGTGGAGTTCTTCTCGCTTAAGCAGGGTGATCGGTTCGTGGTGGAATATGAGCGGGAATTTGATAGGTTATGCCGGTTCGCCACAGGGCCATAGCCACCCCTGAGAACAAAAAGAAGCAGTTTATAGTGGGTTTCAAAGCTGAGATACGAGGGCAAGTTTGAACTTTACGCCCAGCTGCATATATAAATGCCTTGGACTTTGCTTTGACTCTGGATATCGCCTCAATTCACAGGAATGCGAAACAAGTGAAAGTAGGGCAATCTTCTTCATGGAAGAGAAAAGTTGATGAGTTTGTACAGGGATGTGACTACCACCAACAGTTCCGTATCGCCTCCAACAGAGGTGGGGGCCAGACTTTCTAATAGAGGAATCCGGTGAATGCTTTACCCTTTGTGTTGGGCACCATTTGGGGGAGTGTTATAAGCTTATGAAATGCTATAAGTGTGGTCAACTGGGACACATTGAAAATCGGTGTCAGGCTATACAATTACCACCTCAGCGAGGGAGGCAGGCTCAGTTGGGGATAGGATTGAGGTCGAGGCTAGGTTAGGCCTTCTCAACAGAAGCCGCAGAGACCTCTACCCGCTCTTCACCGCATCATGCACCAGAGCAGCAGGGGCGAGTTTATGATACGACTCATGAGGATGCCGAGAATGCAGGTACAATGGTTATGGGTACTTTATATGTATTTGGGCATTCTATTTATGTGTTATTTGACTCGGGGGCTAGTCACTCTTTCATTTCTGCGGATTTTGTGGAGCAAGCTACTTTAGAGACTGACCCACTGGGGTATGACCTGTGCGTGTCAACTCCAATTGGACGATCTATAGTTGTTAATCGGGTTGTTCATACTGAGGAGCTCAGTATATCAGGTTTTAATACTCGTGCTATGTTGATTGTGATGCCCCAAACCGATTCATTGAATGGATTGTTGTCGGCCAATATGCCACGATTTGATCGGAGAAGAAAAAAAAGAGTTTGTGGTGAAGGGATTTCTTTACTAAATTAGCCGAATTTCATTTAGTAAACTAATTAACATTTAATTACGGATATATTAATATCATGCAATTTGTGATAAAAACATGCAAAACATGTAGATTATGCTTAATTTTTCGAAAACAGAAAGCCCTTTACTTACATTAAGCAATAAATTTAGAATCTTTACTAAATTAGTGGAATTTCATTTAGTAAACTAATTAACATTTAATTATGGATCTATTAATATCATGCAATTTGTGATAAAACATGCAAAACATGTAGATTCATGCTTAATTTTTCGAAAACATAAAGCCTTTTACTTACATTGAGTAATAAATGGAGAATTGGTTATAGGTTTCTTAACAGCATCAATCCTCAGCAACATCAGATCTTCTAAGCTATCCCGATCGAAAACAAAACTTACTTGTGAGAATCGATCTGGAGGAACAAATGAAAAAAAAAATTCTTCTAAAATTTTCCCTAAGGAAAATCAACAATTGGGCAAAAATTGAAAAGAGAAATTTCACTTTTCTAATTAAAGTGAGAAGTGTAAAAAATATGAATCCCAATGGTCGTATTTATATGAAAATATGATATCTAATCTTATTAGATATGCTTATCTCCTAATTATTAAATATAGAAAAGATAAGTAGAATAAATAAATAAATATAATATAATATAATCTTTTCTCATTGCCATTCGCACGCCAGCGTGAGTCCTCAACCAAATGAAAAGTTAAATACATATTTATATTTTATTTCTTATTTAATTATTTTTCTATATTTAATTATTATATATTTAAAATTAGAAAAAATCAAATAATGTTTTCTAATTCAAATACATTTAGCCGAAAAGTTAATATATTAATTACCATTGAATCCTATCCAATAAGTTAATTATTTTGGGCCAAAACCAATTTGTTTCTCAAACCAATTGTATTTACTCCTTTCTATTATTTATTATTAAATTAAATTAACTCATTATTTAGTTAATAATATCAATTATTAATTCCATTTAAATTGTAACAACCCGAAATTTTCAAAAATCCCAAAACACATGGAATTCATAATATAAAGACAGTGGAAGCATTTAAAACAAAAGTCAAGTTCTTCTTATTTGAAATCAAACCAAATAACATTCACAACCGATCAGTTTTATTTTTAAAACAATAAATTATTAAAAATCAAGACAATCTCAACCATTGTCTATAAAATTCTCAATCAGAAATTTAACAACTTCACATAATTCAAATAAAACCAAAAACACGAAAGTTAATAATTCCCAAAAGAAAACAAAATAAGAAGAAAATAAATTGACGACGTGCAAATCCATGCCAACCGAACACCACCTTGAACAACATCAGCCACCGAGTTTCTTCTTTCATTTACCTGAAAAAAATAGTTGTAGCATCATGGGGCTACGTCCAATGAGTAGAAAAATGTTAAAATAAAAATCATGGCATGAGAGATTTTTCTAAGACTTAAAGTCCATGACCAGCCTCACCGACTTCCGAAAGTTCACATACACCAAAACACTCGGAGTCTAACCCATCATTCCAATACATAAGCATATCTCTAAATCCTCAAATTAATAAGATAACATACTCGAAACAGTTTTAAACACTCTTTTCTCAATTTAAAACTTTTCGATTTAAAATTTCCACTAATACCTCTAATCTCCTTTTTGCCCGTGAACAAAGAGAGACTACGCTCAATAAGGAATTTAAACACTCTTTCTCAATTTAAATGCTTACGTGAAATATTCTTTTCCATTGTACGGATGGAATGAACCTGTCTCATTAAGTGCTATAGAGTTGTGCACAACCGTATAATCTCCCTTAACGACAATATTCTTCTTTAAGTAAGACCTTTGCTTAAAGCAAACCTACTACCATATTACCTGAGGTATTTAAGTAATATGATTTCACTCATCAATACCATGATGCTCAAATTGAGTCTAAACTCAAAATTCTCGAAACAACTCACTTTTTTTAGGCCGAATTTTCCTAAACTTAATTTCTGGAAAATTCACCTTTAAATCATTCTAAAATATCCCAAAATCACCCATAATACCATTTTGGGTTCACTTCCAACAACTCTCAACGATTGTCAAATCTAGAAGCGAAACTAGCCTAAACTAATGTAGTTTCGCCCCTTTTTCGAACACCTAATTCTACCATAGTTCTAACTAAAATCCAGTGGCATAACAGATATAAAATCACTCCCAAAAATAGCCCCTAAACATAAAGAAATATATACCAAAGATCCAGAGCTCAATAATTATAAATAACTAACCACCTAGGCTTAATTATTGGCTTAATGGACACTAATCCTTCATTATGGTAATCATAACCAGAAACATTAGAACACTTTAAAACATCCAAAACATGCTTAAACATCCAATTTCAAAGTCAATAAACAAAAGGAAGTAATATAGACAAATCCCAATATCGATAGTCACTTTAAGCATGCTTAATCCCAATTTTTCACTTTCTTTAATCCATACTTTAATTCCTTTAAGAACAGCCCCATAAACCTCCTTATTATGCATAAAAATCCTCAACTAATATACTTAAATTTTAGAGGTTTAACTATTAAAGAAAAAGGAAAATACAAACATGCACAATTTAAAGTTTAACACAATTCTACTCACCTTGAATTTGCGTTTTCAAGAACCTTACTTCTCTTTTAAAATATGAGGGAAATAATCATCACTTTTTCGAACTTATCTAATTTGAAGAACTACGATGAATAAAACCTACAACAATGAATTTAACAAATAAAAATCGATTAGAGTCGAAAAAACCATACCAAAACCGAAGGATATTTAGGCCATAAATTTTTATATAGAAATTATCTTACTACAAAATTAACGTCAATGGAAAGATAACAAAAAAATAATCAGAATGGACTACTTACTTGCATAAATCAGAGTCCGAATGAGGAAGTTATGAAGAAAACAATCCGAGAGATGTCCTTTAGGCGAAAATGGGAGGAAAGAGGATAAATGGGGGCTGATTTTCGGATTAGGGAAGAGGAAGAAGAAGAATTTAGGGTTCAATCATGATTTCAATTAATTACAAAAATGTCACTATGCAAAAACGGTCATAACTCATTCATCGGGACTCAAACGACGAGCAGTCAGTTGCGTTGAAATCCTAATGACTAGACGATCCACATCATCTAAAAATATTAAATTAAACTTGTGGTTTTAATTTCAGCATTGGGAAATTACCAAAATTCCCTTATGAGATAACGAGGTATTTCTCATTCAATTTATGATCTAATCTCATTAATATCATTTGAGAAAATATAAAATTTCCTATGTATTTTATTTAGTCTTACTTAGTAACGGGTCGTTGCAGACTAACCACCTTAAAAATGATACATACGATATCACGTTACGAGGACATTTATTTGTTAACACCGTACGTGGTAGTATGTTGATGTTGATCCATACAGTATAACGTTACGAGGACATTCAATTTGGTAACATCGTATGTAATGCCCCGTCACGAGAAAGTTAAAAATCAATATTGTTTTGTAAAATAATATTAATCAGGCTTGATAGATTAATTAGAACAAAAATATCGTGTTTTTTGAAAAAGGGTATTATGGTACTTTTTCCTGAAAAACCTCAAAATTTAAACCTTGTGATTTGATTAATATTTTGATATGAAATTGATCGTCTCGATGTCACGATTCCAACGCAACTAACGGTTTGTCGTTCTGAGACCCAGTGATCAAGATATAGACATTTTAAGGTGAGTGGCAATTTCATAAATATTGCAACTCGGGATTTTTAACCTAAGAGAGGACTTCCCATTATCATTTTTCAGATTTCATTCTCTCTTCTCTCCCTCTCTCCACGGCCGCCAACCTAGGAGAAGCCAGGAGTTCGGTTTGTTTCTTCACCGATTGATCATCGTTCCTTGTTCCAATCTCGGATTTGGAATGGTTAGGGTTATCTTTGTAATAAAAAAGGTAAACTTTTCTTCCCTTGGCTTCTCCCTTAGTGCTGCCCCCCTTAGGGTTCAAAGATGATGATTTTTCATCAATTTTTGAGTTGTAGGTGGTCGATTTGTTCGTGGTTGATCGTTTGAGAAAGATTGGAAGTGTTTTCCATGATTTCCTAATCATTGGTAAGCGATTTAGATCATTTTTATAATCTTTTCAAATCTGGAAATTTTTATAAAATATTGAAATTGTGTTTTTCAAGAACTTAGCCTTGAAACCATTCCATATCACTTCCAATTTCCTAATCCATAGCCTAAACTTTAATCAGTAATGATTTCCTTTGCCTAAAACCAAAATCCATCAAGAGCGATCACTCAAAACCCAAAACCATGACCAAACCATGACTCGAAGGCCACGGTTCAGCCACGTCAAAGACAGCAGCACTGTATCTGCTGTCTTCTTCAAACGACGATCCGTTCGTCGTTTTCTTTTTCCCGTTCTTCGAGCCGATGAACCCCAAACTTTTTGTACCTTTTTGGGACCGTTTTTGCATGTAGTTTAATTGTTTAGGACCTTTGTTTAAGGTCTGGTTGGTGGTGGAAAGTAGCTTGAGGATTGGAATTTTAGTAAAGACAAGGTGAGTTAACAGTTTAGTCAACGGTGAGTGATAAGTCCCTAGAAAGGCATATTCACATAGTTAAACTTGGAAAAATCTAGGTAAAAAGACCAAGAAATCGAGTAAAATGTTGAGCTTCTGCACTTATCTAAGTCACCTTTGTAAATTTAAATCCGATATGAGCCCTCTAATTGAGTTTGGCTTTTTGATCAATTTTCTCTCATTATTTGATTACTTTCTTAGCATTCTAATATAGCCCTTGCAAGCATAGTTCTAGTGGGTGCTCTTGGCAATTCTTTATTAATGCACGGCAAAGAGTGAAGAAGAACATACTATAATGCTGCTGAAGCAAAGCTCTCAGGAAACAAAGAGATATTATCTTCGCTGATGAGCTGTTCGATGGGATATGAGACAGTCAGTTTGTACTACAGTTCCCGAGCCACGTGAGCTCTCCAGTACTGTACCAACTACTTTTTTGGCGGGAAAATGTAAAAGATGGCAAAATAAAGAGAAAAAAGCGAGAGATATAAAAAGAAAGAAAGAGAAAGAAGAAGAAGGAGGAGACAGTAAAGGCAAGAGCAGAAAGAAAGGAAGAGTGCAACAAGCAAAAGAGTGTTGTCAACGGAGTTAATTTGTAGTTCAGCATTTAGCAATTTTAATTTATATTTAGTATGGATTCCAGTTTTAAGTTTATGTTTATTTTCATGTTGTTGATAGCCATGAGAGGCTAAACTCTTTTGTGATGAAGTGTTAGTGGAGATGGATGGACAAGAACCATTATTTTGAGACTCATCTATTCATGGAGATTGTGGTGTAATATTCTTATCATTCCTAATCTTCTTAAATGCTGTATGAAAATATAGTTAGAAGAAGTGTATGCAATTATTTGAAGATAATTTATATTCCAATTTCATATAAGATATTACTTGTTCATTTTAATCATAACTTAGAAATAAGGGAAAGATTAAGAGGAATAGAGAACAATACAAGGGGATTCAAAAGAAGCGGACTTTACTTAAGGTTGTAGAGATAAGATCTAGGGTAAAGTGATGCATTAGGTTAGTTTGAGAAAACTTTTCCTTGCTCTTGTTTTCCTATGTGTTGATTGTCTCATAACTCCATCCATATGTGAAGTCGAATAGCAAGTTTATCACTTGTTGATACAATCTGTCCAGATCCCTAACATATCATCACAACATCATCCTTTGATCTACACTTCGTGTTGATCCATTTAACTTGTGCACAATTTCCTCTAGTTTTATCACTCATTCATATCGTTGTAGTAGAAATCTTCTTACCACTCTATTACTTGTTGATCATGTGCACTTGCATGCCATCCACCACACACCATTTAGTTTGACCACCGTTTCACCCAACAATGAGGTTTTAGTGAAATCTAAGGCTCTTATGTAGCTTATTTGCTTCAATATATTTAAATATTATATTCTGGAATGTTAGGATTAGAATGGACTTTTGGAAACACCGAAAATCAATTGGGAGAAAATAATTTTCGATTAGAACTAGTTTAGGCCTTTTCAATGAAATTTGATATTTATAGATTCGATTTGATTCAAATTGATAATGAACTTAGTTATGGTATTTTTTGGAAGTCATTTAAGTTCATTTTCCATGAGTTTTGAGTTAAGAAGTGCAAAAGTGCATTTTTCGGTATTTCCGGAGTTTTCGGCAGTTTCTTGTTTTATGCAATTTTGATAATCTTATTGTTATATTTTTGGGCTGCTGTATTTTTATATTTATAATTGAATTTTATTTATCATTATTATGTGTATAATGATGTTTGTGATGATATTGATAGCCGGTTTGAATATGCTTACTAGTGTTGAGGCTACGAGCTCAACACTAAGTCATTTTACTTATGGAAAGGTCCATAACCAAGTACTAATGTTCATTGCTCGTATTAATGAATCATTAGGGGATTATCAGTTATAGTTGAGGCTATAACCAAGTACTAAGAAGTGATATTAGTTCCGAGGGACCGCCTTTTTAGTGGTTTGTGAATTTATATTGTTTGTTAAGTTAAGGAACGTTAGTTGTTCGCGAAATTAGTAAAGATTATGAGAGTGTATGATTGAGATGTCTTGGGTAAGAAACTAGCGAAAATTGTCTATCCATGTAGAGTGAGAATTTATTTTATAGCCTTGAATATGGAATCCAAGTAATTACCTATTCATGTAAAATATTCAGATTGAGTTTGAGTTTTAAGTGATAGTTAGAGTGTAAGAGATCTTGGAAGAGTGATGAGTGCTTGGGACTCGATTTGAATTGTTAGAGACTATTTAAGACTTCATCTTTGATTAAGTCATTTTCTCACTGGCTTTAGCCTCACAGTACTATCTGTTGTTTTTTTTCAGGTAACAATGAACCGAGAGGTGGCGGTTGATGAAGTGGAAGAGATGAGGGTTCATGTCGAGTTGGCGTCAGTTTATTTATTCATTATTATTTATGAATAAAATACAGATTTTTATTTTGGTTTCATTTGGTTATCGAGACTTTATTTATATGATTTTGAGTTGTGGGATTTGAGAATATATTTATGGATTATTGTTTTGTTTTAAAATATTGAACTCCGGAGTTTATGTTTTGATTTAAGTATTTATTGATTAGAAAGTTTGCATGTTTTCAATAAAGAACATTTATTGAGTCTTTCGCTGTTTTAAATAAGTATATTTATTGCTCTGAAAGGTCGGGTCTTTACACCGTACGTGGTAGTATGTTGATTTTGATCCATACGGTAACCGTTACAAAATATTAGATCACTACAAAAAAAAGTCAATTTGCGACCAGTAATTTGCGACCAACAGGTCGTTTCTATTGTAGAATGCAACCAAAAAAGCGACCAACATGGTGGTTGCAAAAAAGCTGGTCATTCCGGAATTTGTGCGACCGTATAGTCACAAATATATGACCAAGCATGGTTGGTCGCAAAAAAGTCAACATTTTTAAAAAACGACCAAATGGTCGCTTAAAAAAGTGACCATCTGGTCGTAATTTAAGTTGAAGATAAGTGACTAGTTGGTCACATGCAACAATGACCACGTGGTCTTTTATAAGCGACCAAATGGTCACTTTTGTACTCAGACAAAATGTGACCAGATGGTCGTTTGTTTAGGGATAAAATACGACCATCTGGTCATTTATCTTCTAGGGTAAATGCGACCATCTGGTCGTATTTAATAATTATTTATTTATTTATTTAAATTACAACAATTAGTTAATTAATAATTATTTATTTAATTAAAATTAAAATTTAATAATAAAAAATTGGAATTAAAATAAAAAATATATAAATAAAATATTCAAAAAATGTTCTATACAAAAGAAATCATCCTAGAACTACTGCGGAGGAGCGGGGGGTGGCGGAGGCGGCGTCGATGATGAATGGCCGTCGTCTAGGGATCTGAAGTAAGCGGATAAAGATGCTGCGACCTAGGCCTCGACCTGTGCCTGCATATCCGCCTCAATCGCAGCTACTCAAGAAACAAAGTCGTCGCGCATAACGTCCATGTCGGTGTGAAGCTGCTGAACCTCCTCGCGCAGCTGCTGCTCAACCGAAGAAGGGCCGGAGCTAATGCTCGCTCCGCTCTGCTGAGGCCAGAGCACATCCGCGTAAAGGCGTCGCCCGTATGAGCCGAGCCCAGGAACTGATCCATCAGGCCGAACCCATCAAGCAGCCTCCAAGAACGCCTCTCTACGGTCTTCCTGAGTCGGTTGCGAGTTTGGTGTAGGCAACCGCTGACTCAACGACTCCTTGAAATGTTCCTAAACTTTTAAAATTTAGAAAATAAAATAGTTAATATATAAGTTAGAAAAAATTGTAAAGAAAAAATAATAATTGAAAAAATTATTAAATACTTGAACTTCTTTCGCCTTCCTCTCGACGATCGTCCCGTCCTTCTTTGTGTGAAGAATGAGGTGCAGCTCATCGGGCGGGATAGGGCGATCATGCTTCGCTTCCTAAAAATATTAGAGATTGAAGAAGAAAAAATAATAAATTAATAACTAATTGAAAAAAGAAAAAAAGAAAACAAGAAAAAAGTACGTAAAAAACAAAAAAAAACTTACCAATTGACGATGATGGCCGTCGTGGGTTCGGGCCCCTCCTGTGTGTTTAGTGGGATTGTTTTCACGGCTGGCCTTATTCCTCCTTGACACTTCCTTGCCCTCGCGAGTGTTCAAGCTCGCGATAAGCCGCGCGTGGTCCTCCTCGCTCATCCACACGGGGTAATTTGCTGCTTACTATCTGCGCGCCCGGTAAATGAGGTCCTTGAATCGATCCCGGACTAGATTGTTCCGTGATTGTCCCATAGGAGGAACAATCTACCGTCCGTGATATCGGGATCGATAACAGGAAACTTGCCCTGAAAAAATTGAAAAAAAAAATTGTTAAAGTAATAAAGTAATAAATTTATTTCTAAAAATTTCAAAATTAATTAATTATAAAAATAAATGATGTCTTTTATCTCCATCGTCGATATCTTCTGCCAGCGAAGCTCGTTGGGTAAATGCATGCTCTGGAAGACCTCACGAAACCGTTTTGAAACGGTTGTATGCAGCTGTACTCTGCAAAAATATAAAAATTATTGTGCTATTAGAAACTATTAGTTAACAAAATAAAAAAATACTTTTAAAAATGTTTAAAGATTTAAAAATTATGTAATTAAAACAATAAACAAAATTACTTACGTATTCCCTTCAATCCGAAGGGTAGAGTCTGCGGCCTGAGGAGGCTGAGTGCCTGAAGTGGAGGGTCCCGCTGGATCGGGCTGTGATGCAGACCCTGATGCTCCCGCAGAAGTCGTGGCCTGGGAGTCCTGCGTCAAGCGTGGTGTCGCAGGCTGAGTCTCAGGGACTACATCATCGAGAGTGGGAGCAACTCCCGGCTCGTAACCGAAGAGGAGGTTGTTCAACTCCTCTGTAGTCAGGTCTGCATCAGGGGCAGCGGCAGTAGGCGGCTGCGGAGTCGCCTCGTTTATCTCATCGTCAGGCTCGTCTGACTGGGAGGACGTTGTCTGCCCGTCATAATCCTACAACTAAACTAAACTAATTTAATACTAACTAATTAAAATAATTAAATAAAATTAATTAAATGAATTAATTAATTAATTAATAAAATAATTTAAATTAAATTAATAAATGAAATAATCTAAATTAAATTGATTAAATAATGTAAATTAAACTAACATAAATTAATTAACTAATTTAAACTAAAATAATTAATTAAATTGAATTAAAGTAAATTAAAATTAGATTAATTTGAACTAAAATGAATCAATTAAAGTAAACTAAGTACTGAAGAATTAAACTTTTAGATTAATTAAACTAAAATTAATTAAATTAAAGTAAATTAAGCAATGATCAAGAATTAAACTAAATTAGATTAATTGAACTAAAATTAATTAAATTATACTAACATTAATTAATTAAAACTAAGATAAACTAAACTAATTAATTAAAGTAAGCTAAGTAATGAAGATTTCAACTATTAGATTAATTTAAACTAAAATTAATTAAATTTAACTAACATTAATTAATAAAAACCAAACTAAACTAATTGATTAAATTAAACTAAATTAAATTTAGATTAATTGAACTAAAATTTATTAATTAATTAAAGTAAACGAAATTAGATTAATTAACCTTAAGTAAACTAAGTACTTAATTAAACTAAATTACATTAATTAAACTAAAATTAATTAAATTAACAATATTAAACTAAATTAATTAATTAATTAATGTAAACTAAAATTAGATGAATTAAACTAAAGTAAACTAAGTAATTAATTACACTAAATTAGATGCATTAAACTAAAATTAATTAAATTAACAAAATTAAACTAAACTAATTAATTAAAACTAAGTAAACTAAATTTAAACTTAAACTAAAACTAACTAAAAACTAAAAACTAAAAACTAAAACTAACTTAAAACTTAAAATCTATACGAAAACTAAGCTTGTAATAGAAACCGGGATTGGAGGTTTAGGGTTTTTAGGTTTAGAGTAGGAACGGGGAAAAAATAACGGGGAACGAAACGGGGGAAAGAGAGAAAAGAAAGAAAAGAGAGAAAGAAAAAGAGAAAGGAAAAAAGAAGAAACGGGGGAAAGGAAAAGCGGATCTGAATTTAAATCAGATTTTGCGACAAAGTGGTCACAAATATGTAATCATGACCAGAAACAAAAGGTCGTGCGTGCTGGGGCAATTACGACCACTTGGTCGCAATTTTACACATATTTGCGACCACCTGGTCGCATTTATTGAAAAAGTGACCAGCTGGTCGCCAAGTTGCGATTATCCACAACAGCTGTCATATCATGCGCCCCATCAAAAATTGCAACCAGATGGTCGTAATCTTTAAATTCACCGCCATAAATTTCATGAAAATTTAAATTTACCGCTCAGATTTGCGACCAGATGGTCGCACATATGAAATTAACCGCCAAAAATTTCATGGACATTTTAGAATACCCTTTGAGTTTTGCGACCAACTGGTCGTAATTTAACTTATATTTTTGGAAAAACATAATTCTACTTTTCCACAAATGCGACCAATTGGTCGCATTTCACTTCTTAATTACTACCATGTGGTCACCTTTTATGTTAAATTGCGACCATATGGTCGCAAATATTAATATATATATATATATATATATATATATATATATATATATTTTATCATTCATTAAAGAAATAGTTTTAATAAACACATACACAGTGAATCATAAAGTTACAAAATGTTTCATTCATCATCCTCAGTTTCTTCGGTCGTCTATTCTTCTTCTTCTTCTTCTTCGGATTCATCGTCTCAAAGAAGTCCCTCACATAAAGTCTTCTTCTTCTTCTTCTGTTTCTTCATCGGATTCATCGTCTCGAATAAATTCAGCATCAATGTCACATGCGTGAGAAGTGGAAGCATTTGTATCATCATCATGCAATGTTATCGTTCCATCGTTTAAAGGACGAACAGTACTTGCATTCTGACCATCGTCAATTGCACGACATCTTATCTCATCTTCTTGAAAAGCAACAGCTTCCTTTGCATGGTCGTCTTTCTCGGACAAGTTTTCTTCTACCTGGCGTGGTTTAACTTTACAAACAACTAGCCAATCTGTCAGATCTCGTCTATTAATCGGATAGTTCAGGTAATAAACTTGAATCGCCTGTGAAGCCAGGACAAACCTATCAGCGGTGCGCATATGCTTAGACTTGTTTAGCTCAACGATTTGTAAATGATCAATCTTACGGACTCCACCTCGTCTGGTTGTCTCGAACCAAGTGCAGTTGAACAGAACAATGCGTTTTAACGTCGGACTTGCGTATTGAATCTCAAGAATCTCATCGATTACTCTGAAGTAATCGTCTTCGTTTGTGCCGAACATATGACCTTTTATGCAAACACCACTGTTGTTTGTTGCCCTGTTAACTGAATGCGCATTCGTTTGAAATCTATAATCGTTACCGACGTATCCAGTATATGACCTTGCAATCCGTCCAGGTCCCTTTGCCAAAGAAATAATGCGAGGATCATCTACAGGTAATGTAGGGGAGTCAACCTGTCATTGTTCACATACAGTAATAATAGGAAGATAGTAATTTTTTCAATAAATTGCCACGGTTTTTTTTGACAATTTAAAATAACTCACGTATGCACTGAACGAAGAATGCCTCGTATGGAAGATGCACTAGAAGATGCTCCATTGAGTCAAAAAAGCCAGGTGGGAACATTCGCTCCAACTTACAGATAATAACAGCGATCTCTAAACTCATTGAAGTAATAGTAGTTCCAGTCGGCTCTGTACATGTCAAGTCCCTGAAAAAAACACTCAACTATGCAAGCGGCTCCCAATGTCTATTCTCTAGGAACGGTCTGAACGCGACAGGCATCAATCGTTGCATGAATACATGACAGTTATGGCTTTTCATCTCGAACATGATATGCTTTTGAATGTCTATACACCGACTCAAATTCAAAACGTATCCGTCCGGGAATTTGATGGATTTGATCCACTCAAATAATGTTTTCTTTTCATCCGTCATCAACATGTACTTTGCTTTTGCGTGATTATCATTGTCGTCAGGCTCCAACTCAGGACGGTGACATATCTCCCGTATATCATAACGTGCCTTCAGATTGTCCTTCGTTTTTCCCGGAACGTTCAACATAGTATTGAAAATGTTGTCGAAGAAATTCTTCTCGATATGCATTACATCCAGATTGTGTCTAATTAGTAGATCTTCCCAATACGGTTAATCCCAAAAAATACTCCGTTTCTTCCAACCCGTGTTTTTCCCAGCCGGATTGTTTGCACTTTCTGCACTGTCCACTGTAATCTTCTGCATGCCTATAGCATCTATACTATGAAGAATCTGCCTTCCA
Organism: Gynostemma pentaphyllum; assembly: GCA_028015215.1. Taxonomy (NCBI): domain Eukaryota; kingdom Viridiplantae; phylum Streptophyta; class Magnoliopsida; order Cucurbitales; family Cucurbitaceae; genus Gynostemma; species Gynostemma pentaphyllum. Next base: position 24,500,124 of record CM051354.1, read on the forward strand.
CTATACATTGTCGGGGGGTTTCTTTTCTTACTCGTCGACCCTTCTTCCAGTCACTGCCGTTTGAACGGAAAGTATGATTCAACGGTAAAAATCGACGGTGTACAATCAAACCAACAAGTTTTCCAACAGTTTCTAAGATAAAATGTATCTGTGTCTAGCATGCAATGTGGACATGCGTATTTCGCCACCGTACTCCATCCTTTAAGAAGAGGAGATTGAGGTTCACACAATTAACTACACTAACTAAGGAAAGCAATAACAAAAGCTAAACACATACTCAAAAATGTATATGAAAAAGCAATTAAAGATCAACATACCTAACAACATTGAATACGCAGGGAGTTCACTGATCGTCCAGATTAACGCGGTGCGCATCAAGAAATTTTGTTTCTTCGAAATGTCGTACGTCATAACACCGTCAGTCCACAACCTTTTCAACTTTGCAATAAGTGGTTGCAAATACACATCCAGATTTTGTTTTGAACTTTTCGGCCCAAGTACGATCACTGTTAGAAAAATCATCGGGTCTCGCATGCATATCGAGGGAGGCAAGTTATACGGGGTTACCATGACTGGCCAAACTGAATATTGTGCCCCGGATTCCCAGAACGGGTTAAAGCCATCCGTGCATAAGCCCAATCTGACGTTTCTCGGATCTTGTACAAAATCCAGCTGACAATTATTTAAATACTTCCATGTCGCAACATCTAAGGGATGTCTCATAACACCTTCATCCTGTGAATACTCGTGATGCCATCTTATGTGCGTGGCTGTCACATCCGATGCATACAACCGTTGCAGACGTGGGGTCAGCGGTAAATAGAACATGTGGGCGTACAGAATGAGGCTGTGTTTCCCTTATTTATATCTTGGAAGAAAACAGAATTTGCAGTGATGTAGGTCCTCATCTACATCCCAGTAAAGCATGCATCCGTTCCGACACGAATCTATTTTCTCCACGGGTAACCCAAGTCCCTCCACTAGCTTTTTCGTGTCGTACAAACTGCTGGGCATAATATTTTCTTCTGGAGCGCATCGACGAAACCACAATGCAATCGAATCAAATCCTCTACCAGGTATGTTGTACTGCGCCTTTATATTTAAAAGTTCTGTAACAGCTGCAAGTTGACTTACTTGACACCCATTGTACAATGGTCGGCTGGCTGTCTCTAGCATCTCGTGCATCTTACGTGCTTCCGGATTCATTTCCTCTTCAACAGCCCGTTCATCTTCGTCTACGTTTAAACTTTCACGGAAATTTTCATTGCCCTCATACCCCGCACCATCAAGTATCATTTGCTGCATCTGACTATACTGTTGTTCATCATTTCGTTCTTCGGAAACAACCTCTACATTCGAGCTGCTACCTTAGTATCGTCTCGATTCATGTAATGCAACGTTGAACATTTCCTTTATTTCCCCCTAAAACACCCAGTGGTAATAATTCTACACAAATCCCCGACTATAAAGATGAACCTTATAATCTGTAACCGGTATGATTCTCCTATTGTCGCATTTCCTGCACGGGCAACGTAGCTTTCCACCATACTTTTCATAATAAACAGTTGTCATGCAAAAATCAACAAATTGATCAACCCCGGCCACGAACTCATCGTTCAAATACCGTCTATCAAACAAACATACATCCACTCTCTCATTTTCTTTTTTCTTAATGCTAACAAACAATGGGAGGAAGGGGTTTTATAATGGACTCTTCTGCTCATTTTCGACCAGATGGTAGTGTTGGGATTGAGGCCTCTAAAAGAGTTCTCAAATGGAAGTCCCAACGAATCTTTCCTTGCAGTATAATAAATTCAAAACGAAATGCAAAAATAGAATACTAACCCTTGTCGAGAAGTGTCTGACTCTTCCTCGTTCTTCGATGGTTACGATCCTGGGACCACCAAAAACATCTTCCTCACTAAGCACAAAAGAGAATCGGTGCGTGGGCACTATCTCCTTTGGAAAAAGGAAAATTGGGAAGAAGAATTTTCTTCCCAATACCTTATGGGCGGCAGCCAAGAGAGAGGGATGAGAGGAATTTCCTGAGCCTTTACTTTAACTCTCTTGGTTGTGTGTTTTGGGGTCACCCCAAAGGTCCTATTTATAGAAAAACCAAGGCCTCAGAAAATCTTTTGAATATCTTTTAATTAATAAATATTTAATTAAGATATTCTAAAATATATTTGAAGAATAAAGATATTATATTTTATTCCATAATAAAATATTCCATATTTTTTATTTAAATTAATCAATATTAATTTAAATATATTATTCCATATCTTCCATTTTAAATTAACCACATTAATTTAAAATAAGATATTCATATATATATATATATATATATATATATTTTTTAAATAAATAAATAAAAATGCAAACTCTTGGTCAACGGTTGACCAAAGTGGCGTGTGACCCCACCATGGGTCACACGCCCATGTCACCCACCAATGACATTAATGGGCATTTTTATTTTCCTCTTATTTAATGGAACAATTCCTTTAAATAATTAAATAAATAAAACTCCTTTTATTTATTTCCTCATTTAATTTGATAATTTCAAATTAAATATTTAAATAGACTCTTCTATTTAAATCCCCATTAATTTTGGACAACACAAAATTAATTTAATTAAATAGACTCCTCTAATTAATCTCTTATAATTAAATAGACTCTTCTATTTAATAATTAAATAGACTCCTCTATTTAATTCCACCATTAATTAAATAATCAAATAGACTCCTCTATTTAATTTTCCTTTAATTAATTGAATAGACTCCTCTATTCATTTCCAATTTTCCAAAGAGAAATTAATCGTATTAATTTATGTTCTCGATTACATGCGTTAGCTCGGAGGACTTAATGGACTTATAGGAATAAGCTCCAATGATCCAGAATTACCTTTGATTAAAACTCCTTTTAATCAATTAATTCTCATTCATTAACTCCTAGATAACTCCACTAAATATCTAGAGTTGCACTCTTAGTACTATAGACATAGTTATGTCCATTGGCTATAATCATTAACTACACTTTGATCCTTCACAAGTTAGTTCTTATCCATGGCTAGGTATTTACACCGTATTAACCTCCATGATACATCTTGTTCCTTAAGCCCAACTGATTCTCTAATGAACAACCTTACATAATCTCCATTATGCGTCTTTAACCTTTTCCTTGATCAGAGGAATATGGGACCCCGCATTTCAAGACCGAATCAGTCCATAAGGGAACTACTTATCTATTTTCCTATATGGAAAAGAGTGAATTCCAATTCTTGTGTAATTACGTTCCCAGCTATAAGAAAGATGCAATCCCCAAAGTGGGAGGCATATTGAGCGAACTATTCGAGTCACTCTCACCTATGCAAATCAAAGGCTGGTCTCTTGCGAACAGGAGTTCGTAATCCACTCAGGATTAAGACCAATTGTACATGATCAACCAGTTGATAAATGAAGTGTCTTTTTGTAACGGCTTTCCTAGAAGACAGTAAGTTTATCTTAGTCCAATCTACAACAATCTCTATTGCAGCAACACCCCCACTCACATGTCTCTACATGAGCGATCCAGATGAGATCACTTGTGCCAATTCACAAGTGGGCCGTGTTAGTGGTCTTACCAGAAATAAGGTACCCAACCTTTATTCATGTACCACAGACTATTTGAGTTACACTTAAGTGAATCTTCCCGCATCATATGCTCACTTTAAGTTATCATAAGTAACTCTAGATCTTATGATGGATTACATTTATTAAACTAATAATAAATGACAATGTAAATATTACTAATTAATAATTCCTTTATTTATTTATAGTTTAATCGGATTACATAAGATTTAGGGCAGAAACCCCAGCAATCTCCCACTTGCACTAAAGCTTTACAGAGATTTATCTAGTAATCCTAAACTACCCATATGACGCTCAAACACCTTAGCCGGAAGCGTCTTTGTAAATGGATCAATAATATTATCCTCAGAGGCTATCTTTGTCACTACAACATGTCCTCTTTGGACTATCTCCCTTATCAGGTGATACTTTCTCTCTATGTCCTTTCCCCGTTTGTGGCTTCTAGGCTCTTTGGAGTTGGCTACGACCACCGTTATCACGAACGGTGTTATGGGTTTGTCCATGTCTGGTACTACCTCCAGGATTGGTTAGGAACTTCCTAAGCCGGACACCCTCTTTAGCGACTTCGCAAGCGGCTACGTACTCGACCTCCATTGTGGAGTCGGCAATACAACTTTGCTTTATACTCCTCCAAACAATGGCTCCACCACAAAGTGTGAAAACTGATCCAGACGTGGATTTCCTAGAATCCTTATCTGCCTGGAAGTCAGAATCCGTGTACCCCTTGAGAATCAAATCCTCTTTACTGTACACTAGCACATGTTCCCTCGTTCTCCGAAGATACTTGAGAATATTCTTGACTGCAACCCAATGTTCATAACCAGGGTTTGGTTGGTAACGGCTTACTATCCCTACTGCATAACAGATGTTTGGTCTAGTACACAACATCGCATACATTAGACTTCCAAATGCTGATGCATAAGGATACTGTCTCATACTCTCAACTTCTTGAGGAGTTTTAGGACATTGGTCCTTAGTTAAATAAATCCCATGCCTGAAAGGTAACGCTCCTTTCTTGGATTTATCCATCCCATACTTGGAAACTATTTTGTCAATGTAGGATGTTTGAGACAACGCTAACGTCTTGTTCTTTCGGTTCCTTATTATTTGGATACCAAGAACCTATTGAGCCTCTCCCAAATCTTTCATCTAGAATTCGTTAGCTAGCCATTTTTTAAAATCCGATAATACCCTTACATTATTCCCAATAAGTAAGATATCGTCCACGTACAGAATGAGAAAAACCACATCCTTGTTGAGTATCTTCTTGTAAACACAAGACTCATCAACATTCTGTTCAAAGCCATATGATTTGACCGTAGTGTCAAATCATTTGTTCCAAGACCGTGAAGCTTGCTTTAATCCATGAATGGATTTTAGCAACTTACAAACTTTTTGTCCTTCACCTTGAACAATGAATCCCTCTGGTTGGAGCATATAGATACTCTCTTCAAGATAGCCATTCAGAAATGCTGTCTTGACATCCATCTGCCAAATTTCGTAATCGAAATGGGCTGCTATGGATAGAAGAGTTCTAATAGACTTTAACATAGCAACAGGAGAGAAGGTTTCCTCATAGTCCACCCCTTCCTTTTGGGAATACCCCTTTGCCACAAGTCTAGCCTTGAAAGTCTCTACTTTCTCATTGGCTCCTCGTTTCCTCTTATAGATCCACTTGCAGCCAATGGGTTTTACCCCAACTGGTTGATCTACAAGTTCCCAGACTGAGTTGGAGTACATGGACTCCATCTCGAGATCCATGGCTTTTAGCCATTTTTCTTTGTCAACATCTACCATTGCTTCCTTATAAGACAATGGATCCTCCAGGTCAATACCGCCATTATTGACCTGAGTTAATCCCAAATATCGTTCGGGTAACTTGGGTACCCTTCCACTACGACGGGGACTTAACTGGATTTGACTAGAATTTCTCTTCCTATTTGAAGAGATAGTCAAGTCAACAACAATTGTTGGCTCATTAGTGGTTTCACTTGGAATCATCTCCTCTAGTACTAATTTACTAGGAGATTTGTGGTTTCCTATATAGTCCTCTTCCAAGAATGTAGCATTTGTTGACACAAATACTTTATTCTCTTTAGTACTATAAAACAATCCACCACACGTCTCTTTAGGGTGGCCTACGAAGAAGCATACCTTAGACCGTGATTCTAATTTCTTAGGGTTTGTTTTCAACACGTGTGCTGGACATCCCCATACTCGGAAGTGACGCAATCTTACTTCACGTCCCAACCATAACTCAATAGGCGTTTCTAAAACACTTTTAGAAGGTACCCTATTTAGGATGTATACCGCAGTCTCCAATGCGTAACCCCAAGAAAGATTCTGGTAATGATGAATAACTCATCATTGATCTCGTCATTTCGAGTAAGGTTCTATTTCTTCTTTCAGCTACACCATTCTGCTGAGGTGTACCAGGTGCTGAAAGTTGGGATGTAATCCCATTTTCTATCAAGTAGTCTTTGAACTCATAGTCCATATACTCCCCACCACGATCTGACCGAAGTGTCTTGATAGATTTACCAAGTTGCTTTTCAACTTCAGCTTTAAACTCCTTGAATTTCTCAAGAGTTTCAGACTTGAATTGCAACAGGTAAATGTACCCATACCTTGAGTAGTCGTCTATAAAAGACACATAGTACTCATATCCACCTCTAGCTTTTACATTCATCGGACCACAAAGGTCTGAATGGATAAGCTCTAGTGGTTCTGTGGCTCTATTTCCTTTAGCTGAAAAATGACGCTTGGTCATTTTACCCTCTATATAGGATTCACATACTGGGAGTGTACCAAGCTTTAAGTTACTTAGAGGTCCACTTTTAACCAGTCTTTGAATTCTATTGAGGTTAATATGGCCAAGCCTTAGATGCCATATAAGGGTCTTATCTTTAAAAATTCTACCTTTATTAGTTCTAGACTCTGCAGTCTGAAACAACTCAGTATTATAAAGTGTTGCACATACTAACGGTGTAAGTATATATAAATTGTTATCTTCTGTTCCTGAACAAATAAAGTTTCCATCTTTAAAAATATCAACTTTATTAATACCGAAATCCACGGTATAATGTTGTTTACGAATACAACCCAAAGAGACTATGTTCCGGTTTAAACCAGGAACATAATAAACAGTGTTCAGGAAAATAAACATTTTATTATTAAAAGATAATTTTATATCAGCAACAGCTTCTGCATCCACCATCTGCCCCACGTTATTCCTCAGAGACACTTCTCCAGGCTTGATCTTTCTCCAAGAGTTACTTCCCTGATAAGAAGAGCAGAAGTGATTAGTGGCTCCTGAATCAAGTATCCAGGTGGATTTACAATCCTCCACATTAAAGGTTTCCAAGAAGAATAAATCATATTTACCCTCTTTGCCCTTTTTCTTCTCTTCTAAGAACTTGAGACAGTTCCTTTTCCAGTGCCCTTCACCATTACAGTGATATGACTTTCCTTTGGGAACTCTTCCTCTCTTGGATTTCTTGTTTGCTCCCTTACCCTTTTTTTTCCAGAACTTTGGCTTCTTATTCTTAGTGCCCGAGCTAGAGGCACCATAAGCAGAAGCAACATTTGCTTCCATAGCTTTCGTCTTTTTGCCTTTCAGCAACATAGACTCGAAAGTCTGCAGCTCATTAAGAATTTGGGACATGTTCATGCCCACCTTGTTCAGAATATAATTACTCTTGAACGATAAGAAGCTATCTGGAAGTGTTTCAAGAATCATGCTGATCTGGCTAGTCTCGTCTATAGTTCCACCATTCATCTCAGCCACATTTAAATGGACCATCATGTTAAGGACATATTCCCTAACCGAAGTTCCTTCCTTCATGCTAGCATTCATGATGTACTTTAGAGCCTCATGTTTGGCTTGCTCAGATGGCTTGCCAAACATCTCTTGTGCCGATTGCAGCATCTCATATGCTGTAGGCAGAGGTTCAAGCTTCTTGGATACGACTTCAGTAAGTCTAGCCAAGATATAGACACGAGCTTTCTCGTTAGCCTTGATCCAGCGATCATATGCCTCTCGAACCGTTCGAGCGGCATTAGCAGGCGGTTTTGGAGGACATTCCTCCAGAAGGGTGAATTTGAGATCTTCAATAACCAGAATGGTATTGATGTTGTTTTTCCAAGTGGCGAAATTTTCATCGTTCAATTTTTCAGTAGCAAGAATTGCAATAAGAGAATTCGACATAATTGCTATAAATAAATAAACACATGTTTAGTAATACAATTTTACATATCCATTCATTCATACTTTTGGCATCTATTAAACGTGATGCATGAATGCACATTTATTGAAATTCTAAAACCTTAAAACACAATTTCAATGCCATGGTATATTAGTGAAACAAGAACGATGCCTACGTAGGCAGGTCAAGGTTCCCTCCCACTAAAATGAGATTCCTCTCAACTAATGAACATCCCCAGGCTATCTCATATCCTACAGTTCTATTAGTTACCATGTTTTGGTCAGGCGAAACATCTAGATCACTTAAATATTATTCTTGATGAGTGTCACCGAAGGGAGAGTCAAGCATCAAGAGTCTTAAGTATCTTTCTAAATGGATCTCTTTGAGTGTAACCCAAGTTTTGGATCCACTACGACAAAATAATTGATTCTTGACCTTCAAAAAGGGTCAAGAATCATGATTCTTGACCATTGGAAAGGGTCAACTATGCTAGAGTCAAGAATAATATAATGGTCAAGAATAATATTTTCTTTTGACTGATTATAAGGGTCAACAAAACAATTCTTGACCCTTATTATGGGTCAAGTGTTCCATTTACATTGACACATTTTAAGGGTCAAGTTTAATTACCGAAACTTGACCATTTTTTAGAATTTTGTCGACCTTTTTTACAAGTCAATATATATTTTTTTTTTTAAAAAAAATATGCACCCTATGATGCATAGCTAGCCACCCTAATCATATTTTTTATTCCAAAAAAGAAATATCATTCCATGAAGCCAAAAAAATAGAAATTTATAACAATATTTAACATGAAACTTCAACAATTTAAGATCCATTAATATCTCATATACATGTAATTTAAAGAAAACATTTCTATAATAATTGCAGCCACAAAAAAAAAAAAAACAAAACAACTAAACTAGCCTATGAGCAAAAGTCCTGTCTATACGACAAATAATAAGTCTGTCGATGTGTCATATTTCCCTAGATAAACATTGCCACGTATTCAGCCCACTCGATCCTCCCTTCATCATTTTCTTGTTGAGTGTAGGCAACCATTGTGTCAATCTATAGTCGTAAAAAAATTACTTAGCATAAATTTATACTTCTGACAATAATGAACATAAAGAGTATGATATAATTACTCACCACATCTGAAATCAAAGTCGATTTGTTTGATACTATATCTCGCATGAATTTAATGACAAAATATCCACACTCGACATTTTTGCTTTGAAGAGGACACTATATTAAACAACACGTTTGAATATTTATGATTAGATAAAACATCTAATTAGAGTATTACAAAAATAAAAACTAATAAGTACAATATTTTTACCTTAACAGTATGCCATATAGTTTTCTTATTAGATGTTTGTGATGGATTTTGTGCTTTGAACATTGTCAATACCATACATATACAATATTTAAAAAAAAAAAAACTTTAGAAACCATTGTCGATGTAAGAGAAGCACGTTATTTTGCTCTTCCTCATGCTCAGCTTAATACATATTGCCTTACGTTAAATCTAAACAGACTTTTCATCATTAACAAAAAAAAATTCCAGCAAAACAAAACAAACAACAAAAAAATATAACAGTACAAACAAATTATAAGACAAATAAATTTCCCAAGTACCTTAATTTATGTATTCTCCAACAGACGGATTGGAAAATTGCCTCACATATTCTTCTTTTGTCTTGAGTTTTTCCTTACCTCAATTGCTTCCCTTATAACAAAACTATAATTATTCAAAAATGTTAAAAACCGATGCATAAAGACCAACATCAGTTTTTCTACCAAAAACTTACCATTCCATTTAAACTAAGCTCATTAAGAACATCACATTTACCAAATAAAACATATAATGAAGTTTAACAATATTTTTACCTCCTATAATATCAAGTTCTTACATACAAGGATTAAATATTATGGTCAACCAAAGGATAAAATGAGAGGCTTTTAATTGAATGAGAGTGTAGAAGAAATATTAAAAAAGTTAGAGCTTAGAAAAGTAAATAAAATAATGCAAAGTTTTAAAGGAATCAACTCTGTTAAGTCCACACAAGTTTTTAAATAATGAAAGGAAGTGGTGCTACTTCCTTCCAAATTCATACATGGGAGCCACCAATGCTGATAAAAATCTAAGATGGAAACTGTAATGAAAGTTACTATTGGTTAATAAAACATGTCATGCAACAAAAATAAATATGAATAAAAATGCTTTTGAACTACCACAATATGCCTTGAGACAACATGTTTCTTTGGACTAGTTATACCCAAGTTTAATCATTTTCTTATGTCATTAATAATATACTAAGGTCAATGCACCAAAAGATTTTCATTACCTCAATTCTTGTAATAAAAATTAATTACTGACCATCAAAATCTCGTTATCTGTTAGGAAGAACTTAAAAGATTTTATCATTACAAGTCATAATATTTGAAGACAGACAAAAATCAAAAAAATATTACAAAAATAAAATTCACTTGGTGAGTCCATAGTTATTGACAAAGTCCAAGGTTTAATACACTTTACTATCATATAATAAGAGGTTGGAGGAATTTGGAGTAGAAGAGCACCTAAAAAATGATTGGCAAATGTCACAATCTTGTAGATATTCGAGTTAGCACAAAAAGAGAACACAAACTTCCTCTATAAAATAAAGTTGAAACTCATTAAAAATTGTAAATTATTGAACATGTTAAACTTAAAACATGGTAATAAACAAATAGTTTCAACTTAAAAAGCATCCATAAATACATGAATTATCTAAGACATACACTTGGAAGCATAAAATGGCAATGTCATATGTCCAGTGTTGTTGAGGCGACGCCAGGCGCTCGCCTATGGCGAGAGGCGAGGCGCCCAGCGCCCTCATCGCCTCGCCATGACCTCAGGCGAGGCTCCTCACTAAAGCGCTCACCTGAGTCGCCATTGTATCGCCATTGCAGGGAGGCGATGGCGAGGAGGCGATCGCTAGAGCCATCAGGGGCGCTGTTGAATAAAAAATTAGGGTTTTTTAAAATTTTATGAAAAACAGGGGTAAATTAGGGTTTTTACTCAGTTTTAAGTTAAATGAGAAGACTCCTAGGAAGGTTGAACGTCATATTACATTACATGTTATCTCTCAACAAAACGTGAAATCTGAGACCATCTTCATCAACGTGAAATCTGAGAATTCATCTTCTTCAATGTCAACTTCTCTCCTCCTTTGATCATCACCATCAGCAACAATAAAAGCATTACAAGGTATTCTTCTTACCTTTGTTTTTTTTTCGTTCTCTTCTCCTCTGTTTTACGTTAAAAGTGAAGTTTTGATCAATGTTTTTTTTCTCTTTTCTTTTCCATCCTCTGTTCTTCTCCCAAATTTCATGTTTTGAGATATTTTTTTCGTTCTCTTCTACTATATTCTTCTCCCAAATTTCATGTTTTGAGATAGTTTTTATAGTTTTTTTTTTTTTCGTTCCATCCTCTGTTTACAAAATCTTCACTTTTTTTATAGTTTTTTTTTTTATTTTATCTTATGTTACTCTGTTAAAAAAAAACAGATTTGAGAATTTTCATCACAAATGATTACTGCCATATTTACGTTTTATAACAGGATGGAAGGAGGAGGGAATGCGGAAAACTCAAAACGTAGGCATCCATGTTGGCCACATGTGATTTTAGAAAATGAAAGTGATACAAATACTTGTACATGTATTTACTGTGGAAAAGTAACAAAGGGGGGTATTTCAAGAGCTTGCCAACACTTGGTTGGTGGAAACCGGAATGTGAAAATGTGTTTGAAGTGTCCTCAAACTGTGAGAGACGAATTAAAGGAGTATCAAGAAAAGATGAGCAAAAAGAGGGAAGAGATGAATGCACTTTCCAATGCCGATTACATGTTCGATCCTATTGAAGAAGAGGATGATGTAGTTGAAGTTGATGAAGATGATGTAGAAGTGGTTGATAGCACAAAAAAACGTAATAATGTAGTTCACATTGGACGTGCTACAACTACAAGTGGTGCTAAGAAACCTAAACAAAAAGGACGGATAGATAGTTTTTTTTAAAAAGGATCCAACATTGGTCGTTCAAAATAGAGAGAGGTTGAAAAAGTTGAAGCAAACAACAATTTCAGAGAAATATAACAAGGAAGCGAGGGATGCCACCGTTCAATTTATTCTTCGTTGGATTTATCAGAATGGTATCCCTCTAAATACCATACGTTCAAAAAGCTTTAAAGTCATGTTGGAAGCAATAGGTCAATTTGGTCCCGGTCTCGTACCTCCCTCCTATCATGAGGCAAGAGTGACTTTCTTGAAAAAGGAAGTAAAACACACAAAAGATCTTATGAAGGATCATGAAATTGAATGGAAAAGGACCGGTTGTTCTTTAATGTCTGATGGATGGACGGATAGGAGAGACCGAACCCTCATTAATTTCTTGGTACATTCTTCTGTTGGAACCGTATTTATTGAGTCCATTGATGCATCTTCGACTATCAAGACTGGAGAAACATTATTTAAATTATTGGATTCTATGGTCGAGAGGATTGGAGAAGAAAATGTTATCCAAGTTGTCACTGACAATGCTTCCAACTATGTTTCAGCGGGTTTGATCTTAAACTTTGATTTGTTATTTACTGTTCTTAAACTTTTAATTTCCCCCTTGATTTTGACTTATTAAGTACTGTTCAATTCTCAGGCAAATACTTAGAAGATAAACGAAAGCATTTGTATTGGACACCGTGTGCAGCACATTGCTTAGATTTGATGCTTGAAGATATTGGAAAGATTGATCAAATGAAAGGATGTATTAAGAGGGCAATAGAAGTGTGTGGTTTCATTTATAATCACTTGTATGTATTGAATATGATGAGAGAATTCACCAATTAGCGTGAATTAGTTAGACCAGCTGCTACCCGCTTTGCTACTTCGTTTTTGACCTTATCAAGTATTCACAAGAATAAAAGAGGTTTGAGGAGGATGTTCATTTCTGATAAGTGGACAAAAAGCAGGTGGGCAAAGGACCCTAAAGGTAAAAGAGTGGCGGATACTGTTATGATGCCAACGTTTTGGAATGCTATCATCTACACTATGAAGGCAACAAGCCCTCTTGTTCGTGTTCTTAGGCTTGTCGATGGGGACAAACCTGCGATGGGTTATATATACGAGGCGATGGATAGGGCTAAAAAGGTTATCAAGCAAGCCTTTGATAACAAGGAGACCAAATATCAACCAATATGGGACATTATTGATAGGAGGTGGGATTGTCAACTCCATCGTCCATTACATGCAGCTGGATATTATTTGAATCCATCATTGTTCTATGACAATAAGGATGATATTCTTCAAGATGTTGAAGTATGTGATGGCCTTATTAAGGTCATAGAAAGATTGTTGCCCACTCAAGAGGAACAAACTAAATGTTCAATGGAACTTGAGATGTACACGGGAGCCATTGGTATATTTGGAAGAACAATAGCCATTACAACTAGAAAGGTGAAGAGTCCAGGTAATTAGTCCAAAGTTCAAAGTTTATTCATACCGTAACTTCAAAGTCCAAAGTTTCAAACTAGTTCTAACTTTTAAATATCCTTTAAATATCTAAATAGCTTCATGGTGGACTATGTTTGGTAGTTCTACTCCAGTGCTACAAAAGTTAGCTGTGAGAGTACTTAGTTTGACTTGTAGTGCTTCCGGTTGTGAGCGCAATTGGAGTGTTTTTGAGCATGTAAGTATGATAGTCATTCAATTGATTTATTTTATAAGATGTGTCAATGTGAAAAACATTGATAATTTCTTAATGATTTTGTAGATCCATTCGAAGAGGAGGAATAAGTTGGATAAAAAACGTCTCAATGATTTGGTTTATATAAAATACAACCAAGTACTCCAAGAACGTCACGACAAAAGAGAGGATCTAGATCCAATTACTTTGGATGACATCGATGAGAGTAATGAGTGGTTGACGGGGATATTAGATGAAGAAAATGAGCTAGTTTTTGATGATCTTACATGGGGGGATGTAGCTCGTGCAAGTGGTGTTCAAGAACCTATAAGGAACACTAGATCTACACTGAATTTGTCTAAGGGAAAGTCACCCGCCATAGGCTCAAGTTCTAGAGTTAGAGCTAGTAATTCTCAAACTCAAGAACAATATGGAAATGGAAGTGATGATAGTGATGGAGAATAATTGGACATTGGTGAGGATGGTGTATTTAATGAAGAAGATGAAGACCCATTGAACTTGGGAGATGAAGACTCTGATTATGGATTTCTTGATGACTAGTTTAATTTAGTTTCAGTAGTTGACTAACATTTGAACCTTATTAGCTATATGATCCTTTTGAAAGTTAACTTTGAAAGTTATTTTGGTTAATTTGGAACCTTTTTATTAATTGAAATATATGATTTTGGAGGTTTAGACAATCAAGGAGGTGTCTACTTTAGATATGATATATGAATGTTATATATATATATATATATATATATATATATATATTATTTTATTTTATTTTTCCTTTTAAATTACTAAGGCGACGCCTTTTTGTCGCCTCTCGCCTTGGAGGCAACAAAAGGGGTCGTCGCCTTGAAGTGCGCCTCTCGCTTTGAAAACACTGCATATGTCCATACGAAATCTATTTGATCTTTGTAGGAATAGAAAGGTTCATGAACGTACTATTGTCCGAGGCATAATTTCCCTTATGAGCTCCTGATAGACATTCCTCCCCGTTCTGTCTACATTTTTTTTAATACACACATAAATAAGTTACTATCTCATAACAAAATTTAGACTATCCCAAAAGTCTTCAACTCATCAAAGTCATTTCAGCTTCTTAAAAACACGGTTCAAAGACTCAACGAAGTCAATATAACCCCATCCAATAATAAATGCGGTACATAGAAACAATGTTAAACTCTTTCCTTATTCTTAATTTTATAAAACAAAATAATGTTACATGATTTTCTAAGACTTCAATTATCCTTTTTAGACCATTTCTTCCATAAGCTAGATATTGTTTGGAACGAAAGATGAAAAGAAAGGCCCTCCTCAAACTAAACAACAATCTTATTGATAACAATATTCAGATTCGAACCTTTATATATTTGTTATAATTACCTTTGTCTTTTGATTAATAGCTCACTAAAAATGACAATTTAACAGGGAATAATCGATGATGGGTAATTCAGTTGAAGTGTAATTTGATTCAGATTGAGAGAGTGAATTTGAAATCACTAATCAAAATTTGAAATATATAAAATCAAAATCACAATTGTGGGATACTATACAGTAATTCAACAAACAAACCTGAGACATACATACTGTAAAGACTCGAATTTTCTCAAATCTTTAAATCAGAATAAACAGCGGAAGACTTTATTTTTATAAAAATTTTGCGTGGATCCATTTAAAATATGGACTACCAAAACCTGTTTACATGGGCTCAATCCAGAGAATTTAAAACAAACAACATTTCACTCCATTTTATACCCAAAATCGGAGAAAATAATACGAAATAATATACAACGGCTTATTAAATTCTCATGAGCCATAAATACAAGTTTAAAAAGTAAGGACATATGAATTTTATCAAGCATTCGTAGGAGCTCCCAAAATGTACATGCAAGTCGAGTCCCAAAAGCCATCCCCTCGAGATCAAGCAACACCACCTCCACGGCCCGTCCTCTCCCACGAGTATTACCCGAAATGTTTAAGTGTAGCAACATTAGCATAAAAATGCTAGTGAGAATAAGATGGATGCAAGCACTTATATGGACCGAATCCCATATCGGAAAAGTGTCCAAAAATCCTAACGTGCTCTTACTACCCATTCAATATTCCCAAGTACATCACATAAGAAAATAAATCCCATTCTACTATATCGTAATTTCGAAAAGTAAACATTCAAACTCGTAAATAAAGTGTGCTAAAACAACGAAATAGTACTAAGGCATAACAAAGTAAATAGCAAAGTAAATAGCAAAGTAAATAGCAAAGTAAATAACAAAGTAAATTTCTATCATTTACGTCATTCCACACGTTATTCACATTGTGACCACATTGTCACATTTCACAACTCATCCGTGACCACTTATCACCAATCACAACTATATCGTGACCTCACTATCACCGTGACCACATTGTCACCATTCACAAACATACCGTGACCTCATTGTCACCGTGACCACATTGTCACCAATCACAAGCGTCTCGTTGACCTCATTGTCACCGTGACCACATTGTCACCAATCACAAACGCATGGGGGACCTCATTGTCACCGTGACCACATTGTCACCAATCACAAGCGCACGTGACCTCACCGTCACCAATCATAAATCACGCATATCATAATGCCATACTCTACTCCCTTTGGTAACACCAAAAAGTGAATCTCATCACTAATAATATCGTACTAACTCGATTCTACACAAGAATCTCTCCAAAGTTTCTTTTAACTTTTCTAACCACTCAAAATAAAAGGAGTACCTAATACTTTCCTCCAAATTCCGGAATCTAATTCTCCTCGAGAATATAACTTAATCCACCAATAACATCTTACTTTAAACAACAACCAATCTTAACTAATTTTCCTTATGCACTTTCCTTAACTCCCAAATAACATACACTCATGGAAAGTTCTAAAGTCTAATAACCCTCTTAACCTCGATTTAACATAAACGTTAAGCAATTCGGAAACATAAAAGTAATCACAACCATTTTAAACTCACCTTATAAAAGTAGTCAACTCCTAACCACCGGTTGACCGAAATTCACGAACGGTGCACAAAACCTATAATTAAAATACACCTAAAGTATATTAATTAACCGAAATGAACAACGATCGTCACGATACTAAACTAAAAGACAAAAAAGCCCGGGATTCATGCTAAGAGGACCACGGCCCAAGGGGAAGGAAGAAATGGAATTTGTTTTCCGGATTTTAAGCACTTTAAAGACATTCCGGGTTGGTTTCGGCCACTTTGGAGGTTGGTAATATCAATGGGTAAACATGATTTAGGGTTTAGGTCAAAAGTTCAATCCCGAACAAATATGAAAAACATAAAAACATATCATTTGAATAATCCTAAGCATCAACAAAAAGAGAAAAACTAAAAGAAATGGCTTTTGGCTCAAACCCGATTCTAGGATTTAGGGAAAGTTGAGAAAAAAGGTTCCCAAAGGTTTCCCAACAACATTTGGTAAAAATTTTGAGAAGGAAGTGGAGCTTTGTTAAAGAAATCATAAGTTTGACTCAATTTCCATGAAGAAAAGTGTTGAGATTCGAAATCTAGGGCTTACCTTAGAGAGGTGGAATCGTCCCAAGAATGGAATGGGTAGAAAGGTCTTAGCGGGGGGGGGTTTTCAGCGCATCTCGAAATCACCCAAAACGGTCGAGAAACGGCCGGGGCGACCATTTCTTCTCTCCTCTTTTTTTCTCTCAAAGCTACGAGTTTGGGAAAGAAAATGAGAAGAAAATATGATTTTTGTCTAAAATTGGCTTAATAAAAGAAGATAGTGAATAGTGTTAGGATATTAAGAATTCGGAAATGACGCCTCCGCCCTTTTCTTTTTTGCCTTAAGCTTTTAAAACGACCCGAACCACTTAAACTAGCCCAAAGGTGATTAATAATTATTATTGGCCTATTAATAATTATTAATACCATCGAAACTAATTTAAGCTAATTAAACAATTAAAAAGGTTTCCGAACGAAAATTAACTATTTACTTCTAAATAACAAATTCTAAAATTATCTTTAACACTTTAATGCAATAAATAAAATAAAATAAAAAAAATTTCACCTCAAAATAACGAGACGTTACACATACTAAGTGAGAAATCGTTAAGATAAAGAAATTGAATATTTCATTAGAAAAATTAGAAACAAACAACATATAAAAAGAAAGAGTTGAGAAACTCCATTGATTTGGAAGAAGGGTAAAATTTTCCTTCGAATTTCAAACCCATTGATTATTTAGGTATTTCCCTAAATAAAAAAATACCTAGATTTTGCAGAAAATGTGAATCAGAGAATTAGAGTCATGAAATATTTCCTACCTTGAATCTCACGTCGACGGGAGGCAGAGATGAATTTCTAGGGTTTCTGAACCTTGAGGCGAAAAGTGAAAGGTCGAACTGAAAGAGAGCCTGAGACGCGAAAGAAGAGTCTGAGAAGCGAAGCATGTTTTTTTTCCTTACGAAGAGATGACGGGGAATAATTAAATTTCATTTTATTTCTCCTTATTTTTTACCCTTAAATAATTAAGTTTGCACCCTACCGCCGCTCAACCCATGTTTTTCTAATTCTTTTTTGACCTTTTTACTTTAAAAATCTATTATGTTGACCATTTTTAATTTAAGAGTAAAAAATTTATAAATATTAAGGGTCAATAATACTACATATTGTTATTCTTGATCCAGCGATCATATGTCTCTCGAACCGTTCTAATTCTCGTTAGTCTTGATCCAGCGATCATATGCCTCTCAAACCGTTCGAGCGGCATTAGCAGGCGGTTTTGGAGGACATTCCTCTAGAAGGGTGAATTTGAGATCTTCAATAACCAGAATGGTATTGATGTTGTTTTTCCAAGTGGCGAAATTTTCATCGTTCAATTTTTCAGTAGCAAGAATTGCAATAAGAGAATTCGACATAATTGCTGTAAATAAATAAACACATGTTTAGTAATTCAATTTTACATATCCATTCATTCATACTTTTGGCATCTATTAAACGTGATGCATGAATGCACATTTATTGAAATTCTAAAACCTTAAAACACAATTTCAATGCCATGGTATATTAGTGAAACAAGAACGATGCCTACGTAGGAAGGTCAAGGTTCCCTCCCACTAAAATGAGATTCCTCTCAACTAATGAACATCCCCAGGCTATCTCATATCCTACAGTTCTATTAGTTACCATGTTTTGGTCAGGCAAAACATCTAGATCACTTAAATATTATTCTTGATGAGTGTCACCGAAGGGAGAGTCAAGCATCAAGAGTCTTAAGTATCTTTCTAAATGGATCCCTTTGAGTGTAACCCAAGTTTTGGATCGCTTAAAGTTATCTTGATGAGTGTCACCGAAGGGAGAGTCAAACATCAAGAGCTTTAAAAAATCCTATCCCAAAGAGAATCACCCGGGTATTGATTCATACGATTACTTTCCGGAAGGGAATGAGTGAAGAGTTACCAACACCACGAAGCCCTATATGAATCTCACACATTGATTCCAACTTGGAGACCGGAGGACATGTTGTCACTTGTCCTTCTCCCACTCAATATAGCTAGCTAAGGCTTTTAACTTAGATATACCCAGGCTACCTCTAATATCTAAGTTCAATCTAACTTATAATAGCTCTTATAGATTGGTTAGCTTGATTTTAATGTGAAAGCCAAGTGATTAATCTCTATTAATCCTAACACATTATGCACCATCTCAATGAAGAGAATTATTAATAAAATATGACTCCCAGATCGCTCCCAGTTAGAGGGGTCCCGTGTTAATGGAACGATTAAATAACCTCATATCTTGGGCAGAGCTTTCTCGCCAGAGTTATATTTAAATTAATAAACTCAACTTCATTAATTTTTAATTAACTCTTTAATTAAAAATAGTGACACCTCATCTTTTAGGCTTTAGTTTCAAATCCTATTTAAAACTAAACAATTAATTAAAATATTGGTTGCTAAACTCTTTTAGACCATTTTAATTAAAACCTAAAACATGCTGCTAGTAATTACTAATTAATCCCTTAATTAAAATTCTAGCATAATAAATATAACAATTATATTTATACAAGGCATGAGCATAATATCAATAATCTCTATTAATGATGCATGATCATGGCATTTATGCATTTATGATGGGAATAATTATTTTTGGCATACATTATGCATGAATAATTAATATTTATATATATCACATATATAATAAATAAATAAGCAATTTTGGTTGGGATACTATTGGCCAAATCTATGAAAATTAAACCTATATCTAATATAGAAATAATCTTCATCACGAACATCTCCAGGATCTCCAGAAAAACGAAAATCGAAAAACCGAGGGGAGGCACCCAGGGTTTTAACCCTAGGCGCCGCCGACCCTTTCCCTTTTTTTTTTCGTTGTGCTACAGCCGTGGCAGCGGCTGGAATGCCGCTGCCGCAGCGACTCGCAACAGCGGGCAGCGCCGCCGCCGCGGGTCTTCACCACCTGCAGCTCACGGTACCGACTCCTTCGGTATCGGCCGGGATCTGGTTCATCTTTTCTTTCCTCAATTAGTTCTTTTTCCACAACTTTGCCTCTACTCTTTGGGTCAAGAGAGATGGCAATCTTCAAGGCAGATGCATAGTCTGTAGGCCCAATGGCCTCAACCTGTCCCAACAAATCATCATCTAATCCCATCAAGAACCTGTGCATTCTCAATTCAGGTGTAGCAACGTGATAAACAGCAAACCTCGAAAGACGATCAAATTCTTTCTCATACTCAAGCACAGATTTGTCCCCTTTCTTCAAGGCTAGAAACTCGCACTCCTTCTGGTTTATATACTTCTTAGTATAATATTTCTCATAGAACCTCTCTTCGAATTCACTCCAAGTCATCAGAGTAGTAGAATCTCGGGTATTCAGTGTGGTCTCCCACCAGTACAAGGCATCCCCCACCAACGAAAAAAGTTCCACAGTGAACTTTCAAATGTTCGGGACAGTTAACAAATTTCAGAGCTCTCTGGACTCTAGCAAACCAATCCTCAGCTTCATCAGGATCAACTGACTTTCCATTGAATTCAACTGGTGCATATTTCTTGTATTCTTTCAGCATATTGGCCTCCTCAGTTACACCACCAACTCGAGCCAATGCTCTACGCATCTCATCTAAATCAGTTTAGGGCACAAACTCGCCCTGAACAACTGGTGGTTCAGGAGCCAAAGGAACATTCTCTGGTTCATTCACTCCAACTGGGTCTACATGCCCATCAATATTCCCCACAGTTGGGGTAGTATAAGAGTTAACCTCGTTCGATGACTCGGCGTCACTCTGGTACTCGAGGTTGACACCACGACCTCGACCACGTCCACCCCTACCTCGGCCTAGTCCTCTTCCTCTTCCAGGCATAACCACAGGAGGCATCCTGGAATACACAAACACTATAATTATCGAGATTGAACATTTTAAGCTTAAACATTAACTATCTTACTACTTGGACAAGGAATGAATTTAGAGACTAGTACTAGAGATACCCGGCGCCGATGAGTGTGGAGATGAGATTCATATCTAAAGAAAAGTGTATGTTTAACATACGGTCTTAAGAACCAAAAGGCTCTGATACCAACTGTAAAGACCCGACTTTCAGAGTTTTAAACAACATGTATAAAAACAGCGAAGACTTAAATAAATAACTTCATTTATTAAAATGAGGAATATCTCAAAGACTACCTCAAAATTCCAAAACGAAATAAAAACCAACTCCAGAGTTGTTTTAAATAAAGCCAAAGAATGAAATAACAAGACTTATCAACAGTTGAAAACATAATCTAAAATCCAAAAAGAAATAAATAATAATAATTCAATGACTCCAATTAAGTAATGAATAATGTGAAAAAGGGCATTTATTTCCAAACAACGGCCGTTCTCAATATGAATTTCTCATCTCCGCAACCTCATCAACCGCCACCTCTCATCCCATTGTTACCTGGAAAAAAAATGATAGCATTGTGAGGCTAAAGCCAGTGAGAAAACGAACTAACTAACAGGTAAGATTTCAAATAGTCTCTAAACGAATCAATCCGAGTCCCCAAGCACTCATCATTCTCCAATATCTCTTAAACTCAAACTGTCACTTAAACTCAATCACCACTTACAAGTTTTATACATGGATAGACAACTCTCCCAGTTTCATATCCAAGAATTCATCACATATTCTCTCAAGCTTAACTTCTCAATAAATCGTTCTAAGCGACCATTTAACTTAAAGAATACATATAAAACTACACTAACATGCAACATTAGGAAAGCGGTTCCTTAGAACTACAACTCTTCCTAATTCTCGGTTATAGATGTATCTATAACTATATCCTCTAATAATCATTCTTAAGAGCAATGATTATTAGTACTCGGTTATGAACTCTTTTCATAACTAAAATGACATATTATTAAGCTCGTAGCCTTAATACTAGTAAGCATAACCTGCAGGCAAATCAATTCTCCAACTTTCTCAACAATGATTATACATATCATGCTCTTTATAATCAGTATAAAATTCATCATTATGAATTAAAACGCAGCAGCCCACTCATAGATATAAACAAAATACAAAACTGCCGAAATCGGGTAAAAACTGCCGAAAATGTAAAATTCACTAAAAATACATTCTAATCGATTATCTTGACCATAAACAACCTTAATCTCCAAAATAATTCCAGAAGACATAATATCATCTATCAAAATCGATTTAAACAAGGAATCACACAATTTCCACCGAAAAAGCCTAAACTAGTCTTAACCGAAAAATTAGTTTTCTTAATTTATTTTTGATACTCCCAATGATCAAATTCAATCCAAAACTTCCAGAATATTAATAATAAATATAATAAAACATTTCGCTATGGTTTGGGCTTTAGATTTCTCCAAAACCTTAACTGTTAATTAATCTGTTAACTCACCTTTGTCAACGTGTTTCTGAATTATTTCCTCAACGTTCCAGACCTGAAACGACCATCTAAATAAATTAAAAAAATACCCTAAAATAGTAAAAAAAAAAATAAAAAAAATTGGGGTTCGATGGCGCGAAGAATGGGACAACCAAACGAAGAAAAAGATCGCTGTTCGAACGGGACAGCAGCGCCGTGGCTGCTGTCATGGCAGCGGTTGAACCGAGGCCTTAGGGTCTCGGTTTGGTCAATTTTTATCTCAAGGGTTGATCGATTTTGATGGGTTTTTGTTTTAGGTAAAAGAGATCAAAATCGATTAGGGATTTAGGCTCTTGGTTTGGGTTTGGAATCGAAGGTATCGGTTTCACAAAAGAGTTCTTGAAAATCAAGAACTCATAAATTTATGAAAAATTCCAGATTATTAAATAACTAAAATTTGATCTGAAACGCTTACCAATTGATAGAAATACATGGAAACGATATACAAAGTCCACCTATCAACTTCTCACGATCAAATCGAGTAAACCACAAGATTTGACGAGCCAAAAGTCAATTTTCCATGGCATAGGGCGGCGGCAATGAAGAAGTAAATGGAAAAGGAAAATTTACCTTCTTGATCTCAAAGACAATTCCCTACTACACCAAAACTACGATCGGCACAAAGAACGACGATCAAAATTGAACTGAACTCCCGGCTTCTCCAAGGATGATGGCGTGAGAGGGAAGAAGAGAAGAGGAATTTTCACGTTAGGTCTTTGTTTGACACATTAGAGTAACCCTTGTCATCCTTTCCCTTCTTTCCTTAATTATTAAAAAGTCCTTCTAATTCAAATTAAATGCCCAATAGTCCTTTTCTTGCAAATTGTCATCCTAGAAACCTATGGATGCAAATTTAAAATCTTAATTTATTTTCCAACCATTTAATATTATTAACCAAATTAATATTAAATTCGAAAAATTTAAAATTACCTTGTGTTGGGGTGTTACAGGTACTGTTGGGGAGTCAACCTGTCATTGTTCACATATAGTAATGTTAGGAAGATAGTAATTTTTTCAACAAAATGCCACGGTTTTTTTGATAATTTAAAATAACTCACGTATGCACTGAACCAAGAACGAAACTCTTTGTTGATTATTGACCCCTCCTCAGCGGCTGTAAGACCAACTCGTGTCATTCGAACATATAAGTTTAGAAATAATCTACATGTTACAAAAATAGTTAGCCAATAGTTTGTAGTTGTTTATGCGATGAAATAATGTTAAGTTACTAACTCACTCTATGTAAGGCTCGATCTCTACGCAGTTGCATAACACGTATGTCTGCATTATGTGATACTCATAATCGGTCAATGGCCTATGCACTGATCTTCCAACTGTCATGCCAAGCTCCATAAAAATCGGCAAGTCGTTTATATCAACACCTTCAAGTAAAATTTCGACAATTTTTCGTTTTGCTGGTCGAAACTGCTCTGCAATGTGTTGATCAAAGTCGTATGAACAAAATGTGGTAGTCTCTTACGTCAGGTACGCACTACAGATAGATCCTTCTACTCTTGCTTTATTTTTGGCTGTGTTTTTCAACCGACGTAAGTACCTGTGGGTAGGTAGGAATGTGTAGAAAACATTTACATTCGATCACTATACTTTATATGTCTACATTACAAATTAACTGTGCTTACCTTTCAAATGGGTACATCCAGCAGTAATGTACCAGACCCCCTAAGAATGCCCCGTATGGAAGATGCACTGGAAGATGCTCCATGGAGTCAAAAAAAACTAGGTGGGAACATTCGCTCCAACTTACAAATAATAACAGCGATCTCTGAACTCATTGAAGCGACAGTAGCTTCAGTCAGCTCTGTACATGTCAAGTCCCTGAAAAAAACCCTCAACTATGCAAACGGATCCCAATGTCTATTCTCTAGGAACGGTCTAAATGCGACAAGCATCAATCGTTGCATGAATACATGACAAGCGTGGCTTTTCATCCCGAACATGATATGTTTTTTACTGTCTATACACTGACTCAAATTTGAAACGTATCCGTCCAGGAATTTGATGGATTTGATCCACTCAAATAATGTTTTCTTTTCATCTGTCGTGAACATGTACTTTACTTTTGCGTAATTATCATTGTCGTCAGGCTCCAACTCAGGACGGTAACATATCTCTCGTATATCATAACGTGCCTTCAGATAGTCCTTCGTTTTTCCCGGAACGTTCAAAATCGTATTGAAAATGTTGTCGAAGAAATTCTTCTCGATATGCATTAAATCCAGATTGTGCCTAATCAGTAGATCTTCCCAATACGGTAGATAAAAAAAAATACTCCATTTCTTCCAACCCGTGTTTTTCCCAGCCGCATTGTTTGCACTCTCTGCACCGTCCACTGTAATCTTCTGCATCCCTATAACATCTATACCGTGAAGAATCTGCCTTCCATTATACATTGTCGGGGGGTTTCTTTTCTTACTCGTCGACCCTTCTTTGAGTCACTGCCCTTTGAACGGAAAGTATGATTCAACGACAAAAATCGACGGTGACAATCAAACCAACAAGTTTTCTGACCATTCTGAGATAAAATGCGTCTGTGTCTAGCATGCAATGTGGACATGCGTATTTCCCTACCGTACTCCATCCTTTAAGAGGAGGAGATTGAGGTTCACACAATTAACTACTGACTAAGAAAAGCAATAACAAAAACTAAAGATCAACATACCTAACAATATTGAATACGCAGGGAAGTCACTGATCGTCCAGATTAACGCGGCGCGCATCAAGAAAATTTATTTCTTCTAAATGTCTTACGTCATAACACCGTCAGTCCACAACCTTTTCAACTCTGCAATAAGTGGTTGCAAATACACATCCAGATTCTGTTTTGGACTTTTCGGCCCAGGTACGATCATTGTTAGAAAAATCACCAGGTCTTGCATGCACATCAAGGGAGGCAAGTTATACGGGGTTACCATGACTGGCCAAACTAAATATTGTGCCCCGGATGCCCTGAACGGGTTAAAGCCATCCGTGCATAAGCCCAATCTGACGTTTCTCGGATCTTGTGCAAAATCCGGATGACAATTATTTAAATGCTTCCATGCCGCAGCATCTGAGGAATGTCTCATAACACCTTCATCCTGTGAATGCTCGTGATGCCATCTCATGTGCGAAGCTGTCACATCCGACGCATACAACCGTTGCAGGCGTGGGGTCAGCGGTAAATAGAACGTACGGGCGTACGGAATGAGGCTGTGTTTCCCTTGTTTATATTTTGGAAGAAAACATAATTTGCAGTGATGCAGGTCCTCATCCACATCCTAGTAAATCATGCATCCGTTTCAACACGAATTATTTTCTCCACGGGTAATCCAAGTCCCTCCACTAGCTTTTTCGTGTAGTACAAACTGTTGGGACATAATATTTTCTTCAGGAGCTCATCGACGAAACCACGATGCAATCGAATCAAATCCTCTACCAGGTATGTTGTACTGCGCCTTTATATTTAAAAGTTCTGTAGCAGCAGCAAGTTGACTTACCTCACACCCATCGTACAATGGTCGGCTGGCTATCTTTAACATCTCGTGCATCTTACGTGCTTCCGGATTCATTTCCTCTTCAACAACTCGTTCATCTTCGTCTACGTTTAAACTTTCACAAAAATTTTCATTGCCCCTATACGCCTCACCATCAAGTATCATTTGCTACATCTGACTATACTGTTGTTCATCATTCCGTTCTTCGGCAACAACCTCTACATTCGAGTTGCTACCTTCGTATCGTCTTGATTCCTGTAATGCAGCTTCGAACATTTCCTTTGTTTCCCCCTGAAACACCCAGTGATAATAATTCTGCACAAATCCCCGACTATAAAGATGAACTTTCAAATCTGTAACCAGTATGATTCTCCTATTGTCTTATTTCCTGCACGGGCAACATACCTTTCCACCATACTTTTCATAATAGACAGTTATCATGCAAAACTCAATAAACTGTTCAACCCCGGCCACGAAATCATCGTTCAAATACCCGTCTATCAAATGAACATACATCCACTCTCTCATTTTCTTTTTTCTTAATGCTAACAAAAAATGAGAGGAGGGGATTTTATAATGGACTTTTCTGCTCATTTGCGACCAGATGGTCGTATTTTTGCTACCAAATAGTCGCATTTTCCCGCCAAAATTTCCCGCCATTTTCCTCACTACCCCGGGTCACATGAAGTCACAGCATTTACAACCACATGGTCACTTATTTTGGTGACCACTTGGTAGCTTTTCTCCCACCAAATTATTTATCTACCACTGGTCAATTAAAATCCCAACATTTGCGACCATTTGGTCACTTCACAATGTGAACATCTAGGTAGCTTATTTCCCGTCAAAATTTTAAGCTACCACTGGTCACTAAAGGTCACCGAAATTGCGATCATATAGTCACTTTGCATTGTGACCACTTGGTAGCCTTGCTCCCGCCAAATTTACGCGCCTTTTTTGCTACTAAATGGTAACTCAATGTCACAAAATTATGATCACATGGTCGTAATTTTTAGTGACCATATGGTCACTTTTCTTTGTGCCAAAAATTCGCGCCATTTTTTATGACTAATTCTTTAATTGGTTGCAATTTGGTCGCAAAAAAGTGACCATATGGTCGTTTTAAGTCAAACTTCATATTTACTACCAGAGTGGTCACCAAAAATACTACCCAATACTTTGATCGCAAAATTTTTTGTCGCAATTTAACAATTTTTTTGTAGTGAGAAGAAACATAATTTGAGAGAAAGAAATTTGTGCATTACGAAATGTGTATAAGAGAGAGTTTTTGCTCAGCTCATTCTTACACTTATTACAGCTGTTAACTTCTAACAAAACTAATGACAGCTAATAAAAAGTAACTAACAAACTTAACCAAACCTAGGTTAATAATACTAACTATGGTAAAGTCTAATTACATGACTTTACAATTACATATACCATAAATTGGGAGAATAAAGAATGCATCGGGAAAGAAAATTGTATTGGAAAAGAAAAAAATGTCAGATTGTACGTACTATACAGACGTGTCAGAATGTTAGGAGGTGTCAGACTATACCTGCTATACAAAAATTGCAGTACAAAAATGATAGTTTTAGTATTTTAAAAAATTGAATAGTAAAATGTAACTACCCTATTAAATCTCTCAAAAAATGAATATTTATTAACTTTAACCTAAAAAAGTGGCTATTTTAATTTTTCACCCTAAAATGAAACTGGATTCACGTAAAGAACAAATTTTGACATATATGAAATCATGCAAAAAACTGAAAACTAATAGGAAGACACGTGTAAGATATGTAAGAACAAAAATCTAATCATACAGATAACGATGCGGATGCAAATATTTTATAATAAAACCACTAGACTACTGTAATGTATCAAGAAAAAAAAACACTAGACAACTAGAATGCTCTCTTACAAAATAATAATAATAATATTATTAAAAGTAATATTTTTTTTTAGCCTTTTCTTTCAAAAACTGGATCTCGAGTTTCAATTCAAGGGAAACAACGAGAGTGGAAGAGATATTGGACTGTGCAAAAACTATGGCCAATTGAAGAAGAGGTTGATTCTTTCCCCTACTATTCTTTTATATCCATTAATTTCTATCGGTTTTTAACTTAGCACTAAACAGGTGAATACGAGAGCTCAAGTGATTATACACGTATTTCTTTTCAATGAGATCGAAGGTTCGAGTTTCTCCTCTCTTAATTTGATGTAATATCTATAAAATTAAAAATAAAAAAAAAAAAAAAAAAAATTCCACAAAAAAGGTATCATAGTTTTATTTTATTTTAATTTATTTTAATTGAGTTCATTACTTTAGATTTTGATTATCGGTTTATATTGGCTGATGATTAGCAGATCTAACGGCTCTAAACCGTTTTTAGTTGTACTTGATTGTGAAATAGGAGGTAGACGAGTAAATTTGACCGTTTGAGTTTGAGTTTTTGTTTTTTTTTTGTTTTTAATATGATATAATATCGAAAAAAAGAAGAATGTACAAATAAGTACGGATAAAAATTGGGAAAATTGAGGTAGTATTCGAATATATATTAAATTAGTTGATTATGTATTTGATTTTCTTTCTTCCAAATAAAAATTGACTCACTAACCCTTTTTTTACACCTATTTGTTTTCTTTTCTCTATTGGTAAATTCATGTTTTCCATTTTTTTTAATTCTAAAATAATATTTTGATTTTGTTGTTCATAAAAATATAAACTTGAAAAAAAATTATTCTTTACCTGTTCATGAAATGTTTAGCTGACTTACTATAAGATCAATTTAAGAGATTCATACGGGAAAAAATGTATGAACTCGATTAATATAACAGATTTTTCTCTTATGAATTAGTGACTAACAGTGATCAACGTTATCACTTATACGACATTTACAATTGATTATTGATAATCACTAATTCATACGATAAAAACTATTAAATTTATAAAGCGTTTTAAAGGTAGGCTATATTTGGACCGCCCCCCAGTAAAATACTCTTTTCATTTTCTTAATTAAAGAAAAAAATTATTTTTTAAAACTATTCTGTTAGACAAGTTTTCTGCATTAAAAAAATATGTGCTTAATTATTTAAAATAATTTTTTTTAATATTTCTAAAAAAAGTTTAAAATATTTACTAATTTGATGTAATTTTCTTTTATTGATAACCTACTTTTTTTATGACTAAAGTATAAACAGTTTAAAGTTTAATGTTTTAAAATTTGATAAATGGTTCTCATAAGATATTTAAAAATATCCTTAATATATAAAAGGTGAGATGCTTAAGAAACATTTTTGGACCATTTTATCTTCACTTATTTTTAAATACTACAAAATATGCCATTATTTATATATCATTTACCCTCTAAAACCTTAATTTACAAAATAGCCATTACCATTTAAGTATTAATTATGTAAATTTTTTATTAAATAACGATCAATTTATCAAAAAATTCATTCAATTACAATAAATTAATCATAAATAACAAATATTATCAATACATATACATTATTGATATTAATTTGAATTCTCATGTATATTAAAGGTGAATCAATTAAATATATGTTCAAACTTTACAAATATTAAAAACTATATTTTAATATAGTTTTTACCAAATTTTTATAAATATTTTTTTCCATACATTACTATTTGATTGTTCTTTACTTCAAATTAAATAAATATTTTATTTAAGTAATAAAAATATAAATGAATTTTCAAAATTGATTTATTAATAATTTTTAATTAAGAAACATGGATATCCTTGCCGTTCAAATTTTTTTTAAAAAAAAAAACAAACAAAAAACGGAACTAAAAGCAAGTAAAAGAAGAAGGAAAAACAAAATTGAAACTCTGAAGTAGATGGGGCTTATTTTTTAAATTTGTTTTTAGATTAAAATAACGTTTATAATATTTTCACTAATTACAATTTTTTATTTAAATTAAAATAAAGTTAAAAAAATATTATTTTTTTAAATAAATTAAATATATTCAAAATAAATTCATCAATATTGGGAAAATGAAAATTTCACACATTCGTTTAAATTTTGATCATAAATTTAAAAGAAACACACGTACAATGTACGTGGTATGAATCTAGTATATATAAAAGCAGTTTAAAGTTTTTAAATTTGATAAAAAAATTTAAATTATGATAAAAAAAATATATTATAAAATAAATAAATGAAAAGAAAATTATTATTAAATGGATCTCAAATGATTAAATTTACATATTCAAACTGTGTTTTAATACAAACATTCTAAGGTTCCCCGTTTTTCTTTTGCCGAACGTAGAAAGGAAATATTTAAGTTGTATAGCTTTAATTATAATTATTCAATTATTTTTATCTAAATTTTAGACGCTCTTGCACATATAACTGAAAAAAGTTCAATATTTATAAAAGGGAAATTTCATTCGGTAGCAGAATTTTTAGCAATATTTATAAATATATCATTTTTAAAAAGTATTTACAAATATACCAGATTTTTAAAAACCCTCATTCATGTGATCAGATAAATCAGTGATTACTATCAGGTAATTAGTAATTCTTGCACAAAATATCAGTGATTACTGTGAAGATATCACTATTACTAGTGGCAATTTTGTAATATTTTAGGCATGAATTTAATTTTTCTGCTATTTTTGCAAATATGTTTTTTTACTGTTATTTTTATAAATATTGGACCTATTTTTTCTATTTTCGCAAGAGCCCCTTTATAAAAAATAGTAACCCAAAAAGTTATTTATTAAAATAGCAAAAAAAAAACTCAAATTCACACTTAAAATATTACAAATAATTGTCACTAGTTTACTTAAGTAATCACTGATTTCCGCATAAGTAATTATTAAGAATGTGGGCATTCATCTCAAAACCAATTGGTAATGAGAGGAGTGACCATTAGAGTTTATAAATGCTATGAGTTCCATACATCTTTCCGATGTGAGATTCTCAACATGCCCCCTCAAGATGGTGCATCTTTTGGGCTCACCATTCTTGGGTTGAATCCTATTTTTGGACCGAATACCCGTTTGGGCTTGTTGGGCTCTGATACCATATTAAATAAATGTGGGCATCCATCTCAAAACCAATTGGCAAGATGGTGCCTCTTATGCCCATTTGGGCTTGTTGGGCTCTGATACCATATTAAGAATGTGGGCATCCATCTCAAAACCAATTGGTAATGAGAGGAGTGACCCTTAGAGTTTATAAATGTTATGAGTTCCCTACATCTTTCCGATGTGAGATTCTCAACATGCCCCTTCAAGATGGTGCCTCTTTTGGGTTCACCATTCTTTGGTCGAATCCCATTTTGGATCGAATGCCCGTTTGAGCTTGTTGGGCTCTGATACCATATTAAAAATGTGGGCAACCATCTTAAAACCAATTGGTAATGAGAGGAGTGGCCCTTAGAGTTTATAAATGTTATGAGTTCCCTACATCTTTCCGATGTGGGATTCTCAATAGTAATCACTTATTTTACTGATTCATTATATCAAATGATATTTAGTACATGTAATCATTGATTACTTGATAAGTTATTACTAAATACCTTCAAGTTATCACTGATTTATTTGATTCACTTAAATGAGAGTTTTTTTAAAAACTATTATATTTGTAAATACTATTTAAAACTGTTAGATTTATAAATATTGAAGAAAATTCTACTACCCAATAAAATTTCACTAAATTTAATACTTATAATATTTGATTTATGATTTTTTTAAGTTTTCATCATAATATTCTCTTCCATTTTTTTTTGTTATTATCTCTCTCTTTGTTACTTTAATAGAAATACATTACTTTTCTATATAGCGTTAGTCTGCTTTATATATAGTTGGATAATAGAATACATATTTAAACTGAAAAAGAAGAATATATAAAATTGTAAGGTTAATACATATATTCGATAATATAAAAAGGAAAGATAAATTAAATATATTGAGAAAAAACCTCAATAAATTGAAAGTAAGAAATGAGAGACATCCTATTAATCTACCTATAAATAACTATAAATTGATATGAATTATGAGGCCTTATAAATAACTCAAGAACCAATCAAAAATTCAAGAGCCAAGCAACTTATCAAATGAGAACAAATTGAGGAAAAGCTTGCCAACCAAGAAGATAGTCTTATGAATTAATGTGTGGAAAGTGAATATTAAAAGAGAAGCTTTAAGACATCAAGATACTCATCAAAGAAACATTCCTAAAATAATTGTTAACACATTTCTTCTTCAAAGTTGTCTTTTTTTATGAGTATCTTGATGTCTTAAAACTTCTCCTTGAATATTCACTTTCCACATATTGATTCACAAGGCTATCTTCTTGGTTGACAAGTTTTTTCTCATTTGACAAGTTGCTTGACTCTTGAACTTTTGATTGGTTCTTGAGCTATTTGTGAGGCTTCATGATTCATATCATAAATAGTTTCAAATAATTTTTTTTATTAAAAAGAATTAGAAAATAAAATAAAAGAAAATAATATCATGGGTTGATCTATTGGTCAATAATTATTTTTTTTTAAATTATGAAGTTATAGGTTTAAACTAGGGGCATTTGCAAATCTAGCAAATTTTTTAGCAATATTTGTAAAAATAAAAGCTCAAAAAAATATTTGCAAATATAGCAAATTTTGATTGGTTTATCAATGATAAACATTGAATTACATATTTTTATACTGAGTTTATCACTGATAAACATATATATCATTATTTATCATTGATAAACATGATAAAATTGCTATATTTACAAATACTTTTTTAAGTTGATATTTTTATAAATATTGCATAAAAATCTGCAACCCAATGAAATTTCCCTTTAAACTATGTGAGGTTTAAGATATTATCCTACGAGTTTTTTGATGTCAAATATTGTAGGGTCATATGATTATCTTAAAATTGGTTGGGTACGTACAAATTGGTTTGAACACCCATCTTAATTTCATGAAGTTCTATCTCAAATTTAATTGACAATGAGATGAATAGTTTATGTATATTATAAACATTGTGAATTAATTTCATCTTTATGATGTTAGATTCTCAACACTCATAAATAAATTTAAAAAATCTTAAATAAGTACTGAGAAGTTAAAATAGAATGTTGAAAAAGTAGAACAATTAAAGCAAGTAATGTGTAACAAATTCAAAATAGAGAAATTAAAAAAGAAAAGGAAAAAGGGCAAAAAAAAGGGGGAAATGATGCGGTTGCCGTGGATAGTGATAGAGGATTGATTTGGAGGACAAAAACACAACGGAAGGTGGTACTAGATTAGTACAGTAACATTAGCCAGTGCCTGCCACCATATCAAAAGGGAAAATAAAAAAGGGAATTTAAGTTTGTTGGAGTGTCCACGTGTGGTATTGCATGCATGCACACAGTCGGCATCGTCTCCCCCCTTTGGCTTCTCTCCATGTTTCAAGTTTTCTTTTCTCTTCTTTTCACTACAATACCTTTCTTTATGTTTTATGTCCTTTCTCTTTCTTTGTCCCTTCCCCCTCGTGTGCTCAATACTTCCAAACCCTACTTTTTCATTTTTTTTTACTTATCCTTAAATTGGAAATTAGTGGAATTTATATCCTGTCTTCATCAAACTAATTA
Organism: Gynostemma pentaphyllum; assembly: GCA_028015215.1. Taxonomy (NCBI): domain Eukaryota; kingdom Viridiplantae; phylum Streptophyta; class Magnoliopsida; order Cucurbitales; family Cucurbitaceae; genus Gynostemma; species Gynostemma pentaphyllum. Next base: position 24,533,731 of record CM051354.1, read on the forward strand.
TCTTTATTTAAGGGTTAATTACAAATACGATGATAATCACATATAAGTATAAATTTATACTCATCTAATTCATACATGTTATGTTTTTATTTGACCAATATATTAGTAGGATCTAGATATTTATTTGTATGACTTATGTATTTGTTATATACTATCATATATGGTCTAATAAAAAGATGATACGTATAAACGTGAATATGAGTTCATACTTACTAGTAAGTATATATGCATTATCTGAATTCTACTATTATGTTGGTCGAATAAAAACATGACATATATACGGTGAATATGAGTTTATATTCACCGGTGAGTAAATAAGTATTATCATATAAAAAAAAGTAATTACAAATATAGGACAAACTTAATTTTTTTTCAAAGAAGTGAGAGAATTTTTGAATTATTATTTATAAACTATCATAATTATTTGATAATTAGTCATTTATATAAAAATATATATATTATGCTTTATGATTGAATTCTAATGTGAATTAGATGGGTGGATATTATTAATTGAGAAAGAGAATAAAATCTCAATAAGGCCTAACTGATCTCTATTTAACATTCTCTATTATTGATCAAGTAGAAAGCGAAGATTGCACTAATGGCATCTCAGATCTCCCTAAGCGAAGGTAATATCTTTGCTTGCATAACATGCTTGATAATTATGGAACATGATTTTGGGATTGTTAATTTATTAAATGGCTTTTATCTTTCCCAACATATTAAATATATCTTAGCTTATAAATAGTATTTATTTTGCCATTTTGTGTAGGTTGGATAAATAATAAACTATTTTTCATCGCCTAAGCTATTGTATAATGAAAATTTAAGACTAGTCAGTTTAATTTAGAAAAGAAAAAAGTAATTGTATTAATTGATAATACTAAGGTGTTTAAATTACCGATTTGAGAAGTCAACCCCTCTACCTGTTGTTATGAAACCTGAATTTGTGTAGCATTTATTTGGTAGAAAAGTTTATACACTATAAAATTCCATATTTAGGGGAAGAAAAAAAGAGGTTAAATTATTATTACACTATAATAAACTCATGGCATGTACCCATAAAACAACCCGACAATCAAAACACCTCTAGTTTTGACCTCTCACATGAAATAGATGTAATAGAATTGTGCTTACAGTCTTTCTTTCTTAATTTTGATAGTGTTGTGGGGTGAAATTGGATTACACGTGGAATTTTACAACTGGATAAGATTTGTCTCGCGCACTGGTCCGGTCTTTGGGCACCGACCGTGGCTGGTGCCTAGGCATAAAGTCTATGCACCTAGGCATAAAGTCCATGCACCTGAAAAGACCTGTTCTGCAGCTCCAACACAGACCTACATATCTAAACCGATTACAAGTGTCCAATCAGAAAATGACACGTGGCGTAACCCGAAAGCGACACGTAATTGAGAAGCAACACATGGCCCAATCCCGACGCGACACGTGGCACGATGATGTCATCAACCTAATCTCCTATAAATAAGGGAAGAAATTCATTCATTAGGTAACTAATTTCTACTACTATTCTCTCTGGCACACTAGCTCTGCTTGCTCTGACTTTAGCATCGGAGGGTGTTAGTCAGGCCACCACACCACCGGCACTTTTCCTTTCCTGTGTAGGTACCTACGTAGCACGCCGCCGAAGCAGCGCACTACCTCCGACTCGTCCCATAAATTAAGTTCGTTGCCTACGTGGAAAATATCCATTTTTACGCAACAACAGATAGATTGATTAATAAAGCATCTTTTATTTTAGTAAAATTCCAAGCTTGATTCCCTTCATATTTTTTTTTTTTTTTTTAAAAATTAGATTCCTTCAAAATTTAATAAAGCATCTACAATTTTGTCCTTTTTATGCAATTATCAAAACTTAAGACTTCTATTTTCTTTTTAGGAAACTATTATGTTATTTCTTGGGAGTTGCTATCTCCACATTCTTTGGTTATAGTTTAGCCACATCTTTATTTAGATTGTTTTTTTCCAATTATAAATCCATTCCCATGATTTAAAGATTATTTCAATTTAATCCCTATGATTTTAAATGTTTCAATTTAGTTCCTATGGTTTTAAAAGTTTTAATCAAATATCACTGGATAAAAATTCACAAAATGTCTTTGTTGTTATCATAATTACACATCAAAAATACATTTAACACTATGATATCATCTGTCTTTACCACGTGGTTGCTACATTCACAGAAAATAGCACCTACACAATGTTAACTTTTTGATATCATAGAGTTACAGACACATACACAATGTTAACTTTTTGATATCATAGAGTTGTTCTTGTGAGTTTTTTTATCAAACCAACTAGAATTAAATTGAAAATTTTATTATTACAGAAACTAAACTGATATAAATCTCAAACCATAAGAATTAAATTAAAGAATTTAAAATCATAAAAAGAATAAATCTAAACTGACCCCTGATTGAATTTGTAATTAATCCTTTTTCATCTTTCATTATTTATTTATTTTAATGTTTATAATGCAGACGCAAGGATTAGCCCGATATTTTTGTATTGATATATATTTTTTGCAATTTCTCTGAAATATATAGTTTTGCTTAGCAACTCATTTTTATTCTTTAGTAACCGTCCTGAATCAAGAATGCTATGTACAATATTTTCCAGATGTTGTGAGAAATTGCAGGCAAAAGATTTCCCTTTGTTTCTTTTGATCGGCTGTTTTCTCCACGGTCTCTTGAAACCGTGCCATTGCCTTGCCTGGCTGCCAATTTTAAGTCATGATGCTTTCGAACAATGCGTCGATAATTGATCAGCGAGACTCGGAGCTACTCCTCTCATTGTTAATCTGAACTGTCTTGTTTCAACTATCAAATAGAGCTGACAAGATGTAGATACGTTTTGAGGTCATGGTGCGTAGCCATATTCATTCCATTAAGGTACGGACAATTCCTACTATTTAGTCTCAGTTCTTTCCCTACTTCTGAGTATAGCCATTGTGATTGTGTGTTCTGAATCCACCTCGGCAGCCCCGTGTCGACTACAAACCCCGGTACTTTCGTTACTACGTCATCAGAGTTTACAATTCTCAGGATATTTGTTCCTTGTTTCTCTAGCTTCTGTCTAAAGCCTCTGTTGCCGACGCGAGGTCCACCGAATGACACAACGGTGACGAGCGGGGCATTCGGAAACGTCATTTTGATGTCGTATGCCGTGAGCGTCGCTAGGGCTGCCCCGAGGCTGTGGCCAGTTATTGTCAGACTCAGAGGCTCATCAGGGTAGGTATTTAGCAATTTAGATATTTCCTCACGTATGGTTTGTTGTAAACTAGGCCAAGTGGAAGTTCCGGAAGAATAGAGGCTGAGGAACCCGGTTTCAACCATGGGTTCTGACCCGTTCCGATCCGACTCGTTTTGTGGAATGTGTGTAAGAGTAGCTCGTAAATTCTCAAGCCATTCCAAGCAAGTGGCGGTTCCTCTATAAGCAATGACAATGTCTCGGCGTCCAAGACGGGCGATTTCTTTCTTGTCCTCACAGACTGCCACGTAACCGATCCAACTGGACCGAGTCGAGACCGAGTTAGAAGCTTTTTCAACCCAGCCCGGCAATTCTATACTTGAAGTAGCTCGTAAATATTTCGTTAGCCGATAACCGGTATCGGTCAAACCGGACCGGTTAAGAAGCGATGTTTTTGGATGCCGGCACATGCCATAAAATGGCGACAATGGGTCGAACTCAAAAGACTCGTAGGCCGCTTCAACGAATCGGCCGTACCGTAGAATTTCGTTGCGGAGTTGATCGTCGAGAGGATCGAGTAAACCGTCCCAGTTATGAGCTCCTTGATACTCAGTCCATTTCCGACGGAGCTTAGTCTCAGAGGGAAGAAAATGCAAGGGTTGCAACGGCGTGCATTTCATGGTGGTAGAACAACAACGGAGAGTAAATTTTTTATTTGGAAGAGGGAATGTGGATGGTGATGGGAGCGTGGGTTTGAGAGACATGGAGGTTGTCTTCGTCGCGGTGTCGACGGAGAGAAATTGGAGATACCGACAATCCATTTCTCACTATTGAGGATGCCGTTTGATTTTGATTCTGATTTTGATGGACTGAGAATAAGAGGAACCATTTTTATAGGTTGAAAAGAAAGGGAAAAAAAAGCAGAGAGAGGCAAAAAACAATGTAATAATGAAGGGAGAGAATGGAGTGAGATTTTGTTGATATAAAAGGAGGGAAAGAAAAACAAAGGCAAATTTTCCATTATTTTGTTTTGTGGGTTTCTTTGTCGAGAAAGAAACACTGGTAGAAATATCATTCTTTCCGAAGTTTAGGGTTTTGTTTTTGCTTTCTTTTGGTCTTTCCCTCTCCCCTTTCCTCAACCATGCATGGTCTATGAGAGTATATCTTTTTTTTCCCTTCATTGGTTACCATCAAAACAAAGTGATATATATTAGGGTTTTTAAAAAAGAAAAAAAATTATGAATTGATATTATGAGAGCAAATTAATAGAAATCTTACATAAGATTTTCTTTTGATTTTCATCAATCAATGAACTCTTTTTTTCCTAATGATCAACTCTATCATCTTCATTTTAAATTTTCACAGTCAATTGAAGATCCAAGTATGTAATGATTGATTTTTTATTAGAATTTTAAATTTAGTATAGATCACATATACAATCACAAATATATTATTTACTGATTATGTGATTATATACACAATATAGACGATCACAAATTTATATTTATTAGGATATATGATCACATGTATAAATTAGTTGATCATGAATATAAATTTGGAGTAGGTAGTGATCACATAAACATGATAGTGATCACAAAAGTTTCATTGAATATGCAATCACATGTTGTAGATCAAATAAAGTTTTGTTTCAAACAAATTTAAGTTTGAATGGTTATGAGATCACGTATATTTTTTTTTATCACGAATAAAAAATTTAATTGGTTACAAAACAATCGATCAAGACTTTTATTTTGAGTGAGTTTGAGAGGGTCAACAATCACCATTTATATAAGTTAATCAATCTTATCAACTAATCAATTGCATGTAATTTTTATTTGAATAATTTAATGAATATTATATTAAAATAATGAAATTTATCTTGTATATTATGTTATAACAAAATTTAATTGTTGACAGGTTCAATAGACTCGAAAGAAAAAAAAAGATTGTATTGGTTGAAGTTTGATGTCTGTCGAAACCATAAAAAATAATATACTCGCTTCCTAAGATTAACTTATAGTAGTGGTAAGCAAGGTCGATTCCACAGGGACTGGAGAATTAACTTATTGTTATTGACTAATTAAAAAGAGGGTTTTTGAGATTTCTAAACTAAGAATATTTAAAATATAATTAAAGATTGATATGAGAGAAATTCCAACTAGAGGTATCATCTCCGTTATGGACAAAAAACATGCATTCAAATTCTTTTCTAAATTGACATGAGTCATTAAAGCCTAATTAAAAACTTTTATGTTCTTCCTTAATTTGTCGATAGTCAAGATATGATCTAATGACTAATTCCCTAATTGATAGATAACCCTAGAATACGATAATAGGATTTAACCTTTCAAAAGCATTAAGAAAAGAAGAACTATCAATCCTAGCCAATAAACACAGTACGACCGATTTATTTAGACTAGATCAAGATTTCTCACAATATGAATCAAATAGTTTCCTAAATCAATTCATACCATTCATCACTTAGATTAGAACGATTCAAACAATTACAGATTCAAATATTCTAATTGACTAATTATCAAAAAAAATACCTGGGCAAAAGATCCTATTTGCACAAACATCAATTCAATAATAGAGAAGTAAAGATAAATCAAGAATAGAAAAAATTGAAATCTAAATTAATGAATAGGTTTCACGAATTCAAACAAACCAAACGTCGAATCAATCTCTAGTTAGAAGGATAAAATTAGCTAGACATGGCCTAAAAAACACTAAGTAAAAGTCTAAAGTCAGAAAAAGAAGAAGCGGACTTAAAAAAAATTCTAAACTAAATATATATACATGAAAAATCGCACTGCCGCAGCGGTGGTGGTGAGATAACAAAAATATTTACGATTTTGCAAATCCGTCGCTGCGGCGGTGGCACATGGGCTCCGCGACGCCCACTCTCGGGAAATTTGGCTTGAAAACTGTTTGCAGACTCACCGCCGCGGCAGTGAGCTCCTGGGCGCCGAGGCGGTAGGCCAATTTTTCAAACATATGTTGTTTTTCATCATTTTTCATCTCGTTTTGCCTCGTATGACTTGGATTCACCTGAAATAGAGAAAACAAGTGAATTCATACTAGAAACTCTATGGAAATAGCAATAAATGGGGATTTAAACATGAAAGAACAATAATAAAAATCAACATATCAAAGTTCATAATAATATCATATAGAAACACTTATAAAAAGTGACAATGGTCACATTTAACCACATTTAAAAAAATGATGAACATATATTTTTTAAAAACAAACGATCACATTTAAAAAAGGAATGAGATCACATTCAAAAAACGATAATCACATTTAATCATATTAAAAAGAATTGCAAACAAATATAAAGAACGACGATCACATTATAAAATATACGATCAAGAATGATCACATTTAAAAAAAAACGATCTCATTTAAAAGACAATGATTACATTTAATTCATTAAAGAAAATCAATTATGAACATGATCATATTTAAATAAACCTAAAGAACGATCACATTCAAAAAATAAAATTGACAATCTTGACTTACTTGAGTAACATTTGAAAAACAACGATCACAATGAAAGAAATGTGATCACAGTGAAACAACAACCTAATTATCTGGAAACGTTAGATTTAACAAAAATAAATAAATCTAAATCGGTTAAACTGTAATTCAAAAATTAATGGTTGATATTTAGGATTATAATCTAATGGTTAAAATTAAATTAGATATCTTAAAATAATTAAGATAAAAAAGGTATAAAAAAATAAAGAGATGAGATCAAATGAGTTAAATCTAAGGGTTTATAAAAGTCCATGTACCATACATGGACTTTTATTCCGTACTATAGCTTGACCCTATAAAAAATATCTGAAGTTTCAAAAAATTTCAAAATATAATTTTTTCTCTCTCTCGTTAAGGTAAGTGTGAAACCCAATCTATGCCGTGACTTTAAGAAAATATCATTTTTGAAAATAGTTAATAAAAAATGTCATCTAATAAAATTTTCCTATTTTTTATGATATTTTTTATTTTGAAGGCTTAAAAGTTAAAACCTATGTTATTATCTTAACATTTAGCCTGTCTATTGTATTATTGTTGAATTTATGAAATTATGTTTTACATAAGATTTTATTTCAGTCGGACTCAGGGTCTCCAACTCTATTTTTGAAGCGAAGAAAAAATGTATGACATTTGTGAAGAAAGGTTGTGATCATAATTCTCTTTCTTTCCACGAAGTGGAATATGAACCATATTTTTCAATTCGAATTACAAACATAACCGATGTATTCAATATTTTCTATTAAAACATAGTTTTATGTTAAAAAAAAAAGACAGAGATAATGCGAAAGACTAATAGAATATTGTAACGAATTTGGAGAATAAAATAGAACATTTGAAATTTCAATAATTAAAAGTATTCAAATTTGGAAGATGAAATAGATTTTAAACCTAATTTTAAAGTGCTAGATGTTTGAATATTTAGTTTACTATATCTTGATAACTATTTTAAACCTAATTTTAAAGTGCTAGATGTTTGAATATTTAGTTTACTATATCTTGATAACTATTTTAATTTTGATTTTAAATTTTGAAAAACATAATTATTAAAAAAAAACATTGGTTTCTTTGTTTTTTTTTTAATAAATAATTATGAGGTTTAGGTTTTTTCTCTCTCAAATTTTTGTAAAACCGAGAACCAAAAATAAATGGTAAATCAAATAATTATGTTGTTTCAATGTTAAAAAAAAAATGAATGGTTATGAAATGGTCTATATTTTAGGGTTTTTTAAAGTTGTTATTACGTTTTTGTTTGCATTTAGTTTACTCAATCCGTTGCCAAGTGTGTTACGTGGGTGTCACTGTTTACTTTGGGTATTTAAGAGAATTATATTTTTATTAAAAACAATATTCATTTTTTTTTTCTGTTTTGAGATATTATGTTAAATTAGGAGATGAGACTCTATTTAAAAATGTGAACCGATGAAAAAAAAGTGATAACTTATTAAATCACATAAAATTTAAAAATAACTATATTATTTTGCTTCTCAACTAGTAATGTATTATTAAGAATTCATTTTCGAAGTTAAATTTAAATTTAAAAAGTGTCATATCTTTTAATAAAAATAATGGTAAACTATAAATAAGACTAGTTTTGGTCAAATGTATGAACATCTCATATAGCGTAAAAAAAAAAAAAACCTTACATATTCTCCATGGAGTAGACACCTCTATATTATATGGTTATAGTTTAGCCACATCACCGAGATATTTTTTTTCTTTCAATTTTTTTAAAGTCTTATTTATAGGTGAATCTACTCAATTGAGAGTAGGTAAGTTTTGTTTATTAAAAAATAATAAATTACACTCACGCAGTTCTAAAACATATCATCAGACCACTCCCATCCAATATTGTTAAATTTTTTTTAGTCATAACTTCTTCTCTTGACTCCAACTTAGATTATTCAAAATGTTTTGGAGTCCTTTTTTTTAGCCCTACATCATGATTATCAATTCAAAACTTAAAAATCAAGAAATTTATGACTTCACATATTTATAATGTTTTTATGATAATTAACTCTTTTATATTTATTGATGATTTTAAAGTTTAGAATTGAGTAAAAAAAAACATTTGGTAAATATACTACTGTCTGCTGAAATTTTTGGGCAATATCACTTCAAATTTGGAACGAGGAGAAGAAAAGGGATCGATTAGATTACAAGAGTGAGCTTTTTTTCCCCTTGTGAGTGAGTTGAAAGGAAAAACTTTGGCTCCAGACGACTGTGTAGCCATAGCTGTACCAAACCAATTAGGTGTTGTCATGTGTTTTTTCTAAAAGGAAAAAAATATTGTTTTTTTTTCCACTTTAATATACCTAATTAGCTTGGTGCAGCCATATTCACACAAAATTATGCAGCTAATTATTATCCGAGTTGAAATAATGAATATCGGGATGGGGGAGAGAGAGAGGAGGCAGGCAAATAAGGCTTTATGTGATCCAAAAATGGACTTGCATCATGGAAACAAATGGGGTCCCCATTGCCATCCAATCATTCCTGTCAAATCACTTGCCATAATTTGACCCTTATGATAACAATTTTAATATCTTTTATGAATTGCTTTTCAAAACACATTTCGTATTGTATTTTTAAAATTGATTTTAGTTTCAGTTTTTGGATACTTTAGGCTCCTATGATAACAATTGTATTTTTTATTTTTCAGTTTTTTTTATTCTACAACAATTCTTTTATTTATGTTTTTACTTTTGATTTTTTTAATCTAAATTAAATTTAAAAATAAGAACTAATTTTTGGAAGCTATTATATGTTGTTTTCTTATTTGAAAACTGTTCTCAAAAAGCGAAATTTTAAAAATAGAAGTTACCATAAAGAAGTTTTTTTTTTTTTAAATAGAAAACAAAAAACTAAATGTCATTTCTTAAAATTAAAAAAAAAATTATATTTAATTTACTTTTAAAAAGGTATCATTTTTTAAAACACCCCAAATTAGTCCTCCAATTATGTATGTATTGAAAGACGATATCCAAACAAGTTCTTATTTCTTGTCCGTTGAAATTTTTTTGGGTTAAATGCACTAATGACCCCTGCACTTTCAGGTTTTTTCAATTTACACCCTTACACTATTAATTTAGCTTTTTTCACCTCTGCACTTATTACTTTCCAATTTCTGTCAAAAAAAGTGTTAAAACTAACAGTCTCTTTATTTTTAATATTTTTTAATATCCAAGATATGTAAAAAGACCTTATAATCATCTTTGTTCATTCTCACATCTCTCTCCTCCACTTTCTCTCACCTCATTTTTAATATTTTTTTGGGAAAATCATTACAAAATGACTAAAAAATTTACTCAAAATTTAAAAACTTTATTAATCTGCTCAACAATATGCATTCAAATGGACTTACAATACAACAAAGATGAAAAACACACAATTTCTATACTTTAAATTTCCAAATGGATCAACAACAGAATCATAGAAAACTCGTATGAAAAAAATCTAAAATATCAACATTCAAGTCTCCAAAATAAACAATATCATCATCATGGCCAGAAAAATCCCAAATTTTCCACGAAAAAAGAAGAAGGGTGGGGTAGGTAAATGGTAAAATTCTACCTCGTAGGAAAGGCAAAAGAGAGAAGAGAATAATCAAGAAAAAGCGAGACATATTTGAGGATAAGCTCTGAGAGTATAAATTGATATACGAGGAAGAAGATCTTCTAGGGTTTTCACGAACAGATTGAGGCAACAAATTAGCGGTATATAGAGCGTCAATGGAACCGCCGAGAAAGCCAATGCGAAGAATAGTTGAAGTATTTGATTGTATTCAATTTTGATTTTATTTATTTGATCAACACAACACAACTGAGATGAATAGAGATCCCTTAATGTGAAAAGACCCTTTTTAATATTTTTTGGGATGAGCTACCATGGAAATGGAGGTGAGAGAAAATGAAGGAGGGAGATGGGAGGATGAAGAAAGAGGATTAAAAGTATTTTCACCTACTTTGGATATTAAAAAAAAATAAAAAAATAAAATGGTTGTTAGTTTTAACACTTCTTTTGACAGAAATTGAAAAATAACAAGTGTAAGGGTGAAAAAAACTAAATTGATAGTGTATGAGTGTAAATTGAAAAAGCTTGAAAGTGTAAGGGTCATTGGTGCATTTAACCCATTTTTTTATAAAGATTTTATCCATAGTTTTCTGTATTTAAAAATTAAACCTGTTAAATGTTTATTTTTAATTCTATTTGTAAAAGCTTAATAAATAAATAAAAAGAATTTGTCTCAAATTGCATAAATCTGCATACTAATTACTAAAATGACTGAACTTTTTAAAAATTACTCAAATAGCATAATTATAGTTCAATAAATTATTGAACTATAATTCAATTAATTATTGAACTATTTTTCATAGGTATTTTTAACGAATTTGTTTGGTTTTAGGTTTTTTAAGTTCAAGGTTAATAATTTATTGAACTATTTGATCATTTTTTATTATTATTTTCAATGAATTCGTTAAAATTTTTATTTTTTTTAGTTCAATAATTTATTGAACTAAAATTATGCTATTTGAGTAATTTTTGAAAAGTTCTGACATTTCAGTAATTAGTATGCAAAAGTATGCTATTTCAGTAATTGCCCCATAAATAAAAGCCAATATCTTTGGATTAAATGCCAATCTTTAATATTTTACTTTACTTTAATAAAAATCCTGAATCTTAATTCGTTCATTGTTTCACTCCTATTAATCTATACTATATATAAAAATAGTTTGAATGAAAAATATTTATTTCCATTTTCATCTTTATTAATTCACTTTAATATTTAAACTAATCATTCTTCCAATTATTTCCATTTTCATCCTTATTAATTCACTTTAATATTTAAACTAATCATTATTCCAATTAATTCACCGCTTTTATTTTTTTCAATAATATAAATATATATAAAATTTACACTTATTATTTTTAACTATTACTTTTAGGTATGAAAAAACCAATAGGTAAAGTTTAACTTATTTATGAGATGAAAAATCAAAAGGAAAAGTTGAAAAAACCAATAGGACTGGGCGGTTCATTGCTTAAATATTTTAATCAATGGTTCTTTTGGTTTGCAATAGTCAAAACCTTGGGAATAAGTTTTGGTCTGATTTTTATATTTAAAAACCGAATAAAACCGAACCATATATGTTAGTCCTAAGTACAAAAGCTTTTTTAACCTCTTTTCACGTGGTCATTGTGCAACCTTAACTGAATCATCTATGTTAAGTAATGAGTTTCAACTCCATTTGCAAACCCTCTTTTATCTGTCTCTTCATCATAAAATTTTACCCTTGAATTTAGTGGGCATAAGTTCAAAAAAATTACATTTTCATCTATCCCCCCTCAATTTTTATGTTAAAATTTTGTCGCCAAAAACCGACAAACCGAATAGATTAAAACCAAACCAACAATTCAGTTTTAGAACAGGTTCGATATATTTCATTCGAAGATTCAATTCCATTTTTAACAAAAATTATGTGTTTTGTTCAGTTCAAGAATTATAGAAAAACCTATCAAACCAAACCGTGCACACCCTAGTTGAAACTCATCAATCTCCTTATATATCTATATCTATACTATATATAAAAGTAGTTTGGATGGAAAAACTTTTAATTTCTATTTTTATCCTGATTTCTCCCATATTAAATTTGGGATAGTAATCTAGATTGCCCATATTCCCCTTTAATATCAACAAAAGGTCACGTGGAGAAAAGTAAGAGGTGGATACCACATGGGGAGAGAGAGAGAGAGAGAGAGAGAGAGAGAGAAATATACTAAAATACCCCTCCCATCACATCATCCACATCAAATAAGAATTTAAAAAAAAAATGTCTCTCCTTCTTTATCTCTCTCATTGTCACGTGGAACACTCTCTCTCACCCTAATTTTTCCCCTTTTCTCTCTCATTTTTTCAAAACTCATCATTGTTCTCTCTCTCATTTCATATTCTCTCTCTCCCACTTCATTTTCTTCACTTTGATTTGGAATTTCAAGTTGCAACTCATGGAACTTGAAATCCCAAATCACAGTGTTGTTTGAAGAACAATTTGATTTGTTCCTCCCTAAAATCTAACCTAAATTCCACCTAAAATCCTCCTAACCTAAAGATGCCCTAGTCAAAACTACCTTGTCAATTTTCCTTGAAGTTTAGTTTAATTTTTGGAAAATTTAGAATTAGAATCTTCAAACAAAAACCTAAAATTGACTTCCCAAAAATTTGGAAAACCATAAAAATCAATCCAAAATCAAAACCTAAACCTCCTTCTCAAAACATGGCCGAACCCCTCCCCCTTAAAACTATATAGGGTCGTGAACCCCTATCCCCATTTTTGGGCCGGTTTTTCGTGTTTTTCCTAATTTAATTCTTGTTAGATGATTACTTAGTTTAAATTAAATATTTGGTTGAATGTTTTTTAGGTGGTGTTTGATTTCAGTTGGAGAATCAAGTTGACTTTTGGGTTGCTAAGTAAGGTGAGGATAAATATAAATTATTGCTAAATTTATGAGATAATTCTAGTGAGCGATTTTTATTTATAGAGTTGAGATATTAATTGAGATTTTGAAAAGATTGATGTGTTAAATGTGGCTGTGATATGTTAAATTGTGTTATGGTGGAGGTTGAATGAGAGGGATAATGATATAATGTGCATTGTTGTGTGTTCTTCGCATTATCTGGTATTATCTAATGTTATTATTGAGAGATATAATCAAGATAATGTTTATGTTGTGTGTTCTTTTCATTTCTTGGATTATAAAATGTAACGTCCTGTTATTTTGTGATAAAAAAAAACTTTTATTTATTTTATTTCAATTTAAGTAATTAAAGTTTATTTATTTATCGGTAATTTAGAATTTGCAGTTTATTTCGGTTTTAATCTTTTAATTGACCTTTTTCGTTTATTTTCGTTTTAATGGTATTAATAATTATTAACGGGCCAATTAATAATTATTAATCACCATTGGGATAGTTTGAGAAATTCGGGATTCGTTTTTAAGCCAAAAGTCATAAAAGGACATAACCGTCATTTCTAAATTTGCAAAATATCTAAAATACTATTTGGTCATCTTCTTTAAATCAACTTTGACTCCAAAAATTGACCAAAAACCTCCATCTTTTCCCTCCCCACCCGTGAGCATCAAAGAGGAAGAAAGAAAATTTGGTTTTCGTTCGTTTCTCGGCGGATCGACTCGAGCTAGGATAAATCGGAAAGCCCTCGAGTCAAGGATCATTTCCCACCTACCCATCGTTCGTTTCTCTCGAGATCCAAGGAGTTCTCGATAAGTAAAGCTTGAAACCCTAAGCTCCAAATAGTGTTTTAATGGAGTTTTCTTTGTTTTCTTTCGATTTCTTGTCGTGAAACTCGGTGTTTGTAAATACGGGAGTAGTTTTAAGTGTTTTTTGAAACTTTCCCATAACCCTAAAACCGAGTTTCAGTCGAAACCCTTCCCGTTTGAAATTTACCCTTTTGGGATTGATTATGGGTTAGAATTTAATGAAAAAATGTTTATTTAAATTCAATTCGGGAAAGGGCATAATGTTCGAAAACCCTAATTATCGATAACCATTGAAATCGGGAATATCAAATTTGCTTAAAACCAACTCGAAACACTTTTAAATTGCCTAAAAGCCGGAAAACCAAACCGGAGACCCAATTTTGATGATAGGGTCGTGGGCCTCATGTGGGGATTTATTGGGTTTTTCGTCGCTTTGTATGTTTAGTTGATGTTTGATCGATAGTTGGTAAAGTTATTGATTATGTGTTATAATTCGATTGTAGACTTAGGAGCAAAGTCATCTTTTATTAAAGGTGAGAATAGTCAGGATTTAAAGTATTTATAGAAAGCAAATGAGTGTGAAGGTTTGTAGAGTTTGAAACTAAGACTAGAATCCGAATCTAAGATTAGAGGGTTGTGAGTTAGTGCCCTTAGGATTAGAAGTTAATCCTTTAAGTGAGAACTTAGGAGTTCTCGAGGAAAGTATTGAATCTTAGAAGATTCTAAGTTAGATTCGTTTCGAAGCTTAGGTTGGATCATTGGAAGTTAAAAGATCCAACTTGTATTTTAGAACGGTTAATAGAACCTCGGATTATTGGAAGTTTAGAATCCTTGAAGGTATAGGTTAATCGTTTGATTTATGATTCTACTTTGATTATTGATATCGGAGTTCGATCGATATATTGTTCGTCCGAGATGCTTGCCTACTTTTACCTTATGTCATTTACCTTTTGTCTTTTACTTTATACCTTTACTTTATGCCTTTTACTTTATGTTTGTATCGGCTACTTTAATTCCGCATTTTATTTATTTACTCCAAAACATATCATATTGCATCATAACATCTCCCATCATGGAAAAAAAGTGAGAATGAGAAAGATATGAATGGGAGAATGATGGATCCTACGGGATAGACCACATTACCTTCATAGAAAAAGAAGAGAGAATGAGAAAGACGTGAATGGGAGAATGATGGATCCTACGGGATAGACCACATTACCTTCACAGAAAGAAAAGAGAAAGTGAGAAAGAAAATGAGGGAGAACGATGGATCCTACGGGATAGACCACGTTACCTTCTTCATGCATAAGGGCGTATGCAAATCCTACGGGATGCTCTCATGCATTCATGCTTATGATCGATGAGAAAGAGAATTGAGATGTTATATTATATGCAAAGTTATTTACTTTTTCTTATTTTATGTCATAACAAATTCATGGATGAGGATTGACTACTAGTGTTAGCAATATCATCCCTTGGAAAGTTTAGAATGAAATTACCTAGAGTTTGGAAGACTTTAGGAGTAAATTGTGTCAGGTAAATTGGACACAAATCGAAATGCGAGTTTGAGGTATATCTTTACTTTTTATGCTTATTATTCTCATTGGGCTTAAGTTGTTAGCTCATGATATTACAAAAATTTTAGGTAATGCCCTGGCTAGAGGCCGTGGAAGGGGAGATGGTGCTGCGTGATCGAGGGATGTTGACCTTGAGATGGACTCGTTGTTGTAAAGCATATGTAATTATTTTTGTGAATTTCAAAGACTTTGATGTTGTATTTAGCTCATAAGAGCTTTTGATGTGGTTTTTATGATATGGAAGATTTGAACTCCTGATTGGGGACTTAAAGTCCATGAGAATTTATTAGATTGAAAAATTAGGATGTAAACAGGTTTTCGGCATGCCAACTTTCAAACAAAACCACGCAAATTTTTCTTAAAATAAAAGACTTCCGCTGTTTTCTCTGAATTTTAATTTATTTAAAAGTGACGGGTCGTCACATAAAATGTTAATTCTTTGTATAGTAATCAAGATAATGTGCATGTTGAGTGTCTTCACATTTTATATGATTAGTGATTATCGGGAATTTGAGATTAGAAATGAGATAATGTTTATAATGTGTGTTCTTCGAATTATCAGAGTTTGTTGCACGTTGATATATTGGGGTCGTAATCGAATAATGTGTATGATTTGTGTTCTTCATATTATGTAGGATTACTATGGATATTAACGCAGTCTTAAAGATTATAATCTAGACATGTGTGTATGTTGATTTAAAGTGCTAGAATTATAGTCTTTTGTTCGTATCATTTGTGTTATGGAAGTTCTGAGCTTGTTAATAATGTTTAGCTGAAATGTAAGCTAGAGTGGAGATACTTTGTTTAGAATGTTGGTTTTCGGTAATAAAGAGTTTGTAGGTTCTTTGGACACAAATCTCAATTTAAGATTTGGTTCTTAAATTACCTTCATTTCTGTTTTTCCTTCATTGGGTGTTTTTGCTCATAATATTACACAACTTTTGAGTCCTAACCAAGGTAGGGGCATGGCTGTGGAGCTGGTGCCACTTGACTCTCGAGCACGATGAGATAAAGATGATTTGAGTTGTTGTTTGGTTGTTCATGAAAATTTTGTTATTTCTACATACTTGCTTTTGAATTTGATCTGATTTAACCCTTAGGGGTATTTATGCATTTGAATATTTAACCTGTTTTGAATGACTTGATGGATTTCTACTATTTTATGATGGATTTGATAATGAAAAGAGTTTCACAACCTGTGTTTTGGAATTATTGAATTGTTTAAATCTATTTATCAGGTGATATGATTTTAAAGTCTTCCGCTGTTAGGTCTTTATAGTTGGTATTAGAGCCTAACGATTCTATAGACTGCATGCATCGTATGTTTTTCATGTTTTTTTTTATTTTAAGTCCATTATCTAAGTCACCATCTGAGGTCAATGCCACCATATATCCCTAGAACTCTTACTCTTAAGTTTTATTTTTGTAGTGGGAAAATTTAAGAGAATAAGTCCTTATGTGCTAGTTGTCTCATTGGTATATTGTGTATTTTATGTCGCTTCGTACAACTAGTATGGGGCGATGTTGAAACTAACCTTTAGGTTGAGACCTTGGTAAAGGTGTTGGATGGAATAGACCCACTGTGGTTTTTGAGATTGTGTAACCCAATTAATGTTTTAACGTATTGTGAAAATAAAGAAGTTTAGTAATCTGACATATTTGCTTACTTGATTCTTCTATGTTGGATTGAAATTTAATTATCGCATAGTTGCTAAGGGATAGTTTGTATCAGTAGAATGTGTGGTTGATGTTTTATGTGTTAAAAGGGGGCAAATGTTGTTTTTGGATCCTAATATTAAGAGGAGACACATTTTCTCTCTATATGTTTTGATCTTTTGTGTTACTTTGGTTCTCTCAAATTTGCCACTGCACCACTATTATCACAATAGAGAGTTATGGGTAATTCCATCTTTGGAACAATTTCCAAGTCTTTTACGAACTTTATGAGCTAGAAAGCTTCTTTTGTAGGTTCACAAACAGCAACATACTCTGCTTTTATAATGGAGTCAACAATACAACCTTGCTTAATACTTCCCTAAACTATGGCGGCTCTGCCAAGAGCAAACACTGCTCCTGATGTACATTTATTTGAATCTTTATCACCTTGGAAATATGAATCTGTGTATCCAGTAAGGATCAAATCGTTATCCCCATACACTAACATATAATTTCTCGTTCTCTTAAGATACTTGAGAATTGCTTTAACTGCAACCCAATGTTCCTTTTCATGATTGGATTCGAAGCTGCTAACTATTCCCACTACATAACAGATATCTGGTATAGTGCATAACATTGCATACATTAGACTTCCTATTGAGGAAGCATACATTAGACTTCCTATTGAAGAAGCATATGGTATATGTTTCCTCAATCTCTTGAGGTGTCTTAGAGGATTGTTCCTTAGACAAACTAATTTCATGTTGAAAAGGAAATTGTCTCACCTCCAAAAGCTCAATTGGAGATTTTTGATCGAAACAAAACTAAGGTATTGTTGATTCCTCCCCATTCTCCATCTCGTTTAACTAACTTATGAAAAATTGAAGAAGAGAAAGAGATGCTCGAGACGTTTCGAAAAGTCGAGGTAAATATTCTGTTGATTGAGATGCTAATAGACAAGTACCTCACTATGATAAATTTCTCAAGAATTTGTGCATTAATAAGAAGAAGCTCAAAGATGGTGAGAAAATAAACTTGGGGGAAAGTGTCTCAGCCATAATTCAGAAGAAATTGCCTCCTAAAGGTGGAGACCCAGATATGTTTTCTATTCCATATCAATTAAGAGATTTTAAATTTGATAAAGCCATGCTAGATCTATGTGCCTCAATTAATGTTATACCTCTTTCTGTTCATAAATCTTTAAACATTGCTAAATTGAAAGAAACTAGCGTAATTTTACAACTTACTGATAGATATAGTGTGCGAACTAAGGGTGTTTTGGAGGATGTTTTAGTTCAGATAAATTGTTTGGTCTTTCCTGTTGATTTCTTTGTTGTCGATCATTAATGTGCATGAGGGAACGATTATCATCGAGTTTGATTGTGAGGTCATTAAATTCAATATTCATAACTCCATGGAACATTCTAGTGTCAATTCCTCAATCTATGTTATGATTGTTTTTGTTGATGTTTTGACTATTAATATTTTAAAATTATTTGAAAAAGATGAACTGCAGGTTGCTTCTATTCCTAAACCAAAAATTATAGGAATTAAAACTGTAATAAGGAAATATGTCAAATCAATTTGGGATCTCATTAAAAAAGAATCAACCCAAACTTCTATTCTTTCATTTTTGTTTTTTTATTTTATTTTATTTTTTTAGTGTGTTTAGTTTTTAGTTTTATTTTTTTATTTTTATTTTTAGGAAAGAGGAAATTAGGGTCAAACAAAGGGATATGCATGTTGAAGCATGAAGTTTTTTTTTTCTCCAGATTTTCTCATATTCCCCATAAAATAGTGATCCAACTGCTGAGCATTGCTCATTTAGAGAAGTTTCTTCTGCAACCTTGTTTTTAATTTAACTCATTGAGGACAATGTTTAGTTTAAGTTTAGGTGTGGAATTTCATATGTTTGATGTGCTTTAATGCTTTCTGAAAATCATAGAATTTGTATAATATTTAGGCTTGTTTGCTTTTGATGCTTTTACAATCTTTTGTTTCATGCTTAATCCCATATATTTCGTGCACTTTCAATAGTACTTTTTGCTTAAGAAATTTTTTTAGCATGCTTCCTTTTTCACTTGTCATATCTCGAATGATTATCTTGCTTTCTAATTGATTGAGAAGTGTATAGGTTGCGATATATTTAGCCTATCTTTGTGAGTGTTTGAGCCTTTGAGAAATTATCATAAAATTTGCTCCTTTATTCTTTGCTGAGAGTATGTCATGCATGGTTGTCTATTCCGAGAACTTACTCTCTTATGCATGATAGACCGTTTTTACTTGATTTTGAATGTTTCAAATATATAAGGACAAATTAGGGGGCCAATTCTAGCTTTCTAAAGAACTACCCAAACTTAATTCATTAAATGCCAATTTTTGAGCCTTAACATTTTCTTTAATATTTAGCCACATAATAAATAAAATTTTCCTATTCTTTTTGTCTTCTTTTTCACCAGAATTGAGAGGTTGCTATGATCTAGAAAGATATATGTCTCGTTGAAAAAGTTGATAAAAGAAAAGAAATTTGGATTTGAATTGAAAAAAATGTGAAAAAAAGAAAAGGGAAAGAAAAAGTTTGTTGTTAAAAATTCAAGAAGAAAGTAGAAATTTGAAAAAAAAAAATGAAAAGAAAGATGTGAAGTGATTTTTGAGAGTTTGTGTTTCAAGTTAATTCGAGTTGTCTTTGATTTTATTGAAAATAATCGTAGTAATCTCTCATTTATTTAGCCTAAATATGTTCCATCTAACCATTTTTCTAATCCTCATTACAACCTTTAAAGACCCTTGGATTCATATTTTTTTCGATTTCTTGCATTAACCGGTCTTGATTTGATATGTTTGCAAGCTTATGGTAAATATCATCCATGTTTTGACTTTTGTGGTATTCTTTGACTCCCTTAAACACTTTGAGTGATTTGAATGAATATCTCGTGAGTGTGTTTATTCCTATATGCTATGATTTTGAATAAGTTTATATTCTTGATATGGCTTGTGAAATTGATAAAACATTTCTTTTTCATGGTTTTATTTGAAAAATTACAAATTGAGCAAGATTGATCACACACGCACTTGGGGTTTTGTATGAAGCTTTGATTACTTAGATATTAATTGGGTACAAGCTTGATGACAGCATAACTTCTGAGATATTTATGAATGATCGATAATTATGCTTAGTGCTAGAATTGATAAGAGACTAGCAATTGTCTAAGTTTGGGGGTATTTGATAACTCGTTAATTATGTAAATTTATTAGTGTTAATATCTCCAAAATAATTAAAATATGAGTGTAAATTGATTCAAATGTTCAAAATATAGTTAATCATTGAATTTTATAAACGTATGTGAAAACGGCATTCAAATCGGACTTAAACGAAGAAGTTATGCACGTTTTAGTATATTCCATGATGATTTTGTTAGGAATGGTGTCCTAGAACTTGTAATTATTTAATAATAATAATAATTTATTAAGAATAAATTAAATAAATAAACATAAGTTCTTTATATTATCTAGATTGATTCAATTAATGATATTAGGAATATATGGAAATATATAAATATCAAACATTCAAATAGTAAAACCCTAAGTCACTCTTATGAAATCACGACTTAGTATGTGAGTCATATGAGAGGATTAAAGTCGAGATGAGTAACTTAAACGTGTCTACAGTAAACGGATAACGTTTGGGAACCTTATCCTGGTAACACTGTTGATAGCTTCGCATTTTGTTTATGGACAAATGATCAAATCCTGATCATTCATGTGGGAGACATGAAATGGAAGTATCATATGCAATGTTGATTGTATAAGACAGGACCACGATGTTCGATCAAATTTCTCATTAGTACCGTTTACGAGAAATAATCGAATATCAAACTAAGTTTATCAACCGTGATAGATCTCAATCCTGAGTGAAATGCGGACTCCTATTTGTGAAGTTATGTTCTTTGATTCACATAGTTGAGAGCGATCTGTAAGAACGCTCAATACACTCCTGTTTTGGGAACATGACTAGATAAGTAGTTGGGAACTCATTTTCACGAGATGGAATTCATAACTTTCCTATAAATTAACGGTATCAGTGCGATACCTAAACATTTTAGGAACTTTAGGAAACTCCCTTGATGTACTGATTTGAGACATGAACAAGTGACGTCACGACTTCTATTGATCACGAAGTATCTTATCTCTAGTTCGATCAAGATAAAGTTCATTGGAGAATCGTGAGAAACACAAGGATAAAGCGGTAATTACAGGGGCAAAATGGTAAATTTATCCGCTTGTAATTATGAGGGTTCCACGTGAAGGATAATATCACGATATAAATAATGATAAACTAAATGGACAATAACTCATCTATAGTGAGGGGCGTTCGGTATGAATCTATAGTGGAATTATTCATAGTTAGATAATAAGTAATTAACTGATTATGTGTTAATCACTTAATTGACTAATTATTAAGCCCATGATCTATAGGTCCATCGGGTCCCTATGCTAGCCCAAATATCGTAGTGGCGAAATCAAGTAGAAGAAATGGAAATTTTAAGTAAAGTGAATTACTTAAAATAGGCAATATTAATTGTTTAAATATTGAGTATATTTAAACGGTAATTAATATAAACATTATTAATTGTTTAAATAATGAGTTTATTTAAACAGGAAATTAATAATGAAATATTATTAATTAGATATTATTAATTATTTAAATATTGAGTATATTTAAATGGTAATTAATAATTTGAAATTAATTAACTGATTGTTTAAATAATAAATTTTATTTGAACGGAATTAATAATTAAAATTAATTAATTAATAATAAAATGTTATCAATAAAATTATTAATTAAATAATGAGTTTATTTAATGGAAATTAATAATTAAAATATTTATTATTAATTATTTAAATAATGAAAATTATTTAAATGGAAATTAATAATTAAATATAATTTGATAATATTTAGTCGGGAGAAAATATTAATATTATTAATTGTTTAAATAAAATATTTTATTCAAATGGTAATTAATAAATAAATTAATTAAGTTGGACTTATTAATTTAAGAGAGAATTTCAAGCCCAATTGGATTAATGAACCCAATTGAAATTGGCCCAAAATAATTAATTAAATAAATTAGAATTATTTATTAATTATTAAGCCAATTTTCGGCCATGACATGTATTTTAGGGTTGGCTCTGATACCAACTGTGACGACCCGTCACTTTTAAATAAATTAAATCAGAGAAAAACAGCGGAAGTCTTTTATTTTAAGAAAATTTGGCGTGGTTATGTTTGAAAATTTGCTGGCCAAAAACCTGTTTACATCTTAATTTCAAAATCTAAAATACACAAGGAACATTAAGTTCCTATCCAGGAGTTCAAAATGATTATAATCATAAATGTAACGACCCGAACCCGTTAAATTCTTTAAATTCAAATGCACAACGGAAGACTCAACTTTTAAAGAAAAACGGCGTGGGTTCGTTTAAAAATCGAATAACCAAAACCTGTTTTACAACCCAAATTCCAGAAAAAGCGATAAATCGGGAATGCGCATTCCAAAAGAGAATTTAAGTCATAAAACATAGACATAATTTATGCAAATACCCCTTCGGGCTCAAAAAGACACAAGTATGGTAAATGGAAATAATTTACAAACATTTTAACAAATGCTAAACCAAAAGATGGCTTTAACATTGTCCATACACCATCTCGACTAATCACGCGGCTCCACCTCCTCTACCACGCTTCTTAGGACGGGGTTTACCTGAAAATTTGTAAGTGTAGCAACATTAGCATAAAAATGCTAGTGAGAGTAAAACAAAAGCAAGTAATCCTATGAACAAAATCTCATAACCGAAATCGTGTCCAAAGGCCTAAAATGCTCAATACTACCCACATCCACACTTCCAATTCCCATACAATCATACGATAGTCATATACTACCCGTAATTGTCATTCAATACCGTACGATAGATATAAAGACTTAAAGTAAAGTAACATTCACTACTAAGTCTTACTACACAATTCTAAAGAATATGTAAAGTAACAATAACTATCTTTATTACCAAACACATTTCATCGTATCGTGCTATTGTATGGATCGAAATCAACATACCACGTACGGTCGTACCATATCTCAAATCATCGGATATCAGGACTTTCACCACATCGGATATCAGGACTTTCACCATATCAGGTCTCAGGAATTTCACCATATAGGTCTCAGGAATTTCACCATATCAGGTCTCAGGAATTTCACCATATCAGGTCTCAGGAATTTCAACATATCAGTCTCAGGAATTTCACCATATCAGGTCTCAGGAATTTCACCATATCAGGTCTCAGGAATTTCACCATATCAGGTCTCAGGAATTTCACCATATCGGTCTCAGGAATTTCACCATATCGGTCTCTCGAAATTTCACCATATCGGTCTCAGGAATTTCACCATATAGGTCTCAGGAATTTCACCATATCAGGTATCAGGAATTTCACCATATCAGGTCTCAGGAATTTCACCATATAGGTCTCAGAAATTTCACCATATCACAAATCACCGCACCATGATACGTATGGATCCGAATCAACATACTATCATGTGCCATATCACAATCATAGTACCATAGTACGTATGGATCCAAATCAACATACTGAAGGAACTATTTACTAAATATGCGGAATTTCTTTAGTAAATTAATTAACGATTAATTACGGATCCGTTAATAACATGCAATTGTGATCAAACCGTAATATAAATATAAGGTTTTTAAAACGAAAAACTTACATTGTAGATTTATGGAGAATCGGTGGGGTTTCCTTTACAGATCAATCCACTTCACCAAGCCTTCTATGCATATCCCGGCACAAACCAACCCGACTTGTGGGAATCGAACCTGGAAGAACAAACAAAGAAGAAGAAAAATTCTTCTTATTTTGATATGCCAAAATCGGCTATAGGGAGACTAAAAGAGAGAATTTTGATAAATATCAAAGTATCAAATATGAGCACCCAATGGTCATATTTATAGGAAAAATTGGTATTTTAATCTTATTAAAATTCCTAATTTTCTAATTAAAATAATAGAAAAAGATAAAAAAATAAAAAAACATGTAAATCTCATTTACCTTCAATCAACGCCTCACGGATAGGATAAATGTTGTACATGTACTTTATATTCTTTATTAACATTTCTTTATATTAATTATAAAATTTAAAAGATAAAGCCAACGTCCAAATTGATTCAATTTGGAAACAATACTCCTTTTTGTTCAATGACAAGTGGCGATGGCATTACCTTTTAATTTTGATATTTATTTATTTATTTTATGTAATTAATTAGAAACAATTCATATAATTATTTCTAATTACACATAAATACCGAAAATAAATCTTATAAATTATTATTGGATCAAATCCAATTAATTTATTTATTTTGTAGCTAAAACCAATTTATTTCATAAATTAATTGGGTTTAATTCTCTCTAATTAAATAAACTCATTATTTAATTAATAATATTAATTATTAATTTTCATTTAAATAAACTCATTATTTAAACAATTAATAAATTAATATTAATTTCTATTTAAATAAACTCTTTATTTAAACAATTAATATTTCCCTTTATTTAAAGTAAATTAATTTACTAAAATAATTCTTTCTTCCTAGTTAAATTAATAACTTGGTTAGTTACAATGATATATGGGCTAGCATGGGGGCCCGATGGACCTATAGATCATGGGCTCCAATAATTATTGATTTATTAATTAAACTCATTAATTAATTAATCATAATTATTAACTTAGGGGTAATTCCACTATAAACCCTAAGTTGAACTCCCCTCACTATAGATGGGTTATGTCCATTTGTTATTAAGTTTGTTTTGACATATCCTTCACGTGGTAATCTCATAATTACAAGCCGGGTCAAAATTACCGCTTTACCCTTGTAATTATCTCTTTTATCCTTGTGTACCCGATGATTCTCTAATGAACATTTTTCTATAGTTTTCAAGTATAGAACGATCCTTCTCGGGCAGTTGAGAAGGTGAGGCCTCATGTTCAAGTACCGGAATCATTACAACAAGGGAGATACCTAAAGTTCCTAAGTTAGAATAGTGTCGCACTAACACTTTCATTTGTTTTAGGAAAGTTATGAATGCCATCTTGTATAGAAATGTTCCCAAGCACCAATTTAGTCATTTCCCAAAACGGGAGTTTATCGAGTGTATCAACAGATCACCCTCAACTATGTGAATCAAAGGAAAAGACTTCATTAATGTGAGTTCACAACATACTCGGGGATTGAGACGTATCAATCTTAATAACGAAATTTGATATTATAAATCATTTCCTATCAACGGTGTTATTTAGGAATCGATTTATTATCCTGGTCCATCTTATATAAACTCATTATATAGATGTTTCCACTTGCATCTACATCATGCTAAGATTTGGATCAAATGGGCGGTGGGCAACATCAACAAGGGTTACGCGGAATAAGGTTTCCTAACCGTATTCGTTATCGTAAGACTATTTGAGTACTATCTTGGACTAGATCCACTTTATATCTCATAGTAGTCAAGATTACGGAAATTAGTAACTCGGGAATTTTCTATTAATGTTTGAATATTTAACGAATATCAACATATAATAAATTGCACAAAATTCACTAAAATAATACTTTTATTTATTCATAAAATATTCTATTATAAATTACGAATTCTAGGGCATAAATCCCAACACATACTACTATGTACTATATCACAAACCCTCGCACCATGATACCTATGGATCCGAATCAACATACTATCATGTGCCGTGTTACAAAAGGTTAAGCTTCCTAATAAGTTAGTTAAACTCCAAAGAATTCTACTAAGTTAATTAGAAACCTAACCAACTAGATTACACGAGTTACTACTCAAGTGCATCTTCTAATTACTTTACTTCCAAATCCATCAAAGTAACTTTCAAATCAATCAAACTAACTTCCAAAACCATCAAAGTAACTTTCATTCCACTTTCATCTAACATCTCCAAATCACATTACCATACTTCCAAACCTCTCCGATGTTCTCTAATCATCGAACTAACCATAATTCCAAACTTTCCACACACACTTCCGAATCAAAGTCTCACAACAAAAACTTAATTCTAAGAAGTTGTTTCCCTCTTTACCTCGATAAACAATAACATAACGAAATTCAATTCATAAAACCACTAACTTTCGCTTTAAACTCACCTTGGATGCTCGCGTGACAAGCTCCGAATAATCCGAGGTTGTAAATTCACAATCAATTCACAATCCTACAAACGAATTATTCCTAAATTATATTAATTAACCGAAAAGCAATCAAACAACATCTAAACACATAAAACCACGAAAATCCCGGATTCTACCCTTATGGAGCTCTCGGCCAAGCTAGGGAAAAAGGGGTTCGGGTTTGGTTTTCCGGCTTTTATGCATTTTAGAGGTGTTTTGGGTTGGTTTCGAATACTTTGGAGGTTCGCCACTACAATGGGTAATCGTAATTTAGGGTTTTGCACATTAAATGATTTCCGAAAAATTAACTAAATAGTAAAAACACAATAAACCTAACATCATAAACATAGCCAAAAGAGGGAAAAATCACAAGGGATGGTTTTCCGGCTCAAACACGATTTTAGGGTTCAAGGAAACTCAAGAAAAAGTTACTCAAAGTGTTTCCCAACAACATTTAGTATCAAATTTGAGAAGAAAGTGGAGCTTTGTTAAAGAAATCACAAGTTTGACTCAATTTCCATGAAGAAAAGTGTTGAGATTCGAAATCTAGGGCTTACCTTAGAGAGGTGGAATCGTCCCAAGAGTGGAATGGATAGAAAGGTCTCAGCGAGAGCTTTCCAACGCATCCGAAATCACGTAAAACGGACGAGAAACGAAGCCGGGGCGACGATTTCTTTCTCTCCTCTTTTTTTCTCTCTAAGCTATGGGTTTGGGATTGAAAAATGAGAAGAAAATATGATTTTTTTTGTCTAAAATTGGCTTAATAAAGAAGATAGTGAATAGTGTTAGGATATTTTAAGAAATTGGAAATGACGTCTACGTCCCTCTTTTACTTTTGCTTTAAAAACGAAACCAGAAGCTCTTAAACTAATCTAAAGGTGATTAATAATTATTAATTGGCCCGTTAATAATTATTAATGTCATCGAAACGAATTTAAAGTATTAAAACGATTAAAAAGAATTTCGGACGAAAATAACTACTAAAATCAAAATTACTAAATTTAAAATAATCTTAAAAGCTTTAATTAAAATAAATAAATAAAATTAAAAAAAAAATTTCACCCCCAAAAGTAACGGGACGTTACAATAAAACAACGACAATAAGCTCTTATGAGCTAATTACAAAGTACAAATCATCAAAATGATATAAAGTTCACAAAACCATGTACATGGATTTTTACAACTACTTAGTCCATCTCGAAATCATCATCCTCTCGATCAAGCGCGTTGAATTATATCCTAAAATAATTACATAGATTTATTTACCCAAGATAAATAAAATAAATAAAATAAAGAAAATAAAATAATCTCCTATTTATCTATGGCATTTTCGAAATTGCAAGATAAAGGAAAGAGATAATCTTTTTTCTTTTTGTATTTATCTCTATAGATTAATCCTAATGGGATTAGGATTCCTATTTTCTTATAAATAGGAGGGTTGGGTTATTCATAAATCACACAATTCAATTCTTTGGAAATTGAAAAATCTCTCTTCCTCATTTTCTCTCCCTTTGCCGATTTTTCTATTCAAAATTGGGAAGAAAATATTTTTCTTCTTCCCAATTTCTTCTAAAGTTCGATCCCACAATCGTGTTTCGTTTGATCGATCGGGATATAGCATAGAAGATCCGGTGTTGCTGAGGATTTGATGCTGTAAAGAAACCTCCAACCGATTCTCCATTAATTACTCAATGTAAGTAAACCGGTTTTAATTTTCGAAAATAAAGCATGAATCTACATGTTCTTCGTATTTATATCACAATTTGCATGATGTTAATAGATCCGTTATTAAATGTTAATAAATTTACTAAATAAATTTCCGCTATTTTAGTAAATCATCCCTTCAGATTCATAGTCGTGTAATTCGTTATCGCGACTTGCAGAAAATGTGCATCTAGAGGTAAAAAATCACGAGTGGGTGTCACGGAGAAAAATAGGTGGCTCTACGGCGGTTAAGACCATTGCTGCGGTGAAGAGAAAATAAAACAAATTAAAAAGCTGACATCATAAGATAGAGAAAAGTGACGCTGATGTAAGAGTATGTCAGTGCACATGAGCTGGGAGCAAGTGAGCGATGTGTCGCTCGCTGAATGACGACATGTCGCATCCATGGCAAAAAGGAAGAGGCATTAGGCAGACGCTCCAGGATCAGTTCAGGCGAGTGGACGACTCAGACACAAAGCAGAGGCGCTCGCTCAGTTTGACACGGTTAACAAATTCAGTAGATTAGGATAAGATTTCTTCACACTTTTGGGCTTCTTTTTTTCTATTTAAAGCCCCATTTGATTCCAAATTCATAATCCCTTCTTCTCCTATTTTTCTTAGCACTTTTAGATAGTTTTCAATATGTTTTATTGCTAAATTCTTTATTCCAACTAGAGGATAATCAAGGTTGCTTTATGATTTTGTGAGATTTTTGTTCTTAATTTAATTCTTATTTTCTCTTTAGTCATATTTTCTCTTTACATATATTATTGTTGATTAATTTTTGTATAAGTTCATTGATTAATTCATCATATTACTAATTCGAACGTTAAATTCGTAATTGTTTAAATTTTCTAATCTAGGTAGCAAATTAGCATAAATAGATTCTGGATATTTTTCAATTCATGTTATGAGATTTTATGATCTAACTTAAGTAAATAAATCGTATCATGTTTATTGGTTAGAATTGGGTTATTCTCTTCTTAATATTTTCGATAAATTCAATTATATTATCGTATTCTAGGGTTTATTGATTAGGAAATAGTCAATGATTGTATCTTAGCTATCGAATAATTCAGGAAGAATACTTTGTTGTTAATTGAGTTTGATAACTTCAACCAATTTAGAGAAGAATTTAGGAATGTATGTTTATGAATTGATGATCAAATTGATGAACCATAACCTAGATTAAACCTTTAGTTGAAAGCTTTTCTCATCTTGATTTCTCTCTTTTAAATTTTTTTCTTTTTATTTCTCCAACAAAACTTTAAACCCTTTTCTATAACTTAATTTCTTTACTTATTCCCTATGGAAATTGACCTTACTTACAGCTACTACAAATTTCTAAATTCGAAGAGTAAGTTATAAATTTTGGTAGTTTCGACACCCATCATTTGTACACCCACCTCCCCTCGTCCATAACCAGTGAATTGGGTTGTACTTGATCAGGTTGTATATCAGGAGATGTGTAGTAGGGCGGATGCATTTGTTGAGCCCGTTTCACCACCTTTCAGGGGAGCCTGTGTGGAAATTTTTTAGAAGGTTGCCTATTTGAAGGAATTTAGGAAGTACGATCCACCAGAGTTTGATGGTAGATCTAGTGACCTAAAGGCTGCAGATCGATGGATCACCAGGATCGAGATGATTCATTCTTATATCAGGTGTCCAGATAGTTTGAAGGTCCATTGGTTGATGAGGTGTTTTACTCGTGTGATGCAATTGCAAGGTCGTTGTGCCCCAATTTGTATGTTTCCTGAGAGAGGTGTAAGGAGAAGTTCTTTGAAAAATATTACCCTTTTGAGACTAAACTGAAGAATGAGACAAAGTTTCTTGCATTGAGGCAATGAAAGATGAAGGTGGTTGATTTTGACGGGGATTTAACAGACTATCATGCCATGCACATAAATATGTGAGTACACCTGAGGATAGACTGGATAGATTTATAGATGGACTGTGGGATGACCTTAGAGGTCAAGTGAGGGATCGTAAACCCTAAGATTATTATGAGGCTTTGGCCTATGCTATTGGGTTGGATATCAAGACCTAAGAGGCTACAATTAAGCCTGTATTGAATGGGCAGTCCTTTTCGCATAAGAGGAAGGCAAATGGTGACCAACGAGGCCGTGGAACTCATTTTTTTAATAAATAGTACAAGGAAGGTGGTAAGGGTTAGGGTTTAGGGTTTAGGGTTTAAGGAGAAATAGAGGGGTGCAACTTGCCTATTATGTTTTTGAGTGCATTATCGAACTTGTCATCTGATAAAGAGTTGTCACACCTATGGATAGAGAGGTCATATTTCATCGCAGTATCCTCATAATAAAAAATTACCACCTCGGGGTTACCAGGGACAACCTGTAGGCCGAGGTCAGTCAAGGCAGAGTCATAGTTTGTGCCCGTAGGCACGAGCTACTAATGTGACTCTTGATGATGTGGAGGCTTCTCCCTTAGTTATTACATGTATGATATCTTTTTTGAGTCATTTGGCTTTTACATTGTTTGATCTTGGTGCTAGTCATTCTTTTATTTTTGCTTCTTTCATTGAGTCTCCTCAACTAGAGCCTATTTTGCTTGATAATGAGATGAGTATGTCTACCCTAGTGGGATAGTTGGTGCATGTTAGTAAGGTAATAAAAACCAATGAGTTGTATATTTTGGGTAGGTGTCTTGATGTAACGTCCCGTTACTTTTTAAGGTAAATTTTTTTTTATTTATTTAATTAAAGTTTTTAAGATTAGTTTAAATTCAGAAATTTCGATTTTAGTAGCTATTTTCGTCCGAAATTCATTTAAATCGTTTTAATACTTTAAATTCGTTTCGGTGACATTAATAATTATTAATAGGCCTTTGTGTTTTTGCTGTTAGGATGTTAGGTTCTTTGTGTTTTTGCTTTTTAGTTAAATTTTCGAAAATGGATTAATATGCAAAACCCTAATTTTTGATTACCCATTGATTATGCAAACCTCCAAAGTATTCGAAACCAACCCAAAACACCTCTAAATTGCATAAAAGCCGGAAAACCAAACCCAAACCCCTTTTTCCCTAGCTTGGCCGAGAGCTCCATAAGAGTAGAATCCGGGATTTTCGTGGTTTTATGTGTTTAGATGTTGTTTGATTGCTTTTCAGTTAATTAATGTAATTTAGGAATAATTCGTTTGTAGGATTGTGAATTGATCGTGAATTTACAACCTCGGATTATTCGGAGCTTGTCTTCAAGCTAAGGTGAGTTTAATGTGAAAGTTAGTGGTTTTATGAATTTAGTTTCGTTATGTAATTGTTTATCGATGTAAAGAGGGTGATAACTTCTTAGGATTAAGTTTTGGTTGGAGACTTTAATTTGGAAGTGTGTGTGGAGAAAGTTTGGATTTATGGATAGTTCGATGAATAGGGAACATCGGAGTGGTTTGGATGTATGGTAATGTGATTTGGAGATGTTAGATGAAAGTGAGAATGAAAGTTACTTTGATGGATTTTGGAAGTTAAAGTAATTAGAAGATGCACTTGAGTGATAACTCGTGTAATCTAGTTAGTTAGGTTTCTTTTTAACTTAGTAGAATTCTTTGGAGTTTAGCTAACTTATTGGAGACCTAGGGCACATTGATTCACACATGGTGGTATGTTGATTTTTATCCATATGTAATCATGGTGTGATGATTTGTGTGAACTTCGAGCACTTTGATTCTGCACGTGATAGTATGTGATTTTGATCCATATGTAATCATGGTGAGATGATTTGTGGAATAGTACATGGTAGTATGTGATTTTGATCCATATGTAACCATGGTACTATAACTTGTGACACGGCACATGATAGTATGTTGATTCCGATCCATACGTATCATGGTGCGATGATGGTAATATGGTACGACCGTACATGGTATGTTGATTTCGATCCATACATTAGCACGTTACGATGAACTTGTTTGGTAATAAGGATAGTTAATGCTATTTTACCTATTCTTTAGAAATGTGTAATGAGACTTAGTTGTGAATGTTAATTTTACTTTAAGTATCTATCTCATGGTATTGAATGACGAGTACGGGTAGTATGTTATTTTTGTTTGTTTGTATGGATATTGGAAGTGTGGATATGGGTAGTAATGAGCATTTAGGCCTTTGGACACGATTTCTAGTATGAAATTTAGTTCATAGGATTACTTGCTTTCATTTTACTCTCACTAGCATTGTTTGCTAATGGTGCTACACTACAATATTTTCAGGTAAACCCCGTCCCAAGAAGCGTGGTAGAGGAAGTAGAGTCGCGTGACTTGACGAGATGGTGCAAGGACAATGTTAAAACTCTTTTGGTTAAGCATTCGTAAATATGCTTGTAAATCATATACTTTTTACATACTTATGTCTTTTTGAGCCCGTGAAGGGTGTTTGTATAAAGTATTTCGATGTTTTATGATTAAACTCTCTTTTGGAATGCGCAATCCCGATTTATAGCTTTCTCTGGAAATTTGGGTTGTAAACAGGTTTTGGTTATTTGATTTTTAAACGAACCCATGCCGTTTTTCTTTAAAAAATTAAGTCTTCCGCTGTGCATTTGAATTTAAAGAATTTAACGGAAAGCGGGTTGTTACACTTGATGTTGCCTTACTAGTAATGCCGATGATCAATTTTGATGTTATATTGGGGATGGACTGGTTTTCTACTCATTATGCCACCATGTATTGTTCTAAAAGGAAGTGAAATTTAAGAGCCCTAATGGAACTCGATTTAGGTTCCGAGGTGTTTACAAGAAAGTTCTCTTGTGGTGATTTTAGTGATCAAGGCTAGACAGCTGTTAGCTGGTGGAGCTTAGGGTTATTTAGCTAGTGTAGTAGACAAGAGTGTCAAAGAGGTGAATGTTGAGTCTATCCGTGTTGTTTGTGAATTTGTTGACCTTTTTTTTCTAATGCGCTACCGATTTACCTCTAGGTAGGGAGATGGATTTTCAAATAGAGGCGATCCCTGGGACATCTCCTTTGTCCATTGAACCCTATATAATGGCTCCAGCCGAATTGAAAAAGTTCAAAATTCATATCCAATAGCTCTTAGACTTGGGTTTCATTTGGCCTAGTGTGTCACCTTAGGGTGTACTCGCATTGTTTGTAAAGAAGAAAGATGGGTTGACTATCGAGAATTGAACAAGGTGACTATTAAGAACAAGTATCATTTGCCAAGGATTGAGGATTTGTTCAATCAACTTTGAGAAGCCTTAGCGTTCTCCAAGATAGATTTAAGGTCGGGTTACCATCAGCTGCGAATTAGGGAGGAGGATATTCCAAAGACTGCATTCTTGATTTTCTATGGCCACTATGAGTTCGTGGTTATGTCTTTCTGTTTGAAGAATGCTCTGGAAACATTCATGGATGTTATGCACATTGTTTTTCGCCAGTTCATAGATTCTTTTGTTATTGTGTTTATTGATAACATCATAGTTTATTAGGCTACTGAGAAGCTACATGCAATACATTTGAGCAAAGTGGTATCAGCATTGAGAGATTAGACGCTTTATGCCAAGTTCTCCAAGTGTGAGTTTTGGTTGAATAAAGTGGATTTCATGGGGGCATGTAGTATCTAATGAAGGGATTTTGGTGGATCCTTCAAAATTTAAATAGTGAGTTGTTGGCCTAGACTAACTAGGTTGTCGTGGTTCGTAGTTTTTTGGGGTTGACGGGTTACTATCGGAGATTTGTTCAGGATTTCTCCAAGATCGCTTCGCTTATGACCCAACTTACCAAGAAATGTGTAAATGATGAGTGGACAAGGGAATGCGATAAGAGCTTTTAGAAGCTCAAGAAAAGGTTAGTCACAACACCAATATAGATATCACTAGATAGATCTGGTGGACTAACAATTTTATATTGATGCATCTCAAATGGTCTAGAGTGTGTTCTTATACAGCTTGGGAAGGTTGTTGTCTATGCTTCCCATCTAATGAAAGAATATGATAAGAAGTACCCAACTCATGACTTGGAGTTGGGCGTGGTTGTTCATGCTTTAAAGGTTTGGAGGCACTATCTTTATGAAGAGAAGATGATGATCTACACCGATCTTAAGAGTCTCAAGTATTTTTCACCCAAAAAAATTGAATATGCAGCATCGTAGGTAACAATAGTTGGTAAAGACTACAACTGTGATATTCAGTATCACCCAAGCAAGGCTGATGTAGTGGTTGATACTTTGAGTTGGAAGTCATCAGATGCATCCACTTTGACTACTCATCGTAGGCTTCAATGGGATATAAATTAGGCTAGAATAGTTGATCTTACTATGGAGATTACACTTAGTTTGGCTTAGTTGATAGTTAGGCCGAATTTGAAGCAAAGAATTATTGATGCTCAGAGGGAAGATAAGAGTTTATCTGATAGTTTTCGAGAAACTAAGTCATATATGTTGAGTTATTTCACCTTCTCCACTGATGATACATTAATGTATCATATGAGGTTGTGTGTACCCTTAGGATCGATAATGAGAAAATACTTGTTGGAGGAGGCTCACAGATCCATCTTTTGTGTACTTTCAGGTAGTGCAAAGATGTAAGGGACCTAAGATAAAAGTATTGGTGGAAGAGCATAAAGAAGGATGTTGTTGAGTTTGTCAGTAAGTTCCTTGTCTATCAGCAGATAAAGGCACTGAAGAAAAGTCCACAGGGATACTTGAATCCTCTAAGTGTCCTCGAGTGGAAGTGGGAAGAAATTTTCATGGATTTCATTACGAAACTACCAAGAACAGTGAAAGGTTTTTATACGATATGGGTTGTGGTCGATCAATTAAAAAAGTCAGCTCACTTTTTACTAGGAAAAGGTTTATTGTGTGGAGAAGTGGGTTGATTTGTACTTGACGAGATTGTGAGATTACATGGAGTACCTGTCAAAAAAGTTTTGGATTGAGACAATCGTTTCATTTTGAAATTTTAGCACAAGTTGCATAGTGCATTGAGCACAAGCTGGATTTTAGTACAACTTTTCATCCTCAAATTGATGGGTCGATAAAGGGTATTAATCAAATTATTGAGGATATGCTTCGAGCTTGAGTTCTAGACTTTGGGGGCAGTTGAGATGATCAGATGCATCTGATTGAGTTTGCCTACAATAATAGCTATTATTCTATTATTGAGATGGCATTGTTTGAGGTCTTATACTGTCGGAAGTGTAGGTCGCCTACCCATTAGTATGGGATAAGGTTGGGGACATAAAGTTGTTGGCCTGAACTAGACATGATGACAAGTGAGTCCATTGGTTTCATGCTAGATAGGATTGAGGACCGATCAAGGCAGACAGAAAAGTTATACTAATATTAGGTGTAGTTTTCTTGAGTTCAAAGTAGGGGATCACGTGTTCTTGAAAGTGGCTTCGATAAAGGGAGTAATGAGATTCGAGACGAAGGGGAATTTAAGCCCAAAGTTCATTGTACCGTTTGAAGTCTTAGATAGGATTGGTTTGGTTGAATATCGGTTAGCATAATCACCAGCATTATCTGTGGTGCAT
The DNA here is from genome assembly GCA_028015215.1 of Gynostemma pentaphyllum. Classification (NCBI taxonomy): domain Eukaryota; kingdom Viridiplantae; phylum Streptophyta; class Magnoliopsida; order Cucurbitales; family Cucurbitaceae; genus Gynostemma; species Gynostemma pentaphyllum. Next base: position 24,569,426 of record CM051354.1, read on the forward strand.
AACGTTATTCATGTATCCATGCTTCAGAAGTACATATCAGATCCTTTGCATGTGATTGACTTTGAGCCTTTGACCATTGATGCTAGTCTTTCTTCTGAGGAGATCCAAATTCAGATTTTGGCTACCGAGCAAAAAGTATTGAGAAGGAAAATCATAAACCTTGTGAAGGTTTTATGGAGAAATAAAGCTCAAGAGGATGCCACCTGAGAAAGGGAAGATGAGATGAGAGTCAAGTATCCATACTTGTTTGGATGACTAATGTCGCTTTTTGGGGACGAAAAATCTTTTTAAGTGGTTAGACGATGACAACCGAGGTCTTCTTAGGTAAAAATAATAATTTTAAGCATGCATACTTGTTTGAGTTATGAATTGAATGTTAGGTAAATGACTTGAACCAAAGTTTTACTTGAGTTGGGAATGGCAAGTAAGTTAGATTAAATGAATTTTAAGAAAACATAAATAGTAAAGTGAAGTGCACTTAAGACTTCTTTTCCTTAAAGGGTATTTTCGACTTTTTACCTTAAGTAGCTTGTCATCCTCCACCTCTAGAAAGTAGCTTGTTATTTCCCACCATAAGCTAGTAGCTTGTCATTTCCCACCATAAACTAGTAGCTTGTCAACTAAGTAGGACGTAATCTTCCACCCTTCATCCACCTTAAGCTAGTAGGTTACCACAGTGACGAGGCTTACACATATATAAGACTAACCTTTTCAGTCGCACGCACACGCCAATTGCAAAGATAAGTTATATATATTTTTATTTTATTTACTCTTTATTTAATAATTATATATTTATGAATTTAAAATTATAAAAATTCAAATAATAATTTTCAAATAAACACATTTAGCCGAAAATTAATATATTAATTACCATTGGATTCTATCCAATTAATTAATTATTTTGGGTAAAAAAAATTTGTTTTATAAAACCAATTGAATTTAATTCTCTCTAATATTTATTATTCAATTAAATAAACTCATGATTTAATAAATAATATTAATTATTAATTTCCATTTAAATAGACTCATTATTTAAATAATTAATAATATTAACAATAATTTCCCTTTAAATAAGCTATTTATTTAAATAATTAATTTCTCCTTAAGATATTATAAATAATATTATATTAATTTTGATTATTAACTATGGGTTATTCCACTAAAAACCCATAGTTGAACTCCCCTTACTTTAGATGGGTTATGTCCAATAGGTATCAAGTAAAGATGTGATGTATCTGTCACGTGGTAAAACTCATAATTACAGTTGGGTTACATTACTGTTTGACCCTTGTAATTATCTCTTATATCCTTGTGTAACCGATCATTCTCTAATGAACAACTTCCATAGTCAATTTATAGGGAAATACTTCAATGATCAGTGGAAGGTGAGATATCTCTTTGTTCAAGTATTGAATCACTAGAACAAGGGTGTTACTTAAAGTTCCTAAAATGGTGAAGTGTTGCACTAACACCGTCATAGTAGAAAAGTTGTGAATTCCATCTTGTGTAGAGATGTTCCTAGCTACTCATTTTGTTATGTGCTCAAAAACAGTAGTGTATTGAGCGTATCAATAGATCACTCTTAACCATGTGAATCAAATGACACAACTCCACAAGAAGAAGTTCATAACACACTTAGGATTAAGATCTATCATGCTTGATAATTTGAGTGATGTTTTGATCATTTTCTATAAAATGGGATTATAAAAGAAATTGAAAAACATCGTGGTCCTGTTTTCTACAATCGTTATTGTACATGATGCCTCCACTTTCACGTCAATCACATGAATGATCTGAATAAGATCATTTTTAAATATTACAAAGTGGGTTGTATCAATAGTGTTGACAAGATAATGTTCCCCAACCTTATCAATATACAATAGACTATTTGAGTTCCTATCTTAATTTATTCCTCTTATATGTCTCACATACTCAGTGAATATTACATCTAAGAAACTCAGGGAATTCTAGTAATTTTAATGGATTATATCAAATATATAAAACAATACACAGATTCACTTATAATAATATAATTTTATTCATATTAAATTTATTTGAAATAAATTATGTAATTATAAAATTACAATATTTAGGACATTAATTCCAACACCTAGAACTTGTAATTTTTTAATAACATAATTTATTTTGAATAAATTCTAAATTAATAAACTGAAGTTCTTTTAAGTATATTAACTCATTTAAGGTATTAGATATATTACACATTCAAATAAACAAGTCAAAAAGTTATCATGAAATTACAACTGGGAATGAATAACATACATGAGGATTCAAGTCGAGATAAGTAACTTAAAAAGTCTACAGTATGAGGATAACGTTTGAGAACCTTATCCTGTTAACATTGTTGATAATTGTTGTAAAAATTCGACTCTTTATTTTCATTAAAATTCAAAAGGATGTAGTAGAAGACTTTTTAAATCAAAATTCACCTAATAAATAAGTTTAGATAGAAACCCATATCTTTTGCAAAACAGGTTGCGCATTAAATAAATTCAAATTCAAACATCTATCAAGATAATGATCCATATGTTTAAAATAAAAAAAAATATCTAAATATGCAAGTACCCCTAAGGGTTTATTCAAGTAAGAAAATTAAAAATAGTCCATGGACAACAAAATGGTAAATCTTTAGTCCACCTCTAACATGCCATCATCTCAAGATCAAGCAACACCTGCTCCATGTTCCAAAATGGCACATACATAATATATTAGCTACAAAATTAGGTCATTAATCAAATATCATAGTCTCTAATAATCCTCATCAAGACCCATCACGAAACATTCTAACTTCTCTCTCATGAGTGGCCACACACTTCCAATTTAACACAATACTAACACAATGACTTATCATTAACCATAATAATCCCACTTTCATATCCAAACCAGGGGCTTGTATTTTAAATTGAACCTAGGTCCCTGGACTCGAGCCAGATCGATTACCTCATCAATAAACACTCACCCGAATAAGGTGTCTCTTCTCTTAACACTAGACTCCAAAAATGATATTGCCCCCTTTTAACACATAAAACATCAACCATACATTCAACTGATACAAACAAACCTTAGCAATTATGCGATAATCAAACGTTAAGGATCAAGTAAGGAAATCTATTGAAGTATCTTGACTTCTTTATATTGACACTACATTAATACACTAAACAAGATACACAACCTCCAAAACTACATGGGGTCTACCCCATCCAACTCTCAAAAGCTTCTTCAAATCCATTTGAGCCTAAATTTCCACTAAAAATTCCAGTTTTCCAGTAAAAGTGAGCCGACTTGGTCAATCTATCGACCACTATCTAAATTACATCTTACTATTACCTGGAAGTATATAAAAGATGGATCTGAGAGCCTACTCCAACTGTTCCTTTCAAAGGATCGATTCCATAGGTTCACGTAACCTTTTTGAAATAACAAAGTAAAATATATGGAAACATAATATCCTTTTGTTGGTGGAAATGGTGATTAAACTAGATGGTGAAGGGTGGCATGCAAGTGAAATAAATAATAGTAGTGGTGAGTGAGTGAGTGTCGTGTCCCACGAGGATAGATGTGTAACTTGGTGTAAAATTGTAGCAACAAAGAAGAGAAATAAATAAGTTGATTGCAAGGTAAATGTAGAAAGTAAGTAAACAGATCTATCACTAAATGTAGATCAAGAGGAATAAGGGGTGTTAAGCGAACGTGCAGGGATGAGATTTTTTGGCTTAAGATAACTTTTGCCAGTTAGAGATTTCTAGTACAGAGTTGATTTCATGCATAATATTTGAATTAAGTTACAAGACGTAGTGATCCCATTCTCTCAAATGTCCACTAATACAATATTTCAACGTTAGATTTATCTCTAAATGCTTACGCTAAAGTAATGCTCCTACTTCTTTTAACCTTCATTCAGATATTTCTTCACCTATGATTCTGATTTATCTCTAAACTGAAATCATTGTTAACTTCTTAAGATGCTAACCCTAATATTTCTCAATACAAGATTAGGCTCCTCTAATTATGTTCTCACTGAAGGGACTACTTTACTAAATTAGAGGAATTTCATTTAGTAAACTAATTAACATTTAATTAACGATCTATTAATATCATGCAATACGTGATAGAAACATGAATAACATGTAAATTCATGCTTAATTTTCGAAAACAAATGGCCTTTTTCTTATATTGAGTCATAAATGGAGAATTGATTGGAGGTTTATTTACTAGATCAATCCTCAGCAACACCAGATCTTCTACGCTTTATCCCGATCAATCAAGCGAAACCCGATTGTGGGATCAAACCTTAGAAGAAATTAGGAAGAAGAAAAATATTTTTCTTCCTAAAAAATGTAGGGAAAATCGGCAAGGGCTAGGAGAAAATAGGAAGAGAGCATTTCAATTTCTAGGAATTGAGTTGTGTGATTTATGAATAACCCAAGCCTCTTATTTATAGGGTAATGGAAAATCTAATCACATTAAGATATTCCATAAAGATAAATACAAAAAGAAAAAAGATTTTCTCTTTCCTTTATCTTGGTATTTCAAAAATATCATGGATAAATAAGAGCATATTTTCTTTTCTTTTATTTGATTTATCTTGGGTAAATAAATCTATGTAATTATTTTAAGATATAATTCAAACAATTATCTCTCCTAAAATATTACACATGGAAAAAAATTTAATGAATAATGAATAATTAATAAATCAAATTTATTTAATTAATTATTTTGGGCCAATTTCAATTGGGTTCACTAATCCAATTGGGCTAGAAACTCTTTCTTAAGTTAATAAGTCTAACTTAATTAATTTATTTATTAATTACCATTTAAATAAAATACTTTGTTTAAATAATTAATCATATTAATATTTTCTCCCGACTAAATATTATCAAATGATATCTAATTATTAATTTTTATTAAAAAATATTTTAATTATTAATTTCCATTAAATAAACTCATTATTTAATTAATTAACAATTCTAATTGACAATATTTTATTATTAATTAATTAATTTTAAATATTAATTTTCGTCAAATAAAATTAATTATTTAAACAATTAATAATAATCAATTAATTTCAAATTATTAATTACCATTTAAATATACTCACTATTTAAACAGTTAATAATATTTCATTATTAATTTCCTGTTTAAATAAACTCATTATTTAAACAATTAATAATGTTTATATTAATTACTGTTTAAATATATCAATATTTAAACAATTAATATTGCATAGTTAAGTAATTCACCTTACTTAAAATTTTCATTTCTTCAGTTTGATTTCACAACTACGATATTTAGGCTAACATAGGGACCTGATGGACCTATAGATCATGGCCTTAATTATTAGTCAATTAAGTGATTAACTCATAATTAGTTAATTACTTATTATATAACTATGAATAATTCCTCTATATATTCATAGCTGAACTCCCCTCACTATTTAGTTTACCGTTTATTTATATCTGTGATATATCCTTCACGTGGAACCCTCATAATTACAGGCGGATAAATTTACCGTTTTTCCCCTGTAATTACCTTTTTATCCTTGTGTTCCCGTTGATTCTCTAATGAACATTATTTGTAGTCAAACTATAGATAATATACTTCTGTGATCAATAGAAGTCGTGGCTCTGCATGTTCATGTCTCGAATCAGTACATCAAGAGAGTTTCCTAAAGTTCCTAAAATATTTAGGTATCGCACTGATACCGTTAATTTAGAGGAAAGTTATGAATTCTATCTCGTGTAAATGTGTTCCCAGCTACTATCTCGTTATTTTCCCAAATCATGAGTGTATTGAGCGTTCATATCAGATCGCTCATGTGTATCAAAGAACATAACTCCATGAATAGTAGTCCACATTTCACTCAGGATTGAGATCTATCACGGTTGATAATCTTAGTTTGATATTCTATCATTTCTCGTAAACGGTACTACTGAGAAATTTGATCAAACATCGCGGTCCTGTCTTATATAATCAACATTGCATATGATACTTCCATTTAATGTCACCCACATGAATGATCAGGATTAGATCGTTTGTCTATAAACAAAATGGCAAGTTATCAACAGTGTTACCAGGATAAGGTTCCCAAACGTTACCCATATACTGTAGACACTTTTAAGTTACTCATCTTGACTTTAATCCTCTCGTATGACTCACATACTTAGTCGTGATTTCATATGAGTAGTTTATTGTTTTACTATTTGAATGTTTGATATTAATATATTTCCATATATTCCTGATATTCTTAATATCGTCAACTGAATCAATATAGATAATAGAAAGTACTTTTGTTTATTTATTTAATTTATTCGAAATAAATTGTCTTTATTAAATAATTACAAGTTCTAGGACACCATTCCTAACACTCACCTAGCTTTAAAGAGGATAAAGATGAGAAGCAACAACATCACAAAAACCGATTATACATTCAAGATCTCTATTAACATGTTGATTATCTCAACCCTGCCCTTAACACAACACCACAAAGGCTTTTAGCTCATCGAAGCTGAAACTACATATCAAAAGTAAAGGTATTCATATTAAAGAAGAAAGATACAACTGTTATGCTACTCAAAATCCTAAAGCTTGCTTTAGTTCTTCGTCATCGTTTCTCCCTTCTTTTTTTTCTTTTTTTTACAAGGGAAAGCTTATATATCAAGCTTGGTATCACCTTTTTCCCACCAAAAATATCATTAGGTAAGCTTTTTGGCTAACAAAATGCCTTCTACACGCACGGATGAGTGTACCAAACGGTGATGGCTGCTAGTCTTGTCTAACACAGCTGCCATTGATAAAAATATCTTTAAGCAATATTGTTCTTGTTGCTTCAACAACAACACATCTTGTACTCGAATGATCCAGTCTGAGAGCACTTTTCAACTCAAAAGTTGTATTCTAGCAGCTCAATCAGATAGTTAGTGCAGTATGAATTATGAAAGAAAAGAGCTAAAAACTAAAGCTTATTTACAAAATTGCAAGAATTAACAAAAAAGGAAAGACTGTTATAAACTTACACTAATTTCAACTAAATCAAAGCTATTAATACCAAATTACTCATGTTCTTCTTGGTTTTATCCAACTTAGGGTATGCAAATAAATCCTTTTAAGGGAATCATCACCTTCTCACCCACCTTATAAATTCAAACAACTTTCCTCCTAATCATTATCCATTTGTTGTTCTTTGGTGAGTCCTTACCTTCAAAGTGGGTTCTTCTATCAACTAAAATAATTGTATTATCACCTTAGAATTCTAGTCCCATCTCAAGTCTTTCTAAAACTTACATTGAGCTAACCAATTTCAAAGAGTGAGATGACTTCCTGATTAAGCACTGTCCACCATATTAACTTTACCATAGTGGTATTTGATATCTTAATCATATTACTTCACTAACTCTAACACTACAAGAAACTGCCGGAATAGCGACGGAGGTCTAGCGACGGAAGACACATGTGTTCCAAGCAAACGACGGAATGCATCGCTCAATAGAGAGTTGACTTTCAGCGATGCAATCTGTCATCTGGTTAGTCGGAGATATTTGGCAGGAAGAAGTAATGGGAACGGAACGATGATTTCCGTCGCTAAACTTGGCGCCAAAAGATCCCACGAAAAAATGGAACGATGCATTGCGTCGTGTAATATAGCGTGAAACTTCTCGTGAAACAGGACGAATGAATGCGTCCGCCCCATGATATGGTGGGAAACCTTCCCGCTAAATAAACGACGCATTCCGTCGCTAGTATTATAGTTTATAAATAGACGTCTTTGAGCAATAAAAAGTATTCATCATAAAAAACACTTTGTTATTTCTTTTTGTTGTTTGTTCTACTGTCTAAAAAATACGTGAATGGATGTATTTTCGTCTCTTAGAAGGTTATTTGAACGATGAGTTTGTAGCAGGGGTTGAAGAGTTCGTTGAGTTTTGTGAAAGTACGGAGGATTTTGATCGTAATGGAAAAATGATACGATGTCCGTGCAGAAAATGTAAAAATAAGAAGTTATATTCTTCATTTGATGTGAAGAAACACCTGTATAGTCGTGGGTTTGTGGAGAATTATTTCAAGTGGGTTTATCAAGGGGAATCTGACGATCAATATAATGCGGTGTTGGAGCGAGCCGTGTTCTACCAAGGAAGCGGCTAAAATGCTGTACCGAATTTGGAAGAAGATCCTGATGTAAGACATAAGGAGTATGGATAGATACAATATATGATATACGAAGGTATGTTTAATCATACTCAAGACAATAATCAAACTATTCTAGAGGAGAAGGAAATGAATCCAAAAGCGCAACGAATGTATCATATGCTCGAATAAGCAAGTATGCCATTGTACCTGGGTTGTGATGTCAGTCAACTGGTTGCAGCTACGAAGCTTCTAAATATAAAAGCGTCATAGCATATTCCATAGAGAGGTTTTAATTCGATTGCACAATGGTTTCATCGTTGTGCTCCTGCGAACAACATGCTGCCAGAAAGTTTATACGACACGAAAAAATTAGTGGAGGATCTCATGTTGCCTGTTGAGAAGATTGATTGTTGCCCAAACGGATGCATAATATTATGGGGTGATGGAAATTCAAGTCTTCATAATTGTAAATTATGTTTCCATCCGAGATATAAAAAAGGTAAACACACTCTCATTCCACATACTCGTATGTTTTATTTACCGATCACTCCTCAACTTCAACGATTGTATGCATCGGAAGTCACTGCTTCTCCTATGAGATGGCATTACTTGCATTCTCAAGAGGATGGTCATATGAAACATCTATCTGATGCTGACACGTGGAAGCATTTGGATCGTTGTCATCTAAAATTTGCAAGTGAGATTAGAAATGTGAGATTGGGTTTATGTACTGACGGTTTTAACCTTTTCGACGCTTCTGGTGCACAATACTCTCGATGGCCTGTTATGTTGACACCTTATAATCTCCCTCCATCGATGTGTATGAAAGATCTTGTTATATTCTTAACGGTTATCATACCGGGTCCAAAGAGTCCAAAACAAAGGTTAGATATCTACCTCCAACCTCTTATTGTTGAGCTGACTAATTTGTGGAATAATGGAGTGTTGAATTTTTGTATGAGAGTCGCAGTAATTTGGACGATAAGTGACTTTCTGGCATATTCAATGTTTTCTGGTAAGCACGATAGCTTATTAATTATAAATTATTTTCATTACATAATAATATGTATAATTAATTTAAACTTACCATAAGTTGGAGCACATCCGAAAAGTTTGTTTGTCCTCATTGCATGATTGACACTGGAGCTAAATCTTTGAAACATGGACGGAAAAGCTTGTTGGTTCGATTGTCACTGAAGATTTTTACCGAGCGACCATTTGTTTCGATCAAATAAGACAGATTGGTATACGGGTCGTAATGCATGCAACCAAGGCCCGACCTGAGTTTTCAGCGGAATCAAAATATTACACGGGTTTGATTCTATTGGCATGAAAAAAATTACTGAGATAGGTGCTGAGGTTGCAAACAAGGCCGCTGGTAAAAACAGTGGATGGAAGAAACCAAGTATATTTTAGGATTTACCGTATTGGGGAGATTTACTAATCATGCACAACTTGGATGTCATGCACATAAAAAAGAACGTGTTCGATAACGTCTTCAATACAGTTTTAAATGTGCCAAATAAGACGAAAGACAACCGAAAGACATGGTATGACATCCAAGAAATATGTCGCCGCCCTGAGTTAAAGTGGATGAAGATGGGCACTATTCCAAGGCCAAGTACATGTTAAATACAGAAGAGAAGAAATTACTGTTTGAATGGATGCGATCGATTAAGTTCCCTGATGGTTACGTTTCTAATATCTCGATATGCATTGACGTGCAGAGTTATACTATTTTTGGAATGAAAAATCACGATTGTCACATTTTCATGCAACGATTGATGCCTGTTGCATTTAGACCGTTCCTCGAACAAAAATATTGGAAACCGTTGGCATAGTTAAGTGTGTTCTTCAGAGATTTGACATGCCCAATTATAATATGCAAACTGGAGCGAATGTTTCCATCCAGATTTTTTGATTCGATGGAGCATCTTCCTGTTCATCTACCGTATGTGGCACTACTTGGCTGCCCTGTTCAATACAGATTGATGTACCCATTTAAAAGGTAAAATATAATATATTAATTACCTTTTTAATATATTTAAATATATATGATATTAAATTTTATATTTACTTTACTGCACGGATTCTAGATATTTGCATAGATTGAAGAAAACTGTTGGAAATAAAGCAGGAGTGGAAGGATCGATTTGTAATGCGTACCTTGTACACGAAACAACTATGTTCTGTTCCTATTACTTCGATCACCATATCGCTGACCAGTTTCGCCCAGTGAACTGTAACGTAGTTGACAATCTTTCAGAAGGTGTAGACTTGAACGACCTGAATATGTTTATCATACTAGGCAAAGGTTTAGGAAAATCTATGCGGAGAAACTTAAGTGATGAGGAGTACCATGTTGATATAAGTCACCTTGGACGGCCACTTTGTACAGCGCATCAACACCCACGAAGCCAACATAGGTATATATATTATTAATTTTTATTATTTGACTTTTCTTTATTCAATAATAATATAATTATGTATTTAAAATTAGAAAAATTCAAATAATAATTTCTAATTAAATACATTTAGCCAAAACTTAATATATTAATTACATTTGAATCTTATTCAATCAATTAATTATTTTGGGCTAACACCAATTTTTTTCTTAAACCAATTGCATTTAATTCTCTCTAATATTTATTATTAAATTAAATAAACTCATTATTTAATTAATAATACTAATTATTAATTTCCATTTAAATAAACTCATTATTTAAATAATTAATAATATTAACATTAATTCCCGTTTAAATAATTTATTTATTTAAACAATTAATTTTGCTGTCAAATATTATAATTGATATGTTATATTAATTTCCATTTAAATAAACTCTTTATTTAAATAATTAATATTGTATCAATATTAATAAAATTAATATTAATTTTCATTTAAATAATCTCATTATTCAAATAATTAATATTGCCTAATTTTAAGTAAAATCAATTACTTAAATTGTTTGTTCTTCTAAGTTAAATTAATAACTTAGTTTTGCTACAACGATGTTTGGGCTAGCATGGGACCATGGGACCTAGTTTGGGCTTAATAATTAGTCAATTAAGTGATTAACTCATCAATTACTTATTATTATTTAACTATGAATAATTCCACTATAAATTCAAAATGAACTCCCTCTTAGATGAGTTTGTCCATTTAGTTTATCTTTATTTATATTGTGATATAATCCTTCACGTGGAACCCTCATTACATAGGGATAAATTCCGTTTCCCCCTTACTGTTTTTTGATTCTCCAATGAACTTATCTTTAGTCGAACTAGAGATAATATACCCGTGATCAATAGAAGTGGGGGCGCCAACTTGTTAGTCTCGAAACGGTATCAAGGGAGTTTCCTAAAGTTCCTAAAATGTTTAGGTATCGCACCGATATGTTAATTTATAGGAAAGTTATGAATTCCATCTCGTGAAAATGAGTTCGGGGGGGGGCAAGGGGGGGGGAGGGGGGTGGCTTATCTAGTGTTAAAGGGGGGGGGGGGGGGGGGGTTGGGGGGGGTTCTCAGTGACCATGTGAATCAAAGAACATAACTCCACAAATAGGAGTCGCATTTCACTCGGGTTGAGATCTATCACGTTGGTTGATAAACTTAGTTTGATATTCGATCATTTCTGTAAACGGTACTAATGAGAAATTTGATCAAACATCGTGGTCCTGTCTTATACAATCAACATTGCATATGATACTTCCATTTCATGTCTTCCACATGAATGATCGGGATTAGATCATTTGTCTATAAACAAAAGCGAAGCTATCAACGGTGTTACCGGGATAAGGTTCCCAAACGTTATCCATTTATCTAGACACTTTTAAGTTACTCATCTCGACTTTAATCCTTCTAATTCATGAAGTTTTGTTTTATTTAACATGAATAATTTTGATATTAATATATTTTCATATATTTCCATTATATAGTCAATTGAATCAATCTAGATAATATAAAGAACTTATGTTTATTTATTTAATTTATTCGAAATAAATTATTATAATTAAATAATTACAAGTTCTAGGACACCATTCCTAACAGTCATCCAGACTTATTTATTATGCAACTGTGCGGAAGTAGAGCCATATATTGAGTAAGTTTTTCTAATTCATGAAGTTTTGTTTTATTTAACATGAATAATTTTGTTTAAATTTTCATTAATTCATATATTTTCTCTAGATTATTTGTGAATTCATGTGTACGACCATCGCATCTCGATATTACTGAATCAGAAGAAGGGAACATCATCGATAAACATTTCCATTCCTGGTTTTACAATTACTGATAATCCCACAATTCGGATCGCTAATCAATGTATATTATGGATCACAAAAGATCCATCCAGAATTATAAGATCTTACATCGGTTATCTCGTGCAAGGTTACAGATTTCAAACCAAAGCTCATTCAGTGAACCGAGCAACAAACAACAATGGCGTATGTATAAAGGGTCAAATGTTCGGGAACAATGCAGAAGATTTTTATGGAATCATTGATGATATTATTGAGCTTCAATTTGCAGGTCGGGGTCTTAAACGTACAATTGTTTTTAACTGCACATGGTTTGAAACAACGCGACGAGATGGAATTCGCAATAATATCAATCTTAAAATTGTTGAGGCGAACCAGAAAAAACACATACACACCCAAGATTGTTTTTTTTTGCACAACAAGCAATTCAGGTTTACTACTTAAATTATCCCGCTCATCGTCAAGATTTATCTGATTAGTTAGTTATCTATAAAGTAAGACCGATGATAATACATGACAGCCTCCGTGATAAAAATAGTGAGAATTACATTGTATTCCATGAGGATGAAGTGTAAAATTGTGAAATCGATGAAGGTATTAATTCTGACACTGCACGTCCGTTGAATGATGCATCAGGGACACTTTTTGATGAAGGGAATGTGTATGTTCCACCTGAAAATGACAAAGATTCTTCTTCAAATGAAACAAACGAAGAAGAAACTGAAGAAGACAACATTGATTAGAAAAAGAAGAATGATTCTGATTGAAGTGTTTATTTGTAACGGGGAAAAAAATTGAATGTAAAAAAAAATACATAGAGCGACGCATGGCATCGTTAAAATAACAATGTCAGGCGTCGTTCATTTCAGAGAACAAAATGTTGCGAGAAAATTTTCTAAGTTTTGGAATGAGATTAACAACGCATGACATCGTTAACCTTAGAGATGGATTGAATATAACAATGCAATACTTCGTTAGTTTTACAGAATAAAACGTTGGGAGAAAATTTTCTAAGTGTTGGAATGAGATTAACGACGCATGACATCGTTAACCTCAGAGACAGAAAGCATCGTTAACCTATTGTAACGAATAGAATTTTGGTGACTGTTCATATTCACGGACGACGGAATGCATCGCGAATTGCAATTAATAAGGCGCGAAGATAAAAAAATTCACAAAAATTGTGGCGCGAATGGGTGATGCAATTCGTCACTCAAGAATATGAAAAGTCACCTTGACTTTATTTGAAGTAGACTCAAAACGACACATTATGTCGTGTACATGCAATCAGTGATCAATTGCGTTATGTTGTTCATCTCCATAAGAACATAGACGACGTTCTTCATAGAGTGAACGAGGGATTCCGTAGTTAAAAAAAACGTACACGATGAATTTTTAAGTGATTAACAATGCATTTCGTCGTTAATTCACGTATAAAACAGCACCGTGGCTGCCATTTTCACCATTTCTCCTTCTTTTTTCTTCTTTTCTCTCAACTCCACTTCTTCTTCCTTCGATTCCCTCTGTCAATTCCTTCCCATTTCTCTAAAAATCCTTCCCCTCTCTCAAAACCTCCATCCTTGGAATGAATCCGACTAAGTTTCGTCAAATTCAATATATTTTTTTTATGTAATTAGTTTAAATTTTTAATTAGCATGTTATTAGTATGTTAATTAGGTAATTTAGTTTGAAATTAGTTGAATTTAATTTAATTTTGTGAAATTTGGATAATGTATGTAATTTTATGTAATTAGGATGTATGTAATTAGTTAAATTTATTTTATAATATGTAATTATTTTATAATGTATGTAATTAGTATGTTTTAATTTAATGATATGTAATTAGTTAGTTTTAATTAATGATATGTAATTTTTATATGTAATTAGTTATAATGTATGTAGTTAATTAATTTTATCTTAATTATGTGTAATTCGTATATAATGTATGTAATTAGTGTTAGGAATGGTGTCCTAGAACTTGTAATTATTTAATAATAATAATTTATTAAGAATAAATTAAATAAATAAACATAAGTTCTTTACATTATCCAGATTGATTCAATTAACGATATTAGGAATATATGGAAATATATAAATATCAAACATTCAAATAGTAAAACTCTAAGTCACTCTTATGAAATCACGACTTAGAATGTGAGTCATACGAGAGGATTAAAGTCGAGATGAGTAACTTAAAAGTATCTACAGTAAATGGATAACGTTTGGGAACCTTATCCTGGTAACACTGTTGATAGCTTCACATTTTGTTTATAGACAAATGATCTAATCCTGATCATTCATGTGGGAGACATGAAATCATATGCAATGTTGATTGTATAAGACAGGACCACGATGTTCGATCAAATTTCTCCTTAGTACCGTTTACGAGAAATAATCGAATATCAAACTAAGTTTATCAACCGTGATAGATCTCAATCCTGAGTGAAATGCGGACTCCTATTTGTGGAGTTATGTTCTTTGATTCACATAGTTGAGAGCAATCTGTAAGAACGCTCAATACACTCCTGTTTTGGGAACATGACTAGATAAGTAGCTGGGAACTCATTTTCACGAGATGGAACTCATAACTTTCCTATAAATTAACGGTATCAGTGCGATACCTAAACATTTTAGGAACTTTAGGAAACTCCCTTGATGTACTGATTCGAGACATGAACAAGTGACGTCACGACTTCTATTATCAACGAAGTATCTTATCTCTAGTTCGACTAAAGATAAAGTTCATTGGAGAATCAGCGGAAACACAAGGATAAAGCGGTAATTATAGGGGCAAAACGGTAAATTTATCCGTTGTAATTATGAAGGTTCCACGTGAAGGATAATATCTCGGATATAAATAATGATAAACTAAATGGACAATAACTCATCTATAGTGAGGGGAGTTCACTATGAATCTATAGTGGAATTATTCATAGTTAGATAATAAGTAATTAACCGATTATGTGTTAATCACTTAATTGACTAATTATTAAGCCCATGATCTATAGGTCCATCGGGTCCCTATGCTAGCCCAAATATCGTAGTCGCGAAATCAAGTAGAAGAAATGGAAATTTTAAGTAAAGTGAATTACTTAAAATAGGCAATATTAATTGTTTAAATATTGAGTATATTTAAACAGTAATTAATATAAATATTATTAATTGTTTAAATAATGAGTTTATTTAAACATGAAATTAATAATGAAATATTATTAATTAGATATTATTAATTATTTAAATATTGAGTATATTTAAATGGTAATTAATAATTTGAAATTAATTAACAATTATTAATTGTTTAAATAATAAATTTTATTTGAATGGAATTAATAATTAAAAAATAATTAATTAATAATAAAATGTTATCAATAAAATTATTAATTAAATAATGAGTTTATTTAATGGAAATTAATAATTAAAATATTTATTATTAATTATTTAAATAATGAAAATTATTTAAATGGAAATTAATAATTAAATATAATTTGATAATATTTAGTCGGGAGAAAATATTAATATTATTAATTGTTTAAATAAAATATTTTATTTAAATGGTAATTAATAAATTAATTAATTAAGTTGGACTTATTAATTTAAGAGAGAATTTCAAGCCCAATTGGATTAATGAACCCAATTGAAATTGGCCCAAAATAATTAATTAAATAAATTAGAATTATTTATTAATTATTAAGCCAATTTTCGGCCATGACATGTATTTTAGGAAGAGATAATTGTTTGAATTATATCCTAAAATAATTACATAGATTTATTTACCCAAGATAAATAAAATAATCTCCTATTTATCTATGGCATTTTCGAAATTGCAAGATAAAGGAAAGAGATAATCTTTATTCTTTTTGTATTTATCTCTATAGATTAATCCTAATGTGATTAGGATTCCTATTTTCCTATAAATAGGAGGGTTGGGTCATTCATAAATCACACAATTTAATTCCATAGAAAGTTGGAACTCTCTCTTCTTCCCTTCTCCCCTCATAGCCGAAATTCCCTTAGTCCATTGGGAAGAAAATATTTTTCTTCTTCCCAATTTCTTCTTAAGTTCGATCCCACAATCGGATTTCGTTTGATCGATCGGGATATAGCGTAGAAGATCCGGTGTTGCTGAGGATTTGATGCTGTAAAGAAACCTCCAACCGATTCTCCATATTTTACTCAATGTAAGTAAAGGGTTTTAATTTTCGAAAAACGAGCATGAATCTACATGTTTTTATCACAAATTGCATGATATTAATAGATCCTAAATTAAGTGTTAATTTGTGTTACTAAATAAATTCCGCTAATTCAGTAAATCATCCCTTCAATTAGTATGTAAATAGTTAGTTTTAATTAAGAAATTATATGTAGTTAGTTTTAATTAAGTAATTATATGTAATTAGTTATAATGTATGTAATTAGTTAATTTTATTTTAATTATGTAATATGAAATTTGTATTTAATTATATAATTACTTAATTATAATGTAATTAGAGTATAGGGTTTATAGTTTAGAATTTTAATTAGTTAATTATTGTATTGTAGGTCATGCTTCCCCATAGACGCCCTCCAGTACCTTCTGACACACTTGGTGCCAGCAGCTTAGGGAGTCAGCCCCCTCTTGAGAAGGATGATGTCCGTCTCGGGGATACCCATGACACGATCGTTCAGTAGGAGGATAGCAACTCGGCGCAGGAGTCTGTGTAGATTTCTATTTCTAGGAGGATTCGTCTGACGTTCGAGGGCGGCCAGTAAGTTTTGTTTAATTTTTATTTCTATTTCATTAATTATTTATTATTTACAAAATCTAACTTTTAAATTTTTTTTCTTTCATTTCAATAGTTACATCCATCACGAAGCGTCGAAGATGCTTCCGGTACAGGGACACCCTCGTTGGCAGAGCGTCTCTGCTCCACACAAGATGCGGTTGTTCGAAGCTTGGAAGGTAAACATATTCAAAATTTTATTGTAACGTCCCGTTATTTTGTGATTAAAAAAAAAACTTTTATTTATTTTATTTTAATTGAGTAATTAAAATTCATTTATTTATTATTAAATTAGAATTTAGTAATTTATTTCATTTTAATTCCTTTTAATGGCTTTATTTATTTAAATACGTTTTAATGGTATTAATAATTATTAACGGGCCAATTAATAACTATTAATCACCATTGGGATAGTTTGAGTTGTTCGGGATTCGTTTTTAAGCCAAAAGCCATAAAAGGGCAAAGTTGTAATTACCCAATTTGCAAAATATCTAAAAACACTATTCAATTGTCTTTAAAAACTCATCTTGACCAAGAGTTGACCAAGCTTCATCTTTTTTCTTCTTCTTTTTCTCTCCAAGGCCGTGAGCCTCCTCCTTGGGTTTTCCAAATTTTGATTTTGTTCATTTCTTGCCCGATCGACGTGATTCCGGGTCCATTGGAAAGGTATCGGTCGTACGAGTCTTTCCCACCTAGCCTTCGTCCGTTTCTCTCGAGATCCGAGGAGTTCTCGGTAAGAATCTCTTCAAACCCTAAGCTCCAAATAGTGTTTTAATGGAGTTTTACTTGTTTTCTTTCGATTTCTTTCCGTGAAACTCGGTGTTTGTCAATTCGGGAGTAGTTTTAAGTGTTTTTTGGAAACTATTCCATAACCCTAAAACCGAGTTTCAGTCGAAACCCTTTCCGTTTGAAATTTACCCTTTTGGGATTGAAAATGGGTTAGAAATTAATGAATGAATGTTTGTTTAAATTCAATTCGGGAAAGGGATTAATGTTCGAAAACCCTATTTATCGATACCCATTGAAATCGGGATTATCGAATTTGTTTAAAACCAACTCGAAATGTATTTAAATTGCCAAAAAGCCGGAAAACCAACCCCGAAACTCTTTTTTTGTTGTTAGGGCCGTGGGCCTCTTTGTGGGTTTTATTGGATTTTCGTTGCTTTGTATGTTTAGTAGTTGTTTGAACGATAGTTGGTTTCGTTATTGATTGTATGATATAATTCGTTTGTAGGTGTTTTCGAACCGCGTGGTTGATTACTCTTTCGGTGTTTAGGAGCAAAGTCTTCACTTTTATTAAGGTGAGAATGATTAGTATGTAAAGTAACTATAGAAAGCAAATGAGTGTATTGGTTTGAAGAGTTTGAAACTAAGATTAGAATCCGAATCTAAGATTAGAGGGTTGTGAGTTAGTGCCCTTAGGATTAGAAGTTAATCCTTCAAGGGAGAACTTAGAAGTTCTCGAGAAAGACTTGAATCTTAGAAGATTCTAAGTTAGATTCGATACGAAACTAAGGTTGGATCATTGGAAGTTAAGAATCCAACTTGTAATTAGAACGATTAATAGAACCTCGATTTATTGAAAGTTTAGAATCCTGGAAGGTATAGTTAATCGTTTAAGTAATGATTGTACTTTTATTATTGATATTGGAGTTCGATCGACATATCGTTCATCCGAGGATACAATCTATTTCTTTCTTTTTACTTAATGTCATTTACTTTATGTATTTTACTTTATGTTTATTTCAGTTACTTTATTATTCGCACTCTATTTTATTTACTTTGTAAGTATGTGCGAGCATATCATTGCATCTCGCACCATGACATATTGCACCATGACATCTCGCATAAAAGAAGTACAGAATGTTGGAGCCTACGGGTATTATCCGCATTTCCTTCTGAGAAAAAGAATGAAAATGAGAAAGAAAAGAAGTACAGAATGTTGGAGCCTACGGGTATTATCCGCATTTCCTTCTGAGAAAAAAAGAATGAAAATGAGAAAGAAAAGAAGTACAGAATGTTGGACCCTTCGGGAATTGTCCGCATTTCCTTCTTCATGCATTTCATGCATATGATTGATGAAAATATATATATATATTCCTGGATAGAGGATCGAGATGTTATATTGTTATGAGAGGTTATTTACTTTTCCTGTTTATGTCAAAACAAGATTTTGGATGAGATTAAGACTACGGGAGTTAGTAGTATCATCCTTTAGAGAATGTAAAAATGATTTCACCTAGAGATTGGATGACTTTAGGAGTGTATTGTGTCAGTTAATTGGACACAAATCGAAATGCGAGTTTGAGGTCTATCTTTACTTTTTATACTTATTATTCTCACTGGGCTTAGTTTGTTAGCTCATGATATTACAACCAATTTCAGGTAATGCCTTGGCTAGAGGTCGAGGAGGAGGAGGTGGTGCTGCGTGATCGAGGGATGCTGACCTCGAGATGGACTAATGGTTTTTGTAAAGTTTATGTCTTATTTGATAAACTTTAAGGAATTGTATTTTGTATTTGGCTCCTAAGAGCCTAATGTTGATGTTTTATGATATTATATATTTGAACTCCTGATTTGGACTTAAAGTCCATGGGATTTTGTTAGATTTGAAAATTAGGATGTAAACAGGTTTTCGGCATGCCAATTTTCAAACAAAACCACGCCAATTTTTCATAAATTAAAAGACTTCCGCTGTTTTCTCTGATTTTAATTTATTTAAAAGTGACGGGTCGTCACATTTATATTTTATTACTCATTCCTTCGTTTATACTATTTCTAAAACTGACAGTTATTTTTTTAGCAATATTTTGATATTCCAGCTGAGCTGACTGACGAGGTCATATTCGCTCCCTAGAATCATCAGGTCGGCCTTCGGTATAGGGACGCTGGCTACAATATTCACCGCACCCCTGCCGATAAAAGTCTGACCCACATTTCCGTAGAGAACTTGGCGTAAATCTTGGCGCATACTAGACACCGGAGCTTTCAAGTCAAAGAGTGTCATGTACTTGCTTATGGAATTATTGCTTCAAAGAATCATCCTCAAGAATTACAACATTGGCTTCTTGCTTATCAAAGGCTCCGGCCTTTATCAAACCAAAAGAACAATCTAATGATTGACAGCTTGCATCAGTGTTTAAGCTTGTTCCCTGGAGTTTGATCCCCAAGAAAGAGGGAAATGGCTGTGATTCAATATGAAAAGGCCTGCACTCACTCTTCAGAAAATATCTATCTGCATGTAATAATCAAGGTTTTTATTCCAGAGTCAGATTGGGGAGACAACTCCTTCAAGGCTTTGACTTACATTCCGAGGAAGACTTTCCCAGCAACAGAAGAAAAGATTGCGAGGTACTTCGATAGCATCAAAAAGGTACCTTCTTGTCATCTAGCTCGGGCAGTTCAAAAAGAAAAAGAGGTTCCAACAATGAGAATACTCCCAGAAAGAGGAGCCACATAAAAAGAGATTCTAAACAAACTGTATTAGAGCAGAAGTCGAACTCGTTGCAAGAAAAGGTAGTTGAATGTGTTAGGCGAAGAGAATATAGCACGTAGAAGCTTATAGAGTCGGCAGTTCGACGGCTTAATGCTTGCCAGAGAGAGTTCTATAGCCCTTAGGATAAAGACATGAGCATAGGATTTCAGAGGAGCCCAAAGGCGGAGGTTTCACGATCCGATCTCTCACTTGAAGAAAGATAGCCTAGCCTTATTATATTATAAGCAATTATGAGAAAGTTCTTTTTTCATTGTAACGCTAAGGTGGACAAGACCTTACAACTAGAAAAGTGAAGCCGAGCCTTTCCAGCAATGGGGCCTAGGGACAGATATAATGATTGGTTTAGGTAGGGCGGCCGGCCTACTATGGACACCTGCAGGGATTAGTGCGTGAGACCGCGATCCACAAACTTACGCATGAGACTCACCCTTTACTTGGGAATGAAGAGGGGAAACATAGCATGTCAACTAATATCATAATTAGATATGTGAATTTCGAGTTCTAAACTGAGTACACTAGGAGAACAGTAGTTTCCTCTTGTTTCCTTTTTATGAACACGGAATGATCAGCATTCCTTCTCTGGAAACCCATCTATCTCCGACTTTTTTTATAGAAAGAGAGTAAAGGGGGATCCATATTGCTTGCCACTGCTCTATTCCTGACTCGAAATCCATAAAGGACTTTAAGAGATGATGAACATTCCCGTTCTATAGGTAGGACAACCCCCTATTAAATAAAGAAGGGAGGGGTAGAAACTTTCTCTTCTATTTAGCGCACTGACCATAGTAAACTCCTTCTCGTTCTACCAAAATAGAGACCTGATTTAAACGACCAGGTACAACATCACATTTGACACCTGAGGAAGGTACAGCCCAACTATGAGGTACATCAGTAGGTGTTACAATAATACGTAGATGAGTTTTGGCTGGTAGAAGCACTCTATTGTCCAATTCTAATAAACGTGTCTCTCCCCCTCGCCTGGCTCATTCTCAATCACGATAGTGGCCTCTTGGAACTTTAGGGCTTTGAATGGGCGAGCTTCGCAAAGGGCTGTCTCGGACTTCATTAAATCCAAGAAAAAGTATATCTTATTTTGCTCCAGGAAACTCAAGTGAAAGAGGACGTAATCTATCTGTAAAAAAGAAAAATGGCCGAGCTCCAAGGAGGGAGGCAAGAACCATGCTTTCAGAGAAGTGGCGGACCGAATCTTATCTGAATTGCGAGAATAACTGACTAAGCCATGCCTATATATAATATATATAGGCTCATTCCCCAAACGCGGAACGCTACCCGTCGAAGCACACTACAAGGTCTCTCTCGACATATGAGCACAAAAAATGACTTGTAAGTTATTTTTTGTAATAATTAAATTTTACTTTATTTTAATTATTCATTATTTATTAATTTTTTAACTTTCACAGAAACAAAAATTGGGTCGTCCGGTTCATGCTGCTGAGGTCTTTCTCCATCTCCATACCAAGGGTGGAGATAAGCAGACTTTTGTTGACGATAAGGCAAGAGAGAAAGCGGTAAGTGTTAAATATTATTTATTCATTTTTCAAATGTATTGATTTTTAGTATTTTAGCTAATGAAATTATTTGGTCTCTTTTTTTAGGCTCATTACAAAGCGATTCTCCTTGATCAGTTATCGAGTTCTGACACTCTACCGACATAGGAGGATATCGAGTCGGCTTTTCTCGAGGCAACAGGAGGCAGACGTAAAGACGGTACTGTTTCTGGACTTGGCAACCTTCAGCCTGTCATTTACGTCGATTAGCCATGGTCTTCCCAGGTAGCTCGTTTGAGCGAGGCTGCCAAGCTTCGCGAGAGCAACAAGATGCTGAGGGATGATACTACAAAGCTTTGGGAGAGCAACGACAGGCTCAAGGCAGAGGTGACGAGGATTACGGCTCGTCTCGATGAGTCCGAGTGGTCTAGGCTCGAGTTCGAGAGGTTGATGAAGGAAACGATAGATATCTTCATGGCGCAGATGTGCGGCTCCTCGACTTCAGGTTTTGCTGGGCCTACTCACGATCCTTCTGCTGATTAGTCTTTAGGGTTTATACATTATTTTGTATTATTTTGGGATTTTTAATATTATTTATATAATATTATTTTTGTTATTAATATTTTATTTATTTATTCAATTTAATTTCCAATTCACAATAATATATAATTAAATTTCAAAAACAAAATTAATTAAATTTTAAAAAAAATAAAATTGAAAGCATGACGCATTCCGTCATTGTAGTCAATCTGTATCTTTGACTCATTGCGTCGTTATGGTCAACACATGGACGATGCATTCCATCGTTCGAATCAAAGATCACTTTGACTTAAATAACCACACATTGCGTCGTTGTAGTCAATGGTTACTTTGACTATCATAACGACGTATTCCATCGTCCAGTTTCTGGTCAACAAAAGCCAACGATGGAACACTTTTCCCTTGTTGATGAACGATGCATTGTGTCATTATTTTTGTCCAACGATGACAAAAATAACGTCAGGCCTTTCTGTCGTTAATTCCATCATTAATTATAGCTAACGACGAAAAAGAGTCCCGTTTCGTCTCTATTTCCCCGTTTCTATTTCACAGTTTTCTTATAGTGTAACCACTTACATTTCTTCATATCAACTCTACCTTGGTGAAGAAGAACTTTAAACCCTTAATATAAGGACGAGCCAGAATCTTCTCCCCATTCAGGTGATGCCTGTAAATCCAAAGTGCCTAAACTACTATTGATAATCCTAAGTTATCAGTGGGTGATCCCCCTCTTGATCTTTCACTAATGAAGAACATAGGTTGTCACTTCTCTCGCTGCATCCAACACGACTTCGATCTCTACTCTAATGTTTCACTATATGCTATCAGACTTTCTAATCCATATGATAAAGAGAGAACATATGCAGTGTCAAACATTGTCTCAAGTTCTGAAATGTCCACTCCTAAAGTCTAAAATGTATCCTTGAATTTTTCTTTGGAATATAGTCCACATAAATATTCAATTGATAACCCAAACAAGGACCAAACTCTATAATATCATCGACCCTTAAATTTGTCCAACATTAATCAATACTAAATAATATGTACTCATTCTCATAGGTCATTTATTTTCTTGCAAAGAAAGACAAGTGTTTCCCAAGCACCCTAATCTAGTAAAGTTCTATCCTTCAAACAGTTGATTCACCTCAGAGGTCTACCTTGAAAACAACCATTAGGCTCATTCTGGAACCTTGAGGGTATCTCAAAATTCACTGTTCTAATTCCTGTTCAATCACAATATGATTTTTTGTTTAACAAACTATCTCAATAGCCTTATAAAAGTCATAGATACCGTGGGCAAACAATGTTCCCTTTAGTTTTTAATCAGATACCAACAATTAACCTTTGGGTTAACTAACCATGACATTTTACAAAGTGTGGGTCTTGATAACTCGATCTCAAGTATTCCAGTTCTAATTTAACTTAACTCCCAAAAATCATACGAATCGTTCATGGAAATGAATTTCTAAATTTACCGTAATTCTATATGTATCCTCAACTTTCGAAAACAATAATTTAGCAAACAAGAATTAGCTCCTCCATAGTAGTTATCAAGCAACACATACATTAAAATTTAACTAAAAATAATTCAATTCAACCCAATAAACATCTAACAAATGGCAAATAACAAATGAAGTAAAAACAGCCCGTATTGGCCATGAAGCCCACGGCCGAATAACCCAATACACAAAGGGGTCTCAGTTCTGGGTAGTTTATAGGGAGATTTCAGGTTTGTTTGTGATTCTTAGATTTAAATACAATGGGTATATGTTTTTAGGGTATTTGAATATAGTTTTACGCACAAATTTTATTAAAAACAAACAAAACTCCAAGGAAAGAAAAATGTAAGAGGATTTTAGAAAAGGCTACATTCAAGGGTTTGGGTTTTCCAAATTAGCTTGGTACTTAGCATAGTTTGGTTAGGGATTAATCTAGGGTTTATGGTTAAAATGAAATGGAAAGCAAATTTCAAGTTCTACCAACTTAGACATTGGGATTTCAATACAAAAAAATAAATAAAAATCTAACAAAAATGCATAAAGTAAATTACCTCTTGGATCTTCTAAGACAAATATTTTCCCTTCAAAACCTTAGGTAAAAATATTCCCCATATTAATACCAAACCAACGCAAAGAAAATGACTCAAAACGGTTGAGAAATGAGAGAGAAAACCCCATTTTTCTCTGAGTTTCTTGGTTTGGCCAAGAATGATGAAGAAGAAGGGAGAAATTATGTATTTTTACTCAGTTTTTGGAAGGAAGATGACCCATAGGTTTTTAGGTAGAAATTTTTCCTTATTGGCAAAATGACCCATTTTTTCTTTCTCCTCTTAAGTAAGACCCCATGCATTTCAAAAGAGCTTAGAAGCAATCTACTTTAGTTCTTAATTTTTTTCCATCAATTAAATCCTACTTAATTCAAAAGTTATTAAATAATCTAAAGGGTATTAATTTGGGATGATTAATATTATATAATTTTCTTAATAATCAATTACAAACAAATGAAATATATAAAAAAATATGACCTAAATTTTCGAGTAGTTACAATTGTCCATTTTGTATAGATTACAAATAATTTTATCCAAATCATTCATGTGGGAGACATGAAAGTGGAAGTATCATATACAATACTAATCGTATAAGACGAACCAGGATATTCTGATAAATATCTCACTTATAGAGTTTACGAGAAATGATCAAATATCAAACTAATTTTATCAAACTGTTATGAATTTTAATCCTGAGTGCAATGTGAACTCTTATTCATGGAGTTGTGTCCTTTGATTCACATAGTTAAGAACGATATGAATGAACGCTCAATACACTCCCGTTTTGGGAACATAACAAAATAATAGCTGGGAACACATTTACACAAGATGAAATTGATAACTTTTCGAAAAAATAAGGGTATCAGTGGGATACCTAATCATTTTAAGAACTTTTGGAAACTCGCTTGATGTAACATCCAGTTAATTTTCAAGGTAATCTTTTTTTTATTTAAGGCATTTAGATTAATTTTAGATTAATTTAGAGTTTATTAAATATAGATTTTAGAAAATATATTCTATTACTTGGCGTTTATTACATTAGAAGCTTAGATTAGAACTAGGTGCATCAATAATTATTAACGGGCCAATTAATAATCATTAATTACCTTTTAACTAGTTTAAGTGCTTTGGGTTAATTATAAGAGTAATTAGTGTTTATAAAGATATGGGGTACTTATTAAAAATAAGAAACAAGTTTGGGGCATCTTTGCAAATTTCTCATCCTCTTCAAAACTAGAACTTATCATTTTTCCCTTCATTTTGAATAAAAGGAACACCAAGCTTCCCATCTTCTTCTTAAAACCGTGAGCTCCATTTTTCTCTCTCAAAAGAAGCCATGTTCGCCACCCTCAAGAGGAGAAAGGAGAATCCAGGTTTTTTTTGTTTCTCGACCTTTTTTGACGATTCTTAATGCGTTGAAAAGCCCTCATCGTTAGCTTTTGTAACGTCCTGTTATTTTACAAGGCAAATTTTTTTTATTATTATCATTATTACTTATTACTTATTTTATTTAAAGCACTCAATTTAATTTTGGGGTTAATTAATTTAATTTAGAATTTATAACTTATCATTATCATTATTATTTATTACTTATCATCTTCTTCATTAGTTAACAAAAGGAAAAAATCATAAACTCTTGAGCTCATAGGTTTTCATCATTTCTCGAGCGTTTTCGAAGATTTCTTTTGCGTTGGATTGCTCGGGATGTGGGCTATCTATCCATCCTAGCTTTGTGGCGTTTCTCGTTCTCAAACGGAAGCTCTAAAAATTAAAAAGTGAGTTTTCAAAACTTTTCCTATGGTTTTCTTTGTTTTTGTTTCTAAATGAGCTTTTAAGTTGAAATAATGTATTTCCATCAAGAAATTTAACGATTTTGAGCTCAGAATTTTGAAAAACACTATTGCGATGACCCGACTATTTTTAAATAATTTAAATTAGAAAACACAGCGGAAGTCTTTATATTTTAAGAAAATTGGCGTGGTTATGTTTGAAAATTGGCTAGCCAAAACCTGTTTACATTTTAATTTCAAAATCTAAAGAAAACACAAGGAACTTCAAGTTCCTAATCAGGAGTTCAAAAGACTTATAATCATAAAAGTAAAGACAATAAGCTCTTATGAGCCATTTACAAATATACAAATCCAAAATATGTGTAAAATTCACAAAAACATAGTCCATGGACTTTACATAAACCTAGTCCATCTCGAGGTCATCATCCTTCGATCATGCAGCACCATCTTCTCTCCCACGACCTCTAGCCAGGGCATTACCTGAAATTTTGTAATATCATGAGCTAATAACTTAAGCCCAGTAAGAATAATAAGAATAAAAAGTAAAGTTTGACCTCAAACCCGTATTCCGATTTGTGTCCAATTAATCTGACACAATCACTTCTAAAGTTCTCCAAACTCTATGTAATTTTATTCTATACTCTCCAAAGGATGATATTACTAACACTCATAGTCAAATCCTCATCCATTAACTTGTTACAAAAAAAATAAGAAAGTAAATAAACTTGTATAAATATAACATCTCGATTCTCTATCCATGATATATATTTCCATCGATCATATGCATGAAGGTAATAAAGACATCTCGTAAGATTGGCATTCACCCTTATGCATGAAGGTAATGAGGATATCCCGTCGGACCCTCATTCACCTTTTTTTTTCTCACTTCCTTTCTCTTTTATTTCAATAATACAAGACGTTATGCGTATGCTTGCATAAGTAAATAAACGTAAATATGAATGGAGCATAAAGTAAAGGGCATAAAGTAAATGAATATGAACTTCGGAAAAACAATAAGTAAACCAATCAGATGGTACTTTAATAGAAGTATGTTCTTAAGTTCCAAAGATTCTAAACTTTCCAATAAAGTCCAAAGTTCTCTATTCAATATTCCTTAACCATTCTATCTAATGTATGGATTTTCTAATTTCCAATGATCCATCCTATTCTCCAAACGATCTAACTTAGAACTTCTAATATTCAAAGTTTGCCTCGAGAAACTCTAAAGTTCTCACTCAAGTAACTAGCTCCTAATCCTAAGGGCCCTAATTCACTTTCCTCTATTCTTAGATTCAAATATTGGTCTTAGCTTCCAATTCTACAAATCATTATACTTATTCGCTTTCTAAAATTACTTTAAATCCTAACTATTCTCACCTTAGCCAAAAAAATAGATTTGCTCCAAATCTCCGAAAGCACGATCAAACAACGGTCCGAAACACCTACAATTAAAAGTATATCTAACAATCATTAATAAATCATACATCGATCAATTAATATCTAAAAGCTCAAAACGACGAACAACCCCGAAAAAACCCAAAGGGTGCTCTCGACCCCTCAATGAAAAATGGGTTTCAGGTTCTGTGACGACCCGTCACTTTTAAAATAAATTAAATCAGAGAAAACAGTGGAAGTCTTTTATTTTAAGAAAATTTTGCGTGGTTTTGTTTGAAAGTTGGCTAGCCAAAACCTGTTTACATCCTAATTTTTTTAAATCTAATAAATCACATTGACTTTAAGTCCCAAATCAGGAGTTCAAATATTTCATATCATAAAAACCACATCAAAAGCTCTTATGAGCTAAATACAACATATAAATCATCAAAGTCTTTGAAATTCACAAAAATATTTACATAGACTTTACAACAACGAGTCCATCTCGAGGTCAGCATCCCTCGATCACGCAGCACCATCTCCCCTTCCACGGCCTCTAACCAGGGCATTACCTGAAATTTTTGTAATATCATGAGCTAACAACTTAAGCCCAGTGAGAATAATAAGCATAAAAAGTAAAGATAGACCTCAAACTTGCATTTCCGATTTGTGTCCAATTATTCTTACACAATCAAACCTAAAGTTCTCCAAACTTTAGATAATTTCATTCTAAATTCTCCAAGGGATGATATTGCTAACACTAGTAGTCAATCCTCATCCATTAATTTGTTATGACATAAAATAAGAAAAGTAAATAACTTTGCATATAATATAACATCTCAATTCGCTTTCTCATCGATCATAAGCATGAATGCATGAGAGCATCCCGTAGGATTCGCATACACCCTTATGCATGAAGAAGGTAACGTGGTCTATCCCGTAGGATCCATCGTTCTCCCTCCTTTTCTTTCTCACTTTCTCTTTTCTTTCTGTGAAGGTAATGTGGTCTATCCCGTAGGATCCATCATTCCCCCATTCACATTTTTCTCGTTCTCTCTTCTTTTTCTATGAAGGTAATGTGGTCTATCCCATAGGACCCATCATTCTCCCATTCATATCTTTCTCACTTTCTCACTTTCTCACTTTTTTTCCATGATGCGAGATGTTATGATGCAATATGATATGTTTTGGTGTAAATAAATAAAGTGCGGAATTAAAGTAGCCGATACACAAATAAAGTAAAAGGCATAAAGTAAAGGTATAAAGTAAAAAAGACAAAAAGTAAATGACATAAGGTAAAAGTAGGTAAGCATCTCGAACGAACGATATATCGATCGAACTCCGGTATCAATAATAAAAGTAGAATCATAAATCAAACGATTAACCTATACCTTCAAGGATTCTAAACTTCCAATAATCCGAGGTTCTATTAACCGTTCTAAATACAAGTTGGATCTTTTAACTTCCAATGATCCAATCTTAGTTTCGAATCGAATCTAACTTAGAATCTTCTAAGATTCAATACTTTCCTTGAGAATTCCTAAGTTCTCACTTAAAGGATTAACTTCTAATCCTAAGGGCACTAACTCACAACCCTCTAATCTTAGATTCGAATTCTAATCTTAGTTTAAACTCTACAAACCTTCACACTTATTCGATTTCTATAATTACTTTAAATCCTAACTATTCTCACCTTAGCCAAATAAGATTTCGCTCCAAGTTTCCGAAAGCACGATCAAACAATGATTCGAAACACCTACAATTAATTACATCTAACAATTAATAAATAAACATACATCGATCAATTAACATCTAAAAGCTCAAAACAACGAACAACCCCATAAACCCCACTATGAGGCTCTCTGTCCCCCCATAAAAAGTGGGTCTCGGGTTTGGTTTTCCGGCTTTTAGGTACTTTAGAGGTGTTTCGAGTTGGTTTTAAGCAAATTCGATATTCCCGATTTCAATGGGTATCGATAATTAGGGTTTTTGAACATTAAGCCCTTTCCCGAATTAAATTTAAGTAAACATTAATTCACTAATTTATAACCCATATTCAAATCCCAAAAGGTAAATTTCAAACGGGGAGGGTTCCGACTGAAACTCAGTTTTAGGGTTATGGGAAAGTTTCCAAAAACTCTTAAAACTACTCCCGTATTTACAAACACCGAGTTTCACGGCAAGAAATCAAAAGAAAACAAAGAAAACTCCATTAAAACACTATTTGGAGCTTAGGGTTTGAAACTTTACTTACCGAGAACTCCGTGGATCTCGAGAGAAACGCACGATGGTTAGGTGGAAATGAATCCTAGACTCGAGGGCTTTCCGATGCAACTAAGATCGAGTCGATCCGTCGATAAACGAACAAAACCCGAACTTCCCCCCAATCCCTTTGAGACCCACGGCCCTTTGGAGAAGAAAATGAGAGTTTGGTCAACTTTTGGTCAATCTTTGGATATTTAAAGATGATTGAATAGTGATTTGGATAATTTTAAGAATTTGGAAATACCGGTTGCGTCCTTTTATGACTTTTGACTTACGAATCGAAACTCGATGCTCTTAAATAAATCTAAAGGTGATTAATAATTATTAATTGGCCCGTTAATAATTATTAATATCATTAAAACGTATTTAAATAAATAAAACCATTAAAATGACTTAAAATGAAATAAACTACTAAATTCTAATTTACCGATAAATAAATAAACTTTAATTACTTAAATTAAAATAAAATAAATAAAAATTAGTTTTTTTTATCACAAAATAACGGGACGTTACAGGTTCGGTTTTCCAGCTTTTAGGCACTTTAGAGGTGTTCCGAGTTGGTTTCAAGTAGTTTCGAATTTCCCGATTTCAATGGGTATCGATGATTCGGGTTTTTGAACAATAAACGATTTCCCGAATTTAATTACAATAAACATTATATCAATAAAAGTAAACCCCAAAACAACCCCCACGATGTAAAATTCAAATGGGAAGGGCTTCGACTGAAACTCAGTTTTAGGGTTTAGGGAAAGTTGTCAAAATTACTAAAAACAACTCCCGTAATAAAAGTCATCGAGTTTAACGACAAGAAATCAAAGATTCAAAAGGAAAACTCCATTAAAACATTATTTGGAGCTTAGGGTTTGAACTTTAACTTATCGAGAAGTCCTTAGAACACGGATGGAAAACACGATAGCTAGGTGGAGAAGAATCCTAGGACCGAAGGCTTTCCGATGCAACTGAAATCAAGTCGATCCGCCAAGAAACGAGCAAAAATTTAAATCCCCCCCCCATGAACCTTGAACCCACGGTTTTGGGAAGAAATGGATGAAGCAAAATGGTCAAATTTGAGTCAAGATGAGTTTTTAAGGAGAAATGAATAGTGTTTTGATATTTTTAAGAAATTGGAAATGACGGTTGAGTTCTTTTATGACTTTTGACTAATAAACCGAAACCCGAAGCTCTTAAATTAATATAAAGGTGATTAATAATTATTAATTGGCCTATTAATAATTATTAATGTCACCGAAACGAAATTAGGCTAATTAAAACGATTAAAAAGAATTTCGGCGAAATTAACTACTAAAATCGAAATTACTACTTTCAAATTAACCTTGAATACTTTAATTAAAATAAATAAATAATAAATAAAATAAAATAAAAATCAGTTCAAAATAACGGGACGTTACAACTATTCACATGAAAACACTATTCACCCTAAAATCACACTTTTTCTCATTTTAGTTATGAGTTGTAAAATATTTTTCAATTGATGTATTGTAGGTGTGATTGCTCGTTTGATGGTTCGTTGGAACTTTGTTTTCACGCGAACATTCGAGGTGAGGATAAATAAAATTTAAATGTAAACTTAGAAACCAAACAAGTTGAACGACTTGTAGGATCGAAAGTTCAGATTAAGATTTGAATCGAAAGAATTAAAGTAAGTGAGCTAACTTGCTTAGACTTAGGAGTTAGTTCTAATTTGAGTTGAGAAAACTCATAGGTGTTTTGAAGGAAACGATTAACTCTTGGAAGTTTTAAATTTAGATTCGCTACGGTATTTACTAATTTTTATCGGAAGTTGAAGCTTCCAAGTATAATACGGTGAATAAGAAATTTGGATATGGAACTTCGTATGTTTACTAAAACAATGGATTGGAGACTTTTACGATAAAGTTAGTAACTCGAATTTATCTGAAGGCCATTTGGCTTGACTTATTCATTGTTTTTCAGAAGTTCCTACTTTCTTATTTTATGGAAAATTATTAATAGTGTAAATCGGAGAAGGTTTCCCAAAGTTATCCATATAAAATAGACTCTTTTATTTACTTGTCTCGACCTGAATCTTCATGTATAGTTCATATACTCAGTCGAGATTTCAAGACAATAACTTTGGGGGTTTACTATTTGAATGCATTATATATCAAATATCTATAATAAATTAATATACTTAAAAGAACTTCAGTTTATTTATTATAAATTTATTTAAAATAAATTATGTTCATTAAACAATAACAAG
Source organism: Gynostemma pentaphyllum (assembly GCA_028015215.1). Lineage (NCBI taxonomy): Eukaryota > Viridiplantae > Streptophyta > Magnoliopsida > Cucurbitales > Cucurbitaceae > Gynostemma > Gynostemma pentaphyllum. The sequence goes on from CM051354.1 coordinate 24,601,843, forward strand.
TTTTAGGACACCAATCCCAACAATTCCATAGTATCTAAATACTATGGTTGGACTCGGGCTCGCGCCTAGGCACTCTATTTGGACTTGTGTATTTTCTTTTTTCTTTTTTCCTCTTTAATAGATAAAATAAATTAATAATTAAATAAAAACTAACTATTTAATTTAGCCACTTAATTTTTAATTTTAAATTAATTACTTACAATTTAACTAATCAAATTAATAAATGTTTCCATTAACATGAGTTAGCCTAGGGATTCAATGAACCTATAGTACATGAGCTCCAATGATACATAATTAAATAGATAAAAGTCATTTAATTACTTTATTCTTGTGACGACCCGACTCTTTTTAAATAATTTAAAATCAGATTGACAGTGGAAGACTTATTATTTAATAAAATTTGGCGTGGATATGTTTAAAACTTTGACTATCCACAACCTGTATACATTTTTCACAATCAGAGAAATTAAAAGTAAGGAAATACAATTCCTTTTCCAAATTTAAAAGAAGATTATAACCATAAAACTTAAGACGAAAAGCTCTTAAGAGCTTATAAACAAGTTTACATCTCAAAGATCGAAATCAAAACAAAATAAGGTAAGCCCCGAGACTTTTAAATGACATCTAGTCCATCTCAGCGTCATCATCATCTCGATCAAGCCACACCAGCTCCTCTCTCATGACCCCGAACACCGAAAAATATTTGTAATATCATGAGCTAACAACTAAGCCCAGTGAGAATAAACAAAATAAAAAGTAAAGTTAGACTCCAAACCAGCATCCGGATTTGTGTCCAAGTAAACTCACATTCTCTTACCTTTCAACCACAAAATGGTTTTACATTAAAATTTCACTTTTACTTACCAAGTCTCCCAAATATTTGAGGAACAATCTTCCAACCATTAGGGGGATATGTTTCATAACATATATATATATATATATATAACATTTGAATCTCGTTCTCTTTAATACCTTATACTATACATAAGGTTTACATCAATTCTTATTCTCCAATTACGAGATCTTCCAATTTATTGAGAAACTAGTTCTCTTACATGTTTATCACATGATAATTATACAAGGTTCAATACACCCTTGTATTCTCTCATTATCCAATTCAATCTCATTCATTTTTCCTATAGCACTCGGCTATACATCAAATTCATTTCTTTTCTCTCTAGAAATGAACGTCTTACATAATCCTTTCTATAGTTCTCTAAACTCTAGAAAACTAACTTTCATAATCATAAACTCTATAGGATGATAATACTAGCACACGTAGTCTAATTCTCATCCATTAACTTGTTATAACATAAATAAGAAAAGTAAATAAACTTTACATAAATATAACATCTCGATTCTTTATCCACGATATATATTTCCATCGATAATATGCATGTAGGTAATGAGGATATCCCGTAGGATTCGCATTCGCCCTTTATGCATGAATGAAGGCAATGAGGACATTCCCCGTAGGGTCCACCATTCGACCTTATGAATGAAAAAGGTAATGAGAACATTCCCCGTAGGGTCTACCATTCTCCCTTCTTTTCTTTCTCACTTTCTTTTCTTTTTCTCTGAATGTGATGTGGACATTCCCCGTAGGGTCCAACATTCTCCCTTCTTTTCTTTCTCACTTTCTTTTCTTTTTCTCTGAAGGTGATGCGGACATTCCCCGTAGGGTCCAACATTCTCCCTTCTTTTCTTTTTCAATGATGCGAGATGTTATGCATATTCTTGCAAAAGTAAATAAACGTAAGTGTGGATATTAAAGTAGCCGAAACAAGCATAAAATAAAGGGGCATAAAGTAAAAGACAAAAAGTAAAAGGATCATAGATGTCCTTAATGAATAAAGTAAAAAAAAATATGAATTTCCGGAAGAAAAATAAGTAGATCGAACTTCCGATACTTTTAATAAAGTAGATCTTATCTTAAATAAGTAATCTACACTTCCAAGGATTCTAAACTTCCAACTAAAATCCAAAGTTCTATTTTCGAATTTCTTTAAACATTCTATCTAAAAGTTTGGATCCTTTAACTTCCAATGATCCATTTTTAATCTCCGAAACGATTCTAACTTAGAAATTTCAAAAGTTCAACGTTCCCTCGAGAAACTCCAAAGTTTTCAGTCAAAGAACTAGCTCCTAATCCTAAGAGCACTAGCTCACTTTCTTTTCTTTTTAGATTTGAATCTAAATCTCAACTTCCGATCCTACAAACCGTTCAACTTATTCGGTTTCTAAATCTACTTTAAATCCTATTTATTCTCACCTTGGCCCATTTAGTTTTGCTCCAAATCTCTGATTCCCACGAATCAACAACCGAGCAAACGAACCTACAATTCATCAATTGCACAACATATTACAACTCATAACTAAGATGAGAACAAGTTTGAATTTTCGGATGAATAGTGATTTTGGATGAATAGTGTTTTTTGAAAATCCGAGCTCAAAATCGTCAAATTCCATGTAGAAATTCATGATTTCAACTTCAAAACTCATTTATAATCAAAAACGAACAAAACCATATAAAAAGTTTTGAAAACTTACTTTTTGGGACTTCCTCTAGAGAACGGGAAACTCTGAAAAGGTAGGTTGGATAGGTAGCCCTCATCCCTACCAATCCAACGCAACCGAAATCAAGCCAATCCGCCGAGAAACGAATGAGAAACGAAGAAAACCAAAACCACATCCATGGAAGATGATGGCCACGGCAATGAGAGAAGAAGAAGAAGAAGAAGAAGAAAATGTAATTTTTGGTCAAATTTGTGATTTTTAAAGATGAGTGAATAGTGATTTTAGATATTTTAAGAAATTGGAAATAACGGTTGCGTCCTTTAATGACTTTTGACTTATAAATCGAAACCCGAAGCTCTTAAATTAATCTAAAGGTGATTAATAATTATTAATTGGCCTATTAATAATTATGAATGTCACCGAAGCAAATTTAAAGTATTAAAACGATTAAAAAGAATTTCGGGCGAAATTAACTACTAAATTCTAAATTACAAAAATAATAATTAAACAAAATACTTAAATTGAAATAAATAAATAATATTAAATAAAATAAAAATCACTTCAAAATAACGGGTCGTTACAATTCTCATTCATTAACTTTGGATAATTCCATTATATATCCAAAATTGCACTTTTAGTTATATAGAAAATGTTATGTCTAATGGATATAATCATTATCTATATGATTGACCCTTCACAAGTGGTTCCTTATTACAACAGGGTGATAATACCAATTTAACCCAGTAATAGATCTTGTTCCATAAGTGCCTACTGATTCTCTAATGAACAACCTTTCATAATCTATATTACGAGTTGACTAGTTCCTTGAACTAACAGCGGAAGCACCCATACATCATTTCATTGAAGTTATGTAATTATTCTAAACATAAAGCATTAATAAAGTACTATCTCTTGTAGAGAAGTGTCTGCCTTTTCTTTTCCTTCACGGTTACGATCTTGGGACCACCAATGAATCTTTCTAACTATAGCTCAAAAGGAAACAACACATGAGCACCAACAAAATTGGAATGAAAAAAGGAACTCCTCTTTTTTCACAAGGGTTGTCCAGAATGATAAAGAGGAAGGTGATAACTCTATAAAATAGAGTTATTTGGTCCTATTTTAATGCATATTATATGAATAATTGATTGAACTTTTCTCACATTGTGCATACTTTGAACTCATTTTACATCATTCTTTAATTAAGCTTACTTTGAGAAAACTCGAGTTTTTACTACTTTAAATAACATGATAGAAGTGTTTTAGGCTTTCAGTATTTTAATCTTGTCATTTTGAATGAAAGAAAGCCCTAAAGAGTTGCAAATTTCATGTAGGAACAAAGAAGAAAGTAGCAGATTTTGGCACAGTGCTATGGCCGCAGCACACCGTAGTAGATTTGACAGCAGCATATCACGATTTTTAGCCCTAAAAAGTCAGTTATTTGGGCCCGTTTCAGCCCAAAAACGTGAGGAAAAATTAGGGCAAGCCTTGGGATCCATCTAGGAACAATTTTTGGGAAGATTTGATAAAGCCCAAACCTAATCTTGAAGGAAAATCATTTATAAAAGAAAAGGAAAGAAACCCTAGTTCTTCATTGGAGGCAAAAATCTGAAAGTGGGAGGAAGATGTAGCAGCAATGGGAGTGGAAAAAAGCTTTGATTCTTGGAAACTCGGATTTGATTCTTTTCCCTTTTCTCTTTATGCTTTCTTATATATTTTCTTCTTCTTCTTCTTAGTTTCCAAACTCCATTGTTAGGTTTAGTTTTTATGAAGAACACTTTTATTAATTTAGGTTTTATTATGAACTAAATTTCTTAGGTTGGAATTGATAGATGAACCCTAAGGGGGACTAGTTTTCATGGCTTTGAATGAATTCAGTTTTTATGCTCAATCAATAGTTTCGATATTTTTGTCTCTTTGCTTATGCTTGATCAACCTAAGTGAATTGTTTAGTTTAGTTTTAATTCTGAAAAGGTTAAAATTGAATGGAAAAATATTGATTGATAGAGGTTAACGATTCTTGAAATTGTCTTTAGTAATGCATAGACATATGTGTTTACACCCTAAAGCCTAAACCGGAACACTAAAACATATTTCTTAATCTAATTTTATCTAGACATAGGATTTAAATTGGGTTAGAATTTAGAATCATGTTAGGCTTGACGAAGTCACTTGAACAATTGGGTTTTACTTGCATAAAAAGTATATTTGTTATTGTAGATTACTGCAGCACAGTCGCAGCACTGATGCAGCATTGTGAATTCTAAGGTTTTTTAGGGGGATTCTTGATTTTCCAACCGCTTGTCACTACATAGTTTAATTCATTTAATATGCTTGCATATTTTAGGAGTAATTTCAGCAACTTTAGACCATCGTACTTATTTTCCATAATTACTTTAGAATTTATTTATTTAGTTTTGCATAATTTCATTTATTTAGTTTCATAAATCACATCACCCTAAATTATCATTGTCTTTATTTTTATTTAAGCTAATTGTTAAACACCACCTTAAGTCACTAATCCTCGTGGGAACGATCTTTCTTATCACTTTATTACTTATTAGACTACGTGCACTTGCGTAACACAATTTCACACAACAGAAGGGAGGAAAACTTTTCTAGAAATTTTCTTGGCCTTGGTTAGCATACTTTGGTTTCTAAAATCCTTTAATATGTAGAGTTTTTTTTTTCATTGTGTGAAACATTTATTCACACTTAGGTCGGTTTCCTAGCCCGTAAAAATAGGAACCGTGAGGATTTAATCTTGATCATGGTACGAAGATTTGATTCGTTCTTAATCTCGAAAAAGGAAAGGCGAGGGTTTAACTTATCCGGTGTAAAAGAGTCGGATTTGATCTTGATCTTGTAAAATGATTGAGTTGCACTTGCTCCCAAAAAAATGTGTTAAAACAAATTCTCAAGAGGTGTAAAGAGTGGACTAGGCAAGACATTGGTCAAACTTTGATGTCAACATTCTACCCCTTTCCTATTTAGTTTATTGAACTCATATTAATTGCTCCATATTTATTATGCCCAAGAATTATTAACACGTTCATTGCTTGATATTAATTGCTAATCATTGGAATTATTAATGTTTCACATACTCATTGATATAATTTATTGAAGCTTAATTTGGTGGGTTAGAAATTAATTGTGATAAAATATTTTCTATCATTTTAGCTTATTTTACTAAAAAGAAATTTAATATAGCTTGTTGAGCTTAAAAAGTATAATCTATTTATTAACTAGATGACATAATTGAAAAGGTTTTTAAATTAACTTAAAACCTTAATCACCCCTCCCTTTAAGGTTTCCATACCAACCTACATATATATCATTTTTATTATTGTTGTTTTTGTTTGAGATTTTGAGTCGTATTCAATATTGCAAACTTTATAAAATTGTTTCATGTAAGACTATGAATTTACGTTAGATCTTCTTACGTTACACCTACTAAATATTATTCAAAATTAAAAAAAAATCAGCAATAAATACCAAATGACACTTTATGTTTTTTAATATATATATATATATATATATATATAGTTAATGAAAAACAATATTTATTAGATATGTATCTAAATTACAAAATGAGAAACAAGACATAGGAAATAGTTATGAAGCATATTTACGTTTTTTTTTTTTAAATGAGAATCAACAAACAATTTGCATACACGTTTCCTATTTTTTCTCATTTCAATTGTTTTCATCACGAAAGAGAAAAATGAGAAACATACATGAATCTATTTATCTTTCTTAAAAAAACAAAAACATGAAATAAGAATTAAAAATGAAAAATAACAAACGGAAAACAGAAACCGAAAATTTTAGCCGTGAACTACAATGGTAGTTTTTATTTTTAGGGTAAAATGCAAATGAGACCCTGGTGGTTTTATTCAAATGCATGAACGCCCCATGTGGTTTGAAAATGGCAAATCACACCCCTGTGGTTCCAATTTTGTTCAATCAGATCCTTCATTTCGATGTCATTAATTTTCTTTTAATCATAACTTCTTCGTTTGAACTCCGATTTGGATGATTCAAGATGTTTTGGAATTCTTATTTCGGTTTCTACGCTATGGTCACTCCAAAACTTATAAATCATCAATAAACAAAAGGGTTAATGGTGTTAATCATACCCAGTATTTTGATGTTAATAAACTCTTTTATTTATTAATCATTTAAAAATTTCAAAGTTACTATTATGTAGGTCCTAAAATTAAAATTCCAAAACATCTTGAATCATCCAAATCGGAGTTCAAACGAAGAAGTTATGAATAAAAAAAAATTATTGACATTGAAGGGAGGGGTCTGATTGAAAAAAATTGGAACCACAGGGGTGTGATTTTCCATTTTCAAACTACAGGGGGTGTTCTTGCATTTGGAAAAAACCAGAGGGGTCTCATTTGCATTTTACCCTTATTTTTATCCATTAGTATTTTCCTATAATCATCAGTTTTGACTTGTAGATTTGACATCCCTCGTAACCTTTTTTTTTAATATATATTTTTATCAACTAAAATAAAATTGAAATAATTGCGCCAATAACCACTTTAAATCACCATAATCCAATTTTAACGGTTGTTTATTATTAATATCAAAAGTACCCAAGAAACACCATTTATGGTGGTGATCTAATGGTTTCCGATTTTATAGTTTACCATCTTACCCTTTTATCTCTCCTGATAATTATATCACATTAATTACATATAATTTATTTTAGATATTTTTTTTTTAATTTCAAATCAATCTCTTTGATTATAGGAATCAATATTTAAGAATAAGAAACTAAACCTAATTTAGATCCAATTTTCTTATTCATTCTCCTTCTTCACATACAATCTTCTTCTTCTTCCCATTGCACGCCGTCGTTATCAACCGCCAAAAGCTCCCACGATTTCTGCCATTGAATCTTCGCTACATCAGTTTTCAATCAACTCGCCGTGAAATACAGTGGGAAGAAGCAATCAAAATCCTCTCTATCAATCTCTCTACAAACCCTCCCCTTTTCTCCAAAGCGGCGGCGACAATGGCGGTTTCGCCGACTTGAGTCATGAGTAAATTAAGCTCTGTTAAAATGTGATGAAAACAAAGAATTAACTGAAACCAACTTGATTGGCTCCATCGACGATTTTCTGGAGAAGAAAAGCGACGCTGATTCTGGATTTTTTGGCTGCTACAGGTTTTTTTATTTTGAATACACCGTTTATTAAATATAAACATTTTTTATATATGGCTGTTGCTATGCTACAGATGTTAATGGTTGTTGCTATATGTTTAAACTGTTTATTAAATATACACAGTTTCCATGGATGTTTTTACTAGTTGTTTTTTCAATTATACATTGTTTATCACTGTTTGTCAAATAGAAACATGTTAAATAATTTATGATTTTGTTTTTTAAAAATGATTTTTACGTTCTTTTTTTCAATTCAACATTTGTACTTGGTTTATATTTGTTAAACTTTTTTTAAAGAAAATAAATACTTATTACTTTTTTATTTATTTATCAACTATACATAGTTTAATATTGTACAACTAACACTGATATTGTTTAAAAAAAATTCAGATCAACTATTCATGACGAACCTGATGGTTAAAGGATGATCGAAGAAGAAAGAAATTCGATATTTGCTGGAAGAAAGTCACGAGCTTGAAGATTTTTTTTTATGTATTTTTATTTGTTTAGATTTAATTTTTCTTTTAATTTTACAAAATTTAAGGGATTTTATAACTTTCCTTAAATCTTGCACAAATTAAGGAAAATTAAATCGGGGCATGTTTTGTCTTTTTACAATGTGAATTAATTTGACCGGGGGGTGTTTTTGGTTTTTTTTTTATATATATATATATATATATATATATATATATATATATATATATATATATATATATATATTATCTAATAAAAGACTCAAGTTTAAGAAACATTTTTAGACAATTGCCCCTTTTCTTTTTTAAAATTTCTAGCATATCCTTTTAAACCATTAATACCACGTCCCTCTAATTTCCGAATTTTTTGTTAAAGCAATTTCTTAAAAAGAAGTTCACCGGTGGATGAAAAGTTTTAATATTAAGAATAATAACAACATTTATTTTAATCTTATTGGAATATGTCCGGCTTTACATTTAATTTTCTTAACGATTACGTTAGTGGAAATTTTTATCCCATTAAGATTTCAAATTGCCGTTTTTTCCTCTCTATATTTATATTGATAAAGTTCACCGATCGGACGTTCACCATTGGTGAGACTTCACAAAAAGGGGGAGAGATAAAGTTGCTCATTCAAAAGAGAAACCTGCTTACTCACAAATCTACTCAAAGTGGCTTTTGGTAATTATTTTTATTTTTTTTTTTTGAATTAGTGGCTTTTGGTAATTGTTGGTTTTATTTTATTTTATTTTATTTTTCATTCTGGTTATAAAAAGATATTGATTCACATTTTCCCTTCATTGACTGATATGTAGAGAAATATAAACGAAAATATTTGTAATCATGGATTCATTTTGTCAATCCCAAATCTTATCGTCATTTTACATTATGATGGGATTCACAGTTTAGTTTTTCTTTTTCTATTTTAGGATTATGTAATTATGGTGGAAAGGTGAAATTATACAAACATTTTCAATTAAAAACATAGTTTTTTTACTGCTTTTTTTTTTAAATATTTTAAATCTTAAATAGAATTAACAAATTCTTAAAGCTTTTAAAAATTGGTTATTATTTTATAAACGTTTTCAAAAAAATAGATTTCGGTTCGTTTCAGATAACTATTAATTTTTTTTTTTAATAATTTATCAAAAATACTTTAAAACATTTTCAAAAGTGTTATCTCAAAATAACACAAATTTTGAAAAGTGATATTTGTGAACAAGAATTTTAAAGTTAACAAAACCATGTGGTTTGGAACTATCAATTTAGATAGTAGAATAGATATTGATATCATAACTATATAAAAATTAGTCATTTTGATAAATTATAACTTAAATTAATTTGATCATCCATAAATATCACAAATTACAATACTTTTAATCTACTAAAAGAGAGCACATTTGTATAGCCTAAATGGGGCATATCATTTCCCATTGATGCATTTACTTTAACAAATTTGTCTCTTGATTTGAAATACCCACCATATCTCCTTTAATCAAGAGTTGAAGCCATAGTTTTTTAAAAAAAAGTAGTTTATTATAAGTTAAAATTATATATTTCGTACTAACATCATTTTTAACTTAATCTTTAATATTTCAAAAAGTTATAATTTAGTCTCTTACTATTTCATTTAGTTTAATTTAAGTCATTACCATGGCATTTCTTAACAAAACTATTGACGTTGTATATTTAATTTACTATTAATATTGACATTGAATTTGGATGGTAAAAAATATTACACAAACTATGTTTAAAAAAATATTATTAATTATTTTATTTTTCTCAATATAATATTATTATGAGTATCTAGATGTTCAATGTCCATTTTAGTAACTTAGAAAACACGTGAAGTCAATTTTCACTAAAAATAATACAACGATAAGGATTAAAATTGAAAAATTAAAACTTTGCGAGACTAAAATAAAAAAAATAAAAATAAAAAGTAAAAAACGTGAGTAGTTGAATAAGATTTTTTCAAACATTAAGGACTAAAATTATAAATTAATATCAGATCAAAAATATATCAAGATTTATTGCACTATTATCAACAAAGTCATTAATGTGTTCTACTGATTGTTAAAGGCATTATATTCTACAAATTTTTAATTTAAAACTCTTTAAAAAAAAATCACGTGCATCGCACGTGTTAATAATCTAGTATATATAAAAGATTGTGTTTTTTTTTAGATAAACAACTTTAATTTGTCCATTACTGAAATTAACCCAATAAAATTTTGGTTTTGTATAAAAATCTACTATACTTGGTGAGCATATCGCATGTTGTGATAATTCTCAAGGGAACTTTGATTCAATGTGGGAAAAACTATATTAATGATTGGAAGCATACCTAATCAAAATCATTTCGTTTCGTATGAGCTTGTTGTCATCCAACTCGAGATCCAAACTCAACGTTTGACGGACTCAGCTCGTTTAATATTTAGATTGAATATAAATCTCTCTTTTCACCTCGACCTAAAAATCAACTTTAGGTCGATTCAACTAGACGCCCACAAAAATATATAGTATATTATATCTACTTCTTTTTCCTTTATTCTTGTTTTACAATTTACTTTATTTAAAAAAAAAAACCACTAGTATGCCTATAAAATATTTTTGAAATATATAATTATTATAAAATTTTAATTTAATATAAAGTTCAAGTTTGATAATTAAGAATTATTTATTTTTTTAAAAGTTAAATAAAAAACAGAAGGTTAGCAAATATGGCATATAAAGAATTGATATTTTAAAAAATAATAAATGTTTTTAAAATTGAAAAAAAAATAAAAAAAAATCTTAGACTGAGATCCACTAATCTCAGACTAAGATTGGTGGAATCTCAATCTGATAAATGTCATTTTTGAAATATTTCAAACATTTGATATTTTCAAATTACTCATAATAAAAATGTCATATGTTAAAATTTCTATGTAAAAAAATAATACGTGTTCGATGAGTTAAGTCCAAACTCAATCCAATGAACGAAGCCCAAGTTTGATCCAAAAATGGCTTAACTAACCAAGCACATGTGCCAAATCATCGACTTAATATTTTGTGGTTACCTAAGCCTGAGCCAAGCCTAGTAGGGGTGACTATCGATTCGATTTTGACAAGAAAATCAAAACCAAACCGAAAATGGTTGAAACCCTAACTAAAACCAAGTCGACTATAATTCAGATATGGTTTTGATATATGACTAGCTCAAGGGTTCAATATATATGAGTTTGATTGATTTCGGTTAGGTTTTTATCAGTTTTTCTCAATTTCAGTTCGGTTTAATGATTTAAAAAATTAATACTATTTATACATAATCGATTCGGTTCAATTTTTTATTTTTTTAATTGGTTTTAAAAACCAAAACCGAACCGATTAAACCGATAAATTCGGTTCAGTTTCGATTGATTTTTCAATTCAATTGGTTTTTCCAGCTTAGTTCTCAGCCTTAAAACAGACCTAAAAAAGTTTAGATCAATCCATATTGCGTTATCAACTCACATCATTTTTATCCATTTTTCGTGTTATAAACTTCATAATGACTTTTTATTACATGAAAGTGGGGGAGGGGAGGGGAGGCTCAAAACTATGACCACGCAAGGGTAGGAGCACCAATATTATTTTATCAATTGAACGATGTCCAGATTAATGATTCATAATGACTTTTGAGATCTTCATGTAAGGAGAAAACTGTAGCTAATTTGCTTATGCTGACAAAGAAATACAGTATGACATATATACTTCAAGCATGTGCAAACACTGCTCTACAATACATAGTAAAAAAGTACTATAAAGAACATGTTGCTTTCACTTTAGGACAAGTCGAACATCATGTTTTTCATAAGCAATCTACAACAGACAACTTTTGTCGATTTTGTCTTTTAACTTAGTCGAGAATAATTTATTAAATGCTTCCCGACTTTCGGCCATGGAAACCATTCCAAAAATTGACAGTTTTCTTTTGTCCGCCAAATATGAACTTTTAAATAATACAGAAAGTACAGTGGGAGTAAAACCTGTCGTTTGTTGCCTTGAATATGGCTTTATAGTGAAGTCATTCTATTTTCCTTTTCTCTGTGGTTCCTTTTTCTCAAGGGGAGCGGATAACAACTACACATTAAAAAGCTATTCTGCCGTACTTTTCTCTTTTCTGATCCACTGCCTCACAGGTTGCCTTGAGTTCCGTCCTCTATGCCGCCTAATGCCTGTATTTATATGCCTATTACTGGTAGGCCCATTGGAAGAAACACTAGAATGGGCTTCAACTGAGGAGTCGCTCCGTTGCTGATCCACAGATTCTTGGACTGATGAGCCTGTCACAGAGGATTGTGGAAGAAACACGCCAGGAACAATGGCTATGTTTTTAGGTTCAATTAAGCCACTTTTATCTTTTTGCAACTTCAGTAAAGCTTCAAATTTGTGTCTTCTATTGTTCTCCAAGTCAGAGAGGAGGAGCTTTTCATCTTCTTCAATTCTGTCATCTGGAATCTAAAGCAATACAAGTAAATAACCAAATTCTCCAACTACAAATGTGCTAAGAAAAATCATGAAACTTGTAGGTGGCTAGTGTCATAAACTGACAATATTGTGCAGTCAGTACCAACTTAAAATTAGATATAAATAGCATGATAGCACAAGGGGTGAGAATCGAAACCGCAAAACCAATCAAACCGAACCGCTCAAACTGAACCGAACTGAAACCGCCAAGTTCAGCTCGGTCCAGAAATTTCCAGACCGATTAATAATCAGTTCGGTTTCGGTCTAGGATCAGTGAAAACCGCACCGAACCGAACCGATATTATATATAATTTTTTTTTTTAATAAATTCCCTGCCACCCACCTTATCCCTTTCCCCTGCCAGTGCCAAGCCCAGCCCAGCCCCTTTTTTTTCTTTTTTTTTTATGTAACACTACAGCCCACTTTATATATTATATATATTTTGAATTAAGTATATATAACTAATTCAATATATTTTTAATTTTCCTACAATATTATATATATTATTAATTATATTGGTTAACCACCTCCAACCTTTTTAATTCTTTTATCAAAATATTCTACAAATACAATTATACTTTTATTATTTTTGGATTGACATCAATTATAAATTAAATATTAGAGTTATTTGGAAGCTAAAATTTAATATAGAGTTATTTAAATACATAATCAAATTAAAATTAATATATTATTCAAGAATTGACATTTCACAACACAATAATAATAACCATCAATGGTTCATAAATTTTACCTTTAGATTGACACCAAATTTAAATAAAATATTAGAGTTATTTAAAATTAAATATCAAATTTTACCTTCTAAATTAAAACAACAATTCAAATACAAGAGTTATTTTAAAAGCAATAATTCAATTCCAAAAGACAAAAACAATAATTCTTGTACCCGTATTTTGGTCCGTACAATAAAAATCCAAAAAAGTCATGAAAAGTATGAACATTCATCTTTCATGCAAAAAGTAAATGGAAAACCGAAACCGAACCAAAGTCGGTTCGGTTTCGGTCCGAGAAAATACCAAAACCGAAACCGATTTCACACCCCTAGATAGCACCGTCTTAATAACCAGAGAGAGAACAAGATCAAACATTTTAACTCAGGAAAACATAAATTTCCATCCTAATACAGAGAATCCCCACATAGTTTTTTACTTGTTGGTCGAGTGGCAATTGAATTTCAATACAGGTTCTTAATTTCTATCCTTAATCGAAGTAACAGCTATAATATGACACACGCAATGAATTATATGATGTTCCAAATACTTTCTCACTTAAACTTAAACACCATATGAACAAATAGATGACACATGCATCCTATATCTATAATACAGGCAGCTTCAACTTTCATTCAACATATTACCAACCAAAAGAATTGCATTCAGGATTGGGACACAGATTGTGAAACTTTTCAAACTCAACCATTTGTATAATAAGATCATGGACACAAGTCAACTATTTGAAGTCCATGGTGTAGATTACCTTCAGCTCTATAAGAGTGCTAAAAAAATTATCGCCATACAGACCAAAACTAAGACAATTCCATCTAAATAAGGCAAACAACAGAGTACATACCAATTGAGAAGAATGACTGCCAATCAAATGAAGTACATGTTCCAAATCCTCGGCATGAAAAACCTTTCGGCAAATTGGGCAATTTCCCATGCTCACTTCCAGCTTTCCACTAGTGTCTATGAAAAACATGGTCACATAAACATAAACCAATTACTCATACAGTGTTAACAATAAGGAAAATTGTAGATACACTTTGAAATGAATAAGCAAATAAAGGGGAAAAAATTAAAAGGTGTATCTACACCATGTTAATGATAGTATATTTTCAATGGGAAAAAGGTAAATGGACAGACATTAACAGCTTAAAAATATTTTTTTAAAATATAAAAAAAGAAGAGGTAGAAAGTTGGTTTAGAAGTTTCAGACAGTGAATTAATATGAAAGCACAATAAGCCAAATATGATTAAAAAAGGAACCAAGAAACTTCACATAATATTTATATACATTAAATAAAAAACCATATTTTTTTTTTTCAATAAAAACACCTCATAAGGCCATTTCATTGAAAAAATGAAAGAAACAAAGAACATAAGAACAAAAACAATAAAGTGGCACTAACAATCCAAAAGCCACGTTACCGTATACCCCGAACCCAAAAGTCCCGCACCGCCAGCTAATTACAAGTATGCAGGCCACCTATTAATAATTTGACCTAAAGAATAATTACAAGACTTTGAAAGTTGACACCCAAAAAGAAGCATTAACATGTGCCAACTCCCAAACATAATCCCAAGATCTAGCCTCCTCCCTAAAAATTCTTCTATTTCTTTCTAACCAAATTCCCCATACAATTGCACAACATCCCGCAATCCATAAACAAGTCCCTTTACCATTGAAAGGAGGAAAGACGATCATCTCTTCTAAAGAGAGGCGTTTTTTATTACAGGAGATAAAAACCAGATTCTATCTACAGTAGCAACCTAGCAGGAGATAATCTCTATCCAACATTGTTGTTTCTTTAGATTCCGGAGTGATTATTTCTATACATAATTTGTACCTATTGACTAGTTATCTACATGGGCCTATGGTCTGAAACAAAAAAGAAATTAGTGAATAACCTCATCCTGATTAACGATGCATGCATATCCACGTGACATGGCAGAGGACCACTAAACATTAATCTCGTAAAAGAATGTGACAGAACCTTAAGTCATATGAGGTTCCTAAGATGTTGCAATTCGTATATTTGACACTGACAAAACCCCATCTAAAAAACTTACCTAAATATAGCTTAAGTGGACGTCTTTAATTTGTCTAGCAACCCATTAAATATAAGGCTTAATCCATATGCAAAGATCTAAAGTGCCATTAATTCTTCTGACGCAGCTATACCTTTTTTATTCTTCATTTCTCTCCTTTGACTAAGAGATGCATTGGATGTATCACTACCATCATTTTCTTTTGCAATTTGTAGCCAGTTCCACCACCTGATGATGCACTCACTGGCATAATATTGAAAGAAATGTACTGTAAAATTAAGCAGATTTGTGCCTCATAACAAGTATTATAAGAAAGGAGATATATGAGTCACCTATGAAAGCAATGAAAACATGACATCAGTTTCATAAATGGCGATACTCTATTCTCATTGTCATCAGACACCAGAGGATATAGACACAACGGGCAGTCTCCATCTGGATGATTCATCAAAGAGAGTTGCTCGACTGCTTCCTAGAAATAAACTCAACTTTATTAAGCATCCTTGGCAATATTAAAACCTAATTTAAGAAGAGTAACAATTTTTCATCCTTTTCTCCTACATGAATAATCAACGAATTTTGTTTACACAGATAATTAAATGATAAAACTATAGAACTAGTAACTACAGCAAAAATATAACTTGATGCGCATAGTCACCAAACCATGCAGTTCAGGATCAGCAACAGACCGGCTAAACATGCAAAAATTCAGTTTTGATCTAGGACCATTGGGATTCACTGAAGCATCTTTTTTTAAATCAAATGATCATAACTTTCAATGAGGATTAAAATGAAAGAATACATATAAGGGTCCTGATAGACCTGATTAACAACAACTAGCAATAGTAGAGTTGATTATGGTCCGGTTTTGCACGAAACTGTGGACCAAACTGAAAAAATTTGGTTCATAGTAACACTAAACTGATCGGTTACAGAAAAGAGCAATGATAGACCCAATCAACAACTACCAATAGAGTTGATCATGAACCAGGGGGTTCACACTCACAATAGATAGATCTGATCAACAACAAACTAAAAAATAGTTGAGTTGATCACGGTCCAGTTTAATACGATTTTTGTTGGTCCCTCCCTCTCAGATTTGCTCCTTTTGGTTGTTTCTTCTTCTGAGTTTTACTTGTTTGAGATTTGTTAGAACCGAAAAACCAAACCGAGAAAACCAAAAATTGAAGAAACCAAAAAATACCGGTTGTATAAAACTATCTAAACCATGCGGTTCATCATTCTTGTGAACCGAGAACTACGGTTCCGTTCCCGGTTTGGCTCAAAATCGAACCGAACTCGACCGTACACAACCCTAGTTATTACATAAAATAAATGAAATTTAGGCTCTTTTAATATAAAATTGTAAATTTAATTTGAGCAACCAATTTATAAATACCTAAAACTAAAAAACTACCAACATATAAATCTATGACTTTTTTTAATAGAAAGTGAAACTTTCATTAATCAAGGAAAAAAGTAATACAAGAGAACAAAGAGGATGAGAAATCTTCAAAAGAAAAATAAAAAATAAAGACTAAAACAGTAAATTCCATTTATAGAACATGGAATGAATAAGAAAATTAAAATCTACACTATTTACCGTTTTTGCCCAACTAAAAGCTCTAGTAGCAATTAGATCCCATAGACGATTCCAAGATTTAGATTCACCCATAAAAATCCTAGAGTTACATTCAACCCAAATACTCCACAAAAAAGCAGCAATCGCGCAATTCCAAAAAACTTTCCTTTTTTAACATCTTGAACCAAAAAAAATGTGAAATTATCAAATCCTTGGCTTCTTCAACTCAAATCAAATTGTGAAAGTAGCTTGAACCAAAGTTTAGCCGTAAAATCACAATGCAAAAATAAATGAGAAGCCGATTCACAATTTCTACGACACAGAATGAGAAAACAAATATGTGGAGACAAAGTAAAAGAGGGCAAGCGAGATTGCAAAACATCCCCAGTAATGAGTTTACCCAAATAGAAAGACCAAAGAAAGAAGTGAATTTTTGGTTGTAAGCCGGGAGCCAAATGATGTTTGAAGGGAAAGAAGTCAAAGAAAATCTTAATGTAAGGAAAGAGAAAAAAGACTTACAAGAGAAACAACCAGAAGAATGGAAAGACCAAGAAAGAACATCAGGATTAGGAGAAGGAAAAAGCTGAGAAATAAGGCCAAGAAGAGAGGAAAATTCCAAAATTTCCTCATCAAAATTTCTAAAAAAAGAGAGATCCCAATATAAATCTATGACATTAAGAACTCACTTACTAATCTAAAAATACTAGTGGAGACCGTCATTCTTTTTTGTGCACCCCAATTAAAAAAAACATGGTCGTGATCACAATTTGCACAAAAAAAAATTACATGAATTAATTTGCAAATAAAAAAACTTCATCGTTAACTCGGCAGGATGGCCACTCCTCAATCCTCATCGAAGTTGTAAAAATCTCTTAAGATTGTTCATCGCTCCAGCATCTATCACCGAAGCAGCCTCCATATTACAACTGAGTATTTTCTTTTCTTTTTCCAAAAAGACGGCTCAAAAGCCCATTTGAGATATTACAATTGAGTTTGAAAACACCATCTCTTTCATATTGCCAAAACTTCATGTCCATTCATGCAGTGCTGATGATAATAAAACTCTCGAAATACCTATAGGAAGATAGCTTAGTTTCGGTCCTTCATTAAGTGGTGATAATGATAAAAGTCTCAAATTACATGTTTCAGTCGCTTATTTTTTATTGTGTTCTTTTAATCTCCATTTCATTTGATAAATTTTAATTCTTTGGTCTAAACGATTGGTCTCAAAATTTGATAGGGTTTTGGCAAGACGGGATCTGTGGTGGAGGAAGCTAATAATGGTGGGGAGTCGTTGGCGATTGTTGATGGAGGTGACTTGAAAATTGCATAGTATAGTCGTCAATGTGGCGGATATAAAATCGTAAAGGGAGGGTTATTGGGGTGGCAGGAAAAACGTAAAGAAGAGGGGAGAGAAGAAAAGAAAAGAAAAAAGGGGAAAGGTATAGTGAAACCTAAGGATTTTAATAAATAATATACAATTTATTTTTAATACCAAGTTGGTTTGGTTCCGTTTGTACTGTTCACCAAACCCTCTGAACCAGCTAAAAATCAAAGATTATTGGTTCTGCATAACATGAATTGAGGGAACCGAGCCAAACTGAATCAGTCTGTCGGTCCAATTCAGTCCAGTCCAATTTTCCGGTGCGCTCATTTTTTATTCAACAGTTCAATTGTTGAGAATAAAAAATAGGATGAATAATATGAGTTTTCTCTCAAACCCTTTCTATTTTTCTATTAGTCTACAACCCACATTCATAATTTAAAATCCCCCCTTCATCTACTTGTTTACACATAAAATTTCTCATGACCTCAATTTTGTCCCAAATCCACACATGCAATCTGAACACTACGAGAAAATATAAAGGAATTCCACTCAGTAGAGACACAATCAAAGTCAATCTACCCCCTTTTAAAGAATAGTCCTTCTAAGCAATCAATCTCTTCAGAATCTTGTCAACTACCAAATCCTTGAAAAATGCTAACTTTGGATTATGTACATAAAAGATAGATGGGTTACTTCGCAACCCACTTTAGCCCACCTCTGTAGTTTATCACTTTTTGATAGAAAGATAAACTTTCATTGATTAAAGGAAAAAATAAATAGATGATGAGGAATCCTTTAAAGTACAAAAAATTACATAATGGAATTCCATTTAAAGTTCATGGAATAAGAGGAAAAAGTAAAGTCAAATGGCTAACAATTAAATTCCAAGTATTATCCGAAAAAGCAAATTTATCTTTAAAAAACCTAGAATTACACTCAATACAAACCCTCCACAAAAGAGCTGAAATGGCACAAAGCCAAAAAATCTCTCTTGGAAGTAGTACCAACAACAAGCAATCTCAACAAAGAAAATCTGAAGCCTCCTTCGGAAGAACCCAAATTTTTTTTTATTGGAAACATAGATATATATAAAGAAGGAAGAGAATACAAAAGAGGTGCAAGGAAGAAAAAGTCGAGCGACACAGCGACATATCGCTCGACTTGTCGCTCAAATAGACCTGTGATAATTTTTTCAAGAAAAAGAAAAATCTTTTCCCATATCGCTAAAATATCTTCGATTAATAAAATATCGGCGATATTTTAAAATTGTCGTCGATTTCAACAAAATATCGAATGATGAAAAATTATTACTTTTGGGCCTTTATCATTTCTACATAACAGGCCCATTCATATACCCATGAAGAAGTCTGCTCTAAATTAATGAGGGGGAGGAGATTTATTTATACTAGGCCATGTACCCTTTCATCTCAAAAACTTTCGATGTGGGACAATGGAAAATCTGAAAATTTCAACTTCCTTCCTCCTCTCTCTCACATGTGGGGTGGTGGGTCATCAATGATTTTTTTTCTCTCCCCTTCCACTCTCATTCACACCCACTTCTTATCTTAACTTTTTTTTTTTTAATTTCCATTATTTTTTATTTTTTTTTTTTTTTAGTTACATTTTTTTTATTTATTATTATCTATTTTTAATCAAATTATAATTATAATTATAATAATTTAATTTAATTATAGTTTATAATAAGATAATTTTGTATTAAATAAAATTAATTATAAAATTATTTTAATTCTCTCATATGATTTTTTATAATTTTTACATATTTGATAGTACTTATAGGATTGCAACTTCATTTTATGATAAATTATGACTTAATTAAACTATTGTGAAAGTTTTATTCTTAAAGTCCAAAAATTCATTCAAGTTTCCATCGTTTCCGTGATTTTTATGGAAATGTCCGTCGACATCGACAACTCCGTCGACAAGTCCGTATATTTGAACCTCGACATCTTGACCGATCATTGACTTTTACTTCCTTGAAGAGGTGATAACTAAATCACCAAGCCAAGGGAATACAAAACTCTCCCAGAAGGCATTTGCCAACAACACTGGAATACAAAACCTAACGTAATTACAAAAAAGCTATTGCCAACAACACTGGAATCCTCCCAAAGAGCATTAGGCTCAGCCCGAAAGCCTTTCAAAAAACCAACTAAGAATCTTCATAAACAACATTGTTGACCCTTTGGAGAGACATATTACTATGTCTCTCATAATTTATAAAACTTTTAAGACTATTGAGTTCTCTGTATCCTTTAACACTTTTAGGAGTCATACCCTTCTTAGTTTTGTTCTTTTTCCTTGGAGGAGCTATATGTGCCTCAGTAATTCTAAGCCAATCAGCCAACTTCATCCTCTTTTCCCCATTTCGATCTTTAAAAACTATAAAAGTGCCTTCTTCATTTTCAACCAACTCATCTTCCATTAGAACATTGTTGTTGATCAAAGCACATCCATGTCTTGTGTCTCAGGAATAACCACCAATTCCCTATTAGAGTAAAGCACAGCTTCACTCTCCTCTTCTGTGTCATCATGTCTAATAGCAAGCTTGCCTAAAACCTGTATCTCAGTCCTTTTTTCCTTTTTATCAGAATCCTAAGATTTAATCTCAAAAAACCCTTCGGGGATCTCCTCAAGAGGTTGAGACTTCTCCAACACTTCTCTCAGATCAGCTTCCTCGTAGTCTTCATAAGGGCTTGAATTGTAAAAATTTGGATCAGACTCTGTCTCAGACCCTTTTTCCATTTCAGTAGTGTGATGGATTGGGCTACTTCTTAGGATAACCTTCGATTGGGCTTTCTCCTTGAAAGACACCTGTTTTGTATTGCTTTTCTTTACTGTTTGAAATGGGCCTGAACAACTTGACCCAAAGTCTTTTTCCCTACCGGTGCTTTTTTTTGTTTTACTTTTGTGCTTTTTGTACTTTATAGGGCTGACCTTTTGAGTAACATTTGGGCCCCCATCAGTCCTCTTAATCGAATTTCCTTCTGATTGGTTGAGATAGTACACCTCAACACTAGAATTCGAAGTGTCGATCTACACTCATTAGATCTTTTATCTTCTACAGGGCTAATGTTCACATCAGGTCCATAAGTCACCAGGCTGTCACAAGCTTTATTTTTAAACAACTCCTCTTCTGACTGATTTAAGAAGTACACTCCATTATCTATATCCTGTTGAAATGGCTCCTTCTTAGAACCACCACTGTCAAACACTGCTTTGCTGTTATTTCCCACCTCAAAAGTACTAACTTTTCCCAGGAAGCCACTTTTTTGAACAGGAAAAGCCCCCAAAAGTCCTTGATCAGTCACAGTCTGATGTTGGGGCAAAGGGTTTTGTTGGGACAAATGTGTCTCTTGGAAAGCTTGTGAGTTATGGACCTGATGTGAACTTGGAAGCTGCTCGCCGGGAAAAGGAACAATGGGCTGCCAAGTACACCTCTCCAAGTGCTTCCAGGCTGAAAACTAACAATATTTGCAATAAAGGCAATGCCATCCGGGCTCCTAATCTCCACTTCTGCTAGAATAAACCCACATAAATTACTTTGGACTTTAAGAACTGCCTCGAAACTTCCTATTGTGTTCAAAGTCTTTTTAGAACATTTAATGAACCCTCCACGAAGGTCACCAATAGCTCTGAAAGCTTCCAACTCCCAATGAATCAAAGGGATATTTCTTATTTTGATCCAACCACCATATGAAGGAATTAAGTCTAACCTCCCAAGTTTGAAGGAATTCCAGTATTCAAATTTAATACAAAAATTATCATAAATGCTCCGACCTTCTCCAGAACAAAGAGATCTAGCCACTTCCTTGTCAGGACAATTAAGGATGGCTTTATCCGGATGGAAGGGGTTTATAACAAAGTCATTTAAAGTTGTAACTCTCTTTATCTGCTCAAGGATAGAGCCCCAATCATCATGAAAACATCTCCCGATGACTATCACCATAGTATCAAGGCAAAGCTTGCTGACATAGTAAGACTTCTCCACCAAATGGGTCTGAGAGTTCCCACCGAAATCCAACTTCTCCTTTTGTTTAACAACATCAGCAAAAGAAGAGCCCTTTTTAATGAGGGCTTGCCTCCTAGGTTCCTTAACTGGTTTACGAGCTTTGAATTTGCCATCCACTAACTTGACAAAGTTAGACCAACATACTTTGTTGACCCCTGAGGGGATGAAAAGGTTAGTCTTTTCCCCATTAGCCATAATTTTGGTCACATCTGCGAAAGTCCCTCTCCTATTTGTGACTTTTTGAACCCAAACCGTCCCATTCTCGCAATCTATCCGCCTAAAGAACTTTTGGGTATTAGGAGTGGCAATGATCAATGGCATCCCTGATCCACACAACAATAGAGGGTTCACAAGAAATGGCATGCCAATTATCTCTATTCTTCTCTCTTAAGAGAACTCTCCCTTTCTTCTTGGCCTTATCAGGACCAATGAAAAATATTTTATTTTCTACATTATACCTACTTTCTTCCCCAAAGGCCATGGAAAAAGAACTACTTGCTAGAGTTTTCCATGGAAGGGGCTTAGGAGACAAGGAAGGAAGAGGACAGAAAAAACGATAGTTTGATATCGGGGGTGGTTACTGGTTTCTCCGCCGTGGAAGACGACGGAGAGAGGGTGGCTACCACCACCGGTGTGGAAGACATCGGGGGAGGTTATTAGAAAACAAGGACAAAAAGGGTGACTGAGAGCTTTTTGAACAACTTGTGGAAGTTCGATTTGAATTGGGTTCTTCCGAATTCAAATCGAACTTCAATAATAGCTTGAACCAAAGTTTAGCTATAAACTCAGTATAAGAAAAATCCAAATTTTAGTTTCTTAAGCCCAATTCATTTGTGAAATTTTTTCTCTCCTCAAAATTGTTTTTCCAAATTCTCTCTAGAATTTTCACACAGGCGTTCTTTTTCCTTGATCTTTTCCTTCAGATCTCGGGGTTAATCATTGTTTAATCATTGATTTGGTTCGTCTTGGTTTGTGGAGGAGAGATTGGTGGTTTATTCCGGCGTTTGTTCGTGGATTTTCCGGCGATCGAAGTGTTTTGGAATTGAGTTTTATGTTTTGGTGCTTCCCGGTGATTTATCTTTGTTCTTTCAAGTTTTCATTCATAGCTTGTTCTTGATTAAGGCTTGTTCAAGGGTGGATTATCGGTGTTTGGGTTGCAGAATCTTGACGGTGGCTGTTTCTAGTTGTTCGTAGCCAGTTTGCCGTGCGAGATAGGTTGAGTTTGGTGGCTGTGTAAAGCTTTCCGGGATTGAGTTTCTTGCTCTGTTCCTTGAGTTTTTAAGGCAAGTAAATTTAAGATTGGTCTGTGATTTGGGGGGGTTTTGCTCTTCATTGTGCATAGATCTCAAGTTCTGCCTTGGTGAGCAGATTTTCATTGGTTAGTCGGTGATTTCTGTTCTTGTCTGCTGTGTTCGTTGGTGTTTTCAATCCTTGGTGTTTTCCGGTGTTCTGGGTTTTCTTGGAAAGTTTCGGTTTGTCATGCCCTCTGGAGCTTGTTTTGAGAAGCCTCTATTTTCGTTGAGCTCTGCTTGTTATCAGTGGTATCATCTCAGTTGTGTTGGCTCAGACACGACGTTGCCGATGAGGCCCATGGTTCGGCGAGTTTTTGAGAGATAGGCGTTGATCTCTTTTTCTCCGTGGGAAGTGTCCAGATGTGGTTTTAATGGCGAGATCCGGATTCTAAAACGAGATTTCTATATGATCTGTTTTTTTCGGCGTTCATCTCGTCGTTTTTTTTTTCAGCGGACGTTTGCGTGGTGGAGTGGTTTTCAGTTTTCCGGTTGTTACGGTGTGATCCGGTTTTCTCGACAAGATTTGGGAGAACATCTGGCTGATTCCAAATTTTTGGCGTTTGTCTGGTTGATTGATTTCCAGATCGTAGGTTTCGACTTTTCCGGATTTGGTGGCGCAATTCTGGGATTTGCTGGCAATTTGTATGGCACCTGATTTATTTTTCGCGGCGGCTTCCTTTTGGAGAAGATGAAGTTTAGTCCTACTATTGGGCCGCGTGGTTGTTCTTGGGCTGGGAAGTTCTTTTCCGCTCGGGTCGGTTTGTTGTAGTAGGGTTTGCCGTGGGCCCTACTTGGATTTTCGTTGTTGGGGCTGCTGTTGAGTGGGCTTTGGTTTGGCCCATGTGTCGCCCTTGTTTGTCTTGGGCCGAGATTCTCTCTTGAAGAGATTGGGTTTGTCGCCTGGGTCGGATCCTGGTAGTGGATAGTGTGCGGGTTCTACATCTCCGCATGGGTCACGGTTTAAATGAGGTAGTGGGATCCAACTGGCGTTCCACGAAGAGCTTGATGCGGTTCCTTGCTGCAGGGCTGCACCACCTTGGGCCGGTTCAAGCTGGGTTTTGCTGTCTTGGGCCGGTTCAGATACTTTCTGGACCGGTTCAGTCCTTTCTAAGCCGGTTCAGATCTTTTCTGGGCCGGTTCAGAGGTGTTATGGGCGATTTCAATTATTTTTGGTTCGGTTCATTGATTTTCTGCTTCGGTTCACTTTGTTTGGTGTCGTTTTGGTGCTTTTCTGGCCCAGTTCAAGTGTTTTTCTGATTCTGGTTGCTTCTGGTCCGGTTCTTTTTTGTTTTTCTCAGTGTTGCTTCTGGTCCAATGGGGTACTCTTCTTGGCCTTGGTCTTGAAGACCTTTTTGGGGTCCTTTGGGGTGCCGTGCCCTGTTGCTCAAGTCTGGTTCTTGGCGCTTTGGTGTAGATTTGGGAGCTTTCCTTTGTGGCTTGTTTCCCTAGTTTATTTTTGTGGCTTGTTGCCTTTTTAGTTTTTCGGCTTTGTGCCTTTGTTTATTAGTGCAGCTTGTTGCCTAGTCGAGTGTCTGTCTTGCTTGAGTGGAGGGTGTCTATTTTTGTGCGGCTTGTTGCCTAGTCCGGCGTCTATCTTGCTTTATGTGGAGGATGTCTGTAGCCTTGGTCTTCGGCAATAAAACTATTTTTTCAATGCAATTCACATACATTTTGCAAAAAAAAAAATTAGTCTCTTTTGGGATTCTTTTGTTTCAACAACTTTTAGTTGGGCTGAAGTTGTAAATAATTTTGATTTTGATTTTCCATCGCATTCCATGTTCTATAAATGAAATTCTTTTTTTTTACTTCATTTCTGTTTGTTGGAGGATTTCTCATCCTCTTGTATTTTGTTTTAACCTTATTGATTAATGAAAGTTTATCTTTCCATCAAAAAGAAAAAAAGAGAAGAAAGATCTGTAACTATAAAGACTTGGGGTAAATTATCCAATAATATGATTAAGATTGTTAGAAAGACTAAAAAAGAATTCTAAAATTTCACTATCTTTAAGATTCTGTGCAAAGAAATGTCCCAAGAATTTGGCCCTTGCTTCCAAATGGATTTGAAGATTCTCGAAAGAAAGAAACTTCATATAGAACCATTACCTCCAAACGTGGGATCCTTGAGGATGGTAAATTCACAACAAACACTTCCATAAAAAGACAGTCCTCGGCATTTGATCTCTTCTTGTAGGAATAGGTGCCTAGAATTGTAAAACATCAAGGTGGGGCAACAGAACTTCTACTGGCTTTTGGAATGACAGGTGGGCCAATGGAAAATTCCTAAGAAACCAATTCCCTAGACTTTACCAAATTTCCATTGACAAAAAAGCCAAGGTGAATCAGTTTTAGGACCCTGATCTCAACACCTGGGAGATCAACTTTGCTAGAAACCTCAATGACAGGGAGATCGAGGTTTTTCTAAACCTCCTTTCCATCATCCACACTACCTCCTTGAATGACCAAAATGATGAAATAATTTGGTCCTTGACAAAAGATGGAACCTAAAGCTGCAGCTCCGACTTTGCACATCTTACAAAGAGAACTAGTTTGTCCATCTCACAAAGGAAGTCCTGTACAACTACATCGGGAAAAAAGGTTCCCCAAAGAGAACCAGATTTTTTGTATGAAACTTAAGCCTTGGAGACATTAACACCTACGCATCATGTAAAGGAGACATAGGGGCTGGCTATCTCACCCAAGGATAAAAATGTCGATGTTGACAAGTCAATTTTACGGAGATGTCGGATGTCGATGTCGATGTCGGATGTCGATATTCCGGGAAAAATCACGGATATCACGGATAACCATATAAATTGTTTGAATTTATAGATGAAACTTTCATTACAACTTAATTAAGCATTAAACCATCATTCTAAGTAGGTATATTAATAAAATACACATATATATGGACATTAGTAGTATAAAATATCAAAATTTAGGCGCAAAATAACATTTTTAAATATTATGTACAATAATAATTTATATAAAATAAATAAATACTCAATATTGAAGACATGAAATAATAATAAAACTATTCTATTTGTGGTCAAAATTAGTAAGTTTGTGTGCTAAAAAAATTTATATTTAAATTATAATAACGTATATAATATAATATATAATATTGATAAGCTTCTATAATTAAGAAAAGACAGAAAATAAATATTATAATGATATTAGTACTTAACAGCTGTACTTTGACTACTTAGAAACACAGCCACATGACTTTCTAGAACCTGCAATACTTAATGCTCCAAAAAATATAAAATACAAAGACAAAGAAAACAAATAAATAAGTTGACTGATTTGAGAGAGAGAGAGAGAGAGAGCAATTGATTGAAGAACAAGAAGATCGAAGGAAGATTAAAAACGAAGACGAAGCTTTCTGGAGAAGAAAAATGACTCGATGGTTCTTTTGAAGGAAGAAGAAGCTACTTCCTTTTTGGTCCAAACTCGAGACTTCATCTTCTTCACACGATGCCCTGATTTTTCTCTTTCTCATTTGCCAACAACCACCGATTTTTTTGATGAAATCGCCGACAACCACCGATACATCGGAATTTTGCCGACTTTTTTATGATTTCACCGACAAGGGGGAAGAACGACTCTTCCCCCTCCTTATCGGTATCGGAGGTTCCAATTTTCCGATATATCGCCGACATTGCATTTTCATCCTTGATCTCACCCAATGCCTGCTACCTCCTTGATGGGTAAAGTGGGAGCTACAGGTTCCATCTTTTGTCAAGGACCAAACTAGCTCATCACAAAGTATAAACAGAATCAGTGTGATGAACCCTCCCCTACAACTGTGGAAAAAAGGTGACCCAAAGAGGACCATATTTTTTGTATGGAACTTGAGCCTTGGAGGCATCAACACCTATGCATCATGCAAAAGAGACACTCGAGGCTTGCTATCTCACCCAACACCGGCTTCCTGTGCTATAATAACATTGAAAGCCAAGACCATCTCTTCACTCTATGTCCTTTCATTCAAAACCTATGGAACTGTCTAGCCTCAACCTTCAACATAGACATTTGCCTGTCCAACAAAACAAGCTTGAATATGGAAAACCTCCTCACTCATCATCCTTTCAAAAAAAAAAGGGCAAAAACTCTTTGGGAACTGTCCATCGAAGGCATTGTTTGGGAAACTTGGAAGGAGAGAAACTCTAGAATATTCAACAAGTCTACAAACACCAATAAGTGTGTGGGACACCATGAAATTTAAAGTTTCTCAATGGAGCACTTTTGGTAACAAGTTTTGTAATTATTATTACTTTTTTATTAATGCCAATTGGGGGAATTTTTTGTAATCCTTTTCCTTCTTGGTGATTCCCTTATCACCTCTTTTGTACCTCCCACTTCTATTAATGAATATTAGTATGTTTCCTATTAAAAAAAATTACATCAAGAGTTGGAGCCTTTGTCTCAACTCATTTTCTTGCAAACATAAGAATGCAAGATAAATAAAGAGTGGAACTTGTGGAAGATAAGACTCGTGACCATATATTTTGTTGAGATACTTGTGACCATATTAGAAATGAAAATTGAGAAGTTGATGGCCATTGAGTTTTAAGTGCTATATTTATGATATTAATGGTTTTAAAAATAAACCTCAAGCAAAGTATCATTTGAGGTTGGCGCAAATGGACTTTGGTTGGACAAAGATCAAACCTTTTTTAACCAAAACTGGTCAAGCCATGAGCCTGAGTAGTTTGATGAGGTCAATCCCATGTGATGGCGACATAATCAATGATTTTCTCATTAAACTTCTATTAAAAACTACATCAAACAAACCTTAAATTATTTTAAAGTACAGACAGAAATATATAGTTTTTTTTTTTTTTTGGGGGTGGGAGGGGGGGGGCAATTATTGAAATAGACTTTTTAAAAATTACTCAAATAGCATAATTATATTTCAATAATTTATTGAACTAAAAAAAAGTGAAAAAAACCAATAAATTCATTAAAAACAATAATGAAAAATAATCAAATAGTTTGATAAATTATTGAACTCGAATTTAAAAAAGTAAAAAAAAAAAAAAATTGAAAATACTCATGAAAAATAACAAAGTATAATTCAATAAATTATTTGACTATACTTCAATTATTTATTGAAGTATAATTATGCTATTTGAGTCATTTTTAAAAAATTATGACATTATAGTAATTAGTATGCAGTTTATGCTATTTGAGACAAATTCTATTTTTTTTCAGAAACGACAAAAACATATAGTAAAGAATGTCTCAAACGGTTCCCAGCTAACAATGTCTATCTCAATCTCCATGCAGATCAACAGTTTATAGAATTAATATTTATAGTTGTAAAAACAAATTTACCTCACAAAGTGCTACAAGCATTGAACATGAGGATAACTTATTTGCTTTTTCTTCTATACAAGTAATTAAATGTGTCTGTCTTTGTTCATTCAGACCCTTCGAATCTATAACTGCAATATGTGGAGGTTCCTCAGGATACTGTGTGAGACGGAGAAAAAAAACTAATTACAATATATAGTTAGCTTTCCAAGGTAAACAAAAGTGTGCGTGTGTGTAAGAGAGATGGAGATGAAAACTGAAATGTCATCGAAGAGTACAGTTTGAATGTTTTGGAAAAGTAGTCACTACGCTAGCTATGGGTTTCTTCAAAGTCAAGTTGATCCCTCCATGTTTTATAAACACTTTGAAAATGGTAAAATTACAATTTTGATTGTTTATGTTGATGACATAATTCTCACATGTTATGATGAAGTAGAATTTGACTAACCTTAAAAAAAACTTAACAAGTTTCAAATTAAGGACATGGGAACCTTAAACTTTAAAGGGTAAAATACGGTTTTGGTCCCTATCCCCGTTTTGCATTATTCATGGTTTTACTCCCTTCATTTTGAAAACCCACGAATTTAGTCCCTACATGATACACTACTCACGGTTTTAGTTCATACATTTTGAAAACCAACGAATTTGGTCCCTACGTTAGGAAATACTCACAAGTTTAGTCCCTACATTTTGAAAACCCATGAATTTGATCCTTACGTTAGTCCTTTATTTAACTTACCCATTTTAATTGTCCATGTGTCATTTTTATCTTTTAATTTATTTTCACGTAATCCTTTCGTTACATTTCTAAGGGTTAAGTTAATTGAATGACTAAAAGTATAGTTTTTTTTTATTAAGGATCAAATTTGTGGGTTTTTAAAGTGTGGGGACTAAAACCGTGAGTAGTGCAAAACGTAGGAACCAAATTTGTGGGTTTTCAAAACGTAGGGACTAAAATCATGAGTAGTGCAAAACGTTGGGATCAAATTCGCGGGTTTTCAAAATGTAGGGACTAAAATCGTGAGTAGTGTAAAATGTAGGGACCAAAACTGTATTTAACCCAACTTTAAAGTACTTCTTAGGGATGGAGTTGAAAGATCTAAGAAAGGTATCTTTCGTTTTTATTTTTTCTTTTTTTGAAAAAGAAACCTCACAAGGCTATTTCATTGATATAATGAAAGAAAGAGATAAGAAAAACAATACAAAGAAAGTGGCAAGACATAGCAAAAGCCACACAAACAAAAGAAAACATATACCCTATACCTATACCCAAGGATAAAAATGTCGATGTCGACAAGTCAATTTTACGGAAATGTCGATGTCAATGTCGACGGATATTCCAGGACGTGTCGAAATTAATGTCGATGGTGATTTTTTTTTTAATATAAATTATAAATTACTCAAACATTATAGATAAAATATATCATTTAATTTAAATAAAAACAACAATAGCTTAATATTTATATATAATTTTTAAATTTATATCAAATTTATTAGTGATTATAAAAGAAATAGTCATTTATCTTTATATATATATATATTATAATTTAATTTTTTTAACTTAAAATTTCCAACAATAAGACTAATAAGCCTTAGGCCAACCTTAGTTTTTAAAAAAATGAGAAAGACCATGCCCATTCCAAGTCAAACAAATGCTTAAACCTTAACCCTACTATTTTTCTCATCCTCTCCAAACTCAAAGCAACA
Organism: Gynostemma pentaphyllum; assembly: GCA_028015215.1. Taxonomy (NCBI): domain Eukaryota; kingdom Viridiplantae; phylum Streptophyta; class Magnoliopsida; order Cucurbitales; family Cucurbitaceae; genus Gynostemma; species Gynostemma pentaphyllum. The sequence continues at coordinate 24,632,544 of CM051354.1, forward strand.
GCGCCGTTTCTTGTCTTAAAAAAAATCCAGCATTCCCTTCTTCTTCCTAGGCCGCCACCCTAAAGCCTCCATCTTCTTCATCTCAAACCTAAAAGCAACAAATGAACACGTCTTTTCCCGGTGACATTTGAGCGATTTCAGCGACTCCATGGAAGAACGACTCTTCCTCCCCCCCCATCGGTATCGGAACCCTAATATTTCTAATATATCGTCGACAATGTCGCCGACACCGGCGACATTTTCATCCTTGTCTATACCCCAAAAATCCCAAGATCGCCACCTAATTACAAATATGCGGGCCAACAATTTAAAATTAAACCTAAGGGTTTGTTACAAAAAAGTTTGGTAGTTACACCTAAAAAGAAGCATTTACATGCGCCAATTTCCAAACATACTCCCATGATCTTTTTTCATCCTTAAATACTCTTCTATTTCTTTCCAACCATAGTCCCCAAGTAATAGCACAATTTGCACTGTCACGTGGGTTGAAGGTTTTGGAACAAAGCTGAAATATGGTCCTGGGTTGATTAAAAGAATTAAGGCTCACCTCAAGAAGCTGGTCATAAGGGCAATAAAAAGGTGTAGACAAATCAAGTCGAAGCAATGTGGAGACAGGTCAAGACTTTACCTTGATGGGCTAATAACTAATGTAAAAGACCAGACCCAATTTTTAAACACTAAAGCATCAACATTGAAGGCCAAGAATGTTATATGCTAAAGGTTAAGGTAAAAATAAAGGGGTAGTTAAAAAATCAGATATGGAGTTATATTTTGACTGTCCTACAATCTGGAGAAAAAGTGGATAGTGTGGGCCTTGGTTTATTGAAAGAAAAGTCAGGCCCAATATGAAGAAATTTAAGAGTGGTATGATGGGCCACCAAAATAAAGATCTGTTTGAAATTCACCTTCAGCTATCCATTATGTTGTGGGGGCTTGGGGTAAATTCTACCAGAGCTAAGAAAGTGGGGATTCATGGGCTGCTAATTGGTGATAAAATAAAGGCTCAAAAGAAAAGAAAATTGGAAGACCAGTCCCCAATTCTTAAGACATTAACTATAATTGAAAATGGTCAGCAAAATTGGGGAAGCAGATTTGACTTCCTTCAACAGATTCGTGCAACTTCTTCAAGCAATAAAGTTTGGGTTGATGGAGGTAGACATCAAGCAACTGAATGGCACCGAATGGGTGAATTGAAATCCGAAAAACAAATCAAAACCCAATTCGAATATTTACTTGAAAATCGGGATATGAGCTTGTTGAGGACAACGTCTTGGTGTTGCAATTTAGGTACAATTGAGTTTGATGAGGAGATAGATGAACTCAATCAAAACTGTAATCAAAATTTTCAGAGAAAATTGGGGGTTGTGGCAGTAATTAGGGATTCCACCAGGGGAGGAGTTTTTAAAATGAGCATACGATCACAAAATGGTTTCATGGAGTGGGATGAGTTTTTCACTTGAATCAATGGAGAAATATGGTTCTTATATTTTGATGGTAGATTATTTCTTCACCTCAAGCACCCTCCTGCACGTGGGCAAACCAGGATCGGCACGCGAGTCTCCATTTGGCCCCAATTTCAACTTAGTGAGAGGGTAGAATATGCTGTTAGGAGAGCTTTGCAATTTATGAATCCAATTTTTGGAAGGGTCATTGTTGAAGATGATGAGTTAGTGGGCATTTGCAAACGGGCACAGGTTGAATGTCGTATTGAAGGAGTTGACGACATCCTCTCATTACACAACCCAATAACTTCAAGAACGGCATTGATTCAACTTAAGCTTCAGGGAGATTCTCACGGGTCAATGGAATTTTTGAAGCAACAACCTACTCATGGACTCAGGCTCGTCTATGAATTGATGGCAATTGTGGTTTTTCCTTCGTCTATCATTTGGATTATTTTTTTAGAATTTCTTGGTGTTGCGCTTGCTGAAAGGGCTGTGAGTGTCGGATTACAAATCAAGCCTATTGGTGGGATCGAGTTGGAGCTTCCGAATTTCAAGCTTCTTGTGTTGGGAATGCCTCCATTACCTACAGCAACCTGTTTTGTCGTCGAGGGGGCCACTATTCGCTTGCTTTTTCAACCAATTCTTATTCTTGCTATATTTGTTTGGTTGATTTTCATTTCTACTTTTGCTTGGAAATGTATTGGTAGGTGTTGGAGTTGTTCAAGTGTTGTTATTTGAACCACACCTCGAGGACAAGGTGTCTTTGAGGGCCTGGTAATGTTAGGATGGGAATGAAGGGGCATTTTAGTAATTTGTGTGAGAGTTTGTTAGGGAGTGTGGTTATAAATAGAGTGTATGTGAGGAGAGTAGGGTATCAATTATTATGAGAATTGTAGTCTCTTGACTATTGTAAGGGAGAGTTCTAAGCCTCTCGAATGCTTAATAGTTTCGTTGTTGTTCTATTTTCGTATTAATATAGTTCGGATCCTATCACATTTACATGCGCCAAATCCCAAACATATTCCCACGATCTTTTTTTATCCCTAAATACTCTTCTATTGCTTTCCAACCATAGCCCCCAAGCAATAGCAGAAAACCCCGCAACCCATAGTAACTTCCTCTTCTCTTTGAAAGGAGGATTTAGCAAGGTGTCCTCCAAAGATTGATGAAAAGTATCATTATCAACCCAAGTCACACCAAAGGTTTGAAAAAAAAATTCCATATAATCCTCGAAAACTTGCACTTCCACATGATATGATTGTGGTCTTCTGACATAATGTGTATTAACTAAGACATCCAAAGGGACAATTTGACAAAGAACCAAATCTTGTCTGAAATCTTCCAAGGCATCGCTAATCCAAACTACCAATTCCTTTTCAAGAATGAGTTCGTATAAACTCTCTTCACTTCCCTTCTTCAATAGCATATTGGGTTTCCTTTTTCTTTTCCTCTCTTTGTACATTTTGAGGCTGAAGTGAAAAGATTTTTCCATTCAATTTGACGTGGCTAAGGTAATTTTTTTTTTTAGAAAAAAACTAATGATTATTAGTAAATTTTTAATCCAAGCCCTGTCAAAAATTCATATTTTAAAATTTTAAAAAGAAAAAAAAGAGAGACACTAATTTTGCGGTATCGGACACTACGTATCCAAGACGTGTCTGGACGAATCCGTGTCAGACATGTGTCCGGAATAGAAAATATATTATTCACTGACTCGTGTGCCAGTGCTTTGCAACAAAGAAAATACTAATATGGAAAAGAAAAAAAAAAAAAAAAAAGTTCGTCATTAGAGAGAGAAAGTTAAAGAGAGAACCTCCCAACCCTTGCTAACCTACCCCTTTCTTTCCCCCCTTGCCTCACGCGCCGGGAGAGTCCCTAGCCATCATGGCTTATCAACCCCAAAACTGTTACATTGACAAAAAATACTTCTCCATCGCCCGCGATCGAAAAAAAGGAATTTCCTCTTTCAAATTTACAGAGAGGAACAAAGACAGCGTTTTTGAGCTCACCTTAGAGTTGGACTCCACCATCTGAGTAAGATCTCATCACAACACCAACCCTCCAAAAAATTTTCAGGCAACTTCGTTTCTCCGATGGAGTCTTTTGCTTAGAGAGAACCACAAACAAGAGAGGGATGTTCCTTGAGTTTTCTAAAATCTCAAATAATGGAAAAAGAAATAACCTTGTCATCCCAGCAGGCGTCAATCTAGCTGGTTGGAAATCCTTCAAGACTTTGATCCGGAACTTCTTTGATGGAACAACATCTAGACCCTCTGCAAGATCCTTTGGTGAAGTGACGCCCAACATAACCAAGGCAAGATCTTTTGCTGAAGTTACCAAACCCAAGCCCTCATCCTTTGCCCCAACTTTACCTAAACCTCCTCCCCAAAAACCAACCTTTTTAGCTCACCCTCAACGTGAAACCACTCCCACAGAAAATCCCTCCAACCACAATGGTTTTGGCTTTATTGATTGGGAAAAAACTCTTGTTATCACTAGACGTTTTTCCATGATAACTGGACCTCTCTCATCAAAGCCATTAAAGACTTCACCGGTTCTCTTTACTCCATTAATCCTTTCCTTCCTGATCGGGCCCTTCTTCAATGCCCCTCAAAAACTGCTCCTGACAACCTCTTAATTGCAAACAAAGGTTGGTGCTCTATTGGCAACCTCTCTTTCAAGCTTGCTAAATGGGACCCTCAATCTCATGGGAAAGGTACTGTCACCCCTAGCTACGGAAGCTGAATTAAAGTGCGAAACATCCCTTTACACTTATGGTCTGAACCCATTATGAAAGCCATAGGAGATTTATGTGGAGGCTTCATTGAATGCTCCCAAAAAACCCAATCTCTCACCCAATGTTTGGAAGCTACGATCAGAGTGAAAAGAAATTTCTGTGGCTTCATTCCGGCGGAAATCTCTCTCTCCGACGGTACGAATGGCTCCTTCTCTGTGTTTCCAGTCCCCTTTGAAGACCCAGCCTTTCCGATGACCAAGAAAGTCGGAATCCATGGTGGTTTCTCCCGGGACGCTGCCTTCTCTTTCTTCGATGAAGGTTCAGATCTTGGTCCAGTGGATTCTTCGAGAAGACACAATGACCCCTGGTCCTTGGCTTGTATTCAGACGAGTCACGTCCTTAAGGGAAAGGTCCCATCCAAAACCCCTGTTTCTTCTCTTTTTGTCCCCGACCCCCCTTTTTCGGCTTTTCTCTCACCTCGTCCTGTTACCCCTACCAAAACCCTAGCCCCCCTTTTAACCCCCACCAAAACCCTAACCCCCCTTTTACCCCCACCTGCTTTTCCTGTGACTTCTTTTGGGCCGCCTCAAAACAATCCCCTTAAACCTTCCAATTCCCTTGGCCCTTTAAGCCCAATTCAACGTGAAACGTTACTGGACCCTGAGACCACTAAACCCAACCCCGGCCCAAATCAGCCTTTCAAAAAACCCAAGCAAAAAAAGAAAACCAATCCCACTGAAAAACCCCCCGTAACAATCCTAAAAAGATCAACCCCTTTCCCAGGCCCTCTCTCTGTCTACCGTAGAAAAGAAACCAAAGCTCCAACCCTAAAAAGCAATCCAATCTTCTCTACCTCCCAAACCTCCATCTCTGCCACTGCAAATCCTCCTAGCCCCACTTCCCCTGAATCTTTTATCAGTCTCAGTAGTATGGAAAAAACTCCCCAACCTTCAGCTGAAACCCTCACTGTCAGAGATTCCTTCAACCTTTGCGATGGGAAGGACCTTGAGAAGCTTTTCGAAAGCTCCTTAGAAGACCATTCTGATCCCCTCCCTCCCTTTAATCCCGTTACCCACAAATGGGTTGGCCTAGACTCTCATCTCAGAAACCAGGGACTCTGCATCATCCCCACGGAAATCCTAGACAAGCTTTTTCAGTCTCTAAATGGCGATACTTCTTACTGTATCCTTTAGGGAACCCCTGTTAGTCTATAAATGAAGATTCTTTCCTGGAATGTTCGAGGTTTGGGGTCCAGCAGCAAGAGGATTATTGTCAAAGATCTTATTTCCAGCCTCGACCCTGATGTAGTCTTCCTTCAAGAAACCAAGTTGTCTTCTTTTGATAGGCTCACTGTCAAATCCGTTTGGAGCTCCAGAAATATCAGTTGGTCTTTTATTCCTTCCGAGGGCGCAGTTGGGGGTATTGCAGTCTTGTGGAACTCCTTGTCCATCACTGTTCTTGAGGTTATTAGTGGTTACTACTCTCTGTCCATTAATGCCAAGCTTGGGGACGACTCTACTGTTTGGTTCACCGCCATTTATGGCCCCTCTTCTTATCACGATAGGCCTGCTCTTTGGAATGAGATTTACTACCTCAGTGGCCTTTGCGAGGGTTGCTGCTGGGAGGTGATTTCAATGTAACAAGATGGATTGCTGAAAAATCCTCAGGGGGCCGTATCACTAAAAGCATGAAGCTCTTCAGCAAACTCATTGATGACCTTAACCTTACTGATATCCCCCTCTCTAACGAAAAGTTTACTTGGTCTGATATGAGGGGTCGACCTATTTTTACCCTTATTGACCGTTTCCTTGTCAATGACTCCTGGAATAACAAATTCATCCATTCTCGTACCATCTGAAAGGATCGCATTACCTCTGATCACTTTCCTATTCTGCTTGAAACAGGCAATTTGTCCTGGGGCCCCATGCCTTTTAAGTTTGAAAATTGCTGGCTCTCTCATCACACCTTCCAGAAGTTTGTTCATGATCTTTGGCCTTCCTATGTCTCCACTGGCTAGCTTGGCTTTTGTTTCAATCAACATTTAAAGAGGCTTAAAGGAGACCTCAAAATCTGGAATTTCTCCACCTTTGGAAACCTAAATTCTCAAAAAAAAGGAAACTGTAAAAGGCATCCACAACTTAGATGCTCAAGAAGCCTTTCAACCCCTAAATGAAGATGAATTTCTCAAAAGGAAGGCTTTGAAACTGCAGCTTCTTGATATCCTTCAAAAAGAGAACACTAAATGGAGGCAGAAATGCAAATCCATTTGACTTAAAGAGGGCGATGAAAACACCACTTTTTTCCACAGATTGGCTAATGGGAGAAGACGAAAGTCTTTCATTAATGAGCTTGTCGATGATAACGATTCGATCTGCTCACTGATTTTCAAATAGAAACTGAGGTGGTAAATTTTTTCCAGAATCTTTACAAGAAGCAGGATGGCCAAAGATCCTGAACATGGATATCAATTGGAGGCCAATCACTCATGAGAACAATCAGACCCTGATTAAGCCCTTTTCTGAGGTTGAAATTTTTGCAGCCATTAGAGATATTGACTCAAACAAGGCGCCTGGCCCGGATGGCTTCACTGGGGAGTTCTATAAAAAATGTTGGAACACTGTCAAGGCTGATATGTTGATTTTGTTCCAAGATTTTTTTCAAAATGGCCGACTCAATGCTTGCCTTAAAGAATCCTATATCTGTCTCATCCCCAAAAAAGCTAGATCTTCGAGGGTCAGAGACTTTAGACCCATTAGCCTGATTCACAAAACTTACAAAATCTTGGCCAAAGTCCTTGCGAATCGCCTCAGACTTGTCATCTCATCCATTGTTTCTGATTCTCAATTTGCTTTTGTTCAAAATAGGCAAATCACTGATGCTATTCTAGTTGCAAATGAGATTGTTGATGACATTAAAGCCTCCAACAAAAAAGTTTGGATCCTTAAAATTGACTTAGAGAAGGCTTTCGACAGAGTGGATTGGGATTTTCTCCTTGCCATCTTGGATATGAAAGGTTTTTCTCCAACTTGGAGGAAATGGATTCACAGCAGCATCACAGATACTACCTTTTCGGTCTTTGTCAACGGTCGTCCTAAAGGTAAAATCCGGGCCACTCGTGGCCTAAGGCAAAGGGACCCCATCTCTCCCTTCCTCTTTGTCCTGGTCATGGATGTTCTTAGTTGTATCCTTGAAGAATGCCTCAGAAACAGCACCCTCAAAGGCATTAAGGTTGGCAGAAACGCTCATCACATGAACCACCTCCTCTTCGCTGATGATATCCTTATTTTTGGAGATTATGAAGACAATGAAATTGGTAAGATTTTCAATATCCTTAAATCTTTCGAAGACAGCTCTGCGATGAAGATCAACCTTGCTAAAACCACTCTTAATGGCATCAATATTGACCCCCCAAGAAGTCTCTCTCCAAGCCTCAACCATTGGCTGTTCCATCGGCCATTGGCCTTTAACCTACCTCGGTATGCCACGGGGGAAATCCTTATTCAATCACTTTTTGGAATCGTGTATCCGAAAAAATCTCCAAACGCCTTGATAAATGGAAACATGCCATCTTTTCCAAAGGAGGGAGACTTACCTTAATCCAATCTATTTTCATGAACATCCCAACCTATCTCATGTCTATTTTCAAAATGCCTAACAAGGTGATTACTGGAATTGAAAAGAAAATCAGAGATTTCCTTTGGGCTAAGGAGGGAGTGAATCATGGCAGTCATCTTATAAGCTGGAAAAAGGTTTCCAATCACAAAGATGGAGGTGGTCTCGGTCTAGGCAATCTTAAGGAAAAGAATATGGCCCTAGCCTCAAAGTGGTTTTGGAGATTCTCTAGAGAAAGAAACTCTCTATGGCACGCTATCATTTCTTCTAAGTATGGTATCCATGAAAATGGTAGATTTACCCTCAACACCGCTACAAGGAAGCACAGCCCTTGGAGGTTCATTTCTTTTTGCAGGAAAAATTGCGCGGATCTCTTCAACATTAAGATTGGCAACGGAAACAACACAAGCTTCTGGAATGATCGATGGACCAATGGAATCCCTCTCAAAAGACAATTCCCTAGACTCTTCCAACTCTCCACCAACAAAGCAGCAAAGGTTAGCCAATTCTGGGACCTTTCTAGCAGCTCTTGGAACATCAACTTCAACCGATATCTTAGTGATAGAGAAATTGAAAATTTTGTTAGTCTCCTTTCCACCACTCATCCTTTTCTTTGAACGATGAAGAAGACAAGCTCTTTTGGTCTTTGGAAAAAGATGGTTCCTACACTCCAAAGTCCTTTCTTGCCAACCTAACCAATAGATTTGAAGTGATGAACCCTACCCTTTACAAGGGCATTTGGCGAAGGGGAGTTCCTAAAAAAGTCAGATTCTTTGTTTGGAACCTTACTTTAGGTGGCCTCAACACAAATGACCTCCTCCAAAAAAGAAATCCAAAGCTTTATATCTCCCCTAATGCTTGCTGCCTTTGTCTCCACCAAAATGAAACCCATGACCATCTTTTTTTCCTATGCCCTTTTGCCCAAAAATTATGGAACAGCCTCATTTCTACTTTCAATTTAAATCTTTGTCTTGACAAAAAAGCCAGTTTAAACATTGAAAGCCTCCTTCTTGGCCACCCTTTCACCAAAAAAGCCAATATTCTCTAGGACTTTGCGGTTAAAGGTATCGTTTGGGAATTGTGGTTGGAGAGAAACTACATAATCTTCAACAACAAGAGGAGATCTTCCGACGAGGTGTGGGATGTCTTGAAGTTCAAAATTTCTCAATGGAGCTCCCTCACTAGCTTTTTTTGTAATTACAACAGTTTTTTGATTAATACCAACTGGGAAAGTTTTTTGTAATCCCTTGGCGTTGGTGATTTAGCTATCACCTCATTTGTACACCCTCCTTTCTTTTAATATATATCTATGTTTCCTAAAAAAAAAAAATACTAAGATGGGGGAAAAGAACAAAAGACGTTCCCTGCAGCAACAAAAAAGTATTTAACTTCCCAGGGCCAGAATCAAAAGAAAAACCTGAATTTTTCATGCAAGTTCTCTAAACCTTACAAAATGAAAAGGAATGAATGACTGAATAGAAAAGCTTGATTCAAGAAAGACCATTAGAGCTATCTTATGGAACATTTGGCTCAAGCGAAATAGAAGAATCTTCAAGGACACTTGTTTTTGTTGGGAGGATGTTTGGGAGTGTAGTGTTCTTGTTGCCTCCAAATGGAGTGCACTTTGTAAAAAAATTTGTAATTATGCTCCTTCTTATATAGCCTCTAATTGGAAGGCTTTTTTGTAGTTCCTTCCTTGCCTTTTTGGGTTTTTTCATACATCAATGAAATGGCAGTGTTTATTACCAAAAAAAAATTAGTATCCTTGCACCAAATCATTTATCAAGAAAAGAAGTGAGATTCACAATATGAATGCCAATCTCCCTGGAAGCACATTTTTAATCTTAAGACAATCATGAAGGCCAATTGTAGCTTTTCGGTGGGCAGGGGTGACTCAATTTTGTTCTGGGACAGATTTGGTTGGGCGAGAATTCCCTTGTTTCCTTTTCCCGAATTTATATCATCTAGCTACCCGATTAGCAGTTTCTCGAATGTGGAGCACGATTCGTGGGTGGTTGAGTTTAGAAGAAACCTTAAAGATGATGAAATAGTTGGGTGGTTGAGTTTAGAAGAAACCTTAAAGATGATGAAATAGTTGGGTGGATTGAATTCTACACTCTCTTGGAGCCTATTAGATTAAGCAATAGGGACAATACTAGACTGTGGAAGTCGGATTTGATGAATGGTTTCTCTAACAAATCAACTCTTAAGATGTTGTGGAATGGCTTTGATGGTAGTTTTTTTTTTTTTTTGATAGAAAGATAAACTTTCATTGATCAATGGAAAATAATACAAATTGGAGGATGAGAAATATAAACTTTCATGGAATGGCTTTGATGGTAGTAGCAAGCCTGATATTGCTCTAATTGGAAAGGGAAGTCTCCTCTAAAAATCAAGGTGTTTCTTTGGTTGGTTTTGAAGGATGGCATTAACTCTAACCATAAGTTTCAATCCAGAAATCCTTGGATCTCCCTCCAATCCAACTGGTGCAGCCTCTGTATGAAATGCTCGGAGACCACAGGGCATCTCTTGTTTGATTGTAGTTTCTCGCAAGTCATTTGAATCTCCTTTTTGAAGGTTTTCAACAGGGAGTGGATTTTCCACAAAGGTCACGAAGCCAACACTATGGCCCTGCTTGGAGGCTCTAGTCTGTTTCATAAAAAACAGAGACGGATCCTATGGAAGGTCTTTTTGTAACTCTCTATCGCCTATGGGATAACGGAGTTAGAGCTATTCTTTGGAACTTATGCTTGAACGTAATAGGAGGATTTTCGAAGGCAAAGATAGATCTTGGGTTGAGATTTGGGAGACTTGTGTTCTTAATGCCTCCATGTGGAGTGCTAATTGTAATTCTTTTTGTAATTATGCTCCTTCTCTTCTTGCCTCCAATTGGAAGGCCTTTTTGTAACTCTCTATCGCCTCTTTTTGGCTCTTTCATATATCAATGAAATAGCGTGTTTCTTATAAAAAAAATGAATAGAAGTCAAAAGAGAAGAAATTTAGCAAATCCCACATCCTGTTGGTTTCTCGACATGACAAATCCAAAAAATTATGTTTGAGAGTCATAAATTTTTACGAGGAAAATATGATAAATTCAACTCTATAATTGTATTTCATCAGGGAAGGAAATATTAACACGATCATAAATTTTCACGAGGAAAATACATTAGTCATGACAAGTTGGCTTCTCATACTCATGAAAATAAGGTGTCTGTGCTTCCTAGGGTATACTACTTCTGCCAAAATTTGCACATACTAGAATTACATTCCTTAATGTAAAAAGAAGGCACTTTCTAGGGTCGAACCAAAGTCATGCATGTTTTGTAGCTCAATCAATTCTTTAAAAGTAAATCACAACCAATTTAAAAAAAAAAAATCATATCTTAAAATCATTACCAGCAAAGCTTACAAACACAAAACAGTGAAGAGGAAAATGAGTTGCAAGCCGTAAGTCATGTAGCACATTTATTTAAAATCAAAGACAAATTTAATATTGCAACCCATAAATTTAAATTCAGTAAAAGAATTAAGAACGATAATCTTCACTTAAAGAACATGCAGTAATTATATGAGTACCTGAGAACTTGCTTTTATCCCAATAACGGCCTCCACAAACTATAAAGAATTTAAAAGCAAATTAGATTTAGAATAATGACAAGTGCTTTAAAAAAGTCCAGAAAAGATCCAATCACCATAAATACAGACAATGATAGCATTAAATAACTATGTAGGATGCTTCCAATGTAACAATAAAAACAGATTAAAAAATATTTCTACTAGACTGCCGTGCAAAAGTTGAAAAGAATGTATTACTATTCATTTGGAATTTAAAAACCTATGCGGAGTGAAAGATATACACTTCTCAATTATAAAATCCTATACCGGCTGATGAACGATCTCAAATTACCACACCACTCTAGTTTAAATTTAGATCCACACCAAAAAATTAATATAATATAATCCAAATAAAATGAGCCATTTTCCAACATTAGAACTAACGCAACAATGATAGGATTGACAAATTCTTGCGCAACATGCTATAAAATAATATAAATTTCTTTTCTATACAAAAAAAATGCTTCGTTTAAACAGGAGCAAATGTGATCTTCCATAATTACTCAAATACACAGTGATGTACTTTTAAAAATACATATATTTCAGATAAGTAAATCAATATCAAGAGGCAAAGGTAAAGATTTACAGAAGATGGTTCATTATGAATGCTAATGAAAGGTCCTGCAGGAATCGACAATATTGAGCGTATGATAACACATTAAGGCCATTCCCTTTGATGTTGTTTACGAAATAATGGAATGTGAATCAACATGTGGAACCCACCTCAATATTACCCCCAAATAAAGGGGAATACAAAAAGCCTATCAATCTCATTCTCCTTTCGTATTATGTGGGACCAATATCTATTTATTAATTATTTTCGCACTCTCTATCTTCTACTTAACATTTCTACCCTCCCTCTCCCTCCTCATCATAACTATTAAAAACTACCAAGTACCAAACCAACCCATTAATCTTGTATAGGGATGTGCAAAAACAAACCAGAAAACCAGACCGGACCGGACCAATAAGTTCCTCCCGTTTTATCTCTATTTCCGGTTTTCTCGGTTTATTATCATTTTACTCCTCATTAACCTCAGTTCCTCAATTAATCTCAGACTCTCTCTCTCTTAAACACGTCTTCTACTCTTCCTCCCTCATCTGAGTTCATCGCCGCCTACTCTTATATGAGTAGTACATCGCCGCTCATGAAAGATTTTCATCGCCTACTCTAACTTCATGACTGATTTTTTTCCCATCTACACTCTTCTTTTCTTCATTATTTGTTCTTTTTCTAAATCAAATCACCTCCATAATCGTGATTCATGATTTTAAAACTCAGATCTAAGGTTTTGAATCTTTGAGGAATTTTTTTTTTTTTTTATAATAAACCGAACTCTTTCATTGATAAGTGAAAAAGCCCCAAAAAAAGGTGCACTATCAATTACAAAAAACATGCCAGTTGGAGGCAATAATGGAGGGGGTATAACTATTAAAAAATTTACAATTTGCGCTCCAAATGGAGGCATTTAAGCACACAATTTTCCCAAACATCACTCAAACTCTTGTGCTTGTCTACAAAAATCCTCCTATTCCTCTCAAGCCAAAAATTCCAGCAGATTGACCAAACAGCATTTGCCCAAAGCACTCTCTTCTTACCCCAGTTGAATAGCCACCAAGAAGATTAATAATATTGCTTCTAGAGTCCTCATGGAAGATCCAACTCAAATTGAAAGAGTTCAAGAGAATGGACCAGATAGATCTAGCGAAGTCACAATGGAAGAACAAACGGCTGGTGCTTTCCAAAGCTTTCCAACAGAGGCTGCATCTATTCGGCTGAAGAGTGATCCAAGGGTTCCTCACTTGCCTTCTTTGGTTGGTGTTTAACCCATCATTCACTAGGATCCAAAGGAAGACTTTGATTTTCCTTGGATAATCACCTTTCCACACTAAATTCATATATGGATCATCTCTGAGATTCTTCCACGGCACCAGCAAAGCAGACCTGCAGCTAAACCCTTTGTCTTAGTCCGGCTTCCAATTTCTAATATCCTCTCTGCTGTTCAAACTAACAGTAGCCAAAGTGTCCATAAGAGCAGTCCACTCCTCCACCTCCTCTTCTTTCATGTTCCTCCTGAAATTAATAATCCAAGATCTAAGCTCCTCATTCCAGAAATGACTAATCGGATGGAATTTGTCCTTAGCTATCAGGTAAAGACTAGGAAATCTGGAAGCAAAAGGCATCTCCTCCACACAACAATGGTGCCAAAACATTACTTTGTCGCCCCTGCCCACCGAGAAGAGGCTGTTCATCTCCATAATATAAAGGAGATTGTGGATGTGCTTCCAAGGACTCCTATTAGTACAACCAGCTTTGATGTTAGAGGACCAACCTAGAGGTTTAGTGCCATGAATGCCAACTATAGTCTTGTGCCAAAGAGTGTCAACCTCTAAGGGAAATCTCCAAAGCCATTTGAGGAGGAGAGCATCATTGCGCTTGTTTAAGCCACCGAAGGCAAGGCCACCTTTCAAGAAAGGGGGAAGGATTTTGTCCCATTTAACAAGATGTGAACTCCCATCCTTATCAACCCCTTCCCAAAAGAAGTCTCTCAAAATTTTGTCAATGCAATTAGTGACCATAATCGGGGCTTTGAAAACAGAGAGATAATAGGTAGGAAGGCTTGATAGGATAGCTTGTGCAAGGGTTAATCTTCCTCCTCTAGAAATCAAGAGCTTTTTCCATTTGGCTATCCTTTTGTAGATTTTTTCAACCACCGGATCCCAAAAACCCTTGGAGGAGAGGTTGCCACCAAGGGGTAAGCCTAGGTAAAGCAAGGGCATAGAGCCCAAAGCATAGTTGAATAAAGAGCCCACATAATGCAATTCATCCTCCTTCAAATTGATGCCCACCACACAAGATTTGAAGCCTATTAATGCTGAGACCAGAACCTCTTTCGAACTCAGAGACCACATATTTCAAATTAGCCAACAACTCCAAGTTAAAATGGGAAAAGAAGAGGGTATCATCAGCAAACAGGAGGTGGGAAACTTCAATGGAGCCAGCAAAGAAGCCTCTGATTTGGTTATCACCTTGCTGTTTTAATAACATTCTACTGAAACAATCTGCCACAAGGAGGAAGAGAAAGGGGGACAAGGGATCTCCTTGTCTAATACCCCTAGTAGCCTTGAACTTTCCTTTAGCCTTGCCGTTTAAGAGGATAGAGAAGTTAGTGCTTTTAAGACAACCTTTGATCCATGTGCACCATTTGCGTTTGAACCCTTTTCTCTTGAGAACTTCCAACAAGAAGGCCCAATCGACACTATCATAAGCTTTTTCAATGTCTAGCTTAAGAATAACTCCCTTGTCTTTCTTTCTTTTGCACTCTTCAACTAGCTCATTAGCAACTAAAATGAGAGGTAGAAGTTGCTACTAACTAATAGAGAGGTAGAAGATGAGTTTGTAGCTAGTTTTACTGACTTGTTTACCAAAAAGACTGGTGGTACTTTTAATTGGGAGAGCATCGATTGGAGTCCTATTTCCACTCAACATAATGAAAGTCTCATCTCTCCTTTCATTGAGGAAGAAGTTTTCAGGGCAATTACTAGCCTAGGTGCTAATAAAGCCCCTGGTCCAGATGGGTACACTGCTGAATTCTTTAAAAACACTTGGAACATCATCAAGCAAGACTGGTGGTACTTTTAATTGGGAGAGCATCGATTGGAGTCCTATTTCCACTCAACAGGTGCTCGCCTCTCTGCGCCTCAACAACACTGCTATGGTGTCATGAGCAAATTGAAGTTGAGATGAATTCAATCCATCTTATCCCAAGTAATGGAATGTTTGATCAATTGAAGTGCAAAACTCTCTAATTTTCCTAATCCACAAAGCTTATCTTCGACCAAACTCTTCTATTCCATCTTTTGAGTGGTATCGCCTACTATGTTCTCATTTTTTTTAAGAAAAAGAAAGAAAGAAGAAACGAGCGAACGAACAAACTCTCCATAGCTTTCTTCAAGGACCAAGCCTAAGATTATTTTTTAAAATAACTGATTTTAAAAACACGTGAAACAAAAAAAATCTACCACGATTGAGCAGCCTCCCAGGCCATACAATCTAAGAACACATTGATCGACAACCATATTATGTAGTAAACAAAATAAAAGTCAGCCGCCATTTGATAAAATTTCATCCTGTCTACCTCAAATTGAAGTTAAATATGAAAAAAAAATTCATGGGTAATGAAATAAAGATAGAATTGAACCTGCTGAGAAGTAACATCAGCAGTGCGAGGCTTGATATAAATGTGAAGAAGAGGAGGGTAAATATCAAAGACCACACAATCTTCACCATACACTGCTTGAACGGCTTCTACTTCCTCGACCACGTCTTCTTTCGAATTCATTCTCACGAAATAGACGTAAACCTCTGATCAGGGCAGCAAATTGGAGATGAGATTCGAGGTTGACACGAAATTTCAAGCCTTTATTGAAGGAGGTTTCATGGTAGGGGTAGGGAGATTTTGCTTAAATTGGAAGGGAAATTGATTTTAGAAGGTGGATGGCGATGGCAGACTTTTTTTTTTTTTTTTTCTTTTTTTTTTTTTTTTTTTTTAAGTAAAGTACTCATTTGCTCCCTGAGTTTTGGAGCTCGTGTCTTGTGTATAAAGGGTCCCTGAGTCTTAGATATTATGTCTATTTGGTCCCTGCGTTTTAATTTGTGTCTATTTGATCCCTAAGTTTTAAATATTGTATCTATTTAGTCCCTGAGTTTTCAATTTGTGTCTAAATAGTCCATAGATTATTAGAAATAAGTTTAATACTGATATGAGATTAATAATTATGTCAAATTTTAGGACAAGATTGATGAAAGATTTATTCCTATCTTCGTATTTTGACCAATTAAACAGATTATGTCAGCATTAAGTCAATAATATGATAAGAAGTTAACGAATACGTTAAATTAAGCATCAATTAAACTTATTTCTAATAGTTCTTAAAAATCTAATGACCAAATAGACACAGTATCCAAAATTCAAGGACCAGTTAGACACAAATTGGAAACACAAGGACCAAATAGACACGACATCCAAAACTCAAAGACCACTTAGACACAAATTGAAAATGCAGGGACCAAATAGACACGACCTTTAAAACTCAGGGACTAAAGGGGTACTTTACCCTTTTTTTTTAATTTTTTGTTATTTTCAATAATAGATAATTTAATGTTGTTTATTTCAAAAAAACACAATATTTTATATATTTATCAAAACTATCTAAAACTATCACCGAAAAATTTAAATTACAATGTGAAAAGACAAAACATACCCTCGATTTAATTTTCCTTAATTTGTGTAAGATTGAGAAAAGTTATAAAATCCTTTAAATTTTATAAATTAAAGGAAAATTTAAATCTAAAAAAATTAAAACTATCACAACAAAAAAAAAATCTTCAAGGAAATATCAAATTTATTTTTTCTTCGATCATCCTCCAACCGCCATTAAAACTTCTTCAAATTCCGAAATTTTTTATAAAGAAAATCACCGTTAGTTTAACAATGTTAAACTGTGTATAATTGATAAACAAAAAAATAATAATAAAGATTACCAAATGCAAGGTTAAATTGAAAATAAAAACATTAAAAAAAAAAAAACCAAATCATACATAGTTTATGTAACAACCCGTTTTTTTTTTTTTTTTTGCAAAAGAACAACCCGTTTTGTTTTTTTTTTTTTTGCAAAAGCAATCAACCCGGTTTTTCGCATAAGGGTATTTTAGCCTTCACCAATTTTGATCCAAATAACGTTATCTTTAGTTTTCCTGAACCGTCACGTCGTCACATCAATACGAGTTCAACGCAATTGACTACGCTCAATTCCGAGTTTCGAGTAATAAGATATGACCAAAATACTGTTTATACCCTTTTTGTCATTGATTTAATAGGGCAATTACTGAAATAACATATTTGTGCATACTAATTACTGAAATGTTTGAACTTTTCAAAAATTACTCAAATAGTATAATTATAGTTCAATAATTTATTGAACTAGAAAAATTAAAAAATTTAACAAATTCATTGAAAATAATAATAAAAAATGATCAAATAGTTCAATAAATTATCGAACTTGAACTTAAAACATCAAAAAACAATAAAATTCTTTAAAAATACCAATGAAAAATAGTTCAATAAATTATTAAATTATATAGTTCAATAATTTATTAAATTATAGTTCAATAATTTATTGAACTATAATTACGCTATTTGAGTAATTTTTAAAAAGTTCTAACATTTTAGTAATTAGTATGCAAATTTATGCTATTTGAGACAAATTCTTTTGATTTAACTAAGGGCATTTAAGTCATTTCTGGTCAATCATTAGCATATAAAGCCTCACGACCTAGGTCAAACTTCTCTATTCTCTCTCTTAGCCCTGTTGCCGCCTCCACCTTGCCGGAAAACGTTTAAAACTCACATTCTCCGTCAAATTAGATAGGTAATTCAAATTCTATGTGTGACTTGTCTTTCTCTTTCGTTTTCTTCTTGAAATTAAAACTCAACTCTCGGCTTTAAACGTCTTTAACAGCCTCGCCGGAGCTATTTTCTTTCTTGCCGGAATCTGGAAAATTTCTTCACGGATTGCTCGGATTTGAAGCTGTTTTTGCATGGCTTTCATCGTTACGTGTTATCAGAGTCGAGGGTGGATGATTCCTTTTAGTTTTTGGGCTACTCCCTTTGTTTTAAGAAGTAAAATAAAAGATAAAAAAAAAAAGACAAGTAGCAGCGTTTTCCCTTGACAGTGCTTGCGAATGAAGGAATTGAGAAAAACCAATCCAACTGGACCGACTGAGCTTGGTTCAGCTGGTCCAACCGGTTTAAAACCAATTTTAGCTCAATTTGAGCCGGTTTTCGTCCCGTTAGCCCGGTTCTTTTAAAATTGACTTTAAATTAATATTATTACAGGTCGTGGGCATCGTTAGGATTTTTGTTGGAGTTATTTCGAGCTCGATTACTTGTTCAATTTGCAATTAAGGTAGGTTAATTCCAACTTAGAAGTTAAATTGAATTCTTTGGTTTGCTTGTTTATTATTAGGGTGATTTTTGGGTGATGTTTTGGGGACTTAAATTATTTTTTTATTTTTTTTATGATTTGTTTATGTGTGGCTTTTATAATATTTATTTATTATGTACGTTAATTCGATAAGTGATTTAGTTAGAGCCTTTAGGTATTACAACTTGATTGAACATAATAAATAACCCATATTAAATTTGTAGAGCGTATACTATGGCACGTATCATCAGTGGCCTTATACCCCACTATGATCATATTTTCAAGCATATAGTATGACACGTATCATTGGAGGCTTTATACCCCATTATGATACATATATGAAATTTAATAATGGATGATATGGCACGTATCATGGTGGGTTATAAGGCACCATGATCATATTTTCAAGCGCATAGCATGTCATGCAAGTTTAATAATAACAAAGAGATGACGTAGGCTAAGTAGATGTAGGCTAAGTACCTACCAATTAATGTTAAATGGTGGAAATGGACGAGTATCCATAAGTTATTATAATCATAAGATGAATTGTATTTAATTTACTTATTTGAGTTTGGATTTAATCTACTGAGCTAAAAACTCACGGTATTCGAATGCCCTGCAAACTTTTATTTACCCTAATAATAATGGAAACCATGGCGATTGACGAGAATGACGCTGCACTAAGAGACCCTTAGGATATGACATTTATTATTTTATTTTATTTTTTAATATTATATTCTTGAAGAGTATTTTGTCAGTTTATTTTTGGATTTTACAGTTTCATTTATTTTAATTGTTTTTAATTCATTTGATTTATTATTTTAAATTGGTGCCACAATTAAATGTTTTGTTTTTATCATTTCATTGATTATTAAATAAAATGCTTCCGTTACTATTTGGTTTAACTCTGATTTAATTATGTTTTAAATGAGTCATTTATTATTTATTTATTTATTTATTTATTTTCGGTTATTTTGGGTCGAGTCGTTACAGTTTAACACGTTTATATTTGATAAATAGTGTATAATTAAAAACCAACTTGTAGAAACGGCCATTAAAACCTATAGCAATAGTCATGCATGGTTGTTTTGATGAATATTACAAAAAAAATACATAGTTTAACATGTTTATATTTAATAAACAGTATATTATTGATAAACCATTAACATCTGTAGCAACAACCATATATAAACATGTTTATATTTAATAAACGGTGTATTATAGATAAACCAACATGTAGTAGCAGCCATTAAATCTATAGCAGTAAACGAAAACAAAACCATAGGATGAACTCCGACGAAACTCCGACGGTGATTTCAACGTTGGCGGTGGTCGTGGATCAGAGGCAAGGGGTGGTGGGTGTGTGTCGGATCTGACAGGGACGTGTTGAGCCATTCACAGAGGCCAATGTTGGCGGTGCTCCTGGTTGTGGTTCAAGGCAGTCGGTTTGAGCATGAGGATGAATCTGATAAAAGCATATTACGGCGAAAGAAAAAAGACAAAAAAAAAAAAAAAACGTATGTAGGAGATGGCCTGATTCTGTGACGAATAAAATAGAATCAGATCTTCATGAGGAAGAAGATGATTAAAGAATTGTTGATGGTGGCTGCGACAAGAGAGGCGAGGGTGAAAGTGTCATTAAACATAAACGGGAAAAAAATCAGAGAGAAGGATGATCTGATATTTAGGTTTCGTGAAAATTTGAGGTTTCGTAAAAATAAAGTTCCATTGATATTCAGTGATAGACGAAGGCGGAGGAAGAAGAAGATGTGAAATATGTAGGTTGAGTTTCTTAATCATTAAATAAGAATTCCTAAAATAAAGGTAGATTGATTTGAATTCAAAAAAAATTAAAAAGGTAAATTATAAATTAAATGATATGTAATTAATAAGATATAGTTATTAGGAGAGATAAAAGGGTAAGATGGTAAACTATAAAATCAGAAACCACCAGATCACCACCATAAAAGGTGTTTTTTGGGTATTTTTTATATTGATTGTAACTTGCCATTAATTTTAAAATTGGGTGAATTAAAATGGTTATATTTGTAATTAATTCTATAATTTTTTCGACTAGATTGAAACCGACCATTATACTCAATTTTTTTATTAAAAGGGTAAATAGCACAATTCGCACTGGGATTTGTTATGATTACACTATGAATTTTCAATTTGATCAACTACCTTTTAAGTATATTAAATGTTAAAATTACACCCCTTCTGACTGTGGCGTTTGTTTTACCGTATACTAGACACTCACGTGTGAAGAGATCTTCTTCTCCAATTCACTTTAGCATACTAGAAGTTGGAGCTTCTAAGGACAAAAGGAGGAGTTAGGGTTTAATCTTTATGCGAAATTGAAGTTTCTAAAAGCAGAAGTGAGGAGATTTTGAATGAGAAAGTTGGGAGCTTAAAGATTATGAGGTAAGGCTTTTATACAATTTGTATTAGAGAAATAAATCTTTGTTTATGTGCTCACAACAACGATGTCTTTGCTTTAATATTTGCCACAACTGTAAAAATATCAAATAAAACATTAACGTTTTGACTTTTGGGGAGAATAAATTCAGAGAAAATGAGGTTATTGGGTTGGGTTGTGTTATGTTGTGCTTTTTTTTTTATAACTTTTGCAAATATGGAAGACAATTTTCTGATGAATGGTCATTGAAAAAATCAAGATTGATTATATTTGAGAGTTTTTTCATTGTTTCTTTAATTATTAGATTTTTGTTGTTGTTGAATATGTTAGTTTGGTCCCTCAATTTGTGCTACATAGGGAGGGGTGGAATGGTAGGTAGATGATTTAGAGTGTCACTATATTGAAAAACATTTTTTTTGTTTAATCAAATGTGACGACCCGTCACTTTTAAATAAATTAAAATCAGAGAAAACAGCGGAAGTCTTTTAATTTACGAAAAATTGGCGTGGTTTTGTTTGAAAATTGGCATGCCGAAAACCTGTTTACAACCTAATTTTCAAATCTAATCAAATCTCATGGACTTTAAGTCCAAATCAGGAGTTCAAATATATAATGTCATAATTCATCAACATTAGGCTCTTAGGAGCCAAATACAAAATACAATTCCTTAAAGTTTATCAAATAAGACATAAACTTTACAAAACCATTAGTCCATCTCGAGGTCGCATCCCTCGATCACGCAAAGACCACCTCCTCCTCCTCCTCGACCTCTAGCCAAGGCATTACCTGGAAATTGGTTGTAATATCATGAGCTAACAAACTAAGCCCAGTGAGAATAATAAGCATAAAAAGTAAATATAGACCTCAAACTCGCATTCCGATTTGTGTCCAATAAACCGACACAATCCTTCCTAGCATTCTCCAAAGTCTAGGTCATTCTAAGTCATATTTTCCATTTGATGAAACTAATTAGCACACTTAGGCTAATTGTTCATCCTTTAACTTGTTATAACATAAAGTAAGAAAAGTAAATGACTTTGCAAAAAAAATATAACATCTCGACTCTCTTTCTCATCTATCATATGCATAAAAGTAATGAGTACATCCATAGGATACGCAATTGCCATTTATGCATGTAATGAAGGTAATGTGGATTTTTACAAACTATCCACCCTTATCCTTATGCATGAAGGTAATGTGGGAATCCACTCATCCACCATTCAACCTTATGCATGATGAAGGTAATGTGGGAATCCACTCATCCATCATTCACCTTATGCATGAAGGTAACGTGGGAATCCACTCATCCACCGTTCCTTTCATTCTTATCATTCTTTTCTTTTTCTCTTTTCAATGATGCGAGATGTTGTAGTATAATAAATAATGGTGCAAAATGTTATGCATATGCTTGCATATGCTTGTACAATTAAATAAAGTAAAGTAAATGATAAAGTAATTAAATTACACATAAGGTAAATGGGCATAAGTAAAGACATAAAGTAAATGACAAAAAGTAAAATAACCGAGAAACTCGAATGAACGATATGACGATCGAACTCCGATATTAGTAATAAGATTAGAATCATAATTTAAACGATTAACCTATGTCCTCCTGGATTCTATACTTCCAAATAATCCGAGGTTCTATTAACCGTTTTAAATTACAAGTTGGATCATTTTGACTTCAAAATAATCCAACCTTAGTTTCATAACGAAACTAAGTTAGAATCTTCTAAGATTCAAAGTCTTTCTCGAGAATTTCTAAGTTCTCACTTAAAGGATTAACTCTTAATCCTAAGGGCACTAACTCACAACCCTCTAATCTTAGGTTCGGATTCTAATCTTAGTTTCAAACTCTCAAACCATCACACTAGTTTGCTTTCCATATTTAATTTAAATGCTAACTATTCTCACCTTATTAATAAGATGATTTAGCTCCTAAGTTCGAAGGAGCGATCAACCACGAAGTTCAAAAACACCTACAAACGAATTACATCGTAACAATCAATAACGAAACCAACTATCATTCAAACAATTACTAAACATACAAAGCAACGAAAACCCAATAAAACCCACAAAGAGGCCCACGGCCCTATCATCAAAAAACGAGTCTTGGGTTTGGTTTTTCGCTTTTTGGCAATTCAAAATACGTTTTGAGTTGGTTTTAATCAAATTCGATAATCCCGATTTCAATGGGTATCGATGAATAGTGTTTTTGAACATTAATCCCTTTCCCGAATTGAATTTAAATAAACATTCATTCATTAATTTCTAACCCATTTTCAATCCCAAAAGGGTAAATTTCAAACGGAAAGGGTTTGACTGAAACTCGATTTTAGGGTTATGAAATAGTTTCCAAAAACACATAAAACTACTCCCGAATTGACAAACACCGAGTTTCACGGCAAGAAATCGAAAGAACACAAAAGCTTGAATCAATTTCCATGGAAGTTCAATGAGAATTCGAAATCTAGGGCTTACCTTAGAGAGTTGGAAACGTTCCAAGAGTGGAATGGGTAGAAAGGTCCTGGCGAGAGCTTTCCAACGCATCCGAAATCACGCAAAACTGGCCAAGAAACGGCTCGGGCGACCGTTTCTTCCTCTTCTCTTTTCTTCCCTTTGTTGCTCGGGTTTGGAGAAGAAAATGGTGATGTTTTGGTCAAAAATGAGTCAATGACTCATTTAAAGAAGATGACAAATAGTAAATACATATTTAGGAAGTTGGAAATTACGATTTTGCCCTTTTTAAGACTTTTGGCTTAAAACGAATCCCGAACATCTCAAACTAACCCAATGGTGATTAATAATTATTAATTGGCCCGTTAATAATTATTAACACCATTAAAACGTAATTAAATAAATAAAGCCATTAAAATGAATTAAAATGAAATAAATTGTAAATTTCTAATTTAATAATAAATAAATGAACTTAATTACTTGAATTAAATTAAAATAAATAAATAAATAAATAAAATTTATCACAAAATAACGGGACGTTACATCAAATATCATACAAATTGTTCTTTATGGAAAAATTGTCTTGAATATTCTAATTTAACACAATAAAATTGTATTGATATGAATGGAGGAAGAATTTGTTGGTGTGCGATGAGAGCACACTTATGTACTTCTTTGCTTATTATTGATGTATGAATTTTAATATGTGACTTATGTTGTGTAGAGAGGAGATGAAGGTGTTGAGGTATATGCCCTAACAATGTAATTTGATAAACTATTGATAAATAAAAGAATTTTTTTTACTCAATTGTTAATAATATTTACGTTTACCATTTATTATTTCATAATAAACGTTTGTCTCATCCATCATAAGATCCAGAGTTACTTATTGTTACTTGAATTGAGTATGTGATGCATACAGAAGATTCAGTCAAGTTGCCAGTCAAAGAGTATAGTAATAAGGATAATAGTTAGGTATCTTATCCCGATAACACTACTAATTTGTACAAGAGATCTTATCTGGATCACTCATGTGGGGACATGTGAGTGGGGATGTTACTACAATCGAGATTGTACACTAGACTAGTGTAACGACCCGACCAAAATAACCAGACAAATAAGTAAATACATGACTCATTTAAAATAAAATAATTAAATCAGAGTAAGACTACATAATTGCCGAAGCGTTTATTTAATTACCAAAAGATATTCAAAATAAAACCTTTATTTTGACGCCAATTTAAATAATTAAAAACAAATAAAATAAATGAGAATAAAAATCCATAAAGCAACTGATAAAGTAATCAGCAAAATGAAATGTTCAAAAATAAATAAATAAACAAATGACATATCCTAAGAGTCTCTCAGTGTAGCACCATCCTCGTCAATCGCCATGGTTTCCATTATTATCAGTGTTACCTGCAAAATAAAAGTTTGCAGGGCATTCGAATACCGTGAGTTTTTAGCTTAGTAGATTAAATCCAAACTCAAATAAGTAAATTAAATACAATGTATCTCATAATTATAATAATGTATGGATACTTGTCCATTTCCACCATTCATCAATAACTAGTAGGTACTTAGCCTACAGAGATCATAACCACAGTGTTTAGCTCTATAGAATAGTATCATAGTGGCCACTATGATACGTGCCACACTATCCATCGTGGTAATCACTTATCAAACTCATCTCAACTACTTAGATATATCATAATCATAGTGTCCGGCTCTATAGAATAGTATCATAATGACCATTTTGATACGTGCCACACTATCCAACGTGATTATCATATATCTGAGTAAAATAATTCAAATAAATATTAAACAACAATCAATCTTAAAATAACTCCCCAATCATAACTCATGAATAATAAAATAACAACAAAGAATAAATATTTAAAACAACACACATTCGCATCACAATTAGTTAAAAGAAAAGAAATAACGCAATCGAGTCACAACAAGGAAACCATCGAGTTATTATTTAATTTTATAAATTAACTATGTTATCATGTCATAATCGGCTCTAAAAATTATCCTAAGCAGTAGTAAATCATTTAAAACTAATTATTAAACAATTATCAATAATTAGTATTAATTAATTAAAACATTAAATTTTATTAATAAACATTCAAGCATCAATTTATAATATTTAATGTTTATGAGTTTAATTTTATTAATAACATTAAATTAACCAGATAATATTAATAATACAATTAATTAATCATTAAACCAATCATAGAAAAATACCAAATTTAATATGGGTTTATTGAAGTTAAATACTCTATAGGCTCTAATTATAATTTAATTTAATTAACGATCATGAACCAAATATGAACAATAATCGCAAATCAAAACGAACACATAATGACATTTAAAATCAATAATTCATCTCCCAAAAATATCCTAATAATCACACAATAAACAAGTAAGCAAAAAGAATTTAATTTAACTTCTAAGTAGGAATTACCTACCTTAATTGCAAAATGAACGAGCAATCGACCTTGAAATAACTCGAATAATAATCCTAACGATGCCCAAGACTTGTAATAATATTAATTTAAAGTTAATTTGACGAGAACCAAACTAACGGGCCAAAACCGGCTCAAAAAGACCAAAAATAGGCCCTGAACTGGTCCAATTGAACCAAGTCCAGTCGGTCCAGATGGACCAGTTCCCCTACGTCCAGCCCATGCACACGAGAAAACGCACGCAACTGCGTTTTTTTTAAACAAAGCAGAAGCTTTACCTCTCAACCTGGAGACTTCAAGCGTGATTTGGAGTTCTCTTTGATGGGGTTTCAAAGCGATGTTATTACTCGACTTAAAACGACATTAAACTGGAGGTAAGACTTTGAATCTGGCAAAGGAAAACTCAGATTTTGACGACCTCTAAACCCAATCAAAAAGCAAAGGAAACAATGGCCATTAGTAAGTAATTAACTCGAAAACAAACAAACGAATCAAAAAGAAAATCAAATGAAATAACTTCAAGAAAAACGAAGAGAACCATTTAAAAATACTTGATTTTGCCGGTGACTCGTGAGGCTCAGATGACTAGACAAAACGATGATGAAACAATGAAGTTAATGATTCTAACTCAATGAAAACAAAAGTAGTTGATCAAAACTTGAATCACCTAGACTAAACGATGAAGAATGGTGATGATTTGAGCGTTTTTCGGCGAGGGTGCAAGAGCGGCTGCGGCTAAGGGAGAAGGATGGTTGCACAAAGGTTGACCTAGAAATCAGTGCAATTTACATGAACCTGATTGGGTGGATGTAAAGACCCGTCTTTTCAGAGTAATAAATATACTTATTTAAAACAACGGAAGCCTCAATAAATGTTCTTTATTGAAAACATGCATACTTTCAAATCAATAAAATACTTGAATTAAAACATTAACTTTGGAGTTCAATCATTTAAAAATAAAACAACAAATCAAAACATAGTTTCAAATCCCACAACTCAAAATATAGATATAAAGTCTCAATACTCAAATAAAAACCCAAATAAAATCTGTAATTTATTCAATAATAATATTGAATAAATAAACCGACGCCAAAATGACATAAACCCTAATCTCTTCCACTTCATCAACCGCCACCTCTCGGTCCATTGTTACCTGAAAAAAAAACAACAGATAGCACTGTGAGGCTAAAGCCAGTGAGAAAACGACTTAATCAAAGATGAAGTCCTAAATAGTCTTTAACAATTCAAATCGAGTCCCAAGCACTCAACACTCTTCCAAAGTCTCTTACGCTCAAAGCGTCACTTACAAACTCAATCTCAATCCTTTACGTGAATTTGCAATTACTTTGATTCCATACTCAAGGCTATTTAATAAATCCTCACTTTACATGGATAGACAACTTTCACTAGTTTCTTACCCAAGACATCCCAATCATATACTCTCACAATCTTTATCAATTTCCCGAACCACTAACATGCTTTAACTTAACAAACAATATAATTCTCAAAATCCACTATGAAGGCGGTTCCTCGGAACTACTACCACTTCTTAGTACTTGGTTATAGCCTCAACTATAATTGATATTCCCCTAATGTTTCATTCATACGAGCAATGAACATTAGTACTCATTTATGGACCTTTTCGTAACTATAATGACTTAATGTTGAGCTCGTAGCCTCAACACTAGTAAGCAAATTCAAGCCGGCCATCAATATCAACACAAACATCATTATACACAAGATAATGATAAATAAAAATTCAATTAGAAGCATGAAAATACAGCAAGCCCCAACTCATAACATAAATTTCTCAAAATTGCCGAAAACTGCCAAAATATAAAAATGAAATTTTTTGCTTCCTAACTCAAAACTCAAGGAAAATAACACTAAATACCTCCAAATAATTCCATATTTGAACCCATAATCAATCAGAAGCAATTTGAAACTAAAAACGTCATTTTTGAAAATTGCCTAAACTAGTTCTAACCGAAAATTATTTTCTCCCAATTGATTTTCGGTGTTTCCAACATTTTATTCTCATCCTAACATCCCAGAATATCATATTTAAATATATTAAAATAAATAAGCTACAATAAGAGCCTTAGATTTCTCTAAAACCCACCGTCGACTAAACCGTTAACTAGGGGTGTTCATTTTCCCCGCGGGGACCCGCCCCAAAGGGGGGGGGGGGGGGCCCCCCCGGGGGGGAAGGGAAAAGGATGGGGATTGGGGGTGTATAAAAATCCCCGTCGAGTTTGGGGACGGGGACGGGGAATGGCATCCCCGACCGGCCCGGGGGGGGGGGGGGGGGGGGGGGGGGGGGGGGTCGCCCCGCCCCCCCTCCTGCTTCTCCGGTAAAAAACCCCGAAAAATCACTTTTTATGTTTTTTGTTTTTCCTTCGTTTTTATAAAGGGGGGGGGGGGGGGGGGGGGGGGGGGGGGGGTTTTGTCTTTTTTTTTTTTAAAACTGTTTTTATCTGTTTTTAAAAACGTTTTTCACGTTTTTAAAAATTGTTTTTATTCACTGTTTTTGGGGGTGTTTTTATTCTATTTTTTATTTGCTGTTTTTTAAAAACGTTTATCACGTTTTGCGTTTTTAAACGTTTTTTCTTTAATGTTTTAAAACTGTTTTTTATATCTTATTTTAAAATTTCTTGTTTTTTTTCATATGTTTTGTTTGCTTTTTTTTGTTGTTTTGGGTTTGTTTTGTGCTTTTCTTGCTTTTTTTTTGTAATGTTGTTTTTGGATTTGAGTTAGATAAATTAGTGAATTTTGATAATTGATGAAAAATTAACACTATTAGGGATTTTATTTTTAAATTTAAGCGGGAAAATTCCCGCTAAATTCGGGCCTCCCCGCTGATGTCCCCGATCCCCTTGAAGGGGGGGGAATTTTGGAGGGATCGGGATGGGGGGCGGGGGGGGGGGGGACGGGAATGCACCCCGCCCCGCCCCGCCCCGTGAACACTGCTACCGTTAACTCACCTTGTCTTTGCTAAAATTTCAATTCTCAAGCTACTTTCCACCACCAATCAGACCTGAAACGAAGGTCCTAAACAATTAATTTACATACTTAAATAGTCCCAAAAAGGTACAAAAAGTTTGGGGTTCAACGGCTCGAAGAACGGGAAAAAGGCAAACGATGAACGGATCGCTGTTTGAAGAAGACAGCAGCTACGACACTGCTGTCTTTGCCGTGGCTGAATCATGGCCTTCGGGTCATGGTTTGGTTGCGGTTTCGGATTCCGAGTGATCGGTCTTGATGGGTTTTGGTTTTAGGCAAAGGAAATGAATACCGATTAAAGTTTATGCTATGGATTAGGAAATTGGAAGTGATGGGGAATGGGTTTCAAGGATTAGTTCTTGAAAAACATAAAATAATAATAAACCCATAATTTTCAGAATTTAAAAGGACTAAGAATCGATCCAAATCACTTACTCAATGATAGAAAATCACGGAATCGAATTACAACCTTCGTCTATCAATCAACCACGATCAAAACGAGCACCTAGCATCAAGAATTGTCGAAAATTATCACCTATAAACCCTAGGGAGGGGCGGCGACAATGAGGATTAAAAAAGGGAAGAAAATCTTACCTTCTTGATTGCAAAGATAATCACCAACCACTCCAAATCCGAGATCGGAACGAGGAACGACGATCAATCGGCGAAGAAACAAACAAAACTCTCGGCTTCTCATATGGTTGGCGGCGGCGATGTGAGAGGGAGAGAAGAGAGAATGAAATCTGAAAAATGGTAATGGGGAGTTCTCTCTTAGGGTTAAGAATCCCGAGTTGCAATATTTACGAAATTGTCACTCACCTTAAAACATCTATAACTTGATCACCATGTCTCAGAATGACAAACCATCAATTGCGTTGGAATCTTGACATCGACATGATCAATTTCATGTCAAAATATTAGTCAAATCACAAGGTTCAAATTTCAAGGTTTTTTGGGAAAATTACCATAATACCCTTTTTGAAATAACACGATATTTCTGTTCTTTTTAATCGATCAAGCCTGGTTAATATTATTTAACAAAATAATATTGATTTTTTTTAACTTTCTCATGACGGGGGGTTACACTGGAAGAAGACTAAAATGCCCTTAGTTAAAAAAAGACAAGGAGAGTATAAACGGTATTTTGATCATAACTTTTTACTCGGAACTCGGATTTGAGCATAGTCAATTGCATTGAATTCATATTGACGAGACAGTTAATATGAACTAAAAATGATGTTGATTAGATCAAAATTGGTAAAATGGCTAAAATGCCCTTGGGTAAAAAATCCGGGTTGTTACAACTAGATGTATTTTACTTTCTTCTGTTAAGGCCATTCAGAGAGATACTTTATACATCGATAGGTTGGTCATATAGTTGACCTTAATCTTGAGTGGGCCGTGAACTCATGTATGTATGAGATAGTTCATTGATTTGCATGGGTGAGAGTGACACATATATAATACGCTCAATTAAGCATCCCTTTTTGGGGATTAGATCATGCAAATAGTTGGGAATATATACCACAATAAGGAATTCACCTTTTTCCTTATTTGGAAAGTAGATGAGTGGTTCTCTTAAGAACTGATTCATGGCTTGAACAATGGGTCCCCCATATTCCTCTTATCAAGGAACTAGTCAAACGTATAATCAAGATTATGTAAGGTTGTTCATTAGAGAATCATTAAGCTCTCAAGGAACAGATGTATTGTATGGCTTAAATAGATATTATCACATCGCTGTAATAACAAACCATTTGTGAAGGGTCAATCATGTAGGTAATTATTATATTTATTGGAAATAACATTGTATATAAGACTGAGCTGCAACTTTGGATATATAGTGGAACTATCCAGAGTTAATGAATGAGAATAAATTCATTAAATGAGTTTTAATTACTTAATTATGTATCATTGGAGCTCACATACTATAATTCCATTGAGTCTCTAGGCTAGCTCATAATAGGGAACATTAATTAATTAGATTAATTATATTGAAATTACTTTAATTTGAATTTGTCAAATTAAATAAATTAAATAGATAGTTTCTATTTAATAAACACAAATCTATTAGAGAAAGCAAAAGGAAAATAGCCAAGTCTATTTATAAGGCCTAGGCAAAAACCCAATCCTTTGATAAATAGGATTGGGCATGTGGCCCATTGAGGAATGGACCACACGCCCATGTGTGGTATTTATATAAATATATTATTATTTATGGTAAATAATAATTCACTTAATCTTTTGATTAATTAAAATATATTTTGATATGGCAAATATGATTTGAATATCTTGGGTGATATGAAAATAGTTTTAAATAATTATTTGATATTATATATATATTCCATGTTTAAATAATCATAAAGATTTTCTAACTCCCCATAAATAAGGATGTGTTTTAGAAACCAAATAAGCTTTCAAGAAGTTAAGAAAAATTTGCTAAATTTCCCCCCCTCATTCCTCATTTTCGACCAAGCAAGAGGAGAAAAGAAATTTTCTTTTCTTCGTTCCAAAAAGGTTGGTGCCCACATGTGGTTCTTATTTGAGACATAGTCAGGAAGACTTGGTGGAGGTCCTAGGATCGTAACCTGAAGATTTGAAAGCAAACACTTCTCTATGAGGGTGAGTTTTCTCTCAATGCTTTAAGTTTATAATAATAATACATCTTGTTCCTTAATAGCTTACTGATTCTCTAATGAACAATCTCACATAATCTTGATTATGCATTTGACTAGTTCCTTGACCAAAGGAATATGGAGCCTCGTTGTTCAAGCCTTGAATTAGTTTTTAAGAGAACCACTTATTTATTTTCCTAGTAAGAAAAATAGTGAATTCCTTATTGTGGAATTGTGTTCCCAGCCATCCGAGTCATTCTCATCCACAAATAAAAAAACTATCTTCTATAGACAGGAGTTCATAATCCATTAAGGATTAAGGTCAACTATATATGACCAACCTATTGATGTATAAAGTATCTCTCTAAACGGTCTTAACAGAAGACGGTAAATACATCTAGTCCAGTCTCTTACAGTCTTGATTGTAGTAACATCCTCACTTACATGTCTCTACATGAGATCGTTCAATTTAATTAGTCATTTTATTAATTTTTAATTAACCTCTATTTGATTATACTTATGTGGAATTAGGTCCAATTGTTTAAACAAATAATTCCACATTCGAATATTAATTTTAGTTTCCATTCAATTTTTAAACATTTTGAATATTTGAATATTTACTAAAAATTTGCATGCATTTTCCTAATCAAATTTGGCATAAATATTTCATATTATAAAATAGAAATTATTAAATATAAAATTGGCATGAAAAACACATACATATAATATAATAACACGTAATCATGCAATTACGCATTTCTGTACAACTAAACTAATTTGATCATATGTTGTCTATGGTGAGGTTTTCCTATATGACATACATTTATGCATGTTAATTATCTAAGCATACATATCTGATACATACAATTAAATAATTAAAATAATTAAACAATTATATTGACCATTATCTTGGCATTAATTACAATTGAAAAAATAAAATTACAATAATTAAATGTAAATAAAGTTAATTTTTTGAAAATTAATTTTATATCTATGTTAAATATTTTTTATGGCTAAATTTGACCGTTTTGGTGTTGGGTTTGAACATTTTTATATCGATTAAATTGGTAACTAGGATTTGAGTTTCATAGTTGAGGTTGGGCTTTTTATTATAAGGTCATAGAAGTTTTATTATTTTTATCATTTCGTGATTTAGTAATTGAATTTTGATTAATTTTATAGTTTTATTATTATGTTTAAATTGATCCACTTGAAAAAGTTCAGTGTGTAAATTGATTCAATTGAAAGTTAAGGGTTTAAATTGACACAATATGTAAACTTTAGGGGTCTAAATTGATTTTTTCCCTTAAATCTTCTATTGTAGGCTTTGAAACTTAAATTTTCTCTCTCCTTATTGTGGCGTAGGCGTGACTTCACAATTTATGGAAGGAATATTATCCTCCAATAATATTTCCATAAATGCTTAGATATTATTTTTTATCTATTTATGGAAAAGATAAAAAAAAATATTTTCCACATTGTCAAGGCCGAAAATACCATATAAAATAAAGAGATAATTTTAAAGTTATCTTTTATCTTAATCATAGATATTTTCCATATATTTAAGAATAGATAGTCTTGACAAATTACTTACGATGTTTGACTAAAACTCCCACCTTGGCCGAAATTCATGCTCCCTTTTCTTGATTCCAAAATTCCCGATGAGTATAATAATTTGTAACTAATTACATAATTAATCATATACTCAAAATTTAGGGTTTACAAATTTTCTAATAAAATATAAAATCCTAAGTGCCCAGAATACCTAAACAATCAATTTAGCAAACCATTATTATTTACACAACAATTATATAAACAACATCATAAAAGTTTTTTCATTGCACCCACCTATATTTTAAAAAATATAAAAAATATTTACAAAATATTTAATGATCACTTTAATACCAATTGAAGGAAGTATTAACTATGCAGTGAAATTATGTTGGTGTATTAATTAACAATTTATTTACATGGAGACGTTAATATTATGATAAATTATGAATAAACCTCAAATAAGAAGTTATAGGCCATAAGAAAATACTTAGATAGATAATTAAATGAAGAATTGGTTGGTGTTTCTTTAACGAACACCAGATCTTCTGTGCTATGACCTGATCATCAATAAAACCCAATTTATGGAAATCAAACTAGATGAACAAAAGAAGAAAAGATTTCTTCTAAATGGGAAGCCTACTTTTCGGCTAAGGCTTAAGAGAAAGAAAGAGAATTTCAACTTTTCAATCAAAAGTGTGGAGTGAAAAATATGACAACCCAATGGTCATATTTATAAGAAAAATTGGTATTTTAATCCAATTAAAATTCCAATTCCTAATTGCAAAGATAAAGGAGAGATAAAATATCTCCCTTATATTCTTCAAATTATCGTGAATTGGGAACAAAAAAGGGAAAAAATTATTTTCCTTTTATCCTTTCCATATTTTATAATTCTCTTTTATTTTATTTATTTTAAATTAGAAAATTCAAATAGTTATCACTAAATAAATACCATGTAATCGAAAAATAATATATTTAATTACCATTTGATCCCATCCAATTAATTAATAATTTTGGGCTAGGAATAATTAGATTAATAAAACCAATTGGATTTAAATCTCTATAATTATTATTAAATTAAATTAACTCATTATTATATTAATAATATTAATTATTAATTACCGTTTAAATAATATTAATTCTCATTTAAATAATCTCATTATTTAAACAATTAATATTGCGTAATTTTAAGTAAATCAATTACTCAAAATATTTGTTCTTCCTAAGTTAAATTAATAACTGAGCTATGACGATATTTGGCCTAACATAGGGACTCGATGGACCTATAGATCATGGGCTACAATAATTGTTAATTAATTAATTCTAATTAGTAACTAAAGGTTATTCCTCTAAAAACCAATAGTTGAACTCCCTTTCACTATAGATGAGTTATGTCCATTTGTTATCAAGTTATTCATATTGATACATCATAGTGTAATAGCGACCAAACTATGCCGATAACCAATTAACACAATCGTTAATGGTCCTCATTGAGACTTATCACGAAATATTCTAACTTCATCTTTTCAGTGGTAACAAACTTTCCTTTTTAACACAATACCATCACAATGATTTACCACTTATCATAATTCAACTTTCTCAACTCAACCAAGAACTTGTCCATTGAGTTAAATCTAGGTTACTGGACCCGAGCCAGATCGATTACTTATCAACAATTACTCACCTCAAACAGGTGTTTCATCTCTTAAAATTGGGCTCTAGACAATTGTGTCCTCTTTTACACATACAAGTTAACACACATTCACTAAGACCACTACTTAGCAATTGTGTGACAATAAAACTTCAATCAATGTTGAGGATCAAATGATCAATCTCTCAGAGTATCTCGTCTCCTTTACTTTGACATTATGTCAATATGCTTAACGAGGTGTACAACCTCCAAAACTGCACGGGGTCATTCACATTCTCAACACCCTTACCCAAATCTAAATCTGGGTCAAATAAACATCACCACATAGCGGTTTTACGAAGATGTGAAATATCACAATTACAAATAATGAGTAACAACCTTCTCATAAACTTTTCTACTATTAAAGAGTTTAAAGGTTGAGAATAAAAGTTCTAGGCATATCTGGTGCCGCTGATCTCTGACGATGACTAGAGAGTGGACTTAAAACAAAACATGAAAAACAAACATGCATCGCATGTAGTCTACAGAACCCTTAGGCTCTGATACCAACTGTGACGACCCGACTCCTTTTAAATCATTAAAAATTAGATTTCAGCGGAAGACTTTATATTTAATAAAAATTTGGCATGGATATGTTTGAAACTTGAGCTATCCAAAACCTGTTTACATTTTTCACAAGCAGAGAATTTAAAAGACAAGGAATTGCAATTCCTTTTGTAAAGTTTAAAAGAGTTTATGACTGTAAAAGTTAAAACGAAAAGCTCTTATGAGCTTATAAACAAATATAAATCTCAAAAGATAAAATATGAGACAAAGCGAGTCCATGGACTTTAAAAGTATCTCTAGTCCCTCTCGACATCATCATCATCCAGATCAGACTGCACCAGCTCCTCTCCCACGACCCCGAACATTATCTGAAAATGTTTGTAATATCATGAGCTAACAACAAGCCTAGTGAAAATAAACAGAAAATAGAGTAACAATAGACTCAAAATCCACATCCGGATTTGTGTCCAAGAACTTACTTACTCTTTGCTATCAATCCATTCAAAGAGATTTAGATCTAGTATTCCACTTTTACTTACCAAGTCTCCCAAATGATCGATGATCTAACTTCCAAGCATTTAAGAGGATATGTTTCATAACACACATAATATTGTATTTCATTCTCTTTAATACCTTATACTATACATAAGGTTTACATTTAAGTGTTAATCTCCAATTTCAATATCTTCCAATTAAAAAAAAATGAGAATAAATTTCTCTTATATATATAACATAATAGTTATACAATTTTCAATACACCCTTGTATTCTCTCATAATACAATTCAATTTCCTTCCTCTTTCTTATAGCACTCAGCTATCATCATATTTCATTCTTTTTCTCCTTGGAAAAGCATAATATACAAAATGTTTCATTTCTTTTCTTTATTAAATAATGCTAAGCTTACTCGGTCTTAACATATTCAAACATTCATTAACTCATTAAACCAGTGAAAAAGGCACGCAACCTTTACTTTAATATAACCATCACATGCGAATAATGTCAGGCAATGAAGCTCCCGTAGGTCAGTTCATTCACCTCATTATCTCGCTTTCCAAAATAAAATACACAAAGTCCTTTCAATAATATCTTTCCATCTCTAGTGAATAATGACAGGTAATGAAGCTCCCGTAGGTCAGTTCGTTCACCTCATTAAACTCACTTTTTAAAACAAAATATACAAAGTCTTTTCAATAATATCTTCCCACCTCTAGTGAATAATGACAGGTAATGAAGCTCCTGTAGGTCAGTTCATTCACTCTGTATCTTCGTATATGTATCATAGTAATTATGGATAATACCAGATAATGTAAACTAGCATAGTTCCATGATTATCTCATTATCCATCTCCTCCGATCATGCAAAGTCCCGCAGTCCTTTAGCATTCCTCATGTACATATACAGAAACATAAAACGAATAATACCAGACAATGCAAGAACACTCAGTCTATGCATTGGCTCATTATTCCTCCAAATTTCAATTATGCAATATTATATGATATGATATGAATATGCTTTCAAGTGCAAGTAAATAAATATAAACATTCAAAGAAATCGAAAGAACATAAAGATAAATGGATCACGTAATACTCTTATGCATAAAATAAGAATTAGGAACTTCTAATAAGAAAACAATAAATAGATCAAGCCAAACGGCCTTTAGTTAAACTTGAATTACTAACTTAATTATAAAGTCTCCAATTCAATTGATTCTATTGATTTCAATAAGTTTTTGAAGTTCCATAATCAAGTTCCTTAATCACCCCATTATACTTGAAACCTTCAACTTCCGTTAATCATTCTTAAACTCCGGAACGAATCTAAACTTAGAACTTCCAAGAGTTATTCGTTTCCTTCAAAAAATCCATGAGTTCTCTCCCTCAATTATTACTAACTCCAAGCCTAAGCATGTTAGCTCACTTTCTTTTATCCTTTCGATTCAAACCTTAATCTCAACTTCCAATCCTACAAATCGTTCAACTTATTCGGTTTCTAAAGCTACTTTAAATTCTATTTATTCTCACCTCGAATGCTCCCATGACAACCAAGTCCCATGAACAAACAAACGAGCAATCGCGCCTACAAATCATCAATTGCACAACATATTACATCTCATAACTAAAATGAGAACAAGTGTGAATTTTTGGGTGAATAGTGATTTTAGATGAATAGTTTTTTAGGTGAATAGTGTTTTTCGAAAAATCCGGGCTCAAAATCATCAAATTCCTCGATAGAAATACGTGATTTCAACTTCAAAACTCATTTATAATAAAAAAACGAATAGAACCATGTAAAAAGTTTTGAAAACTCACTTTTTAGGGCCACCCTTAAAGAACGAGAAACGGCATAAGGTTAGGTGGGATTGATAGCCCACGTTCCGAGCAATCCAATGCAACTGGCCTCATCGAAAACGGTTGAGAATTGACGAAAGCCCAAGAGAAAAATCTCTCCCACCATGGAAGAAGACTCATGACAAGATGAAGGAGAAGAAGAGAAGGTTTTTGGTCAATTTGAGTCAAAGTTGATATTTTAAAGAAGATTGAATAGTATTTTGGATATTTTTAAGAAATCAGAAATCACGGTTACGTTCTTTTAATGATTTTAGCTTATAAAACGAAACCCGAAGTTCTTTAACTAGCCAAATGGTGATTAATAATTATTAATTGGCCCGTTAATAATTATTAATATGACCAAAACTACTTTAAGCTAATAAAACGATTAAAAGGGTTTCCGAACGAAATTAACTATTAAATTCTAAATTTTAAATTCTAATTAACTCTAAAATGAAATTAAATGCCTTAAATAAAATAAATAATAATTAATAAATAAAATTAAAAAAAAAATTGCCTTGTAAAATAATAGGATGTTACATTGTGTGTGATTGAATGCTTGTAGATGTTTCACTTCTTTTCCTATCAAAACAAAGGTAAGGTCAAGGTGAGATTAAAATGTGAATTAAGAATGAAAATGAAATGGTAAGTAAGTTGTATCCTTAAAGAAAATGTTGGTCATTTTGACTTGATATGTAAAAGAGACTCAGTGAATAAATTGTTGTATGTTGGTAATGAATAAAATGGTTAATACATAAGCATGTAAATGAGTTGAGTTAGACATATAAGAGAAACCATGTTAATTGATAAGCATGTAAACGAATTATGGGATAAGTAATTACAAGCATGGTAACATCTAGAAAGTAAAGAGAACCTAAACTTGTCATTTGAAAAGAGCTACGGCTTGGATGATTATTGATCATGTGACTTGGGCGTAGAGAGAGGTCGGGGGTATGATGGCATGGCTTGTGAAACTAAAGGAGGATGGAAATTTTGATATGTGATATATGGTAATGGTTTGGCTAAAGTGCATGTTAGAGGACTTGTGGTTGTTTTGATATCATTTATACATAATGCATTGTTCTTATTTGCACTTTAAGCATGCCATTACTTCCTATTCATTTTATTACAATCATACCAAATCACCGTTCATATTCTTTTGTTTTCACTGAGTGTCATGCTCAAAGGTGCTCTATATCACCTTTCAGGTCTTGGACGAGGACATGAATGAGGCGCGACAGGTGGTGCTCGTTGATGCATTGAGATGGAACTTTTGGGATTAGGTCTCCGGTCACGCGAGTCACATTTTCTGGGAATGTAGTAGTCTTATTTTGGGTTGTGTTTTTTTTGTTTGTTTTAGGGACAAATTTTAAAGTCAAAGTATGTATATTATTTTTGTATAACACTTTTAAACCGATGCACCTAACCTTCTTTTGTTTTGAATTTATGTGATAATCTGAACCGGCCGACGAGCCGATGTTTTTTGATTAACAGGTTTTCTTTATATTGTATGTGAGACTTGAGATTTATGAATACTACATGCTGAAATTTTCAATATTTTACTAAAATAATTGTTTTAAACTTAAGTTTTTTGCTTCTGTTTGTGTACTCGAGTCCCGGGCTTCTAGAATAAGCCAGGTCATCACACATGCTAGGCTTGGAGTTAGTTCTAATTGAGTGAGAGAACTCATGGATTTCTTGAGGGAAATGATAAACTCTTGGAAGTTCTAAGTTTAGATTAGTTTCGAAGCTCAAGAATGACTATCGGAAGTTGAAGGTTTCGAGTATAATGGAATGAATAATAAAATTGATTATGGAACTTCGAATACTTATTGGAAGCAATAGAATCATTTGAATTGGAGACTTTATGATTAAGTTAGTAATTCAAGTTTAACTAAAGGCTGTTTGGCTTGATCTATTTATTGTTTTCTTATTAGAAGTTCCTAATTTCTCATTTTATGTATAAGAGTATTATGTGATCCATTTACCTTTATGTTCTTTCGATTACTTTGAATGTTTATATTTACTTACTTGCACTTGAAAGCATATTCATATCATATCATATCATATTCCATTATCGATTATTGGGAGGAATAATGAGGCAATGCATAGACTGAGTGTGCTTGCATTGTCTGGTATTATTTGTTTTATGTTTCCATATATGTACATGGGGAATGCTAAACAACTGTGGTACTTTGCATGATCGGAGGAGATGGATAATGAGATAATGATGGAACTATGCGAGTTCACATTATCTGGTATTATCTATAATTACTATGATACATATAAGAAGATACAAAGTATGACTTAGCCTACGGGAGCTCATTACCTGTATTTGGTGGGTGAGATAATGAGGTGAATGAACTTAGCCTACGAGAGCATCATTACCTGTCATTATTCATTAGAGGTGGGAAGATATTATTGAAAGGATTTCATATATTTTATTTTGGAAAGTGAGTTTAATGAGGTGAATGAACTTAGCCTACGGGAGCTTCATTACCTGTCATTATTCAAGATATTATTGAAAGGAATTCGTATATTTTATTTGGAAAGTGAGTTTAATGAGGTGAATGAACTTAGCCTACGGGAGCTTTATTACCTGTCATTATTCACTAGAAATGGAAAGATATTATTGAAAGGAATTTTTATATTTTATTTTGGAAAGCGAGATAATGAGGTGAATGAACTTAGCCTACGATAGCTTCATTACTTGACATTATTCTCATGTGATGGTAATATTGATGTAAATGTTATGTGTCCTTTACACTTGTTTAGCGAGTTAACGAATAATGATTAGACTACATATGCTAACAAGATCATCTTTTATTGCAAATTATGATTGTTGAATATGTTAAGTCTGAGTGAGCTTAGCATAAAATGAATGTAAATTTTATAGCCTGAGTTGTTGTAGAGAAAAGAAATGAAACCTTTGTGTATATTATACATTTTCATAGAGAAAGAATGAAATATGATGTATAGCCGAGTGCTAGAGGAAAGAGGAATGAAATTGAATTGTAAAATGAGAGAATACAAGGGTGTATTGAACCTTGTATAATTATTATGTTATATATATGAGAGAACTAGATTCTCAATTATTTGAAAGATCTCGAGATTGGAGATTAATACTTGAATGTAAACCTTATGTATAGTATAAGGTATTAAAGAGAATGAAATACAAATATTATGTGTGTTATGAAACACATCCTTCTAAATGCTTGGAAGTTAGTTCCTCAATTATATGGGAGATTTGGTAATTAAAAGTGGAATACTTGATACAAAACCCTTTTGGTGGTTGAAGGTAAAGGGTATCTGAGCTTTATTTGGACACAAATCTGGATGCGGGTTTGGAGTCTAATGTTATTTTACTTTTTATTTATTTTTCACTAGACTTGCTTTTAGCTCATGATATTACAAACATTTTCAGATAATGCTCAAGGTCATGGGAGAGGAGATGGTGCAGTCTGATCGAGTTGATGATGATGCTGAGATGGACTAGAGATACTTTTAAAGTCCATGGACACATTTATTTCATGTTTTATCTTTTGGGTTGTATATTTGTATATAAGCTCATAAGAGCCTTTTGTTTTAACTTTTATCACCTTGACTAACTCCTTTAATCTTTACACAGGAATTGCATTTCCTGTCGTTTAAATTCTCTGATTGTGAAAAGTGTAAACAGGTTGTGGATAGTCCAAGGTTTAAACATATCCATGCCAATTTTTTTATATTAAATATTAAGTCTTCCACTGCAATCTGATTTTAAATAATTTAAAATGAGCCGGGTCGTAACATGAAGTTGGACCATTCAATGTAAGGAACTAAGTACTAAGACTTGTCCTTACAAGAAATCTTATGGGCTAGGAATAACCATGAATGTAAATATAGTTATTAACGAATATCACGTAAACATAGTATGAGAGGCTAAGCATAGTGAGTTAGTAAGCAAGACAAACTTTGAGAGTTAGTAAGAGGTTAGCATTAAGAAAGTGTTAAGGGAGTTCACTCTTAAGATAGTTATGAGTTGAAATATTCTAAGATTAATAGAAGTGAACGGGAACCGAGATTAAGAAATTGGCATTCGGGGATCAAGTTAAGTCTTTGAATTAGTTTGTTTTGAAACTAATTCTAAACTTTAAGATAATTAAGCAAGCTTTACTCATATACTTAGTGGCGCTAAACTATGTAAGGGTAGCTTGAAAACTAAATTAAGAATATTGACAAATCTATTAGGAACGTATGTTCGATTTATGTCAAAAACTAATGAAATCTTATATGACTCGCATGATATAACTTGTTGTTTGACGAATCATGTAAGTATGAAATTATGTTCTTAAATGGTAATTTGTTATCTACAAATATTGAATGAATGAGTCTATTATATGATTGCTTATCCATGATCATATGATATTGAAGTAAAGATTGAGTCATATGCTGAGTATGGATTTATGATGTCTAGTTACATTATATCTAATGAATAAGTAGATGCTTACTTTTGTATTGATAATTCATTGTGATATTGCATCAAAAATAAAATGGAAATTATAAGTATGCAATGGTATAATGGTGTAAGGATGAGTAAAGTATGCAAGGGCATAAAGTGAAGGAAAGTGGAAAATAAGGAATGTTTGTTATGAAGGATTGAATAATGGAAACAATAACTCGTGAATGATTTCTCACTTGCTCTTGTTGTTTGTTTTATTTTTAGGTTTTCCCTATGGATGTTCGGGACTAGGATCGGTATGCGTTGTTAAGCTCGAGGTCAGAAAAACGAGGATTCATTTTTAGGCTTTGGGTTTGAACTAAGTAGAAAATATTATTTTGAATTAAACTCTAGATAATTTGTATGAACTTGTGTTTGTTACTAAGAACTTGAATAATAGGAATGTTGGGATTGAGGCCTCTATAAAAAGAGTTCTCTAGCGGAATTCCCAATGATCTTTCCTTGCAGTAAAATATTAATCTATAAACATATGCATAAATAGAAGACTAACCCTTGTTGAGAAGTGTCTGGCTCTTCCTCTTTTTTTCTGGTTACGATTCTAGGACCACCAAAAAGATCTTCCTTACTAAGCACAAAAGAGAATCGGTGTGTGGGCACTATCCTCTTTGGAAAAAGAAAAAGGGAAGAAACTTAGACCACATGGGCCGACGACGGCAAAGAGAGAGAGAGAGGGAGGAGAGGAATTTTCTGAGTCTTTTGCTCTCTTAGTTGTATGGTTTGGGGTCACCCCAAGCCTCCTATTTATAGGAAAAGTAAGGCCCTAGAAAATCTTTGAATATCTTTTAATTGATAAAGATTTTGAAAATATATTTTGAAAATATATTTTGAATAATTAAGATATAATATCTTATTCCATAATAAGAGATTCCCATATCACAATATAAATTAATCCAAATTAATTTAAATTATTATTCCATATCTACTCATTTAAATTAATCATATTAATTTAAATTAAGATATCTTCAATATATTTTAGGTAAAATAAAATGCATAAATTTTTCTAATTAAAAACCAAAGTGGTGTGAGACCCCACTATGGGTCACACGCCCATGTGTCATCTCTATGACAATATTGGACATTTTATTTTTCTTTTTTTATTTATTTAATAGAACAATTCCATTAAATATTTAAATAAATAAAACTCCTTTTATTTATTAAATTCCTCTTTAATTTGACAACTTCAAATTAAATAATTAAATAGACTCCTCTTATTTAATCTCCCATTAATTTTGGACAGCTGAAAAATTAATTTAATTAAATAGACTCTTCTATTTAATCTCTCATTTAAAATAATTAAATAGACTCTTCTATTTAATTTCATTATTAATTAAACAATTAAATAGACTCCTCTATTTAATTTCTTTTAATTAATCAAATAGACTCCTTTATTTGTATTTTCCTTAAATTAATTTGACCTTCAAATTAATTACTTTGAAACCATTTTTCCAAAGAAATTAATCCATGTTAATTTATGGTCTCAATTACATGCGTTAGCTCGTAGGACTTAATGGATCTATAAGACTAAGCTCCAATGATCTAGAATTAGCTTTGATTAAAACTTCTTTTAATCAATTAATTCTTATTCATTAACTCCTAGATAACTCCAATAAATATCTAGAGTTAGTTATGTCCATTGGCTAAAATCATTAACTACACTTTGATCCTTCACAAAAAGTTCGTATCCATGGCTAGGTAATTTTACCGTTTTAACCTCCATGATACATCTTTTTCCTTAAGCCCAACTTATTCTCTAATGAACAACCTTACATAATCTCTATTATGCGTCTTTACTTTTTCCTTGATTAGGAATATGGCGCCCCGCTGTTCAAGC
This sequence comes from Gynostemma pentaphyllum, assembly GCA_028015215.1. NCBI lineage: Eukaryota > Viridiplantae > Streptophyta > Magnoliopsida > Cucurbitales > Cucurbitaceae > Gynostemma > Gynostemma pentaphyllum. Next base: position 24,676,317 of record CM051354.1, read on the forward strand.
ACCGAATCAGTCTATAAGGGAAGTACTTATCTATTTTCCAATAAGGAAAAGAGTGAATTTCATTCTTGTGTAATTACGTTCCCAACTATAAGCAAGATGCAATCCTCAAAGTGGGAGGCATATTGAGCGAACTATATTGAGTCACTATCACCAATGCAAATCAAAGGTTTATCTCTTGCGAACAAGATTTCGTAATCTACTCAGGATTAAGATCAATTGTACATGATCAACTGATTGATATACGAAGTATCTTTTTGTAACGATTTTACCAGAAGACAGTAAGTATATTTTAGTCCAGTCTACTACTACAATCATTATTGCAGCAACACCCCCACTCATATATCTCTACATGAGAGATCTAGATGAGATCACTTGTGCTAATTCACCAATGGGCCGTGTTAGTGGTGTTACCATAAATAAGGCACCCAACCTTTATTCATATATCACAGACTATTCGAGTTACCACTTAAGTGAATCTTCATGCATCACATGCTCACTTTAAGTTATCATAAGTCTCTGGATCTTATGATGAATTACATTTATTAAATAATAATAAATGACAATGTAAATATTACTAAATTAATAATTCCTTTATTTATTCATAGCTTAATTGGATTACATAAGATTTAAGGTAGAAACGCCAGCAAGGATGCCATGTCGATAGTTAAATAGTTCGACATGTGACGTCATAACTCATCATGTAAACTGTAACGACCCGACTCCAATAACGACTGGCCGCGAGTACTCTCAGCGGAAGCGCGGGAAATAAGAAATTTAAATTTTATTTAAAACGTCTCGTAACGGAAAACAACAATTTCTACTGGAAAATTTGCGTGGGTCCATTTAAAAATCGAATAAACCAAACCTGTTTACAACAATTTCCCAAGCAGAAAAACGATAAATGACATTTCAAAAGTGTAATAATTTAAATAGATTTATACATGGACTATAAACAACGACATTAGACTAATGTTTACATAAGACACTTCTTATGCAATCCACACGACTCGAGCTCGAGACGAAGTCCACTAGTCCTCTTCCAAGCTCGACATCCAAGCTTCAACGCATACCATCTTCCCTATCACGTCCTCGACCACGGCAAAACCTGAAAGGTGATATAAAGCACCTCTGAGTTTGATAACTCAGTGGAAATAAAAAGAAAAGAAAGAATGTTTATGCATGAGTTCCATCGTCCGAAATGAGTCCAAGCACTCAGGTCACTTGTTCCTTAATCGAATCCTTGCTTTTACTAGAGGTTCTATCTCAAATTGTTTATCCCGTACCCAAACTATAAGTAGACGTATAAATAACTAAGCTAACTCTTACACTGTTACAAAATAGTCAAAACTAGAAGCTCTTACAAATCACTCAAGATACAAACATACTCACTCTTCATGCCTAACTCAAAATCCATTCATCTTTCTTATTCCCATCTCGTATCTATCTCCACTCGATACTCGTTACACTTTGCCTTAACATCCTACTAACTAATGTAACTATCTACAAGTCATATCTTCTTAGTATGTTTAAACTTAACACCCCTCTTGTCACTCATTCAAACAAAACTAAGTCACTTTCCCCCTTTCATACTCGCACTTTCTCTACACCCGCTTTACTCACGTTATCTAACCTTAAGGTATTCACATCTTAAAAGTAAATGAAACTAAAATAACACTATAGTGTTGTTAAGATTATCAGGATGATATAAGCAAATGAATCCATCTCTCTTCAAACAAGTACCATTTTAACTCCCATGTTTTACTTAGAGAATCGACTTACTAGGAGGGCATCACATAGCTTATTCCAAATCACCGTTCATCAAACAAATACCCCTTCCACGCATCTTACACAAGAACCGATTACCTTGGAGACCAACACATTAGCTCACTCCAAAGATCAACATCAAACCAAACATTTACTCCACAAAATTACAAGGCGGTCACACACAGCACCATATAAATATTTGAACTTCCGGGCCACTAACCAAATGAGCAAAAAGATATATAAAATGATATGCTCACAATGGCTAAACAAAATATCGAAATGATGTAAGTGTAATGATTGGAAATGATGCATCAGAAGTGGCTAAATGACTTAATAAGAAAATTTCATAAGTAAATAACTAAAAGTGTGATGACCCGTCACTTTAAAATAATTTAAATTAGAAAACACATAGCGGAAGTTTTTTATTTTAAGAAAAATTGGCGTGATTACGTTTGAAAATAGGCTAGCCAAAACCTGTTTACATCTTAAATTCAGACATCTAAAAACACAAGGAACATTAAGTTCCTATCAGGAGTTCAAAATGATTTATAAACATAAAAGTAAAGACAAAAGCTCTTAAGAGCCATTTACAAATATACAACTCCAAAATTATATAAAATTCACAAAACCATGTACATGGATTTTTACATAACACCTAGTCCATCTCGAAATCATCATCATCTCTATCAAGCGCGCACCAGCTCCTCTTCCACGATCCTAAACATTACCTGAAATCTTTGTAATATCATGAGCTAACAAACTAAGCCCAGTGAGAATAACAAGAATAAAAAGTAAGGATAGACCTCAAATTCGTATTCCGATTTGTGTCCAATTTACCTGACACAATTCACTCCTAAAGTCTTCCAAACTCTAGGTAATTTCATTCTAAACTTTCCAAAGGATGATATTACTAACACTCGTAGTCAATCCTCATCCATTAACTTGTTATGACATAAAATAAGAAAAATAAATAACTTTGCATAGAATATAACATCTCGATTCTCTTTCTCATCGATCATAAGCATGAATGCATGAGGACATCCCGTAGGATTCGCATACGCCCTTATGCATGAAGAAGGTAAGGTGGTCTATCCCGTAGGATCCATCGTTCTCCCTCCTTTTCTTTCTCACTTTCTCTTTTCTTTTTGTGAAGGTAATGTGGTCTATCCCGTAGGATCCATCATTCTCCCATTCACGTCTTTATCATTCTTTCTTCTTTTTCTATGAAGGTAATGTGGTCTATCCCGTAGGATCCATCATTCTCCCATTCATATCTTTCTCATTCTCACTTTTTTTCCATGATGCGAGATGTTATGATGCAATATGATATGTTTTGGAGTAAATAAATAAAATGCGGAATTAAAGTAGCCGATACAAACATAAAGTAAAAGGCATAAAATAAAGGACATAAAGTAAATAAATAGAAAACTCCGGACGAACGATATGTCAATCGAACTCCGCTAACAATAATAAGAGTAAAATCATAACTTAAACGATTAACCTATACCTTCCAGGATTCTAAACTTCCAACATAATCCGAGGTTCTATTAATCGTTCTAAATACAAGTGGATCTTTTAACTTCCAATGATCCAACCTAAGCTTCGAAACGAATCTAACTTAGAATCTTCTAAGATTCAATAGTTTCCTCGAGAACTCCTAAGTTCTCACTTAAAGGATTAACTCTTAATCCTAAGGGCACTAACTCACATCCCTCTAATCTTAGATTTGGATTCTAGTCTTAGTTTCAAATTCTACAAACCATCATACTTATTCGCTTTCTATAATTACTTTAAATCCTAACTATTCTCACCTTAAATAAAAGATGACTTTGCTCCTAAGTCCGAAGGAGCGATCAAGCGAGTGGTTCGAAAACACCTACAATTGAATTATATCACACAATCAATAATTTACCAACTATCGATCAAACATCAACTAAACGTTCAAAACAACGAAAAACTCAACAAACCCCCCCATAGAGAGGCTCTTGGCCTTCACAAGGAAATTGGGCCTCGGGTTTGGTTTTCCGGCTTTTAGGCAATTTAAAAGTGTTTCGAGTTGGTTTTAAGCAAATTCGATATTCCCGATTTCAATGGGTATCGATAATTAGGGTTTTTGAACATTAAGCCCTTTCCCGAATCGAACTTCACTAAACATTATTTCATTAATTTATAACCCATAATTGAACCCAAAAAGGTAAATTTTAAACGGGAAGGGTTTCGACTTAAACTCGGTTTTAGGGTTTAGGGAAAGTTTCAAAATTAGTAAAAACAACTCCCGTAATTACAAACACCGAGTTTCACAACACGAAATCGAAGGAAATCAAAGAAAACTCCATTAAAACACTATTTGGAGCTTAGGGTTTGAAGTTTAACTTACCGAGAAGTCCGTGGATCTCGAGAGAAAAGCACAATGGTTAGGTGGAAATGAATCCCAGACCCAAGGGCTTTCCGATGCAACAGAAATCGAGTCGATCCGCCGAGAAACGAGCAAAAACAAAAAAAAAATCCTTTCCCCCCTTGAGAGCCACGGTTTTGGGAGAGTTTTGGATGAGTAAAATGTCAACTTTTGGTCAATGGTGATTTAAAGAAGAAAGGAGAATAGTGTTTAGATATTTTTTAAGAAATTGGAAATGCCGGTTGCGTCCTTTTATGACTTTTGACTTAAGAATCGAAACTCGATGCTCTTAAATTAATCTAAAGGTGATTAATAATTATTAATTGGCCTATTTATAATTATTAATGTCACCGAAATGAATTTAGAGCATTAAAACGATTAAAAAGGATTTCAGGCGAAATTAACTACTAAAATCGAAATTACAAAATAATAATTAATCTAAATACTTAAATTGAAATAAATAAATAATAGAATAAAATAAAATAAACAAATAAAATAAATAAATAAATAAAAAAAATAAAATAAAATAAAAAATTTCACTTCAAAATAACGGGACGTTACAAAAAGCCTAAACAAGTGTGTTTTATAAAATCAACAACAATGCAAGTTTCCGGTCAAATCATGTCGTACTTTCATTCAAGTCTACTACATTTCTCGTTTACGTTTTTCTCGTGTCTTTCTACGCATATGTTAAAATCTATCTCAATAACCACTCGAGCCGTAGCTCATTTTCCATCATCCAAGTCGAAGCTCATTTCACAACCTCAGGTTACCTCAATAACCACTAGCATCCGTGCCATTCATCACATAGCACTCCGGAGTTCCACAACATCACCGCCACGATAACCATGTGTAACGTCCAACATCCACACACCGTTACACGATTTAATCATATCTCCGCCACGGTAACCACGTGTAACGTCCAACACCCACACACCGTTACACGGGTTACGACCCCATGGCCACAAACCAATCACATGGTATGCAATGAATAAAATGGAATGTAACATGATATGCATGAATGGGACGGAATGTAACTAAACATGCTTCCTTTACACTTCTCATCGAAAACAAGCTTTGGCATAACAAGCACACATGGGATATTCCTCCCATCAGCATATGACTCAATCATCCCTCTTAACACTTTCAAAGAATACTCTAGCGTATAAAAGTCACACTTTAAGCATTATGTTTTACGTCTCGACTATGCATTACTCATCAGGCAATAATCAAAAGCATATTGAGCACAACGAAAACTAATCCCAATCCAGTATATGACTCGATCTTTGACATGCCACATGTATAGATTCACATAAGTATGTAAGAAAAGCTGAAGTTAAGAGTAACAACAAAGCGGTTCAAGGCATTTTCGTTTTTCCATTATTCTCAACAACAAGCATGTTTAGCTCGTAACTTTCGTTCCATTCACAACCTCCATTCCCTTCTAATTTCAAACACCAATGTGACCTCAAATCTAGCCATCATCATTCCCAAAATCCATCCCACACCATTCCACTAACATCCACGACAAGACACCATCATCACTTTGATTCATTTTTTTCACTTTTCTAGTCGAAACAAGGCGTGACTTTGGCTTTCCGTCCCTCATCATACACAATCAATTAACAACTAACCTTAAGCTTAAAATATCATAATTAAATCTGTAACGTCCCGTTATTTTGTGATAAAAAAAAACTTTTATTTATTTTATTTTAATTTAAGTAATTAAAGTTTATTTATTTATCGGTAAATTAGAATTTAGTAGTTTATTTCGGTTTAAGTCCTTTTAATTACCTTTTTAGCTTATTTTCATTTTAATGGTATTAATAATTATTAACGGGCCAATTAATAATTATTAATCACCATTGGGATAGTTTAAGATCACCGGGTTTCGTTTTATAAGTCAAAAGTCATAAAAGGACGCAACCGTCATTTCCAATTTCTTAAAAATATCAAAACACTATTCATTCATATTTAAATACACTCATTGACCAAAATTGACCACAATTTCTTCATCCTTTTCTTCTCAAGGCCATGGGTCTCAAAGTGGGGGGGAGAATTTTTCGGGTTTTCTTTGTTTCTCAACGGATCGGCTCGATCTTGGTTGCATCAGAAAGCCCTCGAGTCTAGGATCCATTTCCACCTAACCATCATGCGTTTCTCTCAAGATCCACGGAGTTCTCGGTAAGTAAAGTTTCAAACCCTAAGCTCTAAATAGTGTTTTAATGGAGTTTTCTTTGTTTCCTTTTAATTTCTTGCCGTGAAACTCGGTGTTTGTAAATACGGGAGTAGTTTTATGAGTTTTTGGAAACTTTCCCTTAACCCTAAAACCGAGTTTCAGTCGAAACCCTTCCTGTTTGAAATTTACCCTTTTGGGTTTGATTTTGGGTTAGAATTTAATGAAATAATGTTTATTTAAATTCAATTCGGGAAAGGGCATAATGTTCAAAAACCCTAATTATCGATACCCATTGAAATCGGGAATATCGAATTTTCTTAAAACCAACTCGAAACACTTTTAAATTGCCTAAAAGCTGGGAAACCAAACCCGAGGCCTAATTTCTTTGTGAAGGCCGAGAGCCTCTTTATGGGGGTTTGATGGATTTTCGTCGTTTTGTATGTTAGGTTGTTATTTGATCGATAGTTGGTAAAATTATTGATTGTGTGATAAAATTCAATTGTAGGTGTTTTTGAACCACTCGCTTGATAGCTCCTTCGGACTTAGGAGCAAAGTCATCTTTTATTTAAGGTGAGAATAGTTAGGATTTTAAAGTAACTATAGAAAGCGAATGAGTATGAAGGTTTTTAGCATTTGAAACTAAGACTAGAATCCGAATCTAAGATTAGAGGGATGTGAGTTAGTGCCCTTAAGATTAGAAGTTAATCCTTTAAGTGGGAACTTAGGAGTTCTCGAGGAAAGTATTGAATCTTAGAAGATTCTAAGTTAGATTCGTTTCGAAGCTTAGGTTGGATCATTGGAGGTTAAAAGATCCAACTTGTATTTTAGAACGGTTAATAGAACCTCAGATTATTATGGAAGTTTAGAATCCTGGAAGGTATAGGTTAATCGTTAAGATAGATTGTACTTTTATTAATGTAGCGGAGTTCAATTTACATATCGTTCGTTTGAGATGCTTATCTATTTTACTTTATGTCATTTACTTTATATCTTTTACTTTATACTCCTTTACTTTAATTCCGCACTTTATTTATTTACTTTTACAATGATATGCAAGCATATGCATATCATATTGCATCATACCATTCTCGCACCATTCATGAAAAAGAAACGAAAGTGAAAAAGAAATGAAAGTGAAAAAGAAAAGAAAGTGAAAGAGAAAAGAAGGAAGAATGATGAACCCTACATGGAGTTCACATCACCTTCAGTGAAAAAGAAACAAAAGTGAAAAAGAAATGAAAGTGAAAAAGAAAAGAAAGTGAAAGAGAAAAGAAGGAAGAATGATGAACCCTACGTGGAGTTCACATCACCTTCATAGAAAAGAAAGAATGAGAAATGAAAAAGAGATGAATGGGATCCTACGGGATTTGCTCATTACTCTAGATGAAAAAGGAGTGAATGGGATCCTATGGGATTGACACATTACTACTTCATACATAGGGAGTTGAATGGTATCCTGCAGGATTGACGCATTACTTCCTCATGCAAAAGGCTGAATGGGATCCTACGGGATGTTCTCATTACCTTTCATTCATGCACAAAAGGGCAATTGCGAAGTCCTACTCCTACGGGATGCTCTCATGCATTCATGTTTATGATAGATGAAAGAGAGATTTGAGAAGTTGTATGATGTGCAAAGTATATTTACTTTTCTTACTTATGTCATAACAGTGTTGATGGATGAGTATTAACTATGATTATTAGTAATATCATCCTTAGAAATTATAAACGAAATTACCTAGAGTTTAGAGAACTTTAGGAGTGAATTGTGTCAGATTAATTGGACACAAATCAGAATACGAGTTTGAGGTCTATCTTTACTTTTTATGCTTATTATTCTCACTGGGCTTAGTTTGTTAGCTCATGATATTACAAACATTTCAGGTAATGTTTGGGATTGTGGGAGAGGAGGCAGTGCGCGTTGATCGAGAGGGTGATGATTTCGAGATGGACTAAGTAGTTGTAAAAATACATGTACATGGTTTTGTGAATTTTATATAATTTTGGAGTTGTATATTTGTAAATGGCTCTTAAGAGCTTTTGTCTTTACTTTTATGTTTATAAATCATTTTGAACTCCTGATAGGAACTTAATGTTCTTTGTGTTTTTAGATATTTGAATTTAAGATGTAAACAGGTTTTGACTAGCCTATTTTCAAACATAATCACGCCAATTTTCTTAAAATAAAAACTTCCGCTGTTTTCTCTGATTTAATTTATTTAAAAGTGATGGGTCGTCACAAAATCAGTAAGAACATTAAACTAAATCCGAGAACCCGGTATGCTCCAAAAAGTCTTTAAACTAGCCAAAATAGGAAAGTGGTGATTTTGGCCATTTGAGGGGTTTTTTGAAAAATCTTTGGTTGGAGTTTCTAACTTGATTTTCTTACATAAAATATGTATTTACACAACCAAATAAACCAGAATTGAAAGACGTTAAGAGAAAGATAAGAAAACTCCAAAATTCGGAAAAACTAGTAAGCTTTCAAGGGGCAACAATGGAGGCTTTGACCTTGGCTTCTAACTATGGTTTCCTACCCTTTCATGGTATCTAAAATTGTGAAAGACTTCCATAACATAATCTTGTTTCATAACCATACTAAATCCAAGTAGAAACATTTAGGCTTAGCGTAATAACCCAAACACCCTATTAAGCTCACACTCCCCATAACCCGTTTTTGTCTTCCACACTTTCAATTACTTAATCATGAGTAACTCTTCTTCTATCTATTAAGACTTGTCAATCCTACTCAAATATTAAACACAAAAACACATAGCAATTCATTATATAAAAATCAATCATAAAAGTACTTTAGATTCTTTTTGTTCCCACCTTGCTACAAAGGAATTAGCTTGCATAATTGGAGTTGGCTTGGCTCAAAACCTACACACAATTCATTACACTCATTTAATAGATTTTATATAGCATGCTCATTCATAAATTAAAAAATTTTCATTACCCAAGATCACAAAACATCCCACAACCTAGAAATACAAAATAGCCCACAAACACAATTATAAAAAAAAAACAATAGGGGAGGAGGTGTTCGGCCATGGTGTGCAAATTTTCAAAGATTGTGTAATTTCCTATTCCCAAGATTTGGTTTAAAGTAAATTTTAAATACAAAATCAGCTTCAATTGAAAAGAACAAAGGATATCATTTTAGTTCCAAAACTAAAAAGCTTCAAAGTCTTGTTAATGGAGGTTTTGATTGAATTTCAAGAGTTCTTTAATTTACAACTCATACTTTTCCATTGAATCTTAACATAATAAAAACCTACAACTTAAAATTTTTTTATTCTAAAACATCAATTTCCATGGTTTAATACATTTTCTTTAAATTCATGCTTCCCAAACTCAACCCAAGAAAAACACCCAAAAGTCCCAATTTTGTTATTTCTAGGTTTTTAGAAAACTTACCAAAAACTCTTCTAATCACCTTGCCTCTTCTTGGTTTCTTCCTAAAACATCAAACCTAACATAAATCTGAAGCTTCCATGTTAAATTGACCCAAAAACTAAGCAAAGTGAAGCTTCAAAAATCGAGTTCCACTTCACCCTTCACATTTTGGCCGGCTGAAGCAAGGAGGAGGGAAAGTGAAGAATTTTGGTTGTGGGTTTTTACTTAAATGAAAGGAGAAATAAAAATATATGTATTTAATTAAACCCAATTTGATTTAGAATCAAAATAAATTTTTTTTCCCATTGAACTATTGCTGCCGAGAGCAAGAAGAGAAGAGTAAAACAAGCAGTTTTTTTTTTCCGTTCAATGCAAGAAGAAGGAGATGACATCTAATAAGTTTCTTTTCAAATTTTTCTACTTAGTCCCCATGGTTCCTAAAATGTTGTCATGTACCCCACGCATTAAAAATCAACCCATCCATTTAGTTTAATGACAACACAGCCCCTACCATAACTAACCATAGTTAGTTCAATTTCACACTTTAATCATGGTTAGTTTGTAACCCAATCATAGTTAGCCATTTTAACCTTTAATAACTATTCAAAACAATTTATTTAATAAATTTAAAATATAAATATCAAGTATAAAACCCATTTAACCAATTGAATCAATTTAATTAAATATAATAAATAAACTAAATTAATTTCTAAAACCCGGGCCATTACATAAACTTATTATTTATTATCTATAAAAATGAATCTCCTTTGTTTAAGATAAAAATTCTTGCAAGCATGTTTAGGTTGAGTTTACTAAATGCTTAGTTTTCGAAAATCGGGGTGATGTGCCCAATGATTGCATCTACTATTATTATGATATGTCTGATGGGATGCGCACCCCTGGTGGCGTATTACGACTTCAATAGGAACTGTTTAACATGTTTAATAAATTATATGATTCTCTTATATGATTGAAGTTTTAAACATATCCACGTCAAATTTTCCAAAATGAATTAATGATTTTTTTGTTGATAGAAGTATATGTGCATCTTTCATATGACTATTGTTTGTCCTTCATATTTTGGGATCAATAACGCTTCCGTTGAAAGTACTCGTGATCTCGACCTGCTTTAGGGTTTTTAGGGTTTAGGGTTTTTTAGGTTTAGTGTTTTTTAGGGTTTAGGGTTATTATAGTGTTGATATCCACTTTATTTAATTTTATAATATTTATGATCTAAATATGTATTTTAGATGTTAATGTCTTTAGGAATGGTGTCCTAGAACTTTTAATTATTTAATAAATATAATTTATTTTGAATAAATTAAATAAATAAACTTAAGCTCTTTTTATCTATATTGATTTATTAACGATATAAGACATATATGTAAAAAAAATATACATATCAAACATTCAAATAGTAAAACCCCAAAGTTACTTTAATGAAATCACGACTAAGTATGTGAGACATACGAGAGGATTCAAGTTGAGATGAATAACTTAAAGCATCTATAGTAAATGGATAATATTTGAGAATCTTATCCTGTTAACACTGTTGATAGCTGTCCATTTTGTATAGTGTACAAATAATCTTATCCGGATCATTCCAGTAGGTGACATGAAAATAGAAGTATCATATACAATGATGATTATATAAGATTGGACCAAGATATTTTATCAATGTCTCACTTATACCGTTTACGAGAAATGATCAAATCAAACTAAGTTTATCAAACAGTGATAAATTTTAATTCTGAGTGAAAAGTAAACTCCTATTCATGGAGTTATGTTCTTTGATTAACATGGTTGAGAGCGATCTGCATACATGTTCAATACACTCCCGTTTTGGGAACATAATAAGATAATAGCTGGGAATACATTTATTCAAGGAATTCATAACATTCTGAAAAATGATGGTATCAGTGTGATACCTAATGATTTTAGGAATTTTAAGAAACTCCTTTGATGAATTGATTCAAGACATGAACGAGTGGCGCCGTGACTTTTGTTGATCATAGAAGTGTTTTTATCTCTAGTTTGACTACAGATAATGTTCATTGGAGAATCAACGGGAACACAAGGATAAAATGGTAAGTACAGGGCTAAAACGTTAAATTTAACCCATATATAATTATGAGTTTTACATGTGAAGGATATATCATAGACTTATTAAGATAAACTAAATGGACATAACTCATCTATAGTGAGGGGAGTTCAACTATAAATTTATAGTGGAATTATTCAAAGTTACATAATAGTAATTAATTGGCAATGAGTTAATTAATTAATAACTGATTATTAAGCCTATGATATATAGGTTCAATGAGTCCCTAGACTAGCCCATATAACATTGTAGCAAAACAAGTCATTTGTTTGACTATTGAAGAAACGAATAATTTAAGTAAACTAGTTTACCTAAATAACTTACAATATTAATTATTTAAATAATGAGTTTATTTAAATAGAATTCATTCTTGAAATTGAAAACTCTTCTTCTTCCTCTTTACCCTTTTGGCCGATTTTCTATAGACTTAAGGGAAGAAAATATTTTTCTTCCCAAACCAAAGTTCTTCTAGTTCGATTCCACAATCGGGTGTTTTTAACGTTCATGGATATAGTCTAGAAGATCCGGTGATAAAGGAGCCCTCCAACCAATTCTCCATAATTTACTCAATGTAAGTAAAAGGTTTTAGTTTTTGAAATAAAGCATGAATCTACATGTTCTTTAACAATTTTACATGATATTAAAGTAAATCCGTCTCTTCCATATTAATTAATTAAGATTAATTAGAATAACTTTTGCTGCATTAACTTGTAGCAACCTTGAGATTGCATGTTAGGTTATTAAAAGTCGATCATCGTTTTGAGCAAACTTACAGCCCAGGTACTAATGTAGTAAGTCTTACGAGGTCAAAACATTAGATGATGATTTTAGTTATGGATTCATTCATAACTAGGTGCTAGTACTCTTTGTCTTGTAAGATTGAGTATTAGATGATTTTCAGTTATAGGTGCGACTATAACCAAGTACTAGTTAGTGTGAGGTGTCTCGAGAGACCGCATAATTAGTAATGTGAAATTTATTATGTTGAGATAAATTTTAGTGACAAGTATTTTAGATAGATATTTGTGGTGACCAATTGAAATACATATTATCAATGATGTTGAGTTATTACGATAACGTGTTTTATGTACGGTGGCATAAGGTCAAATGTGGGAACCTAAAATAAAATTATGTAGTGTGGCCTATTTTAGATTTTGAGTTGAGACTTGTTAGTTTTGGAACTGTTATTTATTTAAGAAGCCTTGGAAGATTTTAGCATTTTTTTATGGACTTAGATAGAATCATTTAGAGACTATTTAAAATATTATTTGTATTTAATTTGTATGCCCATTGGGTTTATCCTTATGGTGCTACATTTAATTTTTTCAGGTAATAAGAAGACAGAAGGTGGCGGACGATGAGGCTAGTGAAGAGATTGTTCAGATTATTGACGACCTTTATGTTTTACCGAGTCTTTATATATGATTTAAACTTTGGTTCGTTTATACTAATATTTTAGATGAAGTGTGACGACCCGACTCCTTTTAAATCATTTAAAATCAAATTTACAGCGGAAGACTTAATATTTAATAAAAATTTGGCGTGGATATGTTTAAAACTTGGACTATCCACAACATGTTTACACTTTTCATAATCAGAGAATTTAAACGATAGGAAATGCAATTCCTGTGTAAATATTAAAGGAGTTCAAGGTGATAAAAGTTAAAACAAAAGCTCTTATGAGCTTATATACAAATATACAACTCAAAAGATAAAACATGAAATAAATGTGTCCATGGACTTTAAAAATATATCTAGTCCCTCTCAGCATTATCATCATCCAGATCAGAGTGCACCAGCTCCTCTCCCATGACCTCGAGCATTACCTGAAAAATGTTTGTAATATCATGAGCTAAAAGCAAGCTTAGTGAAAATTAATTTGGGTCGTATTAATAATTATTAACGGGCCAACTAATAATTATTAATCACCTTTTGGTAAGTTTACGTGCTTCGAGTTTCGTTTTAAAAGCTAAAAGCAAACAAGGGACAAGTTCATAATTTTTGAATTCTTAAAATATCTTGGCATTATTCACTATCTTATTTAAATCACCCAAATAGTAAAAAAAAAATCATTTTCCTCATCTTTCTCGTCTCCTCAAAACCGTGAGCATCAAAACCTTTGGGGGATTGTTTTCTTCGTTTCTCGACAGATCGTCTCAATTCTAGTTGCGTGGGATGGCCCTCGCTCCAAACTTTCTTTCCAACCTACCTTTGAAGCTTTTCCTCCGTTTTCGAGAAGCCTTAAGGTAAGACAAAGTTTCTAAATTTTTAGGGTTTTGTTCCAATTGATGTTTTAATGGAATCCATGGTTGAAATCTTCAATTTCTTGCAAGGAAACTCGAAGATTTCAATTAAGGAAGTTGTTTTACGTACTAAGTAAGCTTCCCCCTGACCCTAGACTTGAGATTGAACCAAAACTCATCCCTTTTGAATCACCGAAATCGTGGGCTCTTTTGGGATGTTTTTGATTGATTAATCTTATGTTGTAATTAAATTTGGGGACGCAACTCTTTTCCAAAAACTCCCATTAAGATTACCCATTGAAATTGCAAACTTTCAAACTACTCGAAACCAACCCGAAACTCCTCTAAATTACCTAAAAGCCGGAAAATCAAACCCGAGACCCACCTTATTTAGTGTCCAAAACGGATGAAGATCCATTGTTGTACGTATTTCCTAGTTGATGATGCTCTTTATTAATGGCAGGGCATTTTCAGATCTCTTTCTCCTACCTTGGAGATTACTTGGGATGTATTTCAAGAAAAATTCATTGATTAGTATTATAAAGAAGATCTACGAGATCAGTTGGAGGTTGAGTTTTTGACGCTAAAATAGGGTGACAAGGATCGTGGCAGAGTATGAACGATAGTTTGATCGGCTATTCAGGTTTTCTACTGGACACATTAATGACCTACAGAATAAGAAAAAAGGTTCATTGTGGGATTGAGAGTCGAGGTTAGGGGTCAGATATGTGCTTTGCGTCTGACTACGTATGAGGAGGCTTTAGAGTTTGCTCTTTCATTAGATTTGGTATCTTATGAAAAGAAGGGCAAATTAGCTGCTACTGGACAGCCTTCCTCTCAGAAGAGGAAAGCGGAGGACGACTATTCTATTCGAGGGATATTGCCACAATAGAGACAACACTAACATCAAACTTGGGGTGGAGCCCAATATGGATAGGTTCACCTTTACTGCCATAATTGTGCTAGTTATCGTTCTGGGAGATGCACCCTATGACCGAAATGTTATAGTTGTGGTAAGACTGGGCATCGTGCCATTCACTATAGGGCTTATCAGGCATATCCACCGCAACATGGTATCCAGGGTCAGGGTGGTTAGCAGAGGCCATAACCGGCACCACTAGCTTAGTATGCTCCTTAGGGTAGGGGCAAATGTTAGGACAGGGGTAGAGGTCAGGGTAAATAGGCTACACCACCACATCCATTACCTCCTCCACTTGTTCAGCATCAGGCTCGTGTATTTGCCACTAGATAGGATGCTGAGGTTGTAGGTACGATAGTGACTGTTACTTTGTCATTTATGGGACATTCGACTTTTGTTCTGTTTGATTATGGAGTTAGTGACTCTTTTATTTCTTCTGAGTTTGTTGAGTCGGTTGCTCTTAAGTCTGGACCATTGGGTTTTGAGATGTGTGTTTCTACCCTAATGGGGAAGTTTGTTATTGTTGATAGTGTGACTAGTACGGATGATTTATGTTTTCTGGGTTGTTGTTTACATGCTACCTTGATTATTATGCCTATGTCTGATTTTGATGTGATTTTGGGTATGGATTGGCTATCAGCCAATCGTGCCACTATTGGTTGCACTGAGAAAGTTATTGATTTTATGAGTCCATGTGGGACCTGTTTATGTTTTCGTGGGTCTAGTAGCCGAGTAGCACCCACTTTGATATCTATGTTAGAAGTTAGAGCTCTTCTGAGTGTTGGAGCTTGATATAGCTAGTGTTGTCGATACATCTGTACCAGGAGATTAGCTTGCATTATATGCCAGTGGTGAGGGATTTCTTTGATGTTTTCCCTGATGAGTTATCTGGTTTACCACAGGTGAAAGAGATAGACTTTCAGATTGAGGTTGCTCATGGGGCAGCTCCATTGTCCAAGGCACCTTATCGTTTGGCACCAGCTGAGTTGAAAGAGCTCCAGAGTTAGATATAGGAACTCTTAGACTTGGGGTTTATACGCCATAGTGTATCACCTTTGGGAGCTTCGATGTTGTTTCTGAAAAAGGAAGATGGCTTTATGAGGTTGTGCATCGACAATAGAGAGTTAAACCATGTTACGGTGAAAAACAAGTATCATTTGCCTAGGATAGAAGACTTGTTTGATCAGTTGAGGGGAGCCACTATATTTTCGAAGATAGATTTGAGATCTGGCTATCTCCAGTTGAGGATTCAGGATGAAGATATTTAGACGCGTTATAGACTTATGAGTTTGTAGTTATGTCTTTTGGCTTGACCAACGTGCCTGCAACTTTTATGGATCTTATGCATACTATTTTCAGAAGGTTCATTGATTCTTTTGTAATTGTGTTCATTGATGATATCTTGGTTTATTCAAAGACCGAGGAGTTGCATGCTATGCATTTAGGGGAAGTTTTGACAGTGTTACGAAATCAGAAGTTGTATGCCAAGTTCTCAAAGTGTGAGTTTTGGTTGAAAGAATTGGCATTTTTAGGCCATGTGGTATCGAGTAGAAGGGTATCTATTGATCCCTCTAAGATTGAGGTAGTTAGTAATTGACCTAGACCAACTAGTGTGGCTGAGATTCACACTTTTTTGGGACTTGCTGGCTATTATAGATGGTTTTTGCAGGATTTCTCCAAAATTGCTTCAGCCTTGAAGGATTTGACTAGGAAAAGAGTTGATTTTGTATGGTCTGAGGAATGTGAAAAGAGCTTTGAGGAGCTCAAGAGGAGGCTTGTGATGACACCATTTCTAGTAGAACTGGTGGTTTGACCAAGTATACGGATGCTTCCAAGAAGGGCTTGGGATGCGTGTTGATGCATCAAGGGAAAGTTATAGCCTATGCTTCCCGTTAGTTGAAAGAACATGAGAAAAAGTATCTGACTCATGATATGGAGTTGTCAGCTGTTGTGCATGCATTGAAGATTTGGAGACATTACTTATATGGTGAAAAGATCATGATATTTACCGACCACATGAGTATCAATTATTTCTTCACTCATAAGGAATTGAACATGAGACAGTGACGGTGGTTAGAGCTCGTTAAGGATTATGACTGTGATATTCAGTACCATCTTGGGAAGGCCAACGTAATGGTTGATGCATTTAGTAGAAAGTCATCACACTCGTCAGCCTTGTCAGCTATACTGTTGAGATTGAAATGGGATATGGAACAAGCTGAGGTAAAAACTCCTTACTGTCGAGGTTACTGTGAGTCTAGCTAGCTTAACAGTGGGACTTACCTTGAGACAGAGAGGTGAGGCTCATGTGGTCAAGGCCTTGAAGAAGAGTCCACCGGGTTATTTTAATCCCCTGAGTGTGCTAGAATGGAAATGAGAGGAGATTTCCATGGATTTTATTAGTGGTTTTCCAAGGACATCAAAGGGTTATGATACCATTTGGGTGATTGTAGGCTGTTTGACGAAGACCGCACACTTTATACCTAGGAGGATCACCTACCTAGTTGAGACTTGGGCACATCTATATTATGGGAGATTTTCAGATTACAAGGTGTGCCAGTAAGAATCGTATCAGATCGGGATACTCAGTTTGTCTCGAAGTTTTGGTAGAGTTTACATACAGCCATGGGTAATGGCCTGGATTTTAGCACAGCTTTTCACCCTCAGACTGATGGTCAGACCGAGAGGGTTAACCAGATTTTGGAGGATATGTTGAGGGCTTGTGTTCTTGATTTTGGTGGCAGTTGGGACTCTCAATTGTACTTGGTAGAATTTGCTTATAATAACAGTTACCAGGCTATTATCGAGATGGCACCATTTGAGGCACTTTATGGTAGAAAGTGTTGTTCTCCGCTTATTGGGGCCTGAGTTGTTGCAGATAACTAGCAAGTCGATCACTTTGATTAGAGAGAGGATAAGGGTTACCCAAAGTTGACAGAAGAGTTATGCCGATAAGCGGTGTAGTCTACTTGAATTTACAGTGGTGGACCATGTATTCTTAAAAGTGGCACCTATGAACGGTGTTATGAGATTTAGGAAGAAGGGTAAGTTGAGCCCTAGGTTTATTGGCCCTTTTGAGATACTCGATTGAGTAGGAGTAGTAGCTTACTGTTTGGCTTTACCACGTTTGTTGTCGGCCGTTCATAATGTCTTCCATGTATCGATGCTTCAGAAATACATGACAGATCATTCCCACGTGATTGATTAAGAGCCTATGGTTTTGGATGCTAATATGTCTTATGAGGAGACACCGGTTGAGATCATAGCATTAGAATAAAAGGTGTTTAGGAACAAAACAATTCACTTAATTAAGGTTCTTTGGAGGAACCAAATGTCGGAGGAAGCTACGTGAGAGCATGAGGATGATATGCGAGCTTAGTATCCTCACCTTTTCACTTAGGGAGCTTACTTTTCGGGGACGAAAAGCCTTTTTAGGAGGGTAGATTGTAATGTCTTGTTACTTTTGAGGTAAATTTTTTTATTTATACTATTTTATTTAATTAAAGTATTTAAATTTAATTTTGAATATATAAATTAGAATTTACTAGTTTATTTCATTCGTAAATCTTTTTAATTGCTTTATTAGCTTAAATTAATTTGGGTAGTATTAGTAATTATTAACGGTCCAATTAATAATTATTAATCACCTTTTGGTAAGTTTACGTGCTTCAGGTTTCGTTTTAAAAGCTAAAAGCAAACGAGGGACAAGTTCGTAATTTCTGAATTCTTAAAATATCTTGGCCTATTCACTATATTCTTTAAATCACCCAAATAGTAAAAAAAATCATTTTCCTTATTTTTCTCTTCTCCTCAAAACCGTGAGCATAAAAACCCTTGGGAAAATTTTTGTGTTTTCTTCATTTCTTGACGGGTCGTCTCGATTCTAGTTACATTGGATAGCCCTCGGTCCAGGCTTTCTTTTCCAACCTACTTTTGAAGTTTCTCCTCCGTTTTCGAGAGGCCTTAAGGTAAGACAAAGTTTCTAAATCTTTAAGGGTTTTATTCCAATTGATGTTTTAATGGAATCCATGGTTGAAATCTTCAATTTCTTACCACGAAACTCGAAGATTTCAATTAAGGAAGTTGTTTTCCGTACTTAGTAAGCTTCCCCATAACTCTAGACTCGAGATTGAACCAAAACCCATCTTGTTTGAATTATCCAAATCGTGGGCCGTTTTGGGATGTTTTTAATTGATTAATCTTATGTTGTAATTAAATTTAGGGAAGCAACTCTTGTCCAAAAACACTAATTAAGATTACCCATTGAAATTTTAAACTTCCAAACTACTCGAAACCAACCTGAAACGCCTCTAAATTATCTAAAAGCTGGAAAATCAAACCCGAGACCCACCCCCTTTGTTTGGCCGAGAGCCTCTTGGGTCATTTCCAGGGTTTTTCGTCATTTGTGCATTTAGGTGTCGTTTGTTTGATGTTTGGTTAATTATTGATTGTTAGATGTAATTTAATTGTAGCTGTTTTTGGACCGTCGCTTGATTGCTCCTTCGGAACTTTGGAGCTAAATCTACTTTTGCCAAGGTGAGGATAAATAGAATTTAAATGTAAACTTTGAAACCAAACAAGTGGAGCGACTTGTATGATTGGAAGTTGAGATTGAAATTTGAAATGAAAGGATTAAAGTGAACTAACTTCTTTAGGCTTGGGAGTTAGTTCTAATTTGAGTTGGGAGAACTCATGGATTTTTTGAAGGAAACGACTAACACTTGGAGGTTTTAAGTTTAGGTTCGCTTCGACGTTTCTTAATGATTATTGGAAGTTGAAGGTTCCAAGTATAATAGGGTGAATAAGAAATTTGGACATGGAATTTCGTTGGTTACTAAAACAATGGATTTGATATTTTTTATGTTAAAGTTAGTAACTCGAAGTTATCTGAAGGCTGTTTGGCTTGACTTTTATATTATTGTACAAAAGTTTATACTTTCTTGTTTTGTGTAGAAAGGTAATTAATGATTCCTTAATCATTGATTGTTATGTTGTTTCGATTACTTTGAATGGTTAAATTTATGTTTATTCGCACTTGAGACCCTGCTCATGTTTATTTTGCATAATCGTATTTGGGAGGAATAATGAGACAATGCATTGACTGAGTGTGCTTACATTGTCTAGTACTATTCATCTTATGTTTACATATATATATATATATATATATATATATATCTTGAGGAATGCTAAAAGTTATGTGAACTTTGCATGATTGTGGGAATGGATAATAAGATAATGTTGGGATCTGTGTGCTCACATTATCTACTATTATCCATAATTATTATGATACATATATGAGAGAATGTAAAGGCTGAGTGTACCTTGAATTTGGTGAGTAAGATAGTGATGGTAATGGTCAGATTGCGTGTGCGTTTCATTATTTGTCATTATTCACTAGAGGTGGGGAGATAACTATAAAAGACTATGTGTTCTTGTTTTGGAAAGCGAGATAATGAAGTATTGTTAGACTGTGTGTGCTTTCAATATTGTCATTATAAACATGTTAATGGATATATTAATGTAAAGACTGAGTCCACTTTACATGTATTGAGCGAGTTAATGAATAATGTTGAGACTATGTGTGCTAACATTATCTACTTTAATCGCAAGTTATTTTGTTTGAATATGTTAAGACCGAATGAGCTTAGCATGTTTTTGGTTGTATTAATTTAAAGGTCGAGTGTACTTTACATATTTTGAGCGAGTTAATGAATAATGTTGAGATTGCGTATGCTAACATTATCAATATTAATAGCGAGTTACGTTGTTTGATTATGTTAAGACCGAGTGAGCTTAGCATGATTTATTAAAGATAAAGGAATGTAAACCTTATGTATAGTATAAGGTATTAAAGAGAATGAAATAAGAGTGTTATGTGTGTTATGAAACACGTCTTCAAAAGGCTTAAGAGCTAGTTTCTTGTTTATTTGGGAGATCTCGTAAGTGAAAGTTGGATACTTGATGTGAAACCCATTTGAAGTGGGTTATTGGTAAAGAGTGTGTAAGCTTTATTTTGACACAAATCCGGATACGGGTTTGGAATCTAATATTCCTTTACTTTCCATTTATTTTCACTAGGTTTTCGCTCATGATATTACAATTTTTCACATAATGCTCATTCTCAGGGTCGTAGGAGATGAGCTGGTGCTATCTAATCTGGATGATGATGATGGCAAAGATGGACTAGATATATTTTAAAGTCCATGGACTTATGTTATTTCGTACTCTCTTTTTTGGGTTGTAGATTTGTATATAAGCTCATGAGAGCTTATTGTTTTAAATTTTTATAATTCTGAAACTCCTTTAAACTTTGCATCAGGAATGCACATTTTCTTGTCTTTACTATTTCTCTGATTGTGAAAAATGTAACAGGTTTTGGATAGTTCAAATTTTCAACTTATCAATGTCATTTTTTTAAAAATACTAGAGTTCCACTGCATTCTGGTTTTTAAATGATTTAAAAAGGAGTTAGGTCGTCACAAACTAAGAGTTAATACTAAGACATGAACAATGTTTATAAAGTGTTACATCCTAATAGGGGTGGAGTATACATATTATATGAACCAGTAAACAACCTCCTTATATCAGAGACATCAGGCACAAGATTGTTGTACTTTCCCTTCAAATCGGTAAAATTAAACTTTAGTTCATTGTTTTCTTCCACAAGCTTAGCCACCATCAGATCTTGTTTGGTCAGAGAGTGAGCAAAAGACATGAATGTAGAAACTCTAGAGTTTGTTGGTCTCGCACCGAGTCTTTTGATATAACCAGACTGATACCCGTGTACCTTCTCAACGATCTCTGAATCAGTGAGGCGTGGTTGGACAACTCTATCTACTTTCACGTCTGGAGCCACTTGTAAGTCACACATCATATCATGAAAAAAAAAACACATATCACATATCACATGTTTAATTAACAATGAACTAAGACCAAGTGGCCTGAAACTTTATAATAAAGTAATTGAGTCTAGTGGTACTTACATATTTCGCCTCTATCGCGTCATTAATTCATGTACCATATCATTAGTATAAATAACGCATAATAGATCAATTTACGTAAACTCTTCTTCATGATCTTCGTCTTCCGCTTGCTAAAAGAAATGATTAATAATATGTAAAGTAAACTAAAGTTGTTGAATGAAAAGTATACATATACTTAAATGATTTGTCATTCCTCGTACAAATGACCATGAGCCTTTTTTGTGATTGTATATTAGTTTTGTTCGGTTTTAAACATTTGCCTCTGAGATTGTCTGCAATGAAGTTGAACAACTATGCTTACAATGTATTAACTTAGAAACAAATAAAAGAGTGATCATTTGTGTATTTACCTTGAACTTAGGGGTCTCTCACCTATCATAAAAGAACACCCAATCTTCTATTTTCTCTACCCGTGGATGTTCAGATGCACGTGCGACTTAAATACCGTCTTTATGTTTGGTCTTCTTGTAATGTTTGTGTAGTGTCCCATGAAACTCGTTCAACGCAGCTGACATCTTGTCATTAAGACAAGAAATCATGGCCTCCCGAGTGCGGTCAAATATGAAGTGCTCCTAAATGAAGATGTCAATAATAAAGAATTATTAGTAGTAGTTAATGTCTCGAATTTACACCAACGTACTTATAATTTACTTACTGTAGCCACATGATTACATTGTCCTTATCAGCTGAGTAACTAGCTTCCATTGCACAATACAAGAAATCGGTATACACGTACAACATAAAACCCCGAGCTCATTGATGAATAAGGTGGCATTCACACCAATAGGAACGCATAAGTCGTTAGGGATGTTTACCTGGAGTGGACCCCCATTATTGCACACTGCTTAAAGTTAAATTTTTTTAGGCTCTTCTAAGATTTAGGAGCTGTGAACCTGTTTACTAGTGTACATATTTATATTACATCATAATTTTGAAAGAAACTTGTACAAAACTACTACTTCACGATGTTAATAAATGAAATACGAACCCATTGCGTGATTACTACCTCTGGACTCTTGTGTAGGCTGGGTAGCGAGAACTACTGACGGAGAAGGTCTTGTACACGGACTACATCTAGGCATGCAAATGGAAGTAAATAAATATTCACAATACGTTGGCATTAAAAATAAAGATCTACTGACACAATAATATTACTTAATCACTAAATTCAAATCCTGAAGATAGAAGTTCCTCGAACGTATCATTTTTTGAACCATCTTCTATATTCTCATCATCTTCAATTAAGTCATCTTCTTCAACTAACTCATCTTCTCTTATAACTCGTATTACCCATACTTTGTTCCATTTGATCAATATTTATCATGTTAGGTGGTACGTCGGTTCTAACTAATGTAACATTGTCTACAAAAGGAGTGACATCACTGTCTACCTCCGGAACACCCTAAAGTCTCTTTGGTTTCAAATGTTGAACTACCCGCCATTCAACATCATATTTAAGGTCTTCCAAGTACAACAACTTTTCTTCTTGATTAGTAAGAATAAAATGTTTGTTTTCATACCACCTCCGAGATAGATTGAAGGAAATGTAACCTAGGTCATTATGGACATTATTAGAGGATGTTTCGATCCATTCACATTTGAATATAATCACTCGGTTATCCCCTATGTAGTTATATTCTGATACCTCCGTTAACAATCCGTAGAATGTATTGGAACCAGTGTCGTGTTCCCCTAGAACTGATATATCACATCTATGAGTAATGCGAATCCTAGATTGATCTAAGGTATGGAAACTCAATCCGTTAATGCAACATCCACTATACGACCAGACATGAAGATCTGGCCTAATGATAGTGCATACAAATCCTCACTTATATTACCCGCTCTACGTAATTCTCGAGCAAGTGACAACATTATATAGTTCATTAGACTTTCAACATCTCATTATATTGAAACTTACATTAAGGGAGAAATCTACTATGCAAAACAAGTCTTACGTGTACTTTGAACCAATCTGGGAATTGCGTCTTTTGCCTTGTGTATATATTAACGATTGATCTTTTCTCTTGAAGAATATCAAAATGTTTCTTATTATGCAGCAAATTAGATAAGTTTATGGTGCATATCAGCCTGTAAGTAAAAGTTGAAACATAATAATAAAACAACTTACTAAATAAATGGTTCAACTTCGTCACAGTTGTTCAAGATGTACCATTGAGCTTTATTCATGTCATCTTGTGATATTTGTCATACCACAAATCTACGAATAGGATGAGCATGAATCTTGAAAACGGAAACATCACTGATTGCACGATTTACAGAAGTCCCCTCATAATTACGGTCAACTCTGTTATATCTTGTCCCAATGTCTTCCAAATACCTTGAACAAAAATCAATAGACTCACTTAAAATGTACCCTTTCGCAATGGATCCCTCTGGTCGAGTTTTGTTCCTTACATATTGTTTCAATGTTTTTAACCTTCACTCTATTGGGTACATCCAACTATAAGTTACAGGCTCAACTATTTTTGTTTCATAGAGTAAATGCACCGCTAAGTGAACCATAATATCAAAAAAATGCATGAGGAAATATCCTTTCAAGTTTGCACAATATAGTGATAACGACTCCTTCCAACTTATCCAATTCTTCCATTCGAATAACCTTTAAACACAAAGCACGAAAATTGTAATGTCCCATTACTCTTCAACGTTTTTTTTATATATTTTTTAATTAAAGTATTTAAAATTAATTTTAGATTTAATAATTAGATTTTAGAGGTTTATTTTTTTATTTAAAGTCTTTTATATTAGAAGTTTAAATTAGTATTAGGCGTATTAATAATTATTAACAGGCCAATTAATAATTATTAATAATCTTTTAGCTAGGTTAAGTGCTTTGGGTTAAGTTTTAAAAGCTAGAAGCAAAGGAGGAGCTTTTTCATAATTTCTCTTTTTCAATTTAAATACCATTTTTGCCATCTTCTTCATTGACCAAATAAAAAAAAAAGGAGAAGAGCTCTCCTTCACCCTTTCCCATGGCCTACGCCCAAGCTTAAGGCTTTTAGCCTTGGGTTTTTTTTGAGTCTCGATCGTTTTCGATGATTTTTTTTATGTTGGATTGCTTGGGACGTGGGCTATCTATCCATACTACCCTTGTGGCATTTCTCTTTTTCTAAGGGAAGCTCTAAAGAGTGATTTTTCAAAACTTTTCCTATGGTTTTCTTCCTTTTTGTTTCTAAATGAGTTTTTAAGCTGAAATCATCAATTTCCTTCGAGAAATTTAACGATTTCAAGCTCAAAATTTCATAGAACTCTATTCACCTGAAAACACTATTCATCCAAGAATCACTCTTTTTCTCATTTTAGTTTTGGTTTTTTTGCTTTCTTTGAACTAAAATGAAAATCTTAGTCGAAATTGTCAATTTCTTTCCCTTTAAACCGTGGCTACTACTTGTATTTTTTATCATACTTTATTTGTGTTTTCTTTAATTTAAGTGGTAAAATCATGTCCAAATGCCCCAAATTATTTTACCCATTGATAAATGCCACCCAAAAAGTACCATAAAACGAACACATATCGTCTCTAAATTGCCCGAAAGCCGGAAAAATGTCCCCCCCTTAAAATAGCCCATGTTTTGGCTGTGAATTTTAATAGGTTTTCCCGGCTATTTTGAGCCTTTTGTTTATTTAGGTGTCGTTTTCTTCTTATTTGATTAATTAATGTATGTTAGATATAATTTAACTTGTAGGTGTTGGTAATCGCTCGCGTGATCGATCTTTTGGAAATTATAAAACTTGTCTACTTTGCTAAGATGAGTTTAAAGTGGTGGTTTATAATTTTATGTATTGAGTTGTATGACAATATTGTTTGATCGAGTTTAAGAGTTTCGCTTGTTGTTAAGAATTATTAAATTGTTGGATGGTGACTATAAACCTTGAAAGTGAGATTTGAGCTTCTCTTTTGTATTATAAGTGTACTTGGAGTTTAATTACTAGTTTTGGGTGATAAGTAAGTTTTAGCATGTTTTTGGAAGTCTTGTAAGGCTATGGTGGATTTTGGAAGAATCTTGGAACTGGAAGGCACCTTGAGTAGTTAGTGGAATTCTTGGGAGTTGTTATGTAATTTAAAGTGTTCTATTGTCTTTGGTTGCATTGATGTGTTAATCTTGATAATTGTTTACTTTAGAAACTGTGGTCCTCGTGGAATTTGGTAACGGCTTGGAAATTATTCTTTGTGATTCTAAAGTGTTCTATTGTCATTGGTGATATTGTGATGTTAACCTTGATTTTGCTTACTTTGGGAACTATGGACTTCATGGAACTTGGTATTAGAGGCGTTTACAGATGTTGTTTTATTCAATCTTGTTACCTTATGTAATGATTGAGGGTTATTGTTTGATGGCGGTAGTACCGTGAATTATGGAATCCTAATGATAGTACAATTGATTTTGATGCGGTAATTGTAACGTCCCGTTATTTTGAAGTGAATTTTATTTATTTATTTTATTTATTTATTTATTTAATGTTATTTATTTATTTATTTATTTCAATTTAAGATTTAGTTTAATTATTATTTTGTAATTTCGATTTTAGTAGTTAATTTAACCGAAATTGTTTTAATCGTTTTAAGCTCTAAATTGTTTGGTGACATTAATAATTATTAATAGGCCAATTAATAATTATTAATCACCTTTAGATTTATTAAGAGCATCGGGTTTCGATTCATAAGTCAAAAAGTCATAAAAAGGACGTAACGTCATTTCCAAATTTCTTAAAAATATCCAAATACTATTCATTTGTCTTTAAAAAGCATTTTTGACCAAAATTGACCAAACTTGCATTTTTTCCTTGCCATTCCGTGAGCTCTCATCCATGGATGAGAAGAAAATCTTCTGGCTTTTCTTCGTTTCTCGGCGGATCGTCGTGTTTTTTTTGCGTTGGATTGGTAGGGACGAGGCTACCTATCCAACCTAGCTTTTCAAGTTTCCCGTTCTCTAAGGAAGTCCCAAAAAGTAAGTTTTCAAAACTTTTAGGTGGTTTTGTTCGTTTTTATTATAAATGAGATTTGAAGTTGAAATCATGAATTTCTATCATGAAAAATGACGATTTTGAGCCGGATTTTAAAAACACTATTCACCGAAACACTATTCACCGAGACACTATTCATCCGAAATCACTATTCACCCGAAATTGCACATTTGTTCGCATATTAGTTATGAATTGTAATATGTTGTACAATCGGTGAATTGTAGGTGCAATTGCTCTGGTTGTTTTGTGGAAATTGGAGATTTGGAATTATTTGGCTAAGGTGAGAATGATTAGTATGTAAAGTAACTATAGAAAGCAAATGAGTGTATTGGTTTGAAGAGTTTGAAACTAAGATTAGAATCCGAATCTAAGATTAGAGGGTGTGAGTTAGTGCCCTTAGGATTAGAAGTAATCCTTCAAGTGAGAACTTAGAAGTTCTCGAGAAAGACTTGAATCTTAGAAGATTCTAAGTTAGATTCGATATTGAAACTAAGGTTGGATCATTGGAAGTTAAGAATCCAACTTGTAATTTGAACGATTAATAGAACCTCGATTTATTGAAAGTTTAGAATCCTGGAAGGTATATTTAATCGTTAAGTAATGATTGTACTTTTATTATTGATATTGGAGTTCGATCGACATATCGCTCATCCGAGGATACAATCTATTTCTTTCTTTTTACTTAATGTCATTTACTTTAGTATTTTACTTTATGTTTATTTAGTTACTTTATTATTGCACTCTATTTTATTTACTTTGTAAGTATGTGCGAGCATATCATTGCATCTCGCACCATGGCATGCACCTGACATCTCGAAAAAAGAAGTAAGGAATGTTGGAGCCTACGGTTTGTCCGCATTTCCTTCTGAGAATGAAAATGAAAATGAGAAAGAAAAGAAGTAAGGAATGTTGGAGCCTACGGTTTGTCCGCATTTCCTTCTTGAGAAAAAGAATGAAAATGAGAAAGAAAAGAAGTACGAGAATGTTAGACCCTTCGGGATTGTCCGCATTTCCTTCTTCATGCATTTCATGCATATGATTGATGAAAATATATATATCCTGGATAGAGGATCGAGATGTTATATTGTTATGAGAGGTTATTTACTTTTCCTGTTATGTCATAACAAGAATTTGGATGAGATTAAGACTACGAGATTAGTAGTATCATCCTTTAGAGAATGTAAAAATGAATTTACCTAGAGTTTGGATGACTTTAGGAGTTAATTGTGTTATACTTTGGAAAATATGGAATAGAATTACCTAGACTTTGGTGAATTCTAGGAAAGAAAGTGTCGGTTTTTTGGACACAAATCGAATACGAGTTTGAGGTCTATCCTTACTTTTTATTCTTATTATTCTCACTGGCTTAAGTGTTAGCTCATGATATTACAAACATTTGGGTAATGTTTGGGATCGTGGAAGAGGAGTCGTGCGCTTGATCGAGAGGATGATGATGATCGAGATGGACTAGTGTTAGTAAAACCATGTACATGGTTTTGTGAACTTTATATCACTTTGATGATTTGTACTTTGTAATTGCTCATAAGAGCTTATTGTGATTGATTTATGATTAAACATTTTGAACTCCTGGATAGGAACTAATGTTCCTTGTGTATTTTAGATTTTGAAATTAAGATGTAAACAGGTTTTTGGCCAGCAAATTTTCAAACATAACCACGCCAAAGTTTCTTAAAATAAAAGACTTCCGCTGTTTTCTCTGATTTAAATTATTTAAAAGTGACGGGTCGTCTCAGTAATACCATGGATTATGGAATTCTAACGATAATACGATTGATGTACTTGGGATTTTGCAAGAGACAACACCTTGAGAAGTACAAAAGATAAGCATGTAATTGAGTGTAGATTGTATTGCTTGTTTGTTATTTGTATTGTGATGGAACAGGGTCATGAACTGATTTATGGATACAATGGATGTTGGGATTGAGGCCTCTATAAAAGAGTTCTCAAGTAGAATTCCCAAGGATCTCTCCTTGCAATATAATATAATTCTAAAAACAATGCATAAAAAAATACTGACCCTTGTAGAGAAGTGTTTGGCTCTCCTCGTCTTTCTTGGTTACGATCTTGGGACCACCAAAAAGATCTTCCTCACTAAGCACAAAAGAGAATCGGTGCCTGGAGACTATCCTCTATGGAAAAAGGAAGAGGGAAGAAAAATCTTTCGTTTGACCGCTAGGGGCCGGCGACGAAAAAGAGATAGGGGTGAGGAATTTTCAGAGCCTTTCTTTTGCTCCCTTAGTTGTGTGTTTTGGGGTCACCCCAAACCTCCTATTTATATGAAAACTAAGACCTTAGAAAAATCTTTGAATATCTTTTTAATTATCATATAATTAAATAAAGATATTAAAATATATTTTGAATAATTAAGATATAATATCTTGTTCCACAATAAGATAATCCCATATCACAATTTAAATTAATTTAAATTGATTATTCCATACCTTACTCATTTAAATTAATCATATTAATTTAAATTAAGATATTTCTTATCTACTTATTTAAATTAATAACATTAATTTAAATTAAGATATTCCTAATATTTTAAATAAACTAAAATGTATAAATTTGGTTAATTCTTGGCCAAAGTGGCGTGTGACCCGCACCATGGGTCACACTCCCATATGTCATCTCCAGGACAATATTAGGCATTTTATTTTTCCTTTTTATTTAATAGAATAATTCCATTAAATATTTAAATAAATAAAACTCCTTTTATTTATTTAATTCCTCTTTAATTTGACGATTTCAAATTAAATAATTAAATAGACTCCTCTATTTAATTTCCCATTAATTTTGGACAACTACAAAATTAATTTAATTAAATAGACTTTTCTATTTAATATCTCAATAAATAATTAAATAGACTCCTCTGTTTAAATTCACCATTAATTAAATAATTACATCGAATCCTCTATTTAATTTCTTTTAATTAATCAAATAGACTCCTCTATTTGTATTTGCCTTAAATTAATTTGACAACTTCAAATTAATCAGTTGAAACCATTTTTCCAAATAAATTAATCCATATTAATTTATGTTCTCAATTACATGCGTTAGCTCAGAGGACTTAATGGACCTATAGGACTAAGCTCCAATGATCTAGAATTACCTTTGATTAAAACTCATTTTAACCAAATAATTCTTATTCATTAACTCCTAGATAACTCCACTAAATATCTAAAGTTGCACTCTTAGTTCTATAGACATAGTTATGTCCATTGGCTAAAATCATTTAAGTATACTTTGATCCTTCACAAGTAGTTCGTATCCATGGCTAGGTAATTTTACCCTATTAACCTCCATGATACATCTTGTTCCTTAAGCCCAACTGATTCTCTAATGAACAATCTTACATGATCTTCATTATGCGCCTTTGCTTTTTCCTTGATCAGAGGAATATGAGGCCCCACTGTTCAAGCATCAAATCAGCCCATAAGGGAAGTACTTATCTATTTTCCAATAAGGAAAAAAGTGAATTCCAATCTTGTGTAATTACGTTCTCAGGTATAAGCAAGATGTAATCCCCAAAGTGGGAGAGAGCGAACTATATTGAGTCACTCTCACCCATGCAAATCAAAGGTTTGTCTCTTGCGAACAGGAGTTTGTAATCCACTCAGGATTAAGATCAATTGTATATGATCAACCAATTGATATACGAAGTGTCTTCCTATAATGGCTTTACCAGAAGACAGTAAGTATATCTTAGTCCAGTCTACTATAATCTCTATTGCAGCAACACCCCCACTCACATGTCTTTACATGAGCGATCCAGATGAGATAACTTGTGCCAATTCACAAGCGGGCCGTGTTAGTGGTGTTACCATAGATAAGACACCCAACCTTTATTCATATACTACAGACTATTTGAGTTACAACATAAGTGAATCTTCCTGCATCACATACTCACCTTAAGCTATCATAAGTAACTTTGGATCTTATGATGGATTACATTTATTAAATAATAAATGACAATGTAAATATTACTAATTAAAGAATTCCTTTATTTATTGATAGTTTAATTGTATTACATAAGATTTAGGGCAGAAACCCCAGCAATGGATTTATATATGAAACAGGCTATGGGTGACAATTATATCGAGATACTATGTGATGTGATCTTTGGATATAACGAATTCAAAGATGAAACAGGCTATGGATGATGTTATATGAGGAGATCTGTGGATAAATCAAGTTCATGACATGAGCATCCCAACTTGTTTGATGTTTGTTATGGAAAAACAAGCTTATCCTCTGAACAAGTGTTTTGATTTCACTTGTAATACTTTATGTGGTTCAATGTGTGTTGGATTTGGGATTGTGATTGGTGTTATGCTTATGACGTATGGGGTGTGTAGAATGGGTAGTAAAGAGCATGTTAGGCCTTTGGACATAATTTTTTATAAGGGAATTCGGTCCATAGGATTACTTGCCTCCATTTTACTCTCGCTAGCATTTTTATGCTAATGTTGCTCACGTACTTTTTTTTTTCAGGTACTCTATGTGGTAGAGGGCGTGGTAGAGAAGGTGGTGTCGCTTGACCGAGGAGCGATGGTATCTTAGACATGGTTTTGAGCATTCTATGAATGCATGGCTTAAACATTTTCATTATTGTTCTACTTTATTTCTATTTTGAAATGTTTTGTATTTTGGGCTCGTAAGAGTTCTCTATCTTGTTTCTTTATGTTTATACGCTTTCGTTTTGGAATTTAGTAAAGAAGGAAATGCGCATTTCCACTTTTCTGGCTGTGAATTTCATATCTTTCAGAAATTGACAAGCCTCAACCCTCTTATTTTCAAATCTTATAAATCCAGCCTTGCCTTCAATGTATCTTTGCTCTTCCTTTAGATAAAAAATAATGTTCCAATCAGATTGTCACAAATATTTTTTTTTGATATGCATGACATCTAACTTGTGACGTAACAAAAGTTTTGACCAGTAAGGGAATTTAAATAATATGCTTTTTTTTCTTCCAAGTATGGTTTAAATCAGGATGTTTGCGCTTTTTGTCAAACATACAAGGATTTTTCCCAGCTTTCAAAAATTGTAAATGACTAACTTATGGTAGTACCTCAGAACCAGTCTTTACCCTAGGTTTAGCTCTCAACTTATGTGTGACGACCCGACTCTTTGAAATTCATTTAAATATAAAACACAGTGGAAGTCTTTATATTTTAAGAAAAATGGCGTGGTTATGTTTGAAAATTGACTAGCCAAAAACCTGTTACATTTAAATTTCAGAATTTAAAATACACAAGGAACATTAAGTTCCTATCCAGGAGTTCAAAAGAGTTATAATCATAAAAGTAAAGACGAAAAGCTCTTAAGAGCTATATACAAATGTACAATCCCAAAAGTATATAAAGTTGACAAAACTAAGTCCATGGACTTTTACAAACACCTAGTCCATCCCGAGGTCATCATCCATCGATCATGCAGCACCAGCTCCTCTCCCACGACCTCTAACAAGAGCATTACCTGAAAAGGTTTGTAGTATCATGAGCTAACAACAAAGCCCAGTGAGAATAGACAGAATAAAAAGTAAAGATAGACCCCAAACCCGCATTCTTATTTGTGTCCAATTACAACTTACATATACCTTACTAAAACTCCTAAAGTTTAAAAGAATGATTTCAAATCATACATCTCTTTCTGGGTCATACTCTTGTTGTTTCATACTAAATATATAATTTACTCTTCTTTTATGTTTAATCAAATAAAGTTAATCCTTAGACAAGTGATACAAAATCCATACCATTACATCAACATAACCATCACATGCAAATAATGTCAGGTAATGAAGCTCCCGTAGACTAAGTTCATTCACCTCATTATCTCGCTTTCCAAATTAAAGTATTCAAATTCCTTTTTAATCATAACTTCCCTCCTCTAGTGAATAATGACAGGTAATGAAGCTCCCATAGGCTAAGTTCATTCACTTCATTATCTCACTCACCAAATACAGGTAATGAGCTCTCGTAGGCTAAGTCATACCTCGTATTTTCGTATATGTATCATAGTAATTATGGATAATACCAAATAATGTGAACTCGCATAGTTTCATCATTATTTCATTATCCATTCCCTCCGATCATGCAAAGTCCCACAGTCCTTTAACATTCCTCATGTATATATATGAAAACATAAAACAAATAATACCAAGTAATGCAAGCACACTCGGTCTATGCATTACCTCATTATTCCTCCCAATAATCGATAATGAATTATGATATGAATATACTTTTAAGTGCAAGTAAAAAAAATATAAACATTCAAGTAATTGTAATAACATAAAAGTAAATGGATCACGAAAATACTCATAAACATATAATAAGAAAATAATAATAAAGTCAAGCCAAATGGCCCTCAGTTGATCTTACTAACTAACTTTATCTTAAAGTCTTTAATTCTAAAGATTCTAATTCTTCCAATAAGTACTTTAAGTTTTCCTTATCAAGTTCTTGTTCAATCCATTAAACTTGAAACCTTCAACTTCTGAATAATTATCCTTAGGCATCGAAACTAACCTAAACTTAAAATTTCAGAGAGTTAAACGCTTCCTTTGAAACACTTAAAAATTTTATCAACTCGAGATCAAAACTAAGTAAGCTAGTAAGAAAAACTAAAGTTAATAAGTACTTAGTATTAGTTAGTAGTTACTAATAATGATGATTGATGTCGATATTTTAGGAAGTTTGGTTGGGGGTTTGGGAATGAGAATGGAAATGGAAATGGGTTCACAAACTCATTTTTATATTTGTTTCACACTTTTTTTCATTGGTATTGGCTTACTTTCTCATATTTTCTATTGGATTTGATATCTCATTCCAACACACTCACATTATTTTCACTATTCATTTATATTCTCATACAATCCAAACACATATATCACATATCTAGACATCACAAACTCACATTTCACATTTCGAGACATCACAAACTCCACATTCTCAAACCTTCAATCAAACACCCCTATCAATGTAAGAAGGATCTTTCAATCAATTTGAATTTGATTTCATGTAAGGACTAGTATCTGGTGAATTTTTTATTATTAATAATTACAATTAATAAGGCTAAAAAAATGTAAATGTAATAAAACTTCTAAAGATCGTAAATCAATATTAACATCAAGATTTTACATTGGCAAATTGAAGAAATATTCCTTGCTCTCACCGAAAAAAGAATGGAAGCAAAATGATTATTAATAATAATAATAAATAAATAAAACAAATTTCTATTAATTTCCACAACATGCTAAGCCACACATGAGAAAATTGATTTTGGAATCACCCAATAGCATTCACCCTGATCCTACATTACAGCTGGCTCCAGCAGATTTGTCTGGAATATGCACGGCAACCACCCTGAAACCATGCTGAGCTTCTGCTTTTATAACTCAAAAGTGGATTTTTAATTAACAATGGGAAGCCAATATCAATGCCCCTTTTATTAAATTTGAAGGATAAATGTTTGCTTTGCTTTGCTTTGCTTTGAGAGACTTCAGATCTCTTCTCCATATTTTAAGAACCACTGCATCTGCATTCTTCACATGCATATATTTTTGCTGACAACTCATTTTAACTGCACAAGTTTTATAATCTAATTCTCCCTTTGTCCTTCCTTATATGATAAAAACAAAACTTTATTTTATTGATAGTTGTCAATAAAAAAATTGTAAAACATTTAAAAATAATAATGTGAAATTGTCTGTTTAATTACCTACTTAGGACGTTATCCTACAAGTTTCCCGTCGTCAAATGGTGTATGATCGTGTGGTTATCCAAATTAGATTAGTTGAAGTACGTGTAAGACAACTCAAACACTTGCAAATATTTAAAATAAAAATAAAAATAATGTGCAACTGTCAAATATATGATTTACGTTTTCTTCATTGGTCTAAAGTTTCTCCCACTAGAAAGCCTATACTAACAAAAATTGAAGCAAAAACACCAAAATGGAGGCTACTTTAGGGAGTAGAGAAGAGGGATTGGGACAATGGAAGAAAAGCAAGATGCTTTGTTATTATTCATTTCTCTGAAAATGTGAATCTGGTACAACAATCCAAGCAATTTCCTATACAGACATGTTTTTACCCTCAATAAGAGAAGGAGAGGATCAGAATGCAAAAATTCAAAATATTCACAGATTAAGAAAACTCCCCAAAATGTATTACTTAACTACTAGTAGTAATAATAATAGTGCTCCCTCATCTATAACAAATACCCCCACCCCTTGTCCAAGTCTATCCTTCAGCAAAACCCAAAAATAAAAGAAAAACCTGATTGGGAATATGGTGTAAGACTATTTGATGGCATAGGAATGAGTACAAACCGACTCAAGCGCTTCCATGAACAAGGCAGAGAAGCTGGTCAATGCCTGAAAAACCCCAGGTAAACCCGTTTGGAGATTATTTAATGTCATTGCCCTTGTAACTTCTATTGCTTTGGAATGCTTCATTTTCTCATCTTCTACTCGTCTTTGGCACGCTACGAGCTCAAGTTTCTTCTCAGCTAGTGGGTCTCGAGCATCTAAAATATGTCCATTGTCAGGCCCAGTATCAGGAAGTCCTATGCCAACCATGGAGTAAGAATTGTAAAACTTCTTTTCTAAGTTCATGATAGATGTAGCTTTTTTCTCAAACTCCTTTGAAGCCGTTTCAGTGCGTTTTTTAATCTTCAGCTCTTCAGTTTGTTTTGCAGATATCACATGGACAACATTGATGAAACTTTTGATTGCCTCGGAAGCAACCGTGTCAGGAACGCGATCAAGAGCAAGCTTCCACTCATCAACAAAAGCATACATCTCAGAAGGTTCCTTGTTGTCAGTTAAGTTGTCATTGTTGACTGGAAGAAGGGAGAGTTTGAGCCAACCATGGAGGGACCGAATAAAGTCACGTTGAAACTTAATTAAGCGACAGAAACTGGAGTGCCAAGCTGAGACAGTGGATTCAAGATCACGGGTTGCCTGGCGGTGCAGTTCAGAAGTTGAGTCACCATGGGTTGATCGGTTAACAAGGCCTCGAACCTGCTGCACGATGTTGTTCTGTATGTCATGGTACTGGTGCATTGATCTCCACATGTACATAAACCTGCATCATATATATCACATGATTAAAGAAGGATAGTAATTCTAAATTTTTTCCTCGCACAGGGCATAAGTATCACTATCACCAGGCAAACAACATTACTTGAGAAAGGACTTCTGGCATCTACATTTCCCAACCAAGGACGTTTTGATGCGACCTCAATGTTCCACTGTATGGCCAGAGTGTCCCAAATGTGCCTTCACTGTAATCCTTTTGTATGATCAAATAATCTATTTTGGATTACGGTTTTCCTTTCCTACGTGCCTTTGCCACCCTAATGAATTTTTATAGCGCATATCCATACAAATTTAACAGTTCCTTGTTAAGGATAGAAGTGGAGCATTACAAAGATGAAAAGTTAAATCTCCGTGAACACACTATTAAAATGAGTCTATCT
The DNA here is from genome assembly GCA_028015215.1 of Gynostemma pentaphyllum. Taxonomy (NCBI): domain Eukaryota; kingdom Viridiplantae; phylum Streptophyta; class Magnoliopsida; order Cucurbitales; family Cucurbitaceae; genus Gynostemma; species Gynostemma pentaphyllum. The sequence continues at coordinate 24,712,790 of CM051354.1, forward strand.
ATCAGCGAGACAAGGTCATATTAAGACATTCCAAGCGAACTTCAGGGATTCACGCTCAGAAATGCCTTTGGGTGGGTGGGTTGTTAAACAGGCTTGACCATAGATTAGCATCATAACTAGAACGATGATAAAAACAATGATCATGATCAAACTAAATAGTTCCTGTTAATAAAACAAGTGACCAGACTTCAATCATGATGACGAAACAGAAAATTTTAGTTCAAAGGACAAATAATCCCACTGTACAGCTTGACACAAAATAACTTTTAAAACTATGGTTGGCGGATCAAGGAAAATATCATCATATTAGTATTGGGGATTGGGGCCACTAATATAAGCAGTTAGGCATCAAATACACAGTTATGAGGCAAATGAAACAGTTCGAAACTAAAGCAAGTGGGACTAAAAAACTAACAGCTAGATGATGAAATTCAAATCCATTAGGACTAGTTTCTTTGCTACAAAAATGTTGTAGCTTCCAAAATATAAGATAACTAATAGCAGCCTGTTTTACTAAATCACAAAACACAATTCAAATTCTATATATATAAGCATTTCACATTTGTCCCAGGATACGGCTACTTCCACGTTATAATCAAATTTGAAAATCAGGGATTGGGAGGATATATGAATTGCAGTCTCTCATCAATGTTATTGCAGCATTCTTTAAAAAAAATCAATGTTATTGCAGCACAGTTCTTATCTCATAATTTTGTACCCAAAAAAAAAAAACACAAAAACCATGCTGAAGAAAGAAGAATTACCCATGGCAAAGTTCAACAAGCTGAGGAACGAGATCAGAATCTCTCAGACCAATAATGGCAGTAGAAGTTGTAGTGACAGCCTGAGATGTGACAATAATTAGTGATTGCAGTCTTGTTATCGCGGCCTTCGTCTTATCTAGCTTGCTTTCGTCCTCCCTCTTATACTCCTGACTCTGCAATGATGACAGCTTCTTCTCATGTTCAATCTTCACACCTTCTCTAGCCTGAAATTCATAAGGAATTTTAACAATTGTGAACTCAAAAATGAGGTTTCGACATAATAATAGATGCAAAGACAAGGAGCAAGCCTGTGACAACTGTCTTTTTTTTTTTTTTTTTTCTTGGTTAATAAAGACGCACACATAAAAGTTACTTGATGATTAAAGGGAATATTACAATTTTATGGTTGGCCATGTAAAAGATACAGATGGTCGATAACGAAAGGTCTAGTGGAGTTGTGGGCATACATTATAACCACAAAAAGCATAGCTTTTTCTATTTAATTATCTTCATGTTTAAAAATAAAAAAATGCATAGAAACAAACTCAAACTCAAACTCCAGAGTCACAGAACAAAGAAGAAGATAGTTTAATTTAATTTAAAGCGCCAACAAGGACTAATATGAAAAAGACAAAATATGCAATGGTAATTAATTTAGTCGTTTAACATAATTGCACCGAAAGATGATGGTCAAATCACGAAAATACCATACCCCACAATCAAAGACCGCAGGGGTATTATCGTAATAAAGCAAAAAAACAGCCATTGTCAAATTCTTCTGTGGACTCACGCTAACATGTCGAGGGGAGGGGAGGGGAAAGCTGAGTCATATTTCTCAAACACGTTTTTAAAAAATAAAAAATATATCTTACCTTCACTTCCTGGTAGAGCTTCTTTTCCCAAGCCAAAAGTCGATCCAATGTGGAACAGAGACTCTTTGAACCGCCCGGTTGGTCAAGTGAACCGGGTTCAAGCCTATACTTCACCGACAATGGCGGCTTTGAGGTCCAGGTCGAGCTCAACGTGCTCAAAACACTACTCGAATGGTACACCGTCTCTACAATCAAAACAATACTTTCAAATTCTTGTTTGTTTCCCGAGAAAATAGCAAGAAAAATTGTTTCAATTTACATAGAAACCTCCTTCAATTTGGGATGGGATGGGTCGGAAACCGCTGAATTGATGTTTAATTACTGTAATTTCAAAGAACAATGAATGAATGAATTTGAGAACATACTCTTGAGCTGACGGAAACTCCTATCCAGTTGTGCCCTACCGATCTCTAAAATTTCCGAAACAGAATCTCCAGCCGCCGCCGCCTTCTCGAAATTCTCTTTAATGGCATCAACAATTTCCTTCAAATCTTTGTGCCTCACAACCATTCTCATGTCGGAAATCTCTCCTGTACGGTAACTTCCTGCAGAAGATCCTCCAACATCATCAAACTTCTCCATTTGGGTCGCAAACTTCATCGTTGTAGTAGTAGGAGGAGTAACAGGTTCAGGCGCAATAGAGGATTCGAAATTCGAGCGAATGTCGTCACCTTCTGATCTCAAATCGGCATCTGTACCGTCGATCTCATCAACATCTGATGAACTCGTGGTGCTGTAATGATCTCCCCAATCACTACACTGAACCTCTTCCCTCTCCGTCTCTGTATCGTCAAGATGGTGTTTCTGTTGCTGGAATCGATGACGATCCTCATCTTTTTTATCATCAGACTTCCCGTGGAAGAAATTGTACTCGGATTGCTCGGTTTCGACTCCGTCGTCGAGATCATTGTATTCGTGGTGGGATGGTTGAGAAGGGGGTTTGGTTTGGGTTTGGGTTTGGGATCGGGACTGAAAGAATTCAGAGTTAGGTGGAGAAGGAGGATAGAAATTCTCCCAGTTCCAAACAGAAGAGGCTTGAGAAGGAGTACTAGAATAACTGGAATTAGGATAAGCAGTTGGAAAAGAAGAAGAAAAACTCGAAATCTGACTCCTCGGAGAAGAAGAAGGGCTCGATTCGGAGAGAATATGAGGGAGTTTAGGCATTTGTTTACGGCGGCGGTGGGGGTGGTGTTGGCGATTAGGAAGGGAGGAGGATGAAAGAATATGAGGAAGCTTAGAGCTTTGAATAGAGCGAGAAGGAGAAGAAGAAAACGACGGCGGAGCAGGAGGAGGAGGGTGAACGGAAGGAGAAGGAGAAGGTCGCCGGAGAGGCGGCGGAGGCGGTGGTTGAGAATGAGAATGAGATTGTGGAAGAGGGTTTTGAGTCTTATGAAGGAAGACGGCAGGGGTTTGGCCAGAGACGGAAAGGGGTTCACCAACAGCGAAAGCAGAAAGAGCAGAACCAGTAAGACGAAGAGAGCGACAGTAATCAGCATGAGCAGCGGCTAAGTGATGGCGTGAATAAACAGCTTCCTTCATGAGGCGGCGCCGCTCCTTGCACCGCCGTACTGTATCTTCATTGTCCAGCTTTGAAGCTGTACAACCCATATCAAACTTCTACTTGATGGATGGGATCTCAGCTCCGATGGCGGTGGTTGTGGCCGGCGGTGGTGAGTTTGAGCTTTTGGAGAGCCGAGAGTGGCAAGTGTTGAGTGAGGCTTTATTATATTGCTTTGCTTTGCTTTGGTTTTTTTTAACTTTAGTGACCCTTTTGGATCTCTCTTTCTTTCTTTCTTTTATGATCAAATTTGGACCATTTTGTTTTCCAACTTGTGGGAATAATAACTTATAATTAATCCTTTTTTTTTTCTTTTTATTACATCAGAGTAGGAGGGACTCGAACCTTTGACCTCAAAAAAAAGGGAGTATATGCCTAAGCTATGCTCGTGTTGGCATAATTAAAAGACCTGCTATGCTATTGTTGTGTTTTGTTAATTCAATTCTCTTATAATTAATTGTTATTATTATTTATATATATTTTTTCCTTTTTCAAATTAATAGCTCTTGATTATTGACAGAAAACATCAAGAGAAATCACAGCAAAGTACCTTTTTCTGTCCTATTTTCAAAATAGTAAACTTTTTATTTTTTTATATTTCATTAACTTAATGAATTTCTTTTCATGAAATTTATTCTCTTATATTGTTGAATAAATAATATTTTTTATTTTTTTAATGTTATAAATTAAAATTGAACCAATTTTAGTCTTTACGATTTTGATAATGTCATTGTTTATTGTATAATGAAAATGTTATATTTTTTTTACTTTATTTTTGCATTTTTCATATCATAAAAGTACCATTTTTTAAAATACCCCAAATATCAATCAGATTCATACTAATTTCTAAAAAGTATTAGAATTTTAACTTTTGATATTGATATTTATAATACATTAAACAATAAGATAATATTGTTAATGTATACCACTAAACACTTTTTATCATAGTACTTATAATAAAAGTAGTTTGATTAAAAACACTTATTTTCTAAACACTCCCGAATAAAGCTCTTATAAGACATTAAAAAAAATTAATTGATGAGTTTAAAGTTAATATTTTTTGTGTAAAAGAGAAAATGATTAAGGGGAAATGAAAATTAGGGGGAGGGTAGGGGAGGGGTGAGGTGGGGATCGTTTATACTTTATGGTAGATATGATGAAGTAATAGAAATTAGAAAGAAAATGAAAGGAAGGGAAAGGGTATGGAAGATGGAGTGACAGTGCACATTATGTGGGCCTATCAGCTTTTTTATTTTTTATTTTTAGGGGTTTTAATTGTTGTGTATAAAGCCAGTGGCCCTCTTGGCTTTTTGTCTCCTTTTTGGTTTTTCTTATACATACTTTTTTTTTTCTTAGTGCTTTTCTTAATTATTTAAGTGTATATATTATATTAATTTTATTGATCTTCTTCTATTTTTTGGAGTGGTTTGGAATTTCTTTGATTAGTAATATTTTTTTCCTCCATTCTTTTAAGGGGCATTTATAAATCTAACAATTTTATTAATAATAGTTATAAAAATATATCTATAAATATAGCAGATTTTGATTGGTGAATCATTGACAAACTATGAATTATATATTTTTATACTAAGTTTATCACTAATACACACATTAATTACTGTTATATTTACAAATAATTTTAAGTGATAATATATTTACAAATATTGAATCAAAATTTGCTACCGAGTGAAATTTCCCTTCTTTTTAATTTGTCCTTTTTTTTATAACTAGCACTTAGAAAAACATGTAATTATATCCTAAACATGTATTTATATTTAAGATTTATGTCTAATATCTTTAACATATACTATTATATATAATAAAAAAGAGTGAAAATTTTTCTTCCAATTTTATTATTTTTCTCTTTAAATTCGTTAATTATAATTCTTTCGTAACTTTTCACACAACTATCATCTTTTTTTCACCTATTTATTTCTTTTCTTACATTTAATAAATTTAATTTTTTTTTTATTAAATCCGATCCAATGTTATCTAAAATATTAAAGAAAACAATTATTTAAAAATGATAATTTTTCTCTTCCCATTTTACTCATTATTTCTTTCAATTCACGTATTATAATTATTTTCTTAAAATTTGCCGACTCATTGGTCTTTTATCCATTTATTAATTTAGTTAAAATTAAATAAGTATAAAATTGAACTTTTTATCCATTAAAATATTTTTCCCTCAAATCGAATTTTTTTCCCCTTTAACTATCTGCGTGCGTCGCGCGTAATATTTTTTTTCTTTATAGAATCATTTAAAAGTTTAAAATATTGTTTTTATTTGATTTTTCTATGGTTTATAAATCTTTTTCGAAATGATTTTTGTTTTTTTAATTTTTCAATTATTAAACTTATTATTATGTTCTATTTAAGATTTAAATTATTGTATACTTTACTAATTAAACAACTTATATGTAGTTGATTTATTTTTATTTAAGGGAATATTTAGAGCTTTTTATTTTTGAAATTTATACTATCAAATAAAGAATAAACTGTTTGTTCTAAATCTATATATATTTCTTATTTTTTTAGTTAATTTATTCATTCCTAGAATATTTATTTCTAATTTAAATTATAATTGAAGAAATTATATTAGTTTTTTTTGTTTGATTTTATTTCTTACTAATAATATACATGCTTATAATGACAGTATTGAAAGCAAACACAGTCTAACAATACTTCATTATCTCGCTTTCCGAATCAAAGTAAACATAGTCTTTTATAGTTTTCTTCCCACATCTAGTGAATAATGACGGGTGATGAAAGCTCACACAAACTAACCATTACCTCATTATCTCACTCACCCAATGCAATGTACACTCAGCCCTTACATTCTCTCATATATGTATCATAGTAATTATGGATAATGCTAGAAAATGTGAGCACGCGCAGTCCCATCATTATCTCATTATCCATCCCCCCGATCATGCAAAGTTCACGTAGCCTTTAGCATTCCTCATGATATATATATGTAAACATAAAATGAATAAGACCAGATAATGCAAGCACACTCATGCTATGCATTGTCTCATTATTCCTCAAATACGATCATGCAAAATAAATATAAATAGGGTCTCAAGTGCGAATAAACATAAATTTAAGCATTCAAAGTAATCGAAAGAACATAACGATCAATGATACATGAATAAGTAATTACCTTTTCTACATAAAACAAGAAAGCAGGAAGTTCTGAAAAACAATGAATAAGTCAAGCCAAATGGCCTTCAAATTCGAGTTACTAACTTTAATATAAAAGCCTTAAATCCATTGATTCCATTGTTTTTAGTAAACATATGAAGTTTCATATCCAAATTCTTTATTCACCCTATTATACTTGGAACCTTCAACTTCCGATAATCATTAGGAAATGCCAAAGAGAACCTAAACTTAGAACATCTAAGAGTTAGTTGTTTCCTTCGAAATATCCATGAGTTCTCTCAACTCAAATTAGAACTATCTCCCAAACCTAAGCGAGTTAGCTCACTTACTTTAATCTTTTCGATTCAAATATCAATTTCAACTTCCGATCCTACAGGTCGTTCAACTTATTCGGTTTCTAAGTTTATATTTAAATTCTATTTATCCTCACCTTGACAAAAGTAGATTTAGCTCCAAGGTTCCAAAAGAGTGTTCAAGAGGCGGTCCAAAAACACCTACAATTAAATTACATCTAACAATCATTAATTAATCAAACATCGAACAAACAACACCTAAAATCATAAAACGACGAAAAACCCCAAAAAAGGCCCCAAGAGGATCTCAGCCACACCAAGGGGTGAGTCTCATGTCATTTCCAACCTACCAAAACTGCTATTAAGGGACAGGCCTAGCGGATTTCATTGCGGAAATGACATGCAATGAACAATGGAATACAACGGAAGTAGACTGGAAAATCTACGTGGATGGTTCTTCCAATGCTAAAGGAAGCGCAACTGAGATTGTGATCAAAACTCCCGAAGGATTCTTTTTGGAGCAATCAATCAGATTATCATTTCATGCTTCAAATAGAGAGGCAGAATACGAGGCTCTATTGGCTAGACTGAATCGAATGAAGGAACTAGGAGTTAGAATAGTTGTGATACATTCAGATTCCATGCTAGTAGTGAAGCAATTTAGTGGGGAATTCAAAGCAAAAGACCTCAATATGGTAAAATACCTGGAAAGAGTCAAAGAGCTCGCGAAAGAGTTCAAAACCCTTAGTGTGGAACAAATTATGAGGTCAAAAAACAAACATGTCGAGGCCTTGGCTAGACTCGGATCGACAGTAGAGGTTAACATGAGGAGAACAATTTTAGTCGACTATTTGGAACATCCGAGCATCCAGCCAAGCTCAGACAATGTCGAAGAAATATCCAAGATAGATGAAAAACACCAAGACCCAACTTGGTATCACAACATACAAGAGTATCTACTTTCTTGAAAACCGCCAGCCGACTAAACTCAAGTGTGAAAGATTCAATCTCAAGCACCCCGGTATTCCATAATAAGTCAAAAGCTGTACAACAGGTCTTTCGAAGGCCCATACCTGAGGTGTGTAGATAAAAACAAAGTCAATTACATCATGCATGAACATCACTTAGGATGCTGTGACAATCATTCAAGAGGATGTTCACTATTCCATAGGACCCGAAACCAAGGGTACTACTGAACCGAATGTTTGATCAATGCAAGGAATTCACCAGAACGTGTGATAAAGGCCAAAGATTCGAGTCCAAACATCACGTTCCGCATACACCCCTCACCACAATCATGGTACATTGGCCGTTTATGCAATGGGGACTAGACATAGTATGGAAACTTCCAATAGCCACCAGTCAGAGGTGCTTCTTACTAGTGGCCACAGACTATTTCACCAAGTGGATAGAGGCCGAGCTGCTTGCCAAAATCACCATGCAACAAATCAAATAATTACTATGGAAAAACGTAATTGCCCACTTCGTAATACTGCGAGTTTTTGTTGCAGATAATGTCACGCAATTCACTGGAAATTTCATTAGAGGATTATACTCAGACTTGAATATTCACCTCAGATTCTCAGCCCCAAGACACCCTCAAGCAAATGGTCAAGCCAAAACATCCAATAAGACTATCCTTAACAATCTGAAGAAGAGGCTAGAGAAGTCGAAAGGAAGATGGGCCGAAGAGCTACATGGAGTGTTATAGGCAAACAGAACAACTCCCCGTACTGGAATTGGGGAAGTCTGTTCGCCCTCATCTCTGGAGCAGAAGACGTGATTCCAATAGAGATTATCTACAATACGAAGTGAACTAGTCAAATATGGGCAAGATAACGATCAATTTATGATCGAGGCCTTAGACAGCCTAGACGAAAAAAGAGAGCAAGCTCTGATAAAACTAGCAGGATACCAACAAGCCCTGACTCAACACTACATTAAAAAAGTCAGACCAAGACCCATGAAGGTAGGTGACTTTGTGTTACGAAAAGTTTTCCAAGATACTCAGCAGCCCGGAGATGGGAAACTCAGACCTAATTGGGATGGACCTTACCACATAATCAAAGAAGTGAAACCGAGCACCTATCAGCTTGAAGATCAGCATAGAGCACGAATTCGCAAGGCGTGGAACGCCAACCAACTAAAGCGTTACCTCCATTAAATGAGGAAAAGGGTGGTTGCAATGAGAAACATGCAGAAATAAATGCAACCCCCATGTTTTCCCCTCTATAAATAGAGAGCGAAGTCCATGAACAAACTCATCCGAAGAATGGAATCCTCATCATTCTCAATTGCTCCACGCAAACTTTCACTCTAAGAAGAGATAACAACTCTGATGATTAACGTTGAGCATCTAACATTGCAGAGAGATACTCTACAATTGGAGAACAAGGAATTGAAGAAAAGGCCAGACATTGCCGAATTCCTCTTGGAAAAGAAATCCAGAAAAAACAAGAAATTGAAGCGAAAACTTACCACTGAAGGGAGAGAATACGACGACCTCCAATTAGAAGAACAAAAGGAGAAAATATCCCTTCTCAAACAGCCAAGGGACGAAAAAGAAAAGGAAGCTCGACTAATGACGCTCAAGATCAGCGAACATAAAGACAAAATCAAAGAACTGAAAAGGAAAAGGGAAGAATCAAGCGTAGTTGATGGTTGTAATTCCCCCATCCTCAGTGTAATTAGCATACAATGCCTTTTTACTTTCTTTAATGAAGAATTTATTTTTTGTTCGAACAAAAGTGCCACCCTTCCAACTTTTAGAAAACAAGTTTAAATAGACATAGGTTTCAAAAATGGAAGTAAAAAAAAATCATACTTATGCGACCGACACTAATTAACAGTTCACATAAATAGGGGAAACAAATGATCTAACACTGAATAATAGCTCGGACGAACCCAATTATCACGGCCAAAACTTCTGAAGAAATGGACCAAATTTCTGAATGGAAATCAAACTGTAATATGAATAAATCATTCCCAGAAACAAAAAAAAGTACAAAACATAGCTCCAACACAGTTCCCATAGCGAATTTATTCTGAACTAAACCCCATTTAGGAGAATGGATCTCATCATTACTGACACTGTCTCAATCACTGAAATCTTCCGAATCTTTGAATTTATGACCTCTCTAAACAAGAAGAGTCATAAACACATAGCAGCAGAGACATCTGGGATCGAGATATGCATATAATGTCACCCCAACCGAATGGAACGAACCTAGTTGAAGAAAACCGAAGGGGCTATAGATAAGACGATGCATTTATTACGAAGAAAGAGATAACATTCCTTATCTTCAATAAAGAACTCACGAGGGAAGATAAAACGTTTCATATTCATCAAAGGAATCCAGATGATCGCCTATAAATAAAGCCTTCCAACCAGTGAACCAAAAAAAAAATATAAAGAACTTCCCTCCTCCTTAGTGCAAAAGTCTATTGACCTCCTTCTCCGACCCTTTTCACCTTATCTTTGTCCAGTATATTCCAAAATCATGGCCTCGCCAAACTCCAATATAAGTGATTGAAATAATGAAGTTCCCTTTCTTCGCTGGAAACTTTCCTGAGAACGTAAAAATCATAGAGAACTAAGGCAAAAACTACGAAGAAGAAACCAGGAGCTTCACCACAAAAGAGATATGGGCAAAGAATTATGTCGCTTCTACGACAACCTACATAAGAGGCTTGACGAAGTAGAGGAAAGAGTGAAAAAAGCCATTGCAAGCGCTACTCACATCCTCTGTGGAGCTCAAAGGATCGGATGACGTTTTAGATGAGTTACAAACTCGAGTGGTCGAGATGAGTGTGAATATTACTCAACTCATCAACCATATGAACCCTCAGATAGCGAGGAAGATGGAGCTGGTGCTAATGATAAAGACCATCAAGACCGCCCTATGATGTGAACATCCTCATCACCCACCAAGAGAACCTTGAACTCTCTAAAGCTCTTTCTTACTTTCAAGGGGCCAACTCAGCTTTAGGATAATATTTCGTTCTTTCTTTATTTTTTTATTCGAATATTAGTTAGCAATTGTAATTAAGAGCTATTAATATTAGTACAAAGTTTACTTATTTTGATCCAACTACTCGAAGTAAATAAATAACCCTTCCAAAAGAGAAGGAAGAAAACCCCAGCTATCTGGGCACAATATTCAAAAATCAAAAACTCTAACTCCAAGTTAGATGTATATGCCTTCTAAAGAGAAGAAAGAAAAAACCAGCTCAGACTAGTCATAATCTTCGAAGATCAAAATCTCTAAGTTAGATGAATATCTCCTCCAAAGAGAAGGAAAAAATCTAGCTCGGACTGGGCATGATAAAAAACTCTAAGTTAGATGAATATCCCTTCCAAAGAAGGAAGAAAGACCTAGCTCGAACTAGACACAATCTTCGAAGATCAAAAACTTAAACTTCAAGTTAGATGAATATCCCTTCCAAAGAGTAGGAAGAAAGACCCAGGTCAAACTGGGCATAATCTTCAAAGATCAAAAACTCTAAGTTAGATGAATATCCCTTCCAAAGAGAGGAAGAAAGACCCAACTCAGACTGGGTACGACTTTCAAAGATAAAAAACTCAAACTCCAAGTTAGATGAATATCCCTTCCAAAAAGAAGGAAGAAAGACCCATCTCTGACTTGGCATGATTTTCGAAGAACTCTAAGTTAGATGAATATCCCTTCCAAAGAGAAGGTAGAAAGACCCAGCTCAGATTGGGCGCAATCTTTGAAGATCAAAACTCTAACTCTATGTTAGACGTTCAAAAGAAGGGAGGAAGACCCACCTCAGACTGAGCATTCAATCTTAAAAAAATCATACTCTGATTTAGACAAACGTTCAGACTAAAATGGAAAAAAACTAAAGTCCCACCTCGGACTGAAATGGCTAGAATCGAGCTTGAACTCGAATGTCTGACCAAAAGCATTCGACAAACAACAAAAGACTAATTTCAAATGCATGAAAAATTAATAGTGTTGCCCATGCAGACACAATATTTAGTGTCAAATTAACAAGGAACTAAGTTAAGTATTTGGGTAATGTTAAAAAAAAATGGAGGCAGAAAAGAAAACCAATATGGGGAACCCACAGCCTGGGAACTCACCATCATGCCTCAGGGATGTCTTCAACTTCCACACCTTCCCTCGGAAATTCAAAGACCTACCCCATAATATCTCCATCTTCTTCGAACGTACTATCCTCTAGTCCCTTTATTTTCAGCAGACATCTGATCCTCATCATAAAGAAGCGTGTGAAGGAGTTTAAACTCTACAATATCATTAGGCTTCTTAACATGGCTAAAATGGGATCTATCTTCCTCAGAAAGACAGTTTCAGCTCGTCGCAGCCAATCTTCACCTCATAGAGACCAGCGCACTCAAGTTGTTTGGAGAGATTCACATTAACCTTGGCCGCTGAAGCTTGAGCATGTTCCAATTTAGAACGAAGCTCCATGATCAACTCATCTCTTTGAGCCAAGTCTTCCTCTTGCTTCCTTACATTAGCCTTAAATCTCTTACTCTTACCCTCCTCGGTCTTTAGCTTCCCAGCCATTTTCATGGAGTTCACCTCTATTGAAACCAACTTCTCAAATAAAACTATGGACACCTACTTCACTGCTTCACCATTACGCAACGCCAATTTCAACAGATAGACCATTTGGGTCTGCGCATGGCATCCTTGTAAGACCAAAGAGGAGCGGAATTCATAATAAAGTAAGAGATAGAAAAATAAACCCTAAAAGATATAGATATGAGATAATCCGAACACAGCAAAAAGAGAAATAGATCCAATATAAATGGCCCAAGCAGGATGAAACAATCCGAACACAGTAAGAAGAGAAATAGATCCAAAACTCGCTCGAAGCCCATCTTAGCGAGAAGGCTCTATATCCAATTCTCATCTAAAGATGACATTGAACGATGAGAGGCGGGAAAAAATGGATCCACCTTCATCAGCTTCATATCAGGTCGAGGAAATTGAACAAAGGGGACCAAGGATTCCCCTGAGGGAAGATTTGATGAAGTGGCTATAGGTTTAGAAGAAGATTCAATACTAAATGAATAGGTAGTCCCAAAATTCGCAACTGTAGGGCTCTTCACCTTAAAGCGAGTCCTCTTCTTCTCCTTAATTGGAAGATGTGATTCATCGACAATCACTTTCCTTTTCAACCACCGTGATTGGCCAGTCTCGTGCTCTCGCTGAACAGCAAAGCAAAGTCAGACAGCTTCAAGCTCTCAGCCATACCTGGTCTGAAAAAAATCAATTTCAAGCTTCCTCTCCTCCTCTTAGCTACAAGATCCACACAAGACAATATAAAAAGGAGGAAAGAAAATTACTATGGAGGGAAAAGAAGAAAATATATCATACCTCTAACCTCTAGGAATGGAGTGGGACGAAAAGGAATCCAAACTTCAGTCAATATATGCTCCTCTTCACATACAAAAGCTTCCCAGACCAATTGTCCAATATCTTCCAATTTCCCATAAGCGGCAATATGTGACACTGTGATATTAGATTTGTTCAAAATCTGAATTGCAAAAAAAAAAAGACCGATAAAAAACAATCAAGAGGATATGTAAAGATCGAGGTGGAACATGCTCGTTCTCTCCTAAATCTTTCCAAACCAAAGGAATTGAAATTCCATTGGAAGTTGGAAGTCTCATCTCCATGTAAGGAGAGATGCAATAAGAAAGGTGATAAAAATCCAGGTCCAACTGTTTTAGCACAAACGCTTTCAAAGAAGGATGATAAACTACCCTCAACTTTCTAGATGAAGACGACGTGACACTCATCCAAGGCACTAGGAGACTCACAGACTCCCATGTCATTGCTAAAAGTCTCTTCATAATCCTCACAGGACTCCCTAGACCCGCTTTCAAAAGAGGAACGATATGGGCAAGCACCATCTAGATTCTCATCCACCAATTTAGAAAGTGGAATCATGAAATCTTCTTCCCGCACTATAAGAAATTTGACTATAGGATACGCTTGCATTTTTAATGGGTGACAGACAAAAATTTTCACGCGTGGTTTTAAAAAAATGACTGACCCCATCACCCTTTCTCAAATTAAAAAATCGCTCTCGTCTCCTCGCAATCTCCTCAACCCTAAAAAAATTCAGTCTCGTCTCCTCGCTCAATCTCCCTCTCAAATCTGCTCTTAAATTTTCTCAAATCTCCTCAGCCCTCTCGCAATCGCTCTCAAAACTGCTCAGCGCTCTCGCAATCGCTCTCAAATCTCCTCAGTCCTCTCGCCATCGTTGTCAAATCCGCTCTCGCAATCGCTCTAAACAACGCTCACTCTCTCAAATCTGCTAAGACTTCATCTTAATCTCCGTAGACTCGTCTCAACTGTCGCAAATCATCTCTAGTAAGTTCAGTTGGAGTTAGTTCCAGCCATTGACTTTTGATTTGAATGGTAATTCATTTGTATTTGGGCGTTTTCTTTTTTGTTTATTGGTTTTGGAATTTTTGTATTGTATGAAGCTTTGAAGCTTAGTTGAAGCTCCTCGCGATTTCGTTTTCGTGTGAAGCTTCGTTGTAAAATAAGATCTATCGAAGCCACAAACCGTAGATCTGATCGCCTTGCCTTTGCCGTTTGATTCAAAGTTACCATTAACATTACACAAACCTTTTTCATGTTGCCCGTTCGAAGAAGTTTGTTCAGATCTAAAATAGATATGATTCTTGCCGTTAGTTGGAGGCATTATTCGTCAGCTATTCAAATCAAGTTTACTATTTTTTTCAATAAATTCAGAAGAAGCCTAGATCTAGAGATTCAAGGTTTAATTTGTTGTGGCCTTTGTGATCAGTTTTTACATTGAAAAATTGTTTTTGCGGCCTTTGCAACTTTTCTGAAATTTGTCTGATCCTTTGATGGATACTATTGCAATCTTATCTGTTGTTATAAAGTTTTTCTTATAATTTGAAGGCCTTGCTTTTTTTAGGGGCCCTCCTGCATTTGGAGGTCCTGATTTTGGTCCTCATGGAAGTTCCTTTATCTTCCTCTGATGGATTTTACTTGAAAGGTATGTATATTTAACGAAAAATCGAATCTTTCTCTAGTTCCTGTTCAGCGATTTTTTACACGTTTTTTTTAAAGTTATGGTTATTGTTCAGATGTGATTAACAAGCTTAATGTTCTTCGAGGAAGAGGAATGACTAATTTATACTCTTGGTCTTGTAAGAGGTAAATTTATTTTAAATTTTTTTTAATGTTTAATTTCTGAATTTTTGTAATGTAGCTCTGTTCTTATTGTTTTTTGTGTGCCTAATTATGTAGGATTTACAAGAATGGATTTTTTGGCATGATCTTTGTGAAGATGACCTAATTTTTCCTGCTCATGGAAATGAGTATGTTCTTAAAGGCTCTAAGTTGTTTGAAGAGTCTTCTTCTCGTAAAGGTTAGTATAAACTTTGAACAATTTAGTGTTTTATAGACAAAATTTACTATTAATGGATATATTAAAATTTCATAGACTACGAGCGAAGCATGTGAGCTTCAACTAGTCTATCAAAACAACCTAAAGGGTTATTGACTAAGAGAAACTTCAAAAGCTACAACAAGAATGAGTTTTGATCCTGGAAAAATGTTTGTGTTGATTACAATTAATGTTTTTCTTTTTCTATTGTGTTTAGGGAGGAGGAACTTCAATTGCAAAAACGTAGAAAAAGGAAAATAAGAGGCAATTCACGGTTGTCATTTTCGGATGATTTTGAGAATGAAAGCGATGAGAATGATGAAATAGTTAGTATTTTATTGCTGATTTTGGAGTTGTTTGGTTTTATTTAACTTTTATGTACATCTAGCTATAATTAATATACTTCATTTTTGTATGTTTTGTTTCTGTTGCATTATATTATAGCTTAAAGGAAAATTGACTTGCATTGCACTATTGCTATGTTTCTGAACCTGATCGTTTTCTTTTTTAAACATTTAGAAATATGTTATTACAAACAAAATTAAGAAAATTGTTGACTAGACGAATCTTAATCATCCTTTCTACATTCTTAATACCCACTTGTGGTTGTGTTTTATAGATGATTGAGCAGAGCCAAGACTGAACCTGAATCCTCTACTCATTTCTCCTTCTGACAAATCAACTTCATTCTGTCTTTGTTTTCTCGATTGAAAAAGTTGAAATTTGTGAATCAAGATCCGGCAATGGAGTTCTTATTATGCCGAAGAAATCTTTGCTGATCTCAATGAGCTTGAAATCCACCTTAATATATTAAGATGCCTCGTGGATTCTCTTTCTTTAATCAACCACGATGCTTTCTCCTCTTCATCGTCTTCTTCATTTTCATCCTCTTCGCTTTCTTTTCCCCGAAACAAGTAAGTTTCTTTGTTCCATTTCCTGTTTCTGCTTCTCTTTTCTGATCTGATTGAATCTTTTTTTTTTGGAATAAACTGATATTTTGTTTCTACCTGCTATTGTATGGCTTCACTTAATTTTATATTAGAGACACGGTGTTTGTTAATTTGTTTGTAGAAATTGAATGATATGTGCAAAGGTTAATGCTTTTCCATTATTGGTCCTTTTCAAAGAGAGAGAAAAATGGAAAGAGAACTATTTATACTTCAGGATTTGAATAAAGGGTAGTGGGGCCAGTTGCATAGTATCAGTGTTTGATTTTTCTTTTTCTTTTTCTCTGGTTGTTCAGTAACTTTTTTATGCATTTTATTTTTCAATAATTACAGCCTTCGACTACTATCAGTTCAACGATCTATTGATTCCTAAGGAGCAAGCTCTCAGAAAAAAAAGTGTGTGTGTGGAAAAAGAAATTGCTCCAATTATGATAAAGGTGCTATTTTTCTTCACTTACTTTTTTGAAGAAAATAATACTTTGGATCTTACATGGATTCTTCAAGAGCTAAAAAATACGGGGTTTTCGACAAGACAAATTAATGTACAAACTCTTATGTTCTTTTGTAAATTATCATGAAACTATTGGTCAATATCTGTTGGTTCTTTTATTTTATTATATTTATATTATGAGAGGAACTCATACTTTTATGTACATTGTAGTCTTTGAAATTTTCTCTATATGATAGCCCTTAATATATGTTGGAAGAAGATATTAACTTGGGTTTAACCATGCTTTGATTTTCTAATTCTTCTACTATCAGTTCGAAGTTGATTTTTTTAAACTTAGCATTGCCTTTTGTTATCTTAATTTATTTACTGATTGTGGAACTAATGCTTTTCTATTTGTGTAATATACTTGTACAATAGGTCATGCCTTTAGGTGATAGCAAGTACTACGAAGAAAAAGCTCTTAAGTTCTTTGAATTGGAACTATAGAGAGGTCACATATTTAGGTAAGAGTCTTTTTCTGGTTCTATTCTCTTTTATTCAAACAAAGCAGCTGAAATGGCATTATTAGACCTGACTTAGAGATGCCTAATGCTTTCTGATTGAAGGTAACATTGATTTAATTACTTTATGAGAAAAACACCTTCTAGCTTTCTATCATCCTCATAGGAAACTAGTCTCTATTTTATGTTTTCTCATTTGGCCATAAAGAGATGAATAAAAGGCTTTATTGTTATCACTGCATTTGGTACCGTAGTTTTTCATATTTGTCATATTCAATGTTTGCTGTTTGATTTCGATTATTGTTATTGCACTATCTAATGGGGGAGTAAGTGGTTTAGTACTTCTCTTCAATTTAAATGGATTAAAATTCAAAAACCCTTCAATTGTTCTTGCTTTAAATATTCTTTTATTTGCTTCTGTTCCTTTTGCTGCCTCTTCTCTTTTTACTTGGTTTACTGTTTGATCTCTTGGTATTAATAAATGCTTGTATGAACTCTCTCTAGTTAATGAAAACTCACCAATCTCATCTCAATCAATATTTTTGTTTATGTTGGGCAACACGCATTTTATCCTCATATAAAAAGTTTGTTTAAAGTACTTGTGTTTAATATTTTGCAAATGAATCTGTAATTTTTGTTTGATTTTTCATTCTCAAAATAATAAGATTTTTAGTTACATTACTTGTAAGAGAGAGAGAGAGAGAGAGAGAGAGAGAGAGAGAGAGATTTGGGTATATAAAAGTTGGGTTTTTTGTTTATGTGGTGGAGAGAGAGATATGGTGGTCCAGGCGTGGGAAGGTCTACGGCTGCGTGAGTGATGGTGGGCGTACAAGCGTGCTAAGCTGCTCTCACGTGTGAGCTTGTTTATATATACCATCAGTATCACTGCATTTTATAGACCCGAGAGAGAGAGAGAGGCAGAAAATCAAAGGTTGTGTTTTTGTTTGTGGACATTTTTTTTTGGATGAGACACACACAGAACAAGAACAATCAAAGTTCTCAAGAATTTGTGTGTTTTGTGGTAGTAGTCAAGGCAGGAAAACTAGCTACCAAGATTCTGCCATTGAACTTGGCAAAGAATTGGTATTCCTTTTCTTTTTCCTTTTATGGGATTTTTTTAAAGCTTAGTAATGTAAATATGTCTTTTCATCTCCCTCTCTCACTTTTCTTTTGTCTAATTCCTGTTTTTTTCTCTGTTCTTGTTTTGAGCTTTCTGGTTGTCTGTTTTTTAAGGTATCAAGGAGCATAAATCTGGTGTATGGAAGAGGAAGTATTGGCCTAATGGGTTTGGTTTCTCAAGTTGTTCATGATGGGGGTGGCTATGTCATTGGGTAAGTAAGCATAATAAAGCTAACACTGGAAATTAAGTAAGAGACAGAGTGATTAAGAAATGAAATTATTGAAATGGGGTTATGGTTTTTTTAGTTTTGATATTTTTTTTGTTTTGTCTTGTTGTTTCTTGACAGAGTGATTCCCAAGACACTCATGCCTCGAGAGGTATGTCTAATACTGCTGCTAATGCCATCTTTTTATCATTTAAACTAATCTGCTCATGAGTGTGGTTCTTTTCTTATGGTTACATTTATTACCTTTCAACTTCTTCAGGTTTGTGTATCCCTATGGTTTGGCCAATCTCCGAGATAAAGGTGAGAAGCTTGTAGGAGAGCGATTTTTTTGGGTTGTGTTATGTTTGATTTAATTTTTAGAGTGGTGATTGAAGTCTTTTAGCAATTCTTGTTTTATTGTCTAAGTATGATGTAATTTATTTTTTTGCTTAAAAATATCGTAATTCATGTAGCCATTTAGTGATATTTTAATTTTTATTGTAATATTTTATTTAAATTTGATAAATGCAATAAAAATATTATTTGAAATAAATTAATAAAAAAATATTTTTTTTTTCAAATTTTAGACAAAGGGTGACGGTTTTTCTCCGTCACCTATTTTAAAAGGTGACAGTATTTTATGATCGTCACCTATGGCAGTGTCACCTATTCGACAAGGTGATGGGTAAAAAACATCACCTATTCAAATAGGTGACGGGTAAAAACGTCACCTATTCGAATAGGTGAAGGGTAAAAAACGTCACCTATTCGAATAGGTGACGGTTTTTTAAGCCCGTCACCTATTTAAATAGGTGACACTGCCATAGGTGACGGTCAAAAAACCGTCACCTATTCGAATAGGTGACGCCAAAAAAACGTCACCTATTCCAGAAATTCTTATAGTGTCGCGTCGCGTTAGCAAGGAAAGAGGTTCTGGTAACAGTTTTTGCATCATATTCATCGACATTTATTGCTATTCGACTAGGACAAATATACGTTCTCACACCATTTCTCCACTACACAATTATTTTCATATAAGTGGATTCCATGGGAGGAGTCAAAATTCCTAACCCTTAGTCAGTGACTCTAAATTAGAAGAAATTTACTGATGCATGCCAGAAATTAAAATAATGGATACCAACCTGATATGAAGAACAACCGACAGAATTACACCTTCCACGTGAAAAAGCCTTTGAACCCTTGAGTAAGAGAATGCCAAGATGGGAGAGTTCAAGAAAGCGCAAAAATGGGGGAATCCTGTTCTTTGAATTTAAATATTAAAAGCTGAAGCGTTATACACGTGTCAGCTGTATACTGTAAAAGGTCGCTTCGATTCGTTACTTAATCCTCAACTTGTTATCACGTCTGAGTATCCCAGACATAAAAACAGGAGAAATATGTAGAGGTAAAATCTCATATAAAACGAGGCCAAAATTGAAAGCCCAATCTTGGTTTATTCGGTCCAGTCCATAACGAAGACCAAGATAATCCAGCACGGTCAAATAACCCCGACTAAGATGGAATGCTTGAGCACGATCAAAACTAAGAACACCGGATAGCCTCGAACCAGCTCGAACATAAAAGGTCGTTTGGCCATGATCTGCAGGTCAGAATTCCTTTACTTATTGATGTGAGTATATCTCCTATCCAAATATTAACGGTAGTAGACTTTTCTTCAAGAGATAATATCTCCCAAGTATCATAGATAAAACACTTATTTATCTATGAATCCTCTATATAAAGGCATTCTACGAAACACTAAAAGGTATGACATTCATAATTATATTATAGAATATTCGTATTATCTACCTCCAAATTACTGACTTGATTATCGAGACGGTTTGGTAGTCACCACACCGGTGTTTTCTCATTCTTGTTTGACAGATAGTTAAGATTAGCAAGTAGAACACACGTGATCGACCGTAGCAGAAATCATCCTCTATAGCATTTATAGTAATTTCAATATTTTTTAAAAGGGTATAATAGTTCAAAAATATTTCTAAAAAATCATGTTTTTTATATATTAAGGATTTATTTTCTTCCACCAATTAAAAAAATATATATCTTATTCTTCATTTTTTAAAAATAAAGTAACACAAAATTAAAATGTCATTCAAGAAATAACGACTGAAATAATTTTTTTTATAGAATAACGACTGAAATTATCGTTAGATGCAAAAAATATTTTGTAATATTAACTCTTTCAGATTTAGCATAAACTTCCCCTCCAACATGTTTGTTTCAACAAGATAATCATTTTGATGTTTTATCTTTTAACAATAAAACAATAGCGCATACAAATTCTTTGATTATACTTAAAAAAAAATTATCCATATAATAATTATTTTTTAAATCCCTTTTATTAATTTAAGTTGATTCTTATTCTAATAGCTCAATTTAATTTCAAACAATGACGAAATATAAAGAGAGAATAAGACCAAAAACAATGGAGGGGATTACCAAATTAACAGAAAAAATAACATGTTGTACTTTGTATCAAAACTTTCAATAATTTTACCAAAATAATATATTACTTCAATTTTATTAAATTATTAAAAATATATGAGCATATGACTTTTATATTGGTTACTTTAACTTTTTTTTTTATCTAAATGAGTTTTTCGAAAATCAAAACTCGCACATTATGATAAGTTAATTGTTAATTTAATTTTAATAATCTATTCTTGATTTTAATAATTATTACTTTGGTTTTAATAATTTATTATAAATAAATTTTGTATTCAATTGAAAAAAAAGTAATGAATTAAAAACCATTTTTTAAAAAGAAAACCTAGTAAAGTGAAAAAATAATTGCCCTACAAAGAAAACTTGACATTTAAAGATTCTATTAAAATTCTAGACATGCTAATATAATCGATAGACTGAGAAATGAAAAAAAAAAAAAGAAATTAAACAGTAATATAATCGAAGAAATTAAATTAAGTGAGACAGAGACATATAAACAATGCAAATTTTCTTAAGACAATATTTACCCAATGGGTAAGGTTGTATAGATAATAAACAATAGTCATCTAAGATACAACACTTCTAATCAAAGTTAATAAAACACTTTACTAAACTTGATCGTCAATGAAAACTTGATCGAAAAATCTTCATGAATCCATGAAGCAAAATAGACATAGGAGTAACAATACTATAATAGAAAATAGAGAGAAAATCTCAAAAAAAATTTGTATTGTTTTCTGGTATAAGACTGCCTATTTATTGGCACGATAGTCACTATTTGTAGTAGTTATTTGTATGGTCAATCTGAAGCATACAATCGCACTACTTCATTAGGAATGATCTGAATTGTGCCCCTGTGTGATCAGATGTATCCGCTCATAGTGTGTCTATTCACATCACTTTTGTTCATTTGAACAACCGCTACAGTCAATGATCATTTCTTGCCCTCACTAGAAAGTCGTAACTCTTCCCTTCCCCAACTATCGTCACTAGTGACCCATCGTCGTCAACCTTTCGATGGCCCTTTGAATGTCAACTAACCCCGTTGCTATCGTTTGGGAAAATTAAAGGTTCCTCTGCTCCTTGCAAAGTACAAAGTGTGCCCTAAAGCGTCAATGTGACCTTTGCGAAGTGGGTGTCCGTGATGGTGGTGTGAAACACCACCATATGGCTTGCATTGATCAAGGTTGACCTTTGACTTGCCACATATTTGAATTACTAGGAGAGCTCCTTCCTGCAATATAATTGGTGGTTTCGAGATGAATTGGAGTATTCGGGTTAGTTTTTGAGAAAAGTTAAGCCTAAGGGTGAGACTTGGAATTGGGATATGGGAAGCTAAGTGTTGGGAGTACTGTTAGCAGCGCGGGTATTTTCCCTGTTTCATTTATTGCTTATGTTCTTTCGTATTTTCCTTTCTTTCATAGAATTGTTACGACATGATTTATTGCTTCTTATACATGCACTTTATTTTGCTATTTCTTCTTGGTCGAGAACATTAGTGGTGGTAATTTCATTTTGGTAATATTCTTGATTGAGAATATTAGAGACAACATCTTACTTTGCTAATGATTCTTGGTCGAGAATATTAGTGGTGGTAATTTCATTTTGGTAATATTCTAGGTCGAGAATATTAGAGACAATATCTTATTTGGCTAATGCTTCTTGGTCGAGAACATTTGTAACGTCCCGTTACTTTTGAAGTGAATTTTTTTTAATTTTATTTATTATTTATTTAATATGTTATTTATTTATTTAATATGTTAATTATTTATTTATTTCAATTAAAGTACTTAGTTTAATTTTAGTTTTAGTAATTTAGAATTTTGTAGTTAATTTCGCTCGAAACCCTTTTTAATCATTTTATTAGTTTAAATTAGCTTTGGTCATATTAATAATTATTAACGGGCCAATTAATAATTATTAATCACCATTGGGCTAGTTTAAGAACTTTGGGTTTCGATTTATGAGTTAAAATCATTTAAGGACGTAACCGTAATTTCCGATTTCTTAAAAATATCTAAAATCACTATTCACTCATCTTTAAAAATCACAACTTTGACCAAATTTGACAAATTTTTCATTTCTTCTCTTGCCATGGCCGTAGCTCCCATATCCATTGGAGGGTTTCTTGACTTTTCTTCGTTTCTTGGTGGATCGTCGTATTTTCGGTTGCGTTGGATTGGTAGGGACGGGGGCTACCTATCCAACCTACCTTTTTGAAGTTTCCCGTTCTCTAAGGGAAGTTCTAAAAAGTAAGTTTTCAAAACTTTTTACATGGTTTTGTTCGTTTTTTATTATAAATGAGTTTTGAAGTTGAAATCATGAATTTCTATCAAGGAATTTGACGATTTTGAGCCTGGATTTTCAAAAAACACTATTCACCCAAAAATCATACGTTTTCTCTTATTAGATATGATTTGTAATTCGTTTATCGATTGATGAATTGTAGGTGCGATTGCTCGATTGTTGGTTCGTGGGAACTTTGTTGTCACGCGAGCATTCGAGGTGAGAATAAATAGAATTTAAAGTAGCTTTAGAAACCGAATAAGTTGAACGGTTTGTAGGATTGGAGTTAAGATCAAGGTTTAATCGAAAGGATTAAAGTAAGTGAACTAACATGCTTAGGCTTGAGAGTTAGTTCTAGTTGAGTGAGATAATTCTTAGGTACTTCAAAGGAAACGAGTAACTTTCGGAAGTTCTAAGTTTAGACTTACTTCGGAGGTTTCTAATGTTTATCAGAAGTTGAGAGATCCAAAGGCAATAAGGATTGTGAGTAAGGAACTTCGTATGTTTAATAAACATTGGAACAATGAATTGGAGACTTTTCTGTTAAGTCAAAATCTCGAGTTATTTGAAAGTCGGTTGGCTTGATTTTATTTATTATTTTCTTATCAGAAGATCCTAATTTCTTATTTTATGTATAAGAGTAATTCACGATCCATTTACCGTTATGTCCTTTCGATTATGTTGGATGTTTATATTTATTTACTTGCACTTAAAAGCATATTCATATCATATCATATCATATTGCATAACCGATTATTGGGAGGAATAATGAGATAATGCATAGACTGAGTGAGCTTGCATTGTCTGGTATTATTCGTTTTATATTTACGTATATGTACATGAGGAATGCTAAAGGACTGCGGGACTTTACATGATCAGAGGAGATGGATAATGAGATAATGATGGAACTATGTGAGTTCACATTATCTAGTATTATCTATAATTACTATGATACATATACGAGGATACAGGTGTGCATTGAAACCTGTATTCGGTGGGTGAGATAATGAGGTGAATGAGCTTAGCCTACAGGTGTGCATTGAAGCCTGTATCAGGTGTGTATTGAAGCCTGCGTTCATTACCTGTCATTATTCACTAGAGATGGAAAGAGATTATGAAAGCAATTTGTATATTTTATTTTGGAAAGCGAGATAATGAGATGAATGCTTAGTCCTACGGGAGCTTTCATTACCTGACATTATTCGCATGTGATGGTTATATTAATGTAAAGGTTGTTTGCCCTTTTACACTTGTTTAGTGAGTTAATGAATGTTTAAATATGTTAAGACCGAGTGAGCTTAACATTATTTATTAAAGAAAAGAAATGAAACATTATGTATATTATACATTTCCATAGAGAAAAAGAATGAAATATGATGATAGCCGAGTGCTATAAGAATGAGGAATGAAATTGACTTGTATATTGAGAGAATAAAAGGGTGTATTGAACCTTGTATAAATAGTGTGATATATATATATATATATATGTAAAAGAACTAGATTCTCAATAAATTGGAAGATATTGAAATTAGAGATTAAGATTTGATGTAAACCTTATGTATAGTATAAGGTATTAAAGAGAATGAGATACAAGTGTTATGTGTGTTATGAAACACATAATCCTAAAGGCTTGGAAGATAGTTCCTCAATTATTTGGGAGAATTGGTAAGTAAAAGTGAAATACTTGATGTAAAACCCTTTTGGTGGTTGAAAGGTAAGGGAATGTGAGTTTTATTTGGACACAGATCCAGATGCGGGTTTGGAGTCTAATGTTACTTTTTATTCTGTTTATTTTCACTGGGCTTGTTGTTAGCTCATGATATTACAAACATTTTCAGGAAATGCTCGTGATTGTGGGAGAGGAACTGGTGCGGCTTGATCAAGAGGATGATGAAAAAGGGATGGACTAGATATTCTTTTAAAAGTCCATGGACTTATTTTGTTTTATTTTGTGTCTTTGAGATGTAAGATTTGTTTATAAGCTCATAAGAGCTTTCCGTCTTAAGTTTTATGAGTATAAACTTCCTTAAATTTTGGAAAAGGAATTGCATTTCCTTACTTTTAAATTTCCTGATGTGAAAAATGTATACAGGTTATGGATAGTTCAAGTTTTAAAACATATCCACGCCAAAATTTTATTAAATAATAAGTCTTCCGCTGCCAATTTGATTTTAAATGATTTAAAAGGAGTCGGGTCATCACAATATTAGTGGTGGCAATTTCATTTTTGGTAATATTCTTGGTCGAGAATATTAGAGGTAACGTTCTTATTTTGCTAATGCTTATTGTTCGAGAATATTAGTGGTGATACATGATTTGTGGGTGATGATTGATGGTATAAATGTTTCCTCCGGTAACATGTGGAATGTGAATTCGAGATTGAATTGCATGTGGGTATAAGACATTTGGGAGTATAGAATGGGTAGTAAAGAGCATGCTAGGATTTTGGACACAATTTCTGATGTGGAATTCGTCCATAGGGTTACACGCCTCCATTTTACTCTCACTAGTATTTTTATGCTAATGTTGATACACTTTAATTTTTCCAGGTACGCCCCGAGGTAGAGTCCGAGGTAGAGGTGGTGGTGCCGCATGATCGCGGGATGATGGATTGGACATGGAAAGGGTCGTGTTGCGCATTCTAGGAATGCAAGGATTTTAGACACTTTAAAACTCTTTATCTGTTTCCTTTGGATTTTATGTTATTTGGAGCTCGATAGAGCATTAGACTTTTATGTCATTTTATTTAAACTAGAACTATGTCGAAAATTCGCATTTCCATGATTTCCTTGTTTATTCTCTTTTTCTATTGAGAACCTTGTATTCAGACATATTCGTGGAGTTATAAAATATTTACAACCACGAAATCATCAATTTAATTATTTTAATAGAGAAATTAAATAGAAGAGTCTTTTTAATTAAATTAATTTTATAGTTGTCCAAAATTAATGGGAGATTAAATAGAGGAGTCTAATTAATTATTTAATTTGAAGTTGTCAAATTAAAGAGGAATTAATAAATAAAAGGAGTTTTGTTTATTTAAGTATTTAATGGAATTGTTCTATTAAATAAAAAAAAATACCTAATACTGTCATGGAGATGACACATGGGTGTGTTACCTATGGTGACTTGGCAAATTGGTTTACCAATTTTAATTAATTTTATTTTATTTAAAATATGTGAAATAACTTTGTAACGTCCCGTTATTTTACAAGGTAAAATTAATTAATTAATTTATTTTATTTAAAGCTTTAAATTTAATTCTATAGTTAATTAACTTAAATTTTAGCATTTATATTCTTTTACTTGCTGCTCTTTACTTTAGAAGCTTAAATTAGTATTAGGCGTATTGATAATTATTAACAGACCAATTAATAATTATTAATCACCTTTTAGTTAGTTTAAAGAGGGACGAGTTCGTAATTCTTGATGTGATGACTTGGCTTAGGAAATAAGCCTGAGATAC
The DNA here is from genome assembly GCA_028015215.1 of Gynostemma pentaphyllum. Classification (NCBI taxonomy): domain Eukaryota; kingdom Viridiplantae; phylum Streptophyta; class Magnoliopsida; order Cucurbitales; family Cucurbitaceae; genus Gynostemma; species Gynostemma pentaphyllum. The sequence continues at coordinate 24,739,307 of CM051354.1, forward strand.
GAGTACGCAAAACAAAAGCATGGACTCTATTGTAAAGACATTCATAAGATCTTTAAGTAAATCAACCTGTAAATGGACAGTATGTTCCAAAATCAATAAGCAGATAACTTGTTTTATAAACTTAGGCATGTCTTCCTCACATCTAAATAAAGTAGTTCACTGTTCAAAAGACGTAGTGCAAAATCATATTACAAAAGGATTTTGATTAAAGAAAAGTACAACACAGTTGAGAATATAACACAAAACGACTCGACAAAGATCAAAGACTGAAAACATAGTTCAACTAGTGGAACTAGTCTTCAAAATAAAACTTAAGCCATCCCAAAAGTACCGCCTCGCAGCGTCAACGAGCACCAACTGCTCTGCCACGTCCTCGACCTCTACCATTACCTGAAAGGTGATATGTAGCACCTCTGAGCATGACACTCAATGAAAATAAAACGAATATAAATGGAATGGTATGTCATGCTTGTGGTGTAGTAATAGAATGACATGCTTATAGTGGCTAAACATCAATGGATTGTCATGCCTAAATGAAGAACAAGGCTTAGTTGTATGAGTAAGTAATGTGACATACACACGAAATTGATTAGAACCCTATATTTTTTGGGATCACGATTCAAACCGAGCATCATTCTTTGTTTACAAAAAAAAATCTACGAATCTTATCCATGTGCATTTTGGACACCAATATTAGCTCACTCCAAACGTCAATATTATACTTCACAATATAGGCTCTTACTATAGCCTCTTGAGCTTCCGGGCCATCATCCACACAACACCTCAGAACTTTGCTCCTACCTCCACGGTAACCATATGCAATGTCTAGCTCCTCTCACCATTACATAGGTTACAACCGCATGGCGCTATATATATAATCCATGCTTTAACAAGGCTCATTCTAGAATTCAACCAAGTAGGATAATATTAGTAGTGTAATCAATATGACCCGACCAATCAGGATATTAGTGGAATTATAACCGATCCAATAAGGATAATAAAAGAATGCATTAGCTATCAGTTCAATCTTCCACCTACCATGATTATCAATCACAAAATATCACTTATTCTTATTCAAGAATCATAATTTAAGTAGGAACACAAAGTACTCAATCATTATTCAGTTTTTCCTCAAACCGTTGCGTTTCTAGCTCAATTGTTCTCTTTTCTTTTCGATACACCACTTTACCTTCATTCAAATTGGCACTAAAGATCACAATCAGCCCTTAAGATAATGAAAAGTCCCTGATTATCCCTTCGTAACAACCAAGTTTCACACTTCACACCATTACCAATCAACCCGTTTTATCTCACCTTTCAAAAATGACTTTTGACACCAGGCTCAAAGTCGCTTTTCCCTACAAACACAAACCGTATAAAACCTTGCATAAGCTTAATTTAATACAAGTGAATCAGTAAGAATAATGAACTAGGCCCGAGAACCCATTGATTCAAAACGTTTCGAAACTAGCTAAAAAAAGATATAGTGTTGATATTTTCGGCCCCTTATTTATGGTTTTCGAAAAATCACAAGCTTGTCTTCCTAAATTGTTATTCCTATGTAATATACATATATAAACACCCATAAGTTCCAGAATTTAAAGAATTTAAGTACAATTTATGAAAACCCCAAAAATTGGAAAATTAGAAATCTTGGAAATTGGCCATTAATGGAGATTTGAGACTTGAGTTTATCCATGGCTTCCAAACTTGAGAAAACTCTTGAAATTCAAAACTTGGGGTTTGAAATGGTTTGATGAGAGTCTATTTCCAGAAATTAAAAGTTAATTTAACTCAAAGAGAATTGGTTCTACAAACCCCAAACAAAAGAAACATCAAAATTCTAAAAAACTTAGGTGAAAAACTTTGATTTTCCATGGATGATTCTTACTTGAAGATTTAGAAATCAAAGAGATCTTCCTCCAAACTTCCTGATCTTGATGTTTCTTCCACAAATCTCCCAAAAAATCCCTTGAATTGAGCTACATGATTAAAGATTGGAAGACAAAAACCAAAACCTTCCTTGGGGAGCTTCAAGCCGAGGTTGGGAGAAGAAGATAAGGACGTGGGTTTTTTCTTTTCTCTCTTTTAACACTTGCTTAATGATTAAGGATGGTTGAATTTAAAAGTCTCCTAATTGTCATTTGATTCCTCCACCTCTTCCCATAATAAACAAGTCCATTCTATTTCTAACTAGTCCTTGCCCTTGTGTCTATTGCTAACTAACCTTTTCCCCTTAACTAACTATGGTTAAAAAGCCATTTTCTAATTAATTTTTATCCTTGGTTAATTTTTAACTATACTTAACTATCAAATAATCAAATCAAAATAGGTAATAATTATTAAAATGTTTAACACCTAAATCCACAAGCAAGCACCATAAGGATTTTTTTTTAACTAAAAGTGAACATCCTTAACAAAACTCGGGGTGTAACGACCCGATTTTTCGTAAAATCCTTTAAAATAAATGCGCAGCGGAAAACTTGATTTTACAGAAAAACGGCATGGGTTCGTTTAAAATTTGGATAAACCAAAACCTGTTATACATCTCAATTTTTCAGAAAAAGCAGTAAACCTGGAATGTGTATTCCATAATATGATGAAATGCTAAAGGAAGTTTAAAGTTCGAAAGAAAACATATACAAATTATACAAATGCTCCATCGAGCTCAAAATGAAACATAATAAAAGTAATGAAATGTTTAAGAGCATTCAAGAATGCTCCACCCAAAACCACATATGTTCTTGTCCATTCATTGTCTTGCTAGGTCACGCGGCGCCACCTCCTCTACCTCGTCCTCTACCACGAGTCTTACCTGAAAATTTGTAATTGTAGCATCATTAGCATAAAAATGCTAGTGAGAGTAAAATGAAATCAAGTAATCCTATGAACAACATTTCATGTCAGAAATCGTGTCCAAAGGCCTAGATTTTACTTTACTACCCATTCCACTTTCCAAATATAGTCAACACACAATATATACTTTCTAAAAGTAACGATATCAAGACTTAAAGTAAAATTACCCGTTATTACTAAGTCTTAATATGAAAATCTAAAGATTATGTAAATTGCATTACTAACTATCTTTCATCATATCATAATACCGTATGGACCGAAGTCGACATACCACGTGCCATATCACAAATCATCGCACCATGATACCGTATGGAGCGTATCAACATACTATCATGTGCTGTATCACAAATCATCGCACCATGATACCGTATGGAGCCTATCAACATACTATCATGTGCTGTATCACAAATCATCGCACCATGATACCGTATGGAGCGTATCAACATACTATCATGTGCTGTATCACAAATCATCGCACCATGATACCGTATGGAGCGTATCACATACTATCATGTGCCATATCACATAACCTCGCACCATGATACCGTATGGAGCGTATCAACATACTATCATGTGCCATATCATATAACCTCGCACCATGATACCGTATGGAGCGTATCACATACTATCATGTGTCATATCACATAACCTCGCACCATGATACCGTATGGAGCGTATCACATACTATCATGTGCCATATCACATAACCTCACACCATGATACCGTATGGAGCGTATCACATACTATCATGTGCCATATCACATAACCTCGCACCATGATACCGTATGGAGCGTATCACATACTATCATGTGCCATATCACATAACCTCGCACCATGATACCGTATGGAGCGTATCACATACTATCATGTGCCATATCACATAACCTCGCACCATGATACCGTATGGAGCGTATCACATACTATCATGTGCCATATCACAGATTACCGTATAGAATTCATCAAGCTCCTTAGTAAGCTAGATAAAGTTCCATAAACTACTAAAGAACATAAACCGCTTGAATTACACGAGTCAATACTCAAGTGTAATTTCTAGCTACTTTGACTCCCAAATCACTTAAAGTTCTTTATTCGTCCACTTTCATCTAAAATCTCCAAATCATCTATTAAGACTTCCAAACCACTCATAAATCCTCTTTTTCTTCCAAAACCATAAGTACACCAAAACCATTCCACTCACATCCGAGTTAAAGTCTCCAACCAAGTATAACTTCCGGAAGTTAGTTCCTCTCTTAACCTTGATAAACAATAACGTAATGAAACATAATTCATAAAATTACTAACTTCCATTTTAAACTCACCTTAGGTGTGAAATCCAGCTTCCAAGGTGCCGGAGTCAAAGTCACGCAATCGATCACCAACCTACATATCAAATACACCTAACAACCATTAATTATCCAAAAATCGAGCAAACGACATCTAAACGCATAAAACGATGAAAACCCCGGATTTAAACCCTAAGGGACCCACGGCCAAACAAGGGAGAGAGGGCTCGGGTTCGGTTTTCCTGCTTTTATGCACTTTAGAGGCGTTTCGGGTTGATTAAGGATACTTTGAAAGTCGAGATATCAATGGGTCACCATATTTTAGGGGTTTACATAATAATCGATTTCCAAAAAATTAAGTAAAACGTGAAATCATAGTAAACTAAACACCCTAATCTTAGTCAAGTGAGAGAAATTAACACGGGACGGGTTTTCAACTCAAACTTGATTTTAGGGTTTAGGAAAGTTTCTAAAATTGCATAAAACGACTTCCTCGATTGAAATCTTCAAGCTTCGGTGTGTGAATTTGAAGATTTCAACTCAAAACCTCCATTAAAATACTATTCACATCAAATTTTAGAAGCTTTGTCATACCTTAAGGCCTTGAGAAAACGAGCGAAAACCTCGATTGCTAGGTTAGAAATGATCCTCGGGATGAGAGCTTTTCAACGGTACCAGAATTACAGCGATCTACCGAGCAAATAAGAAAAGCCAATAAGAGGGGGTGGGGAGATGAGGGTCTCGGCCCAAGCAAGAAGAAGGAGGAAGGAAGAAATGAAATATTTGACCAATAGCTGACTATTTAAAAAGATGAAGATGAATAATAATTCGTGATATTTTTAAGAAATTGAAAAATGACGTATACGTCCCTTTTAAGTGATTCGATTAAAATACGAAACCCGATGATCTTAAAATAATCTAAAGGTGATTAATAATTATTAATTGGCCCGTTAATAATTATTAATGTCACCGAAACTAATTTAAAGTAGTAAAAGGTTTGAAAAGGCTTTCGAACGAAAATAACTACTAAAATCGAAATTACTAAGTTTAAACTAACTTAAATACTTTATTTAAAATAAAAAAAAAATTTACCTCCAAAAGTAACGGGACGTTACACGGGGCCTTACACCCGAATTCTTAAAATATATTTTCACTGTTCACTCATCTTCTTAAATAGACCAAAAAGCCAAATTTTGACAAAATCCTTCTTCCCTTTTCTTCTCCATGGTCGTGGGTCACCAAGGAGGGAGAAAAATCCTTAGGTTTTTGTCATTTCTCGATGGATCGTCTCGAAATCTTTTACGTTGGATTACTCGGGATGAGGGCTACCTATCCATCCTAGTTTTGTGGAGTTTCTCGTTCTCCAAGGGAAGACCTAAAAAGTGAGTTTTGAAAACTTTTCCCATGGTTTTCTTTGTTTTTGTTTCTAAATGAGTTTTTAAGTTGAAATTATCTATTTCCATCAAGAAATTTAGCGATTTTGAGCTTAGGATTTTGAAAAACACTATTCACCCAAAACACTATTCATCCGAAATCACTATTCACCCGAGAATCACAATTTTTCTCATCTTAGTTATGAGTTGTAAATGTTTTTCAATTGATATATTGTAGGTGTGATTGCTCGTTTGACGGTTCATTGGAACTTTGTTTTCACGTGAATATTCAAGTGAGGATAAATAGAACTTAATGTAAACTTAGAAACCAAATTTGTTGAACGATTCATATTGATCGGAAGTTGAGTTTGAGATTGTAAATGAGAGGTTTAAAGTATGATCACCAACTTGTTTAGGTTTGGGAGTTAGTTCTAAAATGAGTTGAGTGAGCTTATTGAACTTTTAGTAGAGTTGACTAACTCTTGATGATTTCGAGTATTTAAAGGTTCAAATAAAATGAGATGAGCAAGGGAATCAAATATGAGATTTCACTTGATTATTAAAAGAATGAAATGAAACTTTTATGTTAAGTTAATAACTTGATATTATCTGAAAGCCGATGGGCTTGACTTTTATATTGTCATGTGATTATCTGAAGACCGATGGGCTTGACTTTAATATTATCATGTGAATATCTGAAGGCCTTATGGCTTGACTTTATTTCCTGCTATAAGACATTATGGATTTGCAGGTTATGCAATTTTTATGGAAATTCTGAATTGTGAGACTATAGGTACTTTCTTATTTTATTCAAAGAAAGGTAACTAATGATATAGGCATCAATGATAGTTTATGATATCTTTCGATTATTTTGAATAGTTAAGTTTATTTATACTCGCACTTGAGACCCTGTTTATGTTTATTTTGCATAATTATATTTGGGAGGAATAATGAGACAATGCATTGACTGCGCGTGCTTGCATTATCTGATATTATTCGTTTTGTCTTTACATATATGTATCATGAGGAATGCTAAAGGCTGTGTGAACTTTGCATGATTGGGGGGGGGGGTGGATAATGAGATAATATTGGGATTGCACATGCTCACATTATCTAGCATTATCCATAATTACTATGATACATATATGAGAGAATGCAATGGTTGAGTGTACCTTGCATTTGGTGAGTGAGATAATGAGGTAATGGTTAGACTGCGTGAGCTTTCATTACCTGTCATTATTCACTAGAGGTGAGAAGATACTTATAAAAGACTATGTGTACTTTGTTTTGGAAAGCGAGATAATGAAGTATTATTAGACTGCGTGTACTTTCAATACCACCATTATAAGCATGTTAATGGTTATAATAATGTAAAGGTCGAGTGTACTTTACATGTGTTGAGCGAGTTACTTTACATGTGTTGAGCGAGTTAATGAATAATGTTGAGACTGCGTGTGCTAACATTATTGATATTAATCGTGAATTATTTTTTTTGAATATGTTAAGACCGTGTGAGCTTAACATGAGTTATTAAAGATAAAGGAATGTAAACCTTATGTATAGTCTAAGTTGGTATAGAGATAAGAAAGGAAATGTTATGTATAGCCTAAGTTACTATAGAGAAAAGAAAAGAAATATTATGTATAGCCTAAGTTGCTATAGGGAAAAGAAGCGAGAATGTTATGTATAGCCTAAGTTGCTATAGAGAAAAGAAAGGAAATGTTATGTATCGCCTAAATTGCTATAGAGAAAAGAAATGAGAATGTTATGTATATCTTAAGTTGCTATAGAGAAAAGAAAAGAAATGTTATGTATAGCCCGAGTGCTATAGAGAAAGGGATGAGATTGATTTGTATAGTGAAATATGCTACTTTCTTATGCTCGAGAGCTAGTTCTTGTCCCTTTGGGAGATCTTGAAATTGGAAATTGTAATATTGATGTGAGGCCCTTTGAATGGTTGGGTAGCAAAGAGTAAGTAAGTTTTTGGACACAAATCTGAATACGGGTTTGAGGTCTAATGTTACTTTATTTTCCGTTCATCTTCACTGGGCTTTAGCTCATGATATTACAATTTTCAGGTATGGAAGTGGTCTTAGTTATGGGAGAGGAGCTGGTGCTACTTAATCTTGGGGACGATAATGACGAGATGGACTAGAGAGAATATATGGTCCATGGAATTATGGATTTTATTTTTCATCTTTTGATGCACGTGTTGTATATATGAGCTAATGAGAGCATTTCTATTCTAAACTTTTATGATCTTGAATTGTTTTTGATCGTATCATAAATATGGAATACTCATTCCACTTTTAAATTCTCTGATTGGGAAATTGTATTTACAGAGCATTGTGATAGCCCAAGTTTTGAACATCCTCATGCCAAATTTTTACTAAGCATTAAGTCTTCCGTTGCGTTTTAGTTTTAAGATGATTTAAAGGATTCGGGTCGTCACAATCTTAATTTAAATTAATGTGATTAATTTAAATTAAGTTGATATGGAATATCTTAATTTAAATTAACATGATTAATTTAAATGACCAAGATATGGAATAATTAATTCAATTTAAATTAATCCAAATTAATTTGGATTAATTTAAATTGTGATATGAGAATATCTTATTATGGAATATATCTTATATTTTAACATCTTTATTTAATTATTTGATAATTAAAAAGTTATTCAAATATTTTCTGAGACCTTGGTTTTCCTATAAATAGGAGACTTGAGGTGACCCCAAACATATAACTAAGAGGGGGAAAAAAGACTAAAAAATTCCTCTTCCCTCTCTCATTTTGCCGCTACCAGCCCCTTAGTGGTCAAGGGGAAGATTTTTCTTCCATCTTCCTTTTTCCAAAGAGGATAGTGACCACACACATATTTTCTTTTGTGTTTAGTAAGGAAGATCTTTTTGGTGGTCCCATGATCGTAACCAAGAAAGACAAGGAAGAGCCAGACACTTCTCTAACAAGGGTAAGTATTCTTTTATGCATATACTACAAGGAAAGATCCTTGTGAATTCTGCTTGAGCTCTCTTTTATGGCAGCCTCAATCCCAACACTTGATGCATTTCAATCTATGGCATGTACAATTGGAAGAAGTGTTTGGTTGAGTTGTGCAATTAGATATGAAGAGAAAACCTAATTAGGAAAGTTGCATCACTTTTGCAAACTTCCCTCATTTGGACCACTTTCCATATTTCTTCCCAAACTTCCCATATATGGTTCCCAGGAATTTTTGATGTATTTGCACATGTTTTAGGCCTTTATTTATCAGTTTTAATGCTTAAAATAGTTAAGAGATGATATAATATCTCCTAGGGAAAAACTTTCCTAAAATGCACCAAATGCACTTAACAAAAGTATTTGGCAAATTTTTTTTCTCCATTGTTTTTCGAATTTCTTAGTTTTTTTAAGGTTTCTTTGGATATTTAAGTTCTCATTTGTAAGGTTTACAAGAAGATTATCAATATGATTGAATAGTTTTTTTTTTTTTTTTTTCTTTGCATGGTTGAATTTATCTTGCGTTTTGTAGCCTTGTAGGATGCATGTTTTAAAAACATTCAAGTACACTTTGATCTTTTGTGTTTGTGAATTGATTCGATCTTAAAATAAGAACAAGTTCTCTTATTTCAAGATAATAGATAATTGGAATATTTTTTTTTTAATTGTTTTCAAAAAGTGTTGCTAATTGTTCATTGGGGTTCAATGGTTTGCATAATTCGGGGATCTATCAAATGGGTTCTTTGTTTACAACTCTAGGATGTTTCGTATCAAGTTAGGCCTGTCAAAAACAAATAGAAACACTGTAGAAGTTCTTTAAATTTAAATGGTAAAAAGTGGACCAATGAATCTGCAAACAAACGGAAACTCCAAAAAAAAGCAAATGGTAAATCCAATAAAAATTTAAAAATAAAAAAGGGCTTTATAACTGTTAATTTGTTTACTAATAATATTACAAGCAGAAAGCATAAAATTAAATTTATGAATTGGAATAACTTCAAACCCATCACTTGGAAATAACCCAATACCAGTTTCCTTCACTTTTGATCATTTTACTTACACACATTGGATAAGGTTTTAAGCTAATATTTCTTAATGTCATTGATCTTGTTTAGGGATTAAAAAAAACATGCATAAACCAGAAAGAGACCCCTCATGTCATGGATATCCCCAATAAGTAGAACCTTTTGGGTGAGAAAGCATAAAAAGGATTGAGAGAGGTGAAAAGCTAAATTTGAAAATGGTGAAAGTTTATAATTTTCTCCCTTTTCCCCCGTTTTCTTTTTTGGCACAAAACTTTTTATTCTAAAGTAAAGCACATCTATCAAAAATCCATACCGACCTCTTTCATATGGTTTATCTCTTTATTATTTTAGTATTGAGGGAAATTTAAAAAAAGGATGAAACCTTAGCATTCTTAAAAAAAAAAAAAAGTTTAAAATGCTATGGTTGAGAAAAAGATTGGAATATACTCTTCTTATAACCTAAAAAAGATATTAAACGTTTTTAAAAAGTAAAATTCTTTTCTTTTATGTTGTAAAAAAAATCCTTTTATTCCATTATGCTTTCCTACTCACGTTCACTCTCTTACAGACTTACATATCAACAACTCCTTTCAAAACCCTAAAATGCAAGAATAAATTTTTTGAAAGATAAGAAAGGCAACAAAATAAAATAAAAATTTCATAACACTTTAATTTTGTTCATCTCCTTAGCATCTGATTCTTCTTACATCATGAAATTTCACAAAAAAAAAAAAAATTATTATTATTATTTAGTGTATAAAGCTTTTTGTAGTATGGCTGAAATTGTATGTTAATTTATTTGTGACGTTTATTGTGTCAATTTCAACTTTATATTACAGAAGTAACCACTAATTACACTTTATTTATAAAAAGTAGAAAAATTACCTAAAAAGGTTGCTTTAATTTAAATGCAAGTCTGGTTAAATGTGAAACTCACTTTCACTTCACCAATTGGTAGCGAGAATATAAGGTTTATAAAAAAAAAGGTAATCAGACTATATGTTTTACTAGTTTACATTGATTTATTAAAAATTGTATTAGTTCTAAAATTTAAATTTAAGGATTAATAAAAATAAATAAATAAATTTTGTATTTATGTCTGTCATACTCTAATGTAATCTGCAATGCATTTTTTTATATAAAAATCTCTTACAAGAATAATGTATAATTAATTTGATATTAAAAATAACATCCTTTAAAATTGATACTAAACAAGTAATTATGACATGATTTTTTCTTCCAAAAATGAAACATCACCTTTTCTTTTCATCCTAAATATTCTATCCAAAATTAATCATATTTTGTCCTCCTCATTTTCCTCTTTTTTTTTACGGACTATTTAAAATGATAAACTATAAGAGAATCTCCTTACACAAATTGAAAAAGGAAGACGAATATCATATTTTATTGGAGGGATATCAAAATCTTATGAAGAAAAGTTACATAAAATAGTAGTTTTTTTCACCTTAATTGCAAATATAATTAATTTTTTTTTTATCTATTTTCAAAAACAATATGTTTATTTCATTATATTAATAAAAAAAATTCTTAAATTTTTTACCCTCATGTATTTGTAGTGGACTAAAATCCGCATAAGCATAATGTCACTATAAGTCCATAATCTTCTTTGTTCCAAAAAGACAACTACATATTTGTCCAGGCATAAGAGGCAAGTTGAATGCTAAAGGAAGACAAAGCCCATAGCGGGTCGAAACTGGGCTCGAGGAACGTCTGGAAAGCTTAATTCAACCTATTTCTCAAGCCAACTCCCAACTCAGAACGAGTAACAACAAGATAGTTCTAACTAGCCGAGCGCATTGGACGTTCTTTACCCAACTGACTATGTCAAAGGTTTGTGGACCTTAAGTGTGACGACCCGACACTTTTTAAATCATTTTAAAACCAAAACGCAGCGGAAGACTTAATTTTTCTTTTAATTTGTCTTAGACATGGATACGTTTAAAATTTGGACAATCCAAAACTTGTTTACATTTTTCACAATCAGAGAAATCGTAATGATAAGGAAATGCGCATTTCTTGAAGTAAAGTTCAAAGAAATTTCAGAATTATAAAAGTTTAAAACAAAAAAAAAGTTCTCATGAGTTTATATACAATATACAACCCATAAAGAGAATACAAGATCACTATAAAACCATCTCTAGTCCATCTCGCCATCATCGTCATTCAGATCAGATAGCACCAGCTCCTCTCCCACGACCTTGACCACGGCCGATACCTGAAAAATTTGTAATATCATGAGCTAAAGTCTAATGAAGATAAACGGAAAATAAAGTAACATTATTTCCCAAACCCGTATTCGGATTTGTGTCTGAAAACTTACTTATTCTTTACTACCCAACCATTCAAATGGGTTCACATCAAATGTTACAATTTTCAATTTCATGATCTCCCAAAGGAACAAGAACTAACTCTCAAGCATAACAAAGTATTGTATTTCACTATACAATTTATTAAAGAAGCTCATTAGTGACTTCTCTTGTTAAGACAAACTCATGATTAGTTAGTTTGTTAACTATATTGTTATGTATTTTTTTTCTTTACAATCTCTTCCTATAAATAGGAGAATTGTAAGTGATCACTCTTAATAAGAAATTCATCTCTTTGTGGGCTCTCTCTCTCTCTCTCTCTCTCTCTTCTAATATGGTATCACTCGCCAGCTATGGTAACTGCTAAATACCAGAATTCTGTTTTCTGCAACTCATTTCTGGAAATCCATGGCTTCCACCTCCAATTCATCTGATATTCTGCAACCTCCTACTTCTGAAAAACAAGATTCAAAACCTGTGAATCTTGGAAACAAATCGCCATTGTCAAGCTTGGAGATGAGAATTTCTTTCTCTGGAAATTTCAAGTTTTGACAGCAATAGAAGGCCACAATCTTGAATTCTATATTGATGATGAATCAAATCCTCCTGCTCTTTTTGTTATTACTAGTTCAGGTGCTTCATCAACAAAATCTGTGAATCCAGAATATCTTTTCTAGAAAACTCAATATAAACTCCTTTCTTCATGGCTAATTGGATCAATAACATAATCCATTCTCACAGAGGTTATTGAATGCAAGACTGCTCTAGAGATATGGAATTATGTTCATGACTTGTTCTTGAATTAGAATATGGCCAAGGTTATGCAATTCAAGGAGAAATTACAAAATACGAAGAAGGAAAATCTGTCAATGAAGGATTATCTCTCTAAGATGAAAGGTTAATGCTCATTCTCTTTCATCTGTTGACAGTAAGATTACAGATCAAGATCTTATAATGCATATTCTCTCTGGCTTAGGATCATAATATAACTCCATTATCCCTGTAATTTATGCAAAAACAATGAAACAATCTGTGAAAAGTATTTATGCTCTTCTACTTACCCATGAAATAAGATTAGAAAGAAAAACAAATTCTATTAATTCAGGTCTACCATAAGTGAATCTTACTGTTCAAAAACAAAATTGTAACGTCTCGTTATGTAACGACCCGATTTTCCGTTAAATTCTTTAAATTCAAATGCACAGCGGAAGACTTAGTTTTTAAAGAAAAACGGCATGGGTTCGTTTAAAAATCGGATAACCAAAACTTGTTTACAACAACCCATATTCAGAGAAAGCGATAAATCGGGAATGCGCATTCCAGCATATAATTTAAACTTCCAAAATAGATTCAAATCATAAAACATATGCAAATTTGAAACAAATACCCTTTCGGGCTCAAAAAGACACAGATACGAAAAATGGAAATAATTTACAAGCATTTCAAAGAATGTTAAACCAAAAGCATGTTTATCATTGTCCGTACACCAACTTGGCAAGTCACACGACACCACCTCCTCTACCACGCTTCTTAGGACTAGGTTTACCTGAAAATTTGTAAGTGTAGCAACATTAGCATAAAAATGCTAGTGAGAGTAAAACGAAAACAAGTAATCCTATGAACCAAATTGCATACCAGAAATTGTGTCCAAAGGCCTAAATTGCTCTTTACTATCCATTCCACACTTCCAATTTCAATACAATCATACGATAGTAATATACTACCCGTAATGGTCTTTCAATACCATGTAATAGAAATAAAGACTTAAAAAAAAAGTAACAACCATTACTAAGTCTTACTACACAATTCTAAAGAATATGTAATTGTAATACTAACTATCTTTGTTACCAAACAAGTTTCATCGTACCATAATACCTTATGGACCGAAGTCAACATACCACGTACCGTATCACAAATCATCGCACCATGATACCGTATGGATCCGAATCAACATACTATCATGTGCCATATCACAAATCATCATACCATGGTATCGTATGGATCCAAATCAACATACTACCATGTACCGTACCATAATACCGTATGGTCCGAAGTCAACATACCATGTACCGTATCACAAATCATCGCACCATGATACCGTATGGATCCGAATCAACATACTATCATGTGTCGTATCACAAATCATCGTACCATGGTATCGTATGGATCTGAATCAACATAACTACCATATACCGTACCATAATACCGTATGGACCGAAGTCAACATACCACGTACCGTATCACAAATCATCTCACCATGATACCGTATGGATCCGAATCAACATACTATCATGTGCCGTATCACAAATCATCTGTTGGGATTTATGCCCAAGAATTCTTAATTTGTAATAGAATATTTTATGAATAAATAAAAGTATTATTTTAGTGAATTTTGTGCAATTTATTATATGTTGATATTCGTTATATATTCAAACATTAATAGAAAATTCCAAAGTTACTAATTCTGTAATCTTGACTACTATGAGATATAAAGTGGATCTAGTCCAAGATAGTAACTCAAATAGTCTACAATAAACGAATACGGTTAGGAAACCTTATTCTGGTAACACTATTGATGTTGTTCACTGATTTGATCCAAATCATTAGCATGATGTAGATGCAAGTGGAAACATCATATATAATGAGTTTATATAAGACTGGACCAGGATAATAAATCGATTCCTAAATAACACCGTTGATAGGAAATGATTTATAATATCAAATTTACGCTATTAAGATTGATTCGTCTCAATCCTGAGTATGGTTTGAACTCACATTAATGAAGTCTTTTCCTTTGATTCACATAGTTGAGGGTGATCTGTTGATACACTCGATAAACTCCCGTTTTGGGGAAATGACTAAAATAGTGCTTGGGAACATTTCTATACAAGATGGCATTCATAACTTTCCTAAAACAAATGAAAGTGTTAGTGCGACACTATTCTAACTTAGGAACTTTAGGTATCTCGCTTGTTGTAATGATTCGGTACTTGAACATGAGGCCTCACCTTCTCACTGGCCCGATTCTATACTTGAAAACTATAGAAAAATGTTCATTAGAGAATCATCGGGTACACAAGGATAAAAGAGATAATTACAAGGGTAAAACGGTAATTTTGACCCAGTTGTAATTATGAGATTACCACGTGAAGGATATGTCAAAACAAACTTAATAACAAATGGACATAACTCATCTATAGCGAGGGGAGTTCAACTTAGGGTTTATAGTGGAATTACCCTAAGTTAATAATTATGATTAATTAATTAATGAGTTTAATTAATAAATCAATAATTATTGGAGCCCATGATCTATAGGTCCATCGGTCCCTATGCTAGCCCATATATCATTGTAACTAACCAAGTTATTAATTTAACTAGGAAGAAATAATTATATTTAAGTAATTAAATTACTTAAATAAAAGGGTAATATTAATTGTTTAAATAAATAGTTTATTTAAATAGAAATTAATATTAATATTATTAATTGTTTAAATAATGAGTTTATTTAAATGGAAATTAATAATTAATATTATTAATTAAATAATGAGTTTATTTAATTTAATAATAAAACTAGAGAGAATTAAACCCAATTAATTTTATGAAATAAATTGGTTTTAGCCCTAAATAAATAAATTAATTGGATTTGATCTAATAATAATTTATAGGATTTATTTTTCATATTTATGTGTATTTAGAAATAAATATATGAATTGTTTCTAATTAAATACATAAATGAAAAATAGATAAATGTCATTTAAAAGAAAAAGATAATATTCTCATCTTTTGGCAAGCAGATCACGCCATTTGGCATTTGATAAAATGAAAAATTTTGTTTTCTAATTTGTCTCATGTATCTGACGCCATTTGGTTTATTTTCTTTTATTTTAAATAATTTTTTTTAATTATTTAAATTAAATGAAATAAGAGTTCTAATTTGATTAGGAAACAAACTCTTATTTTTCTTATAAATATGACCATTGGGTGCTCATATTTGTAGACTTGATATTTATCAAAAGCTCTCTCTTTTATTTTTCCCTATTGCCGGTTTTTGGCTTCTTAAAATAAGAGAACTTTTCTTCTTAGTTTGTTCTTCCGGTTCGATTCCCACAAGTCGGGTTGGTTTATGATCGGGATATAGCATAGAAGACTTGGTGAAGTGGATTGATGCTGTAAAGGAAACCCCAACCGATTCTCCATAAATCTACAATGTAAGTTTTTTCAAAAAACCTTATAATTTTATTTTTCGATTTGATCATGATTGCATGTTATTAACAGATCCGTAATTAATCGTTAATTAATTTACTAAAGAAATTTCGCTAATTTAGTAAATAGTTCCTTCAATTGGTATCAGAGCCTACGTTAATTAACATGAATTGTGATTTTCGAAAATCGGTGGGTTGCATAAAAACCGTTTTATGTATGTATATAAATTGTGGATTTGCTAGTTGACTGTTTAGGTATTCTTGGGCACTTAGGTTTTAAATTTTATTAGAAAATTTGTAAACCCAATTTCGGGTATAGGATTATTTTTGTAATCGTCGGGAATAACGGAAGAAAAGTTGATGCAAAAATCGGCACAATGAAGGAGAAAAGAAAGCTAGGGCGGCACTAGGGTTTGGTGGACAAAACTTGGTAAGATATTTTTCAAACATTATCTTTTAAAAGATATATATTTTAAAATATATAAGATAAAGATAAAAGGTAATTTATAATTATCTTATATCTTTATAATATATTTTAAATATATATTACTATTCATGGAAAATCTTTTATTTTATATTTTTCCATAAATAGATAAAAGATAATTATTTGAAAAATAAATCTTTTATGAAAAATATTGGAGAAAATATTTCCTTTCATAAAAGGCCTCCCACGCCTACATCAAGATGAGGAGAGAAAAATTTCAAGCTTCAAGACCTACAACAAGTTTTAATTATTGTAATTTTAATTTTGTTGTAGAATTAGTGCCAAGAATACCGGTCAATCTAGTTGTTTAATTATTTAGCTTTTGTATGAGATATGATCCTTAAATAATTGTTCATGCATATATGTATGTCATGTAGGAAATCCCACCATAGATGTATGATTAAGATAGATTTAATTGTACATGCATACATAATTATGTGATAAAGTTGTTATTATATTTTATGTATGTGATAAAGCATGTTGATTTTATCTTGTTATAAAATATTTATGCCGATGAGATTAGGATAAATGCATGCTAATTTTAGATAATATTCATTTATTAAAATGTTTAAAATTGAATAGAAACTAAAATTAATATTCGAATGTGGATTTATTTGTTTAAACAATTGGACCTAAATTCACATAAGCACTATCGAATAGATATTTAATTAAGGGTTAATTAAAAATTAATGAAAATGATTAATTAAATTGAATGGATCTCCAGAGAAAGCTCGCCTCTAGCGATGAGGTTTTTGAAAGTTCCCTTAACACGGAGCGCCTCTAACCGGGAGCGATCCTGGGAGAAAAGTTCAAGATAATAAATCGATTTCATTAAGAAGGTCCCATAATGTGATTAGTTTTAAATCTAGGAAACTTGGCAATTCACATTAAAATTGATCTAACCAATTTAAGAGTTAAGATTGAGTTAGGTTAAACTTAGATAAATTGATTAGCCTAAATTTGTCCTGAGTATGAAAACCCAATTTTAAAATTTTGAGTGGGAGAAGGAAACTTGACAAAGTATCCTATGGTCTCCATTATTAGGCTCACAACGTGAGATTTACACTTGACCTCGTAGCACCCATAGAAGTGTTCATTCCCATAGGAAGGTTTTATAGTGTGAATCAATATCAAGGTGGGTCTCCTGAATGGGATAAAGGATTTTAAATGCGAATTGAAGACTGAATCTACACTTCGTAGACACTCATCTTTTCTCATTTAAAGGACTAAAATAATGGGTTACACTCATAAGAAATTGATAAGGTTTGTTATCAAAATTTCTTGACCAAACACACTGTAAAACAATTCCATAGGAATATGAGTTATTCTGGATTGGAAGTTGTTCGAGAAGGGTCTCGATTTAACGTACAGGGTGACTGACTTATCATTCGATGGCACTCTACCCGGAAAGGTTAAACTACGGTGGCATAATAATCTGTTTAGGGTATTTCTATTTGTTGAACATTGTAGCATTCATACATCATGTTTAATTTTATGCCAAACACATTGTTTGAATATAAAATTGCTAATTAAAATTCACTTAATTTTATTCATTACAGCTAAAATGTCCTCCTCTAATATTGCAACCAATAAAATTGATAACTTTGTCAAATGGAATGAATTGTTAAATGACACTTTAAATCAAGATTCTAGTCTAATCCTAAAAGATCTTAATTTGCGGTCAGATGCAATTAGTCGCGTAAATATGACCAACAAACGGATGAACGGCTTAGATAGTAATTCAGATTTACTTGTAGCAGAATCGTGGTTAGTGGAAGATAATTTATCCGAATGGATATTTGATTCTAGTGCCACAAACCACATTTGTTCATCCGCTCTAATGTCCGATTCTTAGACTAAAATAGAACATGGTACATATACAATACGAGTAGGAATAGGGCAGTTCCTTACAGTAGTTGCATGTGCAAACATTTGTCTGCAATTCAATTCTCGTTATATACAGTTATACAACGTTTTACTGGTCCCTGGATTTGCTAGAAATCTAGTGCCGGTTTCACATTGCATGAGAAATGGTTATTCAATTGACTCGGGGATTGATGAGATCAAGATATACAAAGGAAATTCGTATATAACCTCTACAGTCAATAAAAAAAATTTGTTCATATTGAGTCCGTCAATAGGAACAACAACACATAATATTGAAATGTTCAAGACTGCAAAAACAAGAACTAAAAGGCAAAAGGTTTCAAAAGAAGAAACGTATTTATGGCATCTAAGGCTAGGTCATATAGGCTTAGGCAGGCTTGAAAGACTCGTGAAAGCTGGTTCCCTAAGTCAGTTAGAGATCGGAACCATGCCAGTCTGTGAACCCTGTTTGGAAGGCAAAATGACCAAAAGACCTTTTACTGGAAAAGGTAATAGAGCCTCAGAACCACTCGAACTTGTGCATACGGACCTTTGTGGACCATTTAATGCAAAAGCTCGTGGTGGATTTGAATATTACATCTCTTTCATGGATGACTATTCACGCTATGGATACGTTTACCTAATGATCCACAAATCAGAAGCTCTTGATAAGTTCAAAGAGTATAAAGCTGAAGTGGAAAACCAATTAGGTAAAACTATCAAAACACTTCGATCTGATCGTGGTGGCGAATATCTGGACTTAGACTTCAGAGATTATTTGATAGAACATGGGATAACATCCCAACTTTCAGCACCGGGAATGCCTCAACAAAATGGTGTGGCTGAAAGAAGAAACCGAACGTTATTAGACATGACTAGATCAATGATGAGTTTCGCAACACTGTCACTTTCTTTTTGGGGATATGCAGTCAAAACTGCTTTATACATACTCAATGTGGTTCCATCCAAAAGTGTTCCTAAAACTCCACAAGAGTTATGGAATGGACGTAAAGGAAGTTTACGACACTTTAGGATTTGGGGGTCGCCCGCTCATGTGTTGATGGCAAACCCAAAGAAGTTAGAACCCCGAAGTAAAGTATGCCTTTTCGTAGGCTACCCAAAAGAAACAAAGGGTGCATACTTTTATTGTCCCGTGGAAAACAAAGTATTTGTGTCGACAAATGCAGTTTTTCTTGAAGAGGATTTTATGAAAGATACAAAACCCAGAAGTGCAATAGTGTTGAATGAAATAAGTGATAACAACACAATTCATCAATCAACAAGAGTCATTGATAAAACACCAAAATCTAGGTGCAAACTTTATCGAACCTCGGAGAAGTGGGAGGGTTATTAGAAACCCAGAACGCTTTATAGGATTTGGAGAAATCCACATTGCCATAGCTGATGACAATCCGGAAGACCCATTAACTTATAAGAGTGCAATGCAGGATATTGATAAAGAAAAATGGCTCAAAGCCATGAATCTCGAGATGGAATCAATGTATTCCAACTCTGTCTGGACTTTCATAGATCTTCCAAATGGTGAAAAACCCATAGGATGCAAATGGATCTATAAGAGAAAAAGAGGTGCAGACGGGAAAGTTGAGACTTTCAAGGCTAGATTAGTGGCAAAAGGATATACTCAGAGGGAGGGTATTGACTATGAGGAAACTTTTTCCCCAGTTGCCATGGTTAAATCTATTCGCACCATCTTATCCATTGCCGCTTATTATGATTATGAGATTTGGCAAATGGACGTCAAGACTGCCTTCCTTAACGGCAATCTAGACGAAAGCATCTATATGATGCAACTAGAAGGATTCATTACTCCAGGACAAGAACAAAAGGTTTGTAAGTTGCAAAGGTCCATTTATGGACTTAAGCAAGCATCAAGGTCTTGGAACATTAGGTTTGATGATGCAGTCAAAACTTATGGCTTTGAACAGAATGTAGATGAACCTTGTGTATACAAGCGTATCATAAAAGACAAAGTGGTATTCATAATTCTTTACGTTGACGATATTTTGTTAATTGGAAATAACAAAGGAACGTTAACAGAAGTTAAAGAATGGCTGGCAAATCAATTCCAAATGAAATATTTGGGATAGGCTAGTTATGTTCTTGGGATTAAGATCATTCGTGATCAAAGTAAGAAATCACTAGCACTGTCTCAAGCAACGTATATTGATAAAATTATCAAACACTTTGCTATGCAAAATTCCAAGAAAGGTATTTTACCTTTTAGGCATGGAATTAGCTTGTCTAAGGAACAATCACCTAAGACACCTCAAGAAGTTGAGGAAATGGGACAGATACCATATGCTTCAACAGTAGGAAGTCTAATGTATGCAATGTTGTGTAATAGACCGGATATCTGCTATGCAGTGGGAGTAGTCAGCAGGTTCCAATCCAATCCTGGAAAGGAACATTGGGTTGCAGTTAAAGCAATTCTCAAGTATCTTAGGAGAACGAGAAATTATATGTTAGTGTATGGAGATAAGGATTTGATCCTTATAGAATACACAGAGATTCGGATTTCCAAGGTGATAAAGATTCTAGGAAATCAACATCGGGTGCAGTGTTTACACTTGGTGGAGCCGCCATAGTTTGGAGAAGTATTAAGCAAGGTTGTATTGCTGACTCCACTATGGAAGCAGAATATGTTGCTGCTTGTGAAGCTACAAAGGAAGCTGTCTGGCTCAGAAAGTTCCTAAAAGATTTGGAAGTTGTTCCAAATATGGAATTGCCCATAATTCTCTATTGCGATAATAGTGGTGCAGTGGCAAATTCAATGGAACCAAGATCACACAGAAGATCAAAACATATAGAGAGGAAATATCATCTTGTAAGGGAGATAGTGCATCGTGGGGACGTGCTAGTCACGAAGATAGACACGAAGGACAACAGAGTTGATCTGTTTACAAAGACTCTCACGGCCAAGGTGTTTGAGGGTCACCTAGAAGGACTAGGATTACGAGACATGTCTCACTTACTCTAGGGCAAGTGGGAGATTGTTGGGATTTATGCCCTAGAATTCGTAATTCGTAATTCGTAATAGAATATTTTATGAATAAATAAAAGTATTATTTTAGTGAATTTTGTGCAATTTATTATATGTTGATATTCGTTATATATTCAAACATTAATAGAAAATTCCAGAGTTACAAATTCTGTAATCTTGACTACTATGAGATATAAAGTGGATCTAGTCCAAGATAGTAACTCAAATAGTCTACAGTAAACGAATACGGTTAGGAAACCTTATTCTGGTAACACTGTTGATGTTGTTCACTGATTTGATCCAAATCATTAGCATGATGTAGATGCAAGTGGAAACATCATATATAATGAGTTTATATAAGACTGGACCAGGATAATAAATCGACTCCTAAATAACACCGTTGATAGGAAATGATTTATAATATCAAATTTACGCTATTAAGATTGATACGTCTCAATCCTGAGTATGGTTTGAACTCACATTAATGAAGTCTTTTCCTTTGATTCACATAGTTGAGGGTGATCTGTTGATACACTCGATAAACTCCCGTTTTGGGGAAATGACTAAAATAGTGCTTGGGAACATTTCTATACAAGATGGCATTCATAACTTTCCTAAAACAAATGAAAGTGTTAGTGCGACACTATTCTAACTTAGGAACTTTAGGTATCTCCCTTGTTGTAATGATTCGGTACTTGAACATGAGGCCTCACCTTCTCACTGGCCCGATTCTATACTTGAAAACTATAGAAAAATGTTCATTAGAGAATCATCGGGTACACAAGGATAAAAGAGATAATTACAAGGGTAAAACGGTAATTTTGACCCAGTTGTAATTATGAGATTACCACGTGAAGGATATGTCAAAACAAACTTAATAACAAATGGACATAACTCATCTATAGCGAGGGGAGTTCAACTTAGGGTTTATAGTGGAATTACCCTAAGTTAATAATTATGATTAATTAATTAATGAGTTTAATTAATAAATCAATAATTATTGGAGCCCATGATCTATAGGTCCATCAGGTCCCTATGCTAGCCCATATATCATTGTAACTAACCAAGTTATTAATTTAACTAGGAAGAAATAATTATATTTAAGTAATTAAATTACTTAAATAAAAGGGTAATATTAATTGTTTAAATAAATAGTTTATTTAAATAGAAATTAATATTAATATTATTAATTGTTTAAATAATGAGTTTATTTAAATGGAAATTAATAATTAATATTATTAATTAAATAATGAGTTTATTTAATTTAATAATAAAACTAGAGAGAATTAAACCCAATTAATTTTATGAAATAAATTGGTTTTAGCCCTAAATAAATAAATTAATTGGATTTGATCCAATAATAATTTATAGGATTTATTTTTCATATTTATATGTATTTAGAAATAAATATATGAATTGTTTCTAATTAAATACATAAATGAAAAATAGATAAATGTCATTTAAAAGAAAAAGATAATATTCTCATCTTTTGGCAAGCAGATCACGCCATTTGGCATTTGATAAAATGATAAATTTTGTTTTCAAATTTGTCTCATGTATCTGACGCCATTTGGTTTATTTTCTTTTATTTTAAATATTTTTTTTTAATTATTTAAATTAAATGAAATAAGAGTTCCAATTTGATTAGGAAACAAACTCTTATTTTTCTTATAAATATGACCATTGGGTGCTCATATTTGTAGACTTGATATTTATCAAAAGCTCTCTCTTTTATTTTTCCCTATTGCCGGTTTTTGGCTTCTTAAAATAAGAAGAACTTTTCTTCTTAGTTTGTTCTTCCGGTTCGATTCCCACAAGTCGGGTTGGTTTATGATCGGGATATAGCATAGAAGACTTGGTGAAGTGGATTGATGCTGTAAAGGAAACCCCAACCGATTCTCCATAAATCTACAATGTAAGTTTTTTCGAAAAACCTTATAATTTTATTTTTCGATTTGATCATGATTGCATGTTATTAATGGATCCGTAATTAATCGTTAATTAATTTACTAAAGAAATTCCGCTAATTTAGTAAATAGTTCCTTCATCATCGTACCATGGTATCGTATGGATCCATATCAACATACTACCATGTACCGTACCATAATACCGTATGGTCCGAAGTCAACATACCACGTACCGTATCACGAATCATCAAGTTCTCTAATAAGTTAGATAATCCTAACCGAATTCTACTAAGTTACTAAAGAACCTAATCAACTTGACTTACACAAGTTATCACTCAAGTGTATTTTCTAAGCCACTTTGACTCCCAAACCACTCAAAGTGCTTTAAACATCCACTTTCATTTAGAAACTCCAATTCACTTTACAATACTTCCAATCCACTCCGATGTTTCCTTTTCACCAAACTCACTATAATTCCAAATTCTCTCCACTCACTTTCGAATTAAAGTCTCCAACCAAACATTAATTTTAAGAAGTTAGTTCCCTCTTAACCTCGATAAACAAAATCGTAATGAAACTTAATTCATAAAATTACTAACTTCCCTTTTAAACTCACCTTGGATTTGTAGTCGAGTATCCAAGGAATCGAAGTCGAATCCACGCGACAATTACAAACTTTTTAGGGCTTCCCTTAGAGAACGAGAAACGGCACAAGGGTAGGTGTGATAGATAGCCCTCGTCCCTAGCAATCCAACGCAACTGACCTCATCGAAAACGGTCAAGAATTGATGAAAACCCAAGAGACTTTTCTTCTCATCAATGGAAGCTCACGTGAGGAAGAAAAGAAGGAAAAGAGAAAATGAATGTTTTGTCTAATTTTTGATATTTAAGATAAAGATGAATAGTAAAAAGTAGATATTTAAGAATTTGGAAAATAACGCCTACGTCCCTCTTTTGTTTTTACTTTAAAAACGAAACCCGGAGCTCTTAAATTAATCTAAAGGTGATTAATAATTATTAATTGGCCCGTTAATAATTATTAATGTCACCGAAACGAATTTAAAGTATTAAAACGACTAAAAAGAGTTTCGGACGAAAATGACTACTAAAATCAAAATTACTAAATTTAAATTAATCTTAAAAGCTTTAATTAAAATAAATAAATAAAATTAAAAAAAAATTCACCCCCAAAAGTAACGGGTCGTTACACGTTACTTTTGAAGTGAATTATTTATTTATTTATTTATTTATTTATTCTAATTAAAGTATTTAGATTAATTTTAGATTTAGTAATTTAGAATTAAGTAGTTAATTTCATTCGAAAACCTTTTAATCGTTCTATTAGCTTAATTAGTTTTGGTCGTATTAATAATTATTAACGGGCCAATTAATAATTATTAATCACCATTTGGCTAGTTTAAGTACTTCGGGTTTCGTTTTATAAGCTAAAATCATTTAAAGGGACGTATTCGTAATTTCTGATTTCTTAAAATGTCTTTTTACTATTCATTTTCTTCATTAAATAAACCAAAGGTCAAAAATCAAGCCAATTTTCTTCTCCTTTTCTCCCTTCCAACTGTGGGCTTCAATGGTGCGAGAAGAAAATCTTTGGGTGTATTGACCTGACTTCTTTTAAATCATTTTAAAACCAAAACGCAGCGGAAGTCTTAATATTTAATAAAAATTTGGCATGGATACGTTTAAAAATTAAACTATCCACAATCTGTTTACATTTTTCACAATCAAAGATTTTATAAAGACAAGGAAATGCGCATTTCCCGACTCAAAGTTCAAAGAAATTTCAGAATCATAAAAGACTGAAAACAAAAGCTCTCATAAGCTGATATACAGACGTGCATCAAAAGATGAAACACAATAAGAAAACATTAGTCCAAAGACTATACACTTTCTCTAGTCCTCTCCCACGACCTCGATCACAGTCGATACCTAAACTTTTTGTAATATCATGAGCTAAAAGCAAGCCCAGTGAAAATAAACAGAAAATAAAGTAACATTAGACTCCAAACCCGTATACAAATTTGCTTCCAAATAAAGCTCACATTCTCTTTTACCTTTCTTGTATCAAGTATTCCATTTTCACTTACCAAATCTCCCAAATAATTGAGGATCTAGCTTCCAAGCATTTAGGAGGACGTGTTTCATATCACACATAACATTTTATTTCATTCTCTTTAATACATTATACTATACATAAGGTTTACATCAAATATTACAATCTCTAATTTCAAGATCTTCCAAATAATTGAGTATCTAGTTCTCTCATATATGTATCATAATAATTATACAAGATTCAATACACCCTTGTATTCTCTCATTATACAATTCAATCTCATTTCTTTTCCTATACCACTCGGCTATACATCATAATTTATTTCTTTTCTCTATGGAAATGTAGGCTATAAAATAAGGTTTACATTCCTTTATCTTAATAATTAATGCTATGCTCACTCGGTCTTAACATATTCAAACAAGATAATTCGCGATTAATGACGATAATGTGAGCACACACAATCTCAGCATTATTCATTAACTCGCTCAACAAATGTAAAGAGCACGCAACCTTTACATCAACATAACAATCAAATGCTTATAATGACAGTATTGAAAGCTCACATAGTCTAACAATACCTCATTATCTCGCTTTCTAAAAACAAAGTATACGAAATCTTTTCAATAATATCTTCCCACCTCTATTGAATAATAACGGTAATGAAGATCACTCAGTCTAAGCATTACCTCATTAACTCACCCACCGAATACAAGGTTCAATGCACCCATGTATCCTCATATATGTATCATAGTAATTATGGATAATACTAGATAATGTGAACTCGCATAGTTCCATCATTATCTCATTATCCATCTCCCCCGATCATGTAAAATTCACGTAGCCTTTAGCATTCCTCATGATACATATACGTAAACATAAAATGAATAATACTAGACCATATATGCACGGTCAAGCTATGCATTGCCTCATTATTCCTCCAAATAATCGCTTATGCAATATGAATATGAATATGGTCTCAAATGCAAGTAAACATAAATATAATCATTCAAAGTTATCGAGATAACATAACGATAAAGGATAATAGAATCACAAAATATCCATTATACATAAAACAAGAAATTAGGAACTTCTGAAAAGAAAACAATAAATAAATCAAGCCAAATGGCTTTCAGATAAACTTGAGTTACTAACTTATCATAAAGTCTCCAATCAAATGATTCCATTGCTTTTAGTTAACATTCGAAGTTTCATAATTAAGTTCCTTATTCATCCCATTATACTTGAAACCTTCAACTTCCGATAATCATTATTAAATTCCAAAACGAATCTAAACTTAGAACTTCCAAGAGTTAAACGTTTCCTTTGAGAAATCTTAAGTTCTCTCGACTCAAAATAGAACTAACTCCCAAGCCTAAGCAAGTTATCTCACTTACTTTAATCCTTTTGATTCAAATCTTAATCTCAACTTTCGATCCTACAAATCGTTCAACTTATGCAGTTTCTAAGTTTACATTAAGTTCTATTTATTCTCACCTCAAAAGTGCGTGTGACAACAAAGTTCCTACGAACCATAAAACGAGCAATCACACCTACAATTCATTAATTGAACAAGAATTTATGAATCATAATTAAAATGAGAAAAAGTGTGATTTTTGGGTGAATAGTGATTTAAGATGAATAATGTTTTAGGGTGAATAGTGTTTTTCAAAAATCCAAGCTCGAAATCGTCAAATTCCTTGATGGAAATACTAGATTTCAACTTCAAAACTCATTTATAAACAAAAATAAAGAAAACCATATAAAAAGTTTTGAAAACTAATTTTTTTGGGCTTCCCTTAGTGAACTAGAAACGCCAAAAAGATAGGTTGGATAGGTAGCCCTCGTCTCGAGCAATCCAACGCAACTGAAATCGAGATGATCTTCCGAGAAACGAAGAAAACCCAAACTTTCTCATCCCTCCAATGGAGCCCATGGCAAGGAGGAGAAGAAGAGATGAGGAAATGTGATTTTTTAGTCAACTTTATCTATTTAAGGAAGAATATGAATAGTGTTTAGATATTTAAGATTTTCAAAAATTACGAATACGTCCCTTATTTGCTTTTAGCTTTTAAAAACGAAACCCGGAGCACTTAAACTTACCAAAAAGTGATTAATAATTATTAATTGGCCCGTTAATAATTATTAATACGCCTCAAACTAATTTAAGCTAATAAAGCAATTAAAAAGATTTACGAACAAAATAAACTTGTAAATTCCAAGTTATAAATTCTAAATTAAATTAATTAACTCTAAAATGAAATTAAATGCTCTAAATAAAATAAATAAATAATAATAAAAAAAATTTCCTTGTAAAATAACGGGACATTACAGTCTACTCTCCTTAAAAGACTTTTCGTCCCCAAAAAGTGCGCTCACTAAGTGAAAAAGCCAGGGTACTTAGACTGTATCCCATCCTCACATTCCCATGTTGCTTCCTCTGATACTTGGTTTCTCTACCAAACTTTAACAGTGAATCATTTATTTCTTAACATCTTTGTTCGAATGCTAGGATTTCAACTGGTGTCTCCTCATAAGACATATTAGCATCCAAAACCACTGGCTCAAAATCAATCACGTGGGACGGATCCACCATGTATTTCCGAAGCATCAATACTTGGAAAACATTATAAAGGGCCGATAACGAAGGTGGTAAAGCCATCAAGAAATTTGACAATTTTGAGCTCGGATTTTCGAAAAACATTATTCACCCGAAAACACTATTCATCAAAAAATCACTATTCATCCGAAAATCACTTTTTCTCATTTTAGTTATGGTTTATCAATTTTATTCGATTGGTGTTGTAGGTGTTGGTAATCGTACGAGAAGTAATTCATTCGGCACTTAGGAAGTTCGACTTCTTGGCTAAGGTGAGTTTAAAATTTATGAATTAAGTTTCATTACGATACTGTCAATTAGTATTATTAATTAATTAAATAATGAGTTTATTTTATCAATTAGTATTATTAATTAATTAAAGAATGAGTTTATTTTATGGAAATTAATAATTAAAATATTTATAAATGTTATTAATTGTTTAAATAATTAATGGTATTTAAATGGAAATTAATAATTAAATATTATTTGATGGTATTTAATTGGGAAAAAAATATTAATATTATTAATTATTTAAATAAAATATTTTATTTAAATGGTAATTAATAAATAAATTAATAATTAATTAAGTTCGACTTATTTAATTTAAGAGAGAATTTCTAGCCTAATTAGACTAATGAACCCAATTGAAAATTACCCAAATAATTCATTAAATAAATTAGATTATTAATTAATCTGCTATGTGATTTTCGGCCACATATGTATATTTTAGGAAGATAATTGTTTGTATTATATTTGAAAAATACTTACATAATTTATAATTACCCATGATAAAGCAAATAAAGAAAAAATAAATTTTCTTTATTATACATATGTATTTTCAGCCATGTGTGCAAAATAACGGAGAGAAAAAAAATTCTTTTGTATTTATCTCCATGGAATATTTCTAATTTGATTAGGTATTCCATTAGCCTATAAATAGGAGGCTTGGGTTATTCATACATCACTTCAACTCAACTTCTTAAAAATTGAAAATCTCTCTTCCTCTCTTATCCCCTCATTTACGATTTTATTAGTTTAAAATAGGAAGAAAAAAATCTTTTTCTTCTTCCTAAATTTCTTCTAAGTTCGATCCCATTATTGGGTTTTGTTCGTTCGATCAGGATATAGCGTAGAAGGCTTGATGATGTAAAGAAACCTCCAACCAATTCTCCATAATTTACTCAATGTAAGTAAAAGGTTTTAGTTTTTTAAAAACCTAAATTATCGCTTTAAGGTTTAATCACAATTGTGTAATATTAATGGATTCTAAATTAAATGTGAAGTAAATTACTAAATAAATTCCACTAATTTTGTAAAGTAGTCCCATCAGTTAGTGTAACATGAAGGGATGATTTACTAAAATAGCGGAATTTTATTTAGTAAACTTATTAACATTTAATAACGGATCTATTAACATCATGCAATTTGTCAAAAAACATGTAGATTCATGTTTATATTTTCGAAAATTAAAATCAATTATACTTACATTGAGTAGTTAATGGAGAATCGGTTGGAGGTTTCTTTACAACATCAAATCCTCAGCAACACCGGATCTTCTATGCTATATCCCGATCGATCAAACGAAATCCGATTGTGGGATCGAACTTAAGAAGAAATTGGGAAGAAGAAAAAATATTTTTCTTCCCAATGATAGTGGGAAAATCGGCTAAGGAGGGAGGAGAAGAAGAAGAGAGAATTCCGAATTTCTAAGGAATTGAATTGTGTGATTTATGAATGACCCAACCCTCCTATTTATAGAAAAATAGGAATCCTAATCACATTAGGATTAATCTATAGAGATAAATACAAAAAGAAAAAAAATTATCTCTTTCCTTTATCTTGCAATTTCGAAAATGCCATAGATAAATAGGAGATTATTTTATTTTCTTTATTTTATTTATCTTGGGTAAATAAATCTATGTAATTATTTTAGGATATAATTCAAACAATTATCTCTTCCTAAAATACATGTCATGGCCGAAAATTGGCTTAATAATTAATAAATAATTCTAATTTATTTAATTAATTATTTTGGGCCAATTTCAATTGGGTTCATTAATCCAATTGGGCTTGAAATTCTCTCTTAAATTAATAAGTCCAACTTAATTAATTTATTTATTAATTATCATTTAAATAAAATATTTTATTTAAACAATTAATAATATTAATATTTTCTCCCGACTAAATATTATCCAATTTATATTTAATTATTAATTTCCATTTAAATAATTTTCATTATTTAAATAATTAATAATAAATATTTTAATTATTAATTTCCATTAAATAAACTCATTATTTAATTAATAATTTTATTGATAACATTTTATTATTAATTAATTAATTTTAATTATTAATTCCGTTCAAATAAAATTAATTATTTAAACAATTAATAATTTTTAATTAATTTCAAATTATTAATTACCATTTAAATATACTCAATATTTAAATAATTAATAATATCTAATTAATAATATTTCATTATTAATTTCCTGTTTAAATAAACTCATTATTTAAACAATTAATAATGTTTATATTAATTAATGTTTAAATATACTCAATATTTAAACAATTAATATTGCCTATTTTAAGTAATTCACTTTACTTAAAATTTCCATTTCTTCTACTTGATTTCGCGACTACGATATTTGGGGTAGCATAAGAACCAGATGGACCTATAGATCATGGGCTTAATAATTAGTCAATTAAGTGATTAACACATAATTAGTTAATTACTTATTATCTAACTATGAATAATTCCACTATAGATTCATAGCTGAACTCCCCTCACTATAGATGAGTTATTGTCCATTTAGTTTATCATTATTTATATCTGTGATATTATCCTTCACGTGGAATCCTCATAATTACAGGCGGATAAATTTACCGTTTTGCCCCTGTAATTACCGCTTTATCCTTGTGTTCCCGCTGATTCTCCAATGAACTTTATCTTTAGTCGAACTAGATATAAGATACTTCTGTGATCAATAGAAGTCGTGACGTCACTTGTTCATGTCTCAAATCAGTACATCAAGGGGAGTTTCCTAAAGTTCCTAAAATGTTTAGGTATCGCACTGATACCATTAATTTATAGGAAAGTTATGAATTCTATCTCGTGAAAATGAATTCCCAGCTACTTATCTAGTCATGTTCCCAAAACAGGAGTGTATTGAGCGTTCTTACAGATCGCTCTCAACTATGTGAATCAAAGAACATAACTCCACAAATAGGAGTCCGCATTCCACTCAGGATTGAGATCTATCACGGTTGATAAACTTAGTTTGATATTCGATTATTTCTCGTAAACGGTACTAATGAGAAATTTGATCGAACATCGTTGTAACGTCCCGTTATTTTGAAGTGAAATTTTTTTTTTATTTTATTTTATTTATTTTATTTTATTATATTTTATTTTATGTTATTTATTTATTTCAGTTTAAGTATTAAGTTTAA
This sequence comes from Gynostemma pentaphyllum, assembly GCA_028015215.1. Lineage (NCBI taxonomy): Eukaryota > Viridiplantae > Streptophyta > Magnoliopsida > Cucurbitales > Cucurbitaceae > Gynostemma > Gynostemma pentaphyllum. Next base: position 24,770,748 of record CM051354.1, read on the forward strand.
TTATTATTTTGTAATTTCGATTTTAGTAATTAATTTCGCCCGAAATCCTTTTAATCGTTTTAATACTTTAAATTTGTTTCTGTGACATTAATAATTATTAATAGGCCAATTAATAATTATTAATCACCTTTAGATTTATTTAAGAGCATCGGGTTTCGATTTAGAAGTCAAAAGTCATAAAAGGACGTGACCGTCATTTCCAATTTCTTAAAATATCCAAATTACTATTCATTCATCTTTAAAAACACCTCATTGACTCAAAATTGACCACATTCCTCATCCTTTTCTCCCTCAAAACCGTGGGTATGGTGATTGGGAGGGATTTCTTCAGGTTTTGCTCGTTTCTCGACGGATCGGCTTGATTTTGGTTGCATCGGAAAGCCCTCGGGTCTAGGATTCTTTTCCACCCATCAATCGTGCTTTTCTCTTGAGATCCACGGAGTTCTCGGTTAGTAAAGTTTCAAACCCTAAGCTCCAAATAGTGTTTTAATGGAGTTTTCTTTGTTTTCTTTCGATTTCTTGCCGTGAAACTTGGTGTTTGTAAATGCAGGAGTAGTTTTAAGAGTTTTTGGAAACTTTCCCATAACCCTAAAATCGAGTTTCATTCAAAACCCTTCCCGTTTGAAATTTATCTTTTGGGATTTGAATATGGGTTATAAATTAGTGAATTAATGTTTATTGAAATTAAATTCGGGAAACCGTTTATTGTTCAAAAACCCGAATCATCGATACCCATTGAAATAGGGAACTTCAAAATTGCTTAAAATCAACTCGAAACACCTCTAAAGTACCTAAAAGCAGGAAAACCAAACCTGAGACCCACTTTTCATGGGGGGGGGGTCGAGAGCCTCATAGTGGGGTTTATGGGGTTGTTCATTGTTTTGAGCTTTTAGATGTTAATTGATCGATGTATGTTTATTTATTAATTGTTAGATGTAATTAATTGTAGGTGTTTCGGATCATTGTTTGATCGTGCTTTCGGAAACTTGGAGCGAACTCTTATTTGGCTAAGGTGAGAATAATTAGGATTTAAAGTAACTATAGAAAGCGAATGAGTATGAAGGTTTGTAGAATTTGAAACTAAGATTAGAATCCGAATCTAAGATTAGAGGGATGTGAGTTAGTGCCCTTAGGATTAAGAGTTAATCCTTTAAGTGAGAACTTAGGAGTTCTTGAGGAAAGTATTGAATCTTAGAAGATTCTAAGTTAGATTCGTTTCGAAGCTTAAGGTTGGATCATTGGAAGTTAAAAGATCCAAACTTGTATTTAGAACGGTTAATAGAACCTCGGATTATATTGGAAGTTTAGAATCCTTGAAGGTATAGGTTAATCATTTAAGTTATGATTCTACTTTTATTATTGATACCGGAGTTCGATCGACATATCGTTCGTCCGAGATTACTATCTATTTTACTTATGTCTTTTACTTTATGTCTTTACTTTTTGCTCCTTTACTTTATGCATGTTTCGGTTACTTTATCATTTACATTTACTTATTTACTTTTGCAAGCATATGCATAACATCTCGCATCGTTGAAAAGAAAATAAAGTGAGAAAGAAAAACGAAAGGTTAAAGGTGGAATATGAGAAAAGTCCACACTATTTGCATGCATAAGTTTTGGTGGATAATATGAGAAAAGTCTTCACTACTTCCATGCATAAGTAATGGTGGAATACGAGAAAAGTCCACACTACTTGCATGCATAAGTACTGGTGGATACTACGGGAAAAGTCCACTCTACTTCCATGCATAAGTACCTGTGGATATTACAGAAGAAGTCCAGGCTACTTCATACATAAAGATAAGGGTGGATAGTATGTGAAAATCCACATTACCTTCATTTCATGCATAAATGGCGAATGCGTATCCTACGGGATGTACTCATTACTTTTATACATATTATAGATGAGAAAGAGAATCGAGATGTTATATTTAAGCAAAGTTTTATTTATTATTCTTATTTATGTCATAACAAGTAATTGGATGAGGATTGACTACGAGAGTTAGTAATAACATCCTTTTAGAGAATATAGAATGAAATTACCTAGAGTTGAAGGACTTTAGGAGTGAATTGTGTCAGATTAATTGGACACAAATCGAAATGCGAGTTTGAGGTCTATCTTTACTTTTTATTCTTATTATTCTCACTGGGCTTAAGTTGTTAGCTCATGATATTACAAACATTTCAGGTAATGTTTGGGATCGTGGAAGAGGAGCTGGTGCGCGCTTGATCGAGAGGATGATGATTTCGAGATGGACTAAGTAGTTGTAAAAATCCATGTACATGGGTTTTGTGAATTTTATATAATTTTGAGATTTGTACAATTGTATATAGCTCTTAAGAGCTTTTGTCTTTATGTTTATGATTATAATCATTTTGAACTCCTGGATAGGAACTTAATGTTCCTTGTGTATTTTAGATTTTGAAATTAAGATGTAAACAGGTTTTGGCCAGCAAATTTTTAAACATAACCACGCCAATTTTTTTTTAAAATAAAAGACTTCCGCTGTTTTTCTCTGATTTAATTTATTTAAAAGTGACGGGTCGTCATAATCGTGGTCCTGTCTTATACAATCAACATTGCATATGATACTTCCATTTCATGTCTCCCACATGAATGATCAGGATTAGATTATTTGTCTATAAACAAAATGCGAAGCTATCAACAGTGTTACCAGGATAAGGTTTCCAAACGTTATCCATTTACTGTAGACACTTTTAAGTTACTCATCTCGACTTTAATCCTCTCGTATGACTCACATACTAAGTCGTGATTTCATAAGAGTGACTTAGGGTTTTACTATTTGAATGTTTAATATTTATATATTTCCATATATTCCTAATATCATTAATTGAATCAGTCTAGATAATTTTAAAGAACTTATGTTTATTTATTTAATTTATTTGAAATAAATTATTATAATTAAATAATTACAAGCTCTAGGACACCATTCCTAACATAACGTCCCAGTTATTTTTGGAGTGAAATTTTTTATTTATTTAATATTTCATTTATTTACTCATTTATTTTAATCAAAGTATTTAGTTTAATTTTAGAATTAGTAATTTAGAATTTAGTAGTTAACTTCGTTCGAAAACTTTTTTAATCATTTTATTTGCTTAAATTAGTTTTGGTCGTATTAAAAATTATTAACGGGCCCATTATTTATTGTTAAATACTTTTAAGATAGATTAGAAGTAGTTAAGTTGAATTGGAATTAGAAACGTGAAATAACGAGCACTCGGAATAAGTTTTCTTAAGGAAATAAGAGGAGGGGCAGTATGGTCTTTTATCAAAATTTCTTTATATATATCTACTACATATTTTGCAAGGATAATGATAAAAAAAAAGGAAATAAAAAGTGAAATAGAAGCCCCAAACCCGAGCAAGAAGAGGAGGAAAAGAAAAGAGAAAGAAAGTGTCGCCCCGGCTTCATTTCTCGACCGTTTTCATCGTGCCTTAGCTCGTTGGAAAGCTCTAGAGACGTACTTTCTACCCATCCCATCAATCGAGGCAATCCATTCAAGATCCAGGAGATACGAGGTGAGGAAGAAATGGGTTTTTGGGTTTTCTTTTTTCCAATCTTGTATGCAAGCCTTTATTCGTTTTTCCTGGGTGTTGTTTGTGAATTCTAGTTAGGAAAAATCACTTTGGATGAGGTTTTTTTCTTGGACCTAAACCCGAGTCGAATGGAAAACCCGTTTCGTTTGTTTTTCTCTCACTTGGTGATGGCTATGGTGTTTAGTTTGTTATTGTTTTGTATTTTACTTAATTTTTCGAGAATCAATTATTGTACAAAACCCTAAATTACGGTTACCCATTGATAATTCGAACCTCCAAAGTACTCGAAATCAACCCGGAACACCTCTAGAATGCCAAAAAGCCGAAAAACCAAAACCGAAACCCATTTTCCCATGTATGGCTGAGAGCACCAAATGGCTAGAATCCGGGTTTTTCGTCGTTTTGTGTATTTAGATTTTGTTTGCTTGATTTTCGGATAACTAGTGATTGTTAGGTGTAATTGATTTGTAGGATTGTGATTGATCGCGTGGAGTTGATCTCGACTTATTGGGAAGCTTGACTACAAATCTAAAGTAAGTTTAAAATAGAAGTTAGTAATTTTATGAGTTAAGTTTCATTACGATATTGTTTATCGAGGTTAAGTGATAAACTAACTTCTAGAAGTAATTACTTGGTTGGTGACCTTAGACTCAGAAGTGAGTGGAGTGATTTTGGAGTTCTAGTGATTTTGGGTGAAAAAGGTAAGAGTTGAGTGGTTTGGAAGTCTTGTAAGATGAATTGAAGAGTTTAGGTGAAATTGGAGATTTTAGATGAAAGTGGAAGTTTAAGGTACTTTGAGTGGTTCGGGAGACAAAGTGGCTTAGAAGTTGCATTTGAGAGTTAACTAGTGTAATTCTAAGTGGTCTATGTTCTTTAGTAGCTTAGTAGAATTCTATTAAGATTATCTAACTTACTAGGGAACTTGATGACTTGTTCTATGGTAAGACCGTATGTGGTAGTATGTTGATGTTGATCCATACGGTAACACGTTACGATGACTTGTTCTATGGTAAGACCGTGATGTGATCCATGGTAACGTATGTTGACTTGTTGATCCATACGTGGTAGTATGTTGATTTGATCCATACGGTAACACGACTTGTTATATGGTAAGACCGTACGTGGTAGTATGTTGATGTTGATCCATACGGTAACACGTTACGATGAAACTTGTATGGTAACAAAGAAACTTAGAGATACAATTATATATATTCAATAAAATTGTGTAGAAAGACCTAGTATTAGTTATTACTTTTACTTCAAGTCTCTATTTCATATTCGTATGGGATTGAAAGTCTATTATGGGAAGTATATTTCAATTGTATGATTGTGTGGAAATTGGAAGTGTGGAATAAGTAGTAAAGAGCAATTTGGGCCTTTGGACACAATTTCTGGTATGAAATTGAGCGGAATGAACGGGGTGCTTTGGAAGAAGTGGTTCATAGGATTACTTGCTTTCATTTTACTCTCACTAGCATTTTTATGCTAATGCTGCTACACTTACAATTTTTCAGGTAAATCTCGTCGCAAGGGACATGGTAGAGGAGGTGGCGCTGTATGACATGTCGAGCTGATGAATGGACAGGAACATAAACTTATTTTGGTTTAGCATTCTTGGAAATGCTTGTAAATATTTTACTACCTTTCATGCTTTATGTTTTGAGCTCGGGAGAGCATGTGTTTAAAAATTGTGTTGGTCTTGTGGTTTTTCTTAAGTTCTCTTAGAGGTTTAAAACTTAATATGGAATGTGCATTCCATGTTTACTGCTTTCTCTGAAATTGGGCCAATGTAAACAGGTTTTGGATAATCCAATTTTTAAACGAACTCATGCCGTTTTTCTTTAAAATTGAGTCTTCCGCTGTGCATTTGAATTTAAAGGATTGAACGGAAATCGGGTCATTACAGTTAGTTTGTGGGGACAGTCGTTAATCTTGAAAGCAAATCTGGGTCGTTACACCATAGCTCACCAATTTATCTCAACCCATGGATTTGTGAATCAAATGGTTAGTTTATGAATAAAATCGTAAGGTAAAATTTTGGATAAATGCTAGTTGTGAACTAGGGGTTTGAAGTGACATGAAACAATTTTAAGAATCTTGTTGAGGGTTGTACTTGTAATTGAGACCGTTAGTTTGGGTTCTTGGTAATAAGAAGTTTAGTAGGTTTCTTGGACACAAATCTGGATAAGAGATTTGGTCATTGAAATGTTTTACTTTACTTTATCTCCCATTGGCAATCTTTTGCATTAAGTGCTACACCTTTGTTTTTCATGTATACAACGAGGTCGAGGGAGAGGGGCTGGTATTGCTTGATGTTCGGGGTGCGATGATTGACGCTTATGGATGTTTGTTTAGCATCATGTGATGATCACTTTATGGATTTGTGCCCAGATTTGTTTCGTAAACATATTTCTTTTACTCTTGATGAACAATTTCTGGGTTTTATGTTGATTTTGATACTTTATGAACTTAATTTGAATTTTAGAAATGGAAAAGGGCTTGCACAACCCAATTTTGCGAAATATGGATTATATGCATAAATGTTTATCAGGTGTTTATATGTCTTTAAAAGTCTTTTGTTACATTATTTTGATTTTTAATCGAAAATAAATAGTCCAGTCTTGAAAATTCGTGATCAACTAATTTATATGTGTGATCCTATATTATTTTTAATATAAATTCGTGATCGACTATGTTGTGCATGTGATCACATAATCATTAAACATTATATTTGTAATCGTATTTGTGATCTAATACCAAATTTAAAAATCTAATAAAAAATCAATCATGAGATACATACATAAATTTTTAGTTCCTGTACCATAGATTTTTCCCTAAAATACATTATTTAATATAATTTCTTAAAAGAAAAAAAAAGGTTTGAAAATGCTCAATCATGTTTTTTTTCCTTAAGTTATATTTATAAATAGAACATTTTTTTTTCCCTTTATGTAATTGAGTAAGCGGGAACTAATCTATTCATATTAATCGACCTATGTGTTGCATTGCAAGTGCAACGCAAGCTCCAAAAGATATTTAAGATTCTCGACATCAATGATTTCTCTATAAAAACATTTCACTCTTAACACTTGAAATTAAGACGAAAAGACCATTTCCCCGAATCCTAAGCCTTAAAAATGGGACAAAAGCAAAGCACTTTTTAAATTATTTTTGTGAAACTATAAGTCACTTTTTCGAACATAAAAACATTATTTTCTTTCACAATCACTCACTGTCTATGGAACCAAATCCACACCTATCTTATCAGACGTTCTAAATTGAGAAACCTTTGGATGTTTTAGATATGGTTTTTCATACGTTATAAATGTTTTCATCTTTGTTGGTTGTTCTTGGATCAGAAAGACAAAGATTGTACATCTTCTTGGAAGTCATTAAACTTGTCAAAACAGGAAAATTAGGTTTTCTTAATGATCTCTGTAAATTTTAATTGAAGTAGTAGATTGTTTTCACTTTAACCTCGCATTTTTTATTTCATTATTTTGAATTTAGGTTTCCGCATAACTGATTGTCACTTGTACTCCTTTTATATATCATACCTCATGTATAAATTTTACCTGATAGATTGTTTTCAACTTAACCTCATATTTTTTATTTCATTTTTTGAATTTAGGTTTCCACATAACTGTGGGAACTATAGAGATAGAAACATTCTAAATTTTGATTGTTCATGTAACACATCAAAGATTTTTTTTTTAATAAATAAAACGCTTCTTAATATGTAACTAAACAGTATGATACGCTTCTTAATACATTGTTGAGCAATTAAATGATTTGTTCCTATAACACATCATTTAATTGCTCAACAATATAATACGCTTACGTAACTCCACAATCTACGATTTAACTTGAATAGCTATCTCCATTCATAATTATAAACTAAAATAATATTTTACTTCAAATATCAAAGTCAAATTAGTACATTTACCATTGAATAAAACTTCACATAAAAAAACAAAAAAAAAAAAAAAAAACAAAACGTTACAGAATTCTTCCTCATTCCAGATACAAAAACTAGTGAGAAGCGCTTCAGCTCAATTTAAATACAATTTAAAAGGCAACTCTTTCCTTCAAAAAAAAAGAAAAGAAAGAAGTCTTTATATTTAAAAGTCGTGCTCTTATTTTCTTTTAGCTTATCTTCATGAATGACATATTCTAAAAACAACTGAAATTATTTTACCATTCAATATCATCAATTTATTAAATGCATAGTGACCTTAAATTTTAAAATTTAACCATTCAAAAGCAGTTTTCAAATGTTAATTTGAAAAGAGTGTCCCAAAACCTTTAGCACCCGTTTGGTTCACTATGATATAAGATTCCCTTATAAGGGGCATCTAATTCCTTTGTTTGTTTGGGGTTGTTTAAAGATATACTGATTACCGATCGGGTGCTTTTCTATGATTTCCACGAGAAGGTAATCTTTCTTTTTACTATTTTAACCCTACTTAATTAGGAAAAGTTTGAAAATATAAAAAAGAAAAGAAAAGAAATTTATAAACTCACGTTTCTAGCTTTTTCAGTTTCACGCTCCGTATTTTTTTTTTCCCGCACCGTTACACATTCTTTGGTGGGTTTTCTTCTCTTCTTTTTCCTCCTCCCAACTATTTGAACCTTGTAACCATCACACTCACACTCAGAACCCACCAATGAAGACAGAAGGTCATGTGGTTCATATTCTGTCCCTCCATTCAGTGAATAATAATTCTAAATGGTTAAATCGTTTGTTAAAAAGTGAGTATTTGTCAAGTTGGAAAAATATGGAATTTAATATGAATATATTTTAATTCTTTTGTTAAATAATGTATAAATTGTAAATAAGGGTATTTTGGAAGAAATATATCATATTTGCCTATACAATTCTCATAAAACAAACACACACTAATCTACGAATTACTAGGAATCCTCATATGTTAAACAAACACTGGAATCTAAGATTCTCGATGAATCAAATACCTTGAAATTAAATTTCCAGGATATTTAATTATTAGAACTGTCTTAGATTATAATGAACAAAACCTGGGCTTAGGATTTTTGATTTGAGGTTTTATTGAGTCCATGGATAACAGATACCCGAGAATAAGAAATGTGGAAATAATATTTTTGGGAACAAAGATTACCATTTTTAATTTTGCATGGAAATGCTACAAGATTTGGAAACATATGATGTAGGTTTGTTTGATGGGATTATTCCTAACGATCTTGTATGATCTAAAATAATAATTATTTTATCAAACTCTACAAATACTTTTTAGAGATGCTATATTTATAAATATTAAATAAAATTTTATTATTTATTAAAATTTCCCTTAATTTTAACTTTAATGATTCTAATCAATAAATTAATACAACATAAATTAATTTCTATGATTTCATTCTAATTAATGCACTTATGTTAATTTAGCCTACATATTATATTAATTCAAAGCAAAAAAATAAATGTATATTAATTACTTCCAACTTATTTAATTCAAATTGTAATCGGTTAAAATAATTAACTATTTCCATGAATATTAATTAATTATTTACTTTTAATAGATCGAGTCTAATTAAAAAAATAAATCTAAATTATGTAATTTGATTAATTAATCTATGTTAAACAAATATAATTAATAATTAATCAGTGTAATTAAATAATTTATTATAATTTAATCTAATTATTAAATTAAGTCGAAGCAAAAAAAATTAATTAATGCGTATAAATAATGTATTTATATTGTAGTTAAATAATATAAATTTACTAATTGAACGAATTTTTACTATTAGTTAATTTAAATAAGTTAAGTGTAATAAATAAATCTAAATAATGTAATTTAATTGATTATTCTTTGTTAAGCAAATATAATTAAGAATTAATCAATCAACTTAATTTTAATTAAATAATTAAAATAAATAAAGTATGATTAATTAATTAATTTAAAGAATGAGAAGGACTCCCATACTCGGGATAATACTAAAAACCTATACACATAGATAAAGGGCATGCACGATTCCCATGTCATGGTGACAAATCTACGTACCAAAAAAACAAATGCATAATTTTCCCTGTACCATATGAGCTATTATAGTTTTATTAGAAATTAAATGTCCTCTAGTGCTGAAGAGTTTTAATTTTCTTTATTCATATTTTTATAAAAAAAAAAAACTTCCTCTATTCATATTTGTATCATCAAATAAAATAAAAATTATTGGCTTTTTTTATAAGGTAGGTGTTCAATTAAACCTCTAGGGACCACTCCTGGGAATTCGTGACCTAATAAGTTGATAATGAAAGACAATTCACCCAAAAGAGCTGATACTAAAAAATTAATCAAAACTTTTAATCAACACCGGAGCCACAGGATAAAAACCATGATGATAATTTATAAGACTAGAGAAAAAAGGTGAATAGGAAAAATACACCAATGAAAAGGGCCAACCATGAAAATAAATGTTTGCCACATGGTATTAGACCCCACAGTGAATAAAATTACTAAATTTTTTTGACTCACAGCATGACCCACCACGTTTTTCTTCGCAAAACAGCTGGCTCAAAAGGACAAGATGAAAAAGAAAGGAAAGGATCTAATCTCTCAGCTCCCAAATATAAAGTCAAACAAACAAAATACATCATCCACACTTGAAGAACAGAAAACTTCCTTAGGATGATAAGTCATCAACATGCATCTTTTCTTACCTGCCAATCTCCAGCTTGTGTAATGGCACGTGCTCCACCAATTCAGAACTGGAAGCTTTCACATCTCATGCTGGTGGGGAAGAGTCAAGCACGTGATGCTGGTCCCCGGGAAAACCGAAATTCCCAAACAGCCCCTGGCTCGTACAAGGAAAGCAACATTATTAGAGACTTACTTGCCTTAGGGAGTCTAATATTATTTCCCTATGATTATGAACGGGAAAGAAAGGAAGAATCCATAAATAAAAGACAATCCACTATGAGCCAGTAAATTATACCCAATTTTCATCATTAATTAATCAAAGCTATCATGTAACGTTGCATGTCAAAGAGTTCAATCATTTCCTACTACTGAGAGCTTAAATATTCTATTCGAGAGGGAAAAATACCACTTGAGGAGTCAGAGTTGAAAGCCAGCAGAGGGATAAAAAAAGGTTAGATTTATTTAGGAATTTTTTTAACAAATGGCGTGAAGATGTGTGGGACTAAATTAGAGGGCTGATTTAATATTGAGGGCCTCTTTAAAATGTTTTTGGGAATTACAAGTCTGATTTACGCTAATTGGAGCCCCTTCCATAAGCTCCAGATGGATAGTTTTTATCCTTTTTATACCCTCTCATAAGAATTAATACTCCGACTTTCCACAGAAACGGGGATAAGCAATCCTATTTACAAAGAATGAGGATGAAAAGAAAAAACCAGTAGTAGAATAAGCGAATGGGATTTGAAGAATGATGCATGGAAATGAAACAAATAAATTTCCAACACCAGAGATGTTATGCACAAATAGAAGGGTGTTGCAAGATTATTACAATTCACAAATTGCAGCCACAAAATGCCCAGAACATGGAGAGATAAGGGGCCATAAGAGACAAAACTAAAGTATATTTGCCTCTAAAAGGAACGTACCATGGCATCATTGATTGCATAAGCGACACAGTAATGCTCCTGAAAAGCAGCCAATTAGGACTATTTTCAACATGAAATTGATTAAAAAAAAAATTAAAACAATTAATAACATAATGGATGAAATTCACTGTTAGTCTAAAGATTTTCACCCAAGGAAGCGAAAAAAAGGGCAATACCACTAACTACCAGTAGTGATCTCTCTGTGTGGTCTTACCATTTGGATGGTGGGACCATATGCTCCTTACAACTCATTTGAGAGGGACGGAGGGTGGGGAGAGATTACACTTTTCAAACAAAGCTGGCTCACATATTCCAAGCCTAATTGACTGCCTTATATTGACTATTAATTTGTTCAAGCAGGGAAGACTAGAGAAAAGTGGAAAGGGAATTTGAATGCTCATGCCTTTTCTCATTACGAGATAGGTTTTAAACTTGCCTGCATCATGTGCCACTCTTCAAATTCATCAAACAATTCCAGCCGTTCAATCCTGAACAACCAAAGTGTAATGTAAGACATGAAAATATTATTTACAACATTTTGAAATGATTGGAAAAATCAAAGGATATAGATGTAGATCATATAAAAGGAAAAAAATTTCGTCCCATAAGAAAATTAGGAGCTGCATGCATAACATTAGTAACATTCTTGAGTGAATCATGCAATGATTATTTCCATATCCCACATCAAACAGTTCTAATAGAAAAACGTCACCGACAACTTCGACTTCATCCCAGGTTAGGATATGCATATTTTGAGATTAGTAGTCTTGAGAGAGAGAACTAAGCCTCTGTATTTTTCTATTTTCATAATATTCACATCAGTATTTCCTCACCTATTTCATTCTATATCTTTGGCTCAATTTTTTTTATCAGATTGGTATCAAAGCACCAATTCTGATCCTGCTCGATAAACTGAAAGAGTAGGACTGGGTGTAGAGAAGATGCAATGTCCATGACACTGAAGTAAGACAATCAATGCACGATGCAACAATTCTTTAAGAATGGACTAAAAACAGGCGTTGATTGCAAGTGGGTTGGTAAAACAATACTACTGCAATCTGATCAACGAAACTGGCAGGGAAGGGATGCAAGGGCGTTTTTGCTGGAAATGATATAAAGAACGTGATGTGAGGTTGATATGTGTTAGATTATATAGTTAATTGGGTTTATTTTGATGTAAGGGTAAAATAGTAATTTATTTTTACTCAGTATCTATAAGCTTATAATGTTGTGTAAATGTTTTAGGTCAAGCTATTCTATACTATGTAGCCTTAGGCGCTTTCTTCGCTCTCCCCTCTCAATCTCACTTTCTTTGAAGTTCACAATAGAAACCAAACTGATATTAATATGAAAATAGAGAAATAGGTTACTTACCAAAACTACTAATCCCACAATAAAAATCAATCTAAGTAACTCATTATTTACCACCACTCTCTTCTAACAAACTCTATGTAAAAACCCTTAATAATCCTGGTGAAAAGAAAAGAGAGGTGGAACAAAATGGAAATCCTATCAGCAACAAAGATCCAAAAACGCCTCACCAAATGGAAGAAGATTATTATTTCTAGAGGTGGGAGACTTACCCTCATCCAGTCAAATATTAAATAGCCTCCCAACTAACTTCCTGTCAGTCTGTTCTCATGTCACAAAGTCTATTTATAAAATTCTTAGATCTTTTTTCTGAAAGTGTGCTGATGGTATTGTTGGTGGCCACCTTGTCAAGTGGGAAAAAATCCCCCCTCCTCTTGTCAAGGGTGGGCTGACTTTTAGTGGTCTCAAGAAAAAGAATGAGGCTCTCCTCCTCAAATGGTTGTGGCACTTTCCCCCTGATTCTAACCTCCTTTGGCATAAGGTTATTGTGGGCATTCATGGCATGGATAAGTGGGGGTTGGTGCTCTGCTTTCAAGGCTAAGTGTGCTATTAGAAGCCCATGGAATCAAATCTACAAGCTCAAACAGATTATGGAGGACAATTGTTCTTTTCTGGCAGAGGCTCCTCTGTTTCTTTCTGGGAGCATGCCATATTTAAGCTATTGTGAAAATTTCATTGATAAAATATCCAAAAAGTTCACATAAGCTTCCATTGTTTCCACGATTTTTACAGGAATATCCTTTAACATCAACAACTTCGTATATGGGTGTTAGCAACCTACTCAATCAAAATGAAAAGTAGCAAGCTCTTATCAGAGAAAGCCATTACTAGCTAGCCCCTTCAATATTATTTGTATTAAGAATAAAGTTCCCAAATGGCATAGACAAGCTACATTTATGACTAAAAGAACAAAATGAGGCAAGGTGCCTTAGTCAGATGGGTTAGGGATGCTCTGCTCGCGCTGGTTAGTCATCAAGAACAGGGAGGTTTTTTTCGGAAGTGGAGAGGGCCAGATGCTTTGTTTTTGTTTCAAGCAATGTCAAATGCAGGAGGTAATTTTTGCCTTCTTTCCAAAGAGCCATTTAGGGGGAGGAGATCAAGTTTGTTTATCCCAGAAGGTCGGAATGGCCAAGGGTGGAGAGATTTTGCTTACAACTTGGGTTTCTTTATTCCGGGGTCAGCAAATTGTGATGTTCCCACTTCTTTTGTTTCGAGGAAGGGTACAAATCTTGTAAAACCAGTAAAACCAGTAGTGAATAAGGGGAAATCAAAGATGGTAAAGGATCGAACAATGGAGGTTGAAGAAATTTCTGAACCCTCTAAGAAAGATATCGTTGTTGAAAGCGAATACGAATTTCGAAGGAAGCTTGCTTTTGACACAAAAAAAGCGATCATAGTAAGAAGGACAAAGGCTGATGATGATTGGTGGAGGATAAGACAAACTCTGGAGGAAAATTTCAAGGCCATGGTGAATTTGAGACCTTGTTGTGGTAATCTAGCGATTGGACATTGTGCTACACAAGAAGAGGCTGTTTTAATATGCAATCAGGAGAACATTTCTCTGGGAGGGTTTGATTTAGAAATTCTTTGGTGGGACCCTGGCTTATTTTTAGATAAGCAACGAATGACTTTCTCAAGGGGATGGGTTGAGATTCTTGGTATTCCCCCGCAGTTGCGAACGGAAGAGATTATTGAGAAGATTGCTGGGTTGTGCGGAGGTCTTGATGATGATGAGAACATAAAAGGTTTGTGGGGACTTCATGAGAATATTTTTGTGAAGGTTAACGGTTGCGAGGATGGATTCATTCCGGTTGGAAGTTCAATAACAGAAGAAGGGGTTTGTTTCCCTCTCAGATTTATAAGATGCAGCAACATGGAGGAGGGTGATGTTGACTCTCAAAAATCAGTTAACATTGTAAATGAAGTTGATGTTATTCCGGAAATTGAGGAGGCTGAGACTGACAGGGGTGACGGTCCGACGATTGCAAACATTATTGGCTGTGAGGAAGTTTCTTTCTTGGAAAGGGGATTACCAATTTGCGAGGGGGAGAGCCAAAAGGGCAAGGGTGAGGAGATTACAGATAATGACATCAGCGATAGACCATTAGCTGCTGAGTGCACTGTTCTGCCTATAGAAGCTGCTGTATGTAAAGTTTCGGATCAACCTAAAGAAGAGGACTTTTTACTGAATGTGAGGGTGATGGATGAGGGGAATCTGAAGAATTTTCATGAAGATTCAAGTTATTTTTCCTCGGATTCTGAGGTGGAAAAGGAGTCCTATGCTTCTACTCCGAAACCGAGTTTTCAATCATATGAAGACTTACAACGACTAAACGATTCTTCTCCTCTTGTGAATAGAACAACCGAAGAGTTGAAGGGTGATGAGGGGTCATTTGTTCCGTGTTCCCCTATGCTACAAGAGAGGCAACGCGAGGATGAGAACTTGCTGATTATTTGCTCGGAAAAATGTTGTGATGCGAATGATATTTTGAAAAGCGAGTCTGGCAGTATGAACAAGGGGAGGATGGACCGTGATGAATTGGAATTGAAGGAAGATTTGGAGAAAAATTTACCAGTTTGTTTGGATTTTTTAAACACGAAAGTTGGGGATTTGGCATACTTTGATTACGATTACATAAACCTTCATTGTGGGGATAAGAATGCGGATGGAAAGGCTAGAGAACTCATAACACTTGATTTCCTCGGCCCCAAGTTGTTTTCTTCTAATTCCATTTTTTCTTATAATTCGGGTATTCTTGGTGCTGGTACTTCTAACCCTTTGTTTTGTCCTTTTTCTTCTAACCCAGGTTGGTCTTTTAATCCTTTTCAGGTTCCTCTACCTTGTTTCTCCCTTGGCATTGAAAGTAATCCATCTCCTTCCTTCATCAAGGCAACAGATAGGGTAGGGTGTAGCCTTCATATATCAACACCTGAAGGGATTCTCAGTGCCTCTAAGCAAGACGTTATTGAGCACCAAGTTGAAGGGAACCATAATTTTGACCCCTCTCTTTTTGCTGTAGACTTTGAGCGATCTTTGATGAACTGTGATAATTTATCTCAAGAAAAGAGCTCTGACAGGATTAGCGAAGTAAAAGAAGATGGAAAGGAGGTGTGGAATAGGGTTTCCAAATTAGCTGAGGTTATGGATGTCACGATCCATTCCAACAATTGTGACCCCCATGATTCGGTTTTGTCAAACAAGCAAGAGGGAAATTTTGCTTTGGCTACTCCGAAAGGTTCTAGTTTTAAAGGAATAAGGGAAGTTAAGGGACTTTTTTCAAATGTCAATTACGAGAGCAGGGGGACCCGAGAAAAGGGTCGGGGAGATAAAAGTTATAGATGTTAATCCCTTGGAATGTGAGAGGGTTGGGGGGGGGGGAGGAGAAGAGGAGATTGGTAAAAGAAACAATTTGCAAAGTTAATCCAAAGGTTGTAATTCTTCAAGAGACAAAACGTTCTCATTGCCTAAGAGAACTCATCATGAGTTTGTGGAGAGGGAGATTCATTGAATGGGTGGAGTTAGAGGCACTGGGTGCCTCAGGTGGAATTTTGATTATGTGGGACCCTAGGATCCTTTCATCCGGGGAGGTACTTAAGGGTGAGTTTTCTTTATCAATCTCTTTTAAGGAATTGGATGGCGATGGCTGGTGGCTTTCCTGGAATTTATGGTCCCAGCATCAACAAAGGGTAGAGAAGAATTTTGGGAGGAATTGGGAGATCTCTATGGATTGTGTGTGGGGAATTGGATTTTGGCAGGGGATTTCAATGTAACGAGGTTTGTTTCAGAAAAGTCAAATGAGGGGAGGACCACAGCATCAATGAAAAAGTTTAATATGGTGATTGATGATTGTGGCTTGAGAGATCTACCACTATCAAACGGAAGGTTCACGTGGTCAAATTGTCAGGATAGGATAAATCTACGACGGTTG
This sequence comes from Gynostemma pentaphyllum, assembly GCA_028015215.1. NCBI lineage: Eukaryota > Viridiplantae > Streptophyta > Magnoliopsida > Cucurbitales > Cucurbitaceae > Gynostemma > Gynostemma pentaphyllum. The sequence continues at coordinate 24,787,212 of CM051354.1, forward strand.
GATAGATTCCTCCTTTCGGGGGATTGGTTTAAAGAGGGGGTGAATATTCAACAGTACCTTAATTCTAGACTCACTTCTGATCATTGGCCTATTATTTTGGCTGTGGGAGAGATGCGATGGGGCCCTCCACCTTTTAGATTTGAGAATGTGTGGTTAACTCATCAAAATTTTAAGAAGGAATGTCTAAATTGGTGGAGTGTTGAGGCAAGTGGAAAATGGGAAGGTTTAAAATTTATGAAGAAACTTAGGAACATTAAATCAAATTTGAAAGAATGGAGCCTCAGGGAATTTGGGAACCTAAAAGCCAAAAAAGTGAAAATAATTGGGAGATTGGAAACTTTGGATAAATTGGATGAAAATGAAGAGCTCTCTCAGGAGGGAAGAGCTGAAAGGGCTTTGATTAAAGGGAAATTAGTAGAATTGATTAGATTGGAGGACATTGCTTGGAGACAAAGAACAAAATTGAAATGGGTAAAAGATGGGGATTGCAACTCTTCTTTTTTTCATCGAATGGCATCCCTTCGGAAAAGTAAAAATCACATTCCATTGTTGATAAAAGAGGATGGCTCTACCATTCAAAATGAGGAGGAGATTGTGAATGCGGTGATATCTTTCTATTCTAAACTGTATGCCTCAGGATCAAAACCAAGGGCAGTTATTGAAGGAATTGATTGGCACCCAATTAGTACAATAGAAAGTCAAAATCTTGAGAAGTCTTTTAGTATGGAGGAAATAAAGAATGCAGTGTTTAGTAGTGATGGAAATAAGGCTCCTGGACCGGATGGCTTTTCGATGGCTTTCTTCCAAAGCAATTGGGATGTGGTGAAATATGATTTGGAAAAGGTCTTTAAGGAATTTTTCGAAAGGGGAATAATAGACTCTTCGACTAATGAGACGTTTGTTTGTTTGATTCCAAAGAAGGAAAAAGTTGATAGTCTGAAAGATATACGCCTCATTAGCCTTGTCACAAGTTTATACAAGATAATCGCGAAAGTTTTGTCTGAGCGGTTGAGAAAAGTCCTTCCCTCCACAATCTCCCCCAACCAAGGGGCTTTTGTAGAAGGAAGACAAATCTTGGATGAAATCCTTATCGCGAATGAAGCCATCGAGGATTATAGAGTGAGGAAAAAAGAAGGGATTTTGCTTAAAATTGATTTTGAGAAGGCATATGACCACGTGGATTGGAGCTTCCTTGATCAAGTGATTATGAGGAAGGGATTAGGATACAAATGGAGAGCTTGGATGTGGGCATGCACGAGATCGGTCAATTACTCTTTTATCATAAACGAAAGCCGAGGGGGAAAGTGTTTGCTTGTAACTGAATTAGACAAGGAGACCCACTTTCACCTTTCTTATTTACTTTGGTGGTTGATAGCCTCGGTAGGCTTTTCGAGCGTGGTTTAGAGAGAGGAGTGATTGAGGGCTTTCACATAGAACGGACAAAATTCCGGTAACACACCTTGATTGGCGATGACACCTTGATCTTTTGTTCCTGGTAAGGAGGAGTCCTTCCAAAATTTCTTGGACATTTTGCAACTTTTTGAGTGGAGCTCTGGTGTGAAAATTAATAGAGCAAAATGTTCAGTGACGGGGATGAATATGGAAGAAGAAAAAATAATGTCCATGGCTAGAAAGCTGGGGTGCAAGATTGAGAGTCTTCCGTTTAAGTATCTGGGAATGCCATTAGGAGACAATCCAAAAAAGAAGGCCTTCTGGGAACCTGTGGTTGAAAAGGTAAATAAAAGATTGGCTTCTTGGAAGAAGGGGTACTTTTCTAAAGGGGGAAGACTAACATTAATCCAATCAGTACTTTCGGGAATTCCAACATACTTCTTGTCTATTTTTCGAATTCCAGCAAGTATTAGGGAAGAGTTGGAACGGATTACGAGGAACTTTCTATGGGAAGGGTCTGGCGAGGGGAAAGGATCACACCTTGTCAATTGGAAACAAGTTTCATGCTCAATGAATGAGGGAGGATTAGACATTGGAAATTTGGACAAGAGAAACGTGGCTCTACTTGTGAAATGGTTATGGAGATTTCCTAGAGAACCTTGCAGTCTTTGGCATAGAGTGATAGGGCAAATATGGTTGCCATCAAATGGTTGGGACACGAACGTAGTGAATAGAGGCACTGCTAGGAATCCATGCAAGGCGATATCAAAATGTTACCCTCTCTTCCTTAACTGTGTTAGATGGAAGGTTGGAGATGGCAATCGAATACGCTTTTGGGAGGATGCTTGGCTGGGGGAAGTTGCTTTTCAAGACCTTTATCCATTGTTGTACTCGTTAACCCTTGCCAAAAATGCACCAATCTCATCTTTTATTCACAACGAGGGGACAAGAGTGAATATAGATTTTCATTTTCGAAGACTTATCCGGGATAGGGAAATGATAGAATTATCCTCTATTATCTCAAGTCTTGAGGGGGTGTTAGTGAGAGGGTGTATGTGACACTAGACTTTGGACTCTAAATTCTTCCAACACTTTTTCTTCTAGATCTTTTTTTGAGTCTGGTCAATCACCCACATTGAGCCCATCCACCCTTTTCTTTTCCAAATTGTGGAAGGTGAAGATCCCGAAGAAAGTTAGGTTTTTCATTTGGTCAGTGGCTCTTGGTAAAATTAATACGCTTGAGTTTCTTCAGCGATCTTCCTCCTTCACGCTTAACCCACATTGGTGTAGTTTATGTAATCATGATTCAGAGAACCTAAATCATATCATGTGGAAGTGTGATTATTCAAAGCAAATTTGGCAAAAAAATTTCCCAATTTTCGGGATAGCTTGGGTGGCTAATGACTCCTTTCGTCAAACTTTGGAGGAGTTACTCTTATTTCCACCATTCAAAGAAAAGGGGAAATGCCTTTGGATAGCCGGATTTTGTGCCATATCATGGGGGATATGGTTGGAAAGAAATAGAAGGATATTTAGGGATGAAAGTAGATCATGGGAGTACATATGGGAGTTGGCACATGTAAATGCATCCTTTTGGGTGTCAACGTCTAAAGTTTTTTGTAATTACCCTTTAGGTTTGATTATAAATAGTTGGCCTGCATACTTGTAATTAGGTGGCGGTGCCGGTGGGTTGTTTTGTGGGGTATATGGTATAGCGTTTGGTGTGGCTTTTGGTTGTTTTTGCCACTTATTCGTTTTTCTTGCTTGTATTGTTTTTCTTTCATTATATCAATGAAATGGCCTTATGAGGTGTTTTTTTTCAAAAAAAAAAAACAATAATCGGAAAACAAATAGAAAAGTTTAAGTGCCATAAAAAACACATACCTTCGTCTTTCCTGCGCTTCAATGAAGTTACCATACACTTTCAACATGTCCCAAGCTGCAGCCCTCTGCCACCCAAAAAATGAAGTATCCAAACAGCAGCAGCAATAAGGAATGAGTCCATAAACAGATTAAGTAGGTCATAAAAAAATACATGCAATATATATGAGATTGTAGAATGTAATTGAAATTATAATTTTTTGATTGGTTATGTATCCTTTCATCCCCAAGTCATACCATTTTCCAATTTCATCCCAAACATTATAAATTTCTATTCTACCCTTCATGTAATAATATATTTCAATAAAGCTGTCATTGAGCATCATTCAAATTCAATAAAGTCTTGCTGACACATCATTAAAATATAATTAGGTACTAAAGTATATACTGTTTTTCAACTATTCCTATTTATTTTTAAAAGGATTTTATCCCTACTATATCAATAGTTTTCAATCAAATCCTTATCCAACATTATTGTCTAAAATAATGACTATTGTTATTATCTACCTCCCTCGAAAAACGGAAAACAAAACAGGTCCAGTAGTAGATCCTACGCATGAACCCCATGAAAAATCCCTATAAAACTCAGAGATGTGATTTTCATGGGTAGCAAACCAAGAGAATTTTAACACAAAAAATACAGATTTTAATTATTTACTAAATTTAGATTACTCTCACCCTCCCTCCTCAGTTAGGACCCGTTCAGCAAATCAGGCTATTTTTGGAATTTCTATGAAAATTATATTTTTAGGTCCTTCACAATTGCCTTGTCAACACAAGAAAAACGTTGCAAACAGTTTTAGAAGGCAACTTGCATAGGAAAAGATTTGTAGGATTTACCTAAATTACCCCTCACTTAAGTGTGCTTTTCTCTTTGGCAGGAGGGGCAGTTCAGTCATTTTACCCTAGTGCTTGTCTGCTTGATCATGAGGAAAGGTTGCCCTAAGCTTCCCTCATTCTTCTCTTTGGCAGCCACAAGGTAGGTCTTCTCTCCCTCTCTATCTTCTTCTTTCTCCAATACAACAAGGGCTTCAATTTCGATCTTTATTATGCACCAATTTGATTTAACTTCCCAAAGTAAAAATCCTAGGTTTCCGGATTCACAGGGTTTTAGGGAGTTTTAAATGTACTTTAAACTGTAGTTTCCACTATAATTAAGTATTTAGAGTGGTTCGGATTTTTAATCAATATTTAGGTTCAAATTATAAATTATTACAACAAGGGGCCTCCATTTGGATCTTTATTATGCACCAATTGATTCTGACAACTTTCCAAAGTTGAAAACCCTAAATATCCCATGTTTTTGCATTCATAGGGTTTTAGGGAGGTTTAAATGAACTTTAAACGGTAGTTTTCCACTATAATTATGTGTTTTGAGTGGTACGTATTTTTTAATCAATATTTACATCCAAATTATAAATTAACACAACCGTGGCTTCCTTTTGAATCTTAATTATGCACCAATTGTTTCTCACTACTTCTCAAAGTTGAAAACCCTAAATATCCTAGGTTTCTGGATTCACGGGGTTTTAGCGAGTTTTAAATGTACTTTAAACTATATTTTTCACTATAATAAAGTTTTTGGAGTGGTACTGATTTTTTAATCAATATTTAGGTCCAAATTTTAAATTAACACAACATGGGCTTCCATTTCGATCTTTATTATGCACCAATTGATTCTGAAAACTTCCCAAAATAGATTACCATTCGGGATTCAAAGGGTTTCAAGGAGTTATAAATGTAATTTAAACTATAGTTTTCCACTAAATTAAGTGTTTGGAGTGGTACGGATTTTTTAATCCATATTTAGGTCGAAATTATAAATTAACACAATAGGGGTTTCCATTTGGATATTTATTATGTACCAATCGATTATCACAACTTCTCAAAGTTGAAAACCCTAAATATCCTATGTTTCTAGATTCATGGGGTTTTAGGGAGTTTTAAATGTAATTTAAATTGTAGTTTTCCACTAAAATTAAGTTTTTGGTGTGATACGGATTTTTTAACCAATATTTAGGTCCAAATTATAAATTAACACAACAGACCCTTCCATTTGAATCTTTAATATGTACCAATTGATTCTGACAACTTCCCAGATCTTAAAACCTTAAATATCCTATGTTTCTGGATTCATAAGGTTTTAGGGAGGTTTATATGTACATTAAATTAAATTTGATTTGAGTTGGGTTCCTCCAAAGGATGCTAGGAATCTTTTTATTATGGATTCTTTTGTTTAAGAGAATTCACAAAAAATAAGACTTTTTTTCAAATGCGCAGTGGTTGCTTTACTGTGGATTGTTTGGTTAGAACGTAATTCTCGGCTTTTTATGGAAGAATATAAATCTTGGTTTCTCTTATGGGATTCTTTTGTTTCAAAAACTTTTAGTTGGGCTAAAGTTGTAAATAGTTTAGATTTTGATTTTCTACCGCATTCCATGTTCTATAAGTGGAATTCTTTTTTGTAAATTTATTTTTTACTTTATTTATGTTTTTTGGAGGATTTCTCATCCTCTTGTATTTTGTTTTAACCCTTATTGATTAATGAAAGTTTATCTTTCCATTAAAAAAAATGTACATTAAATTGTAGTTTTTCACTAAAATTAAGTTTTGGAGTGGTAAGGATTTTTTAATCAATATTTAGGTCACAATTATAAATTAACACAATAGGGGCTACCATTTGGATATTTATTATGCACCAATTGATACTTAGAACTTCTCAAAGTTGAAAACCAAAAATATCCTATGTTTCTTGATTCACAGGGGTTTTAGGGAGGTTTAAATGTTAAATAGTAGTTTTCCACTAAATTAAGTTTTTGGAGTGGTACATATTTTTTTAATTAATATTTAGGTCCATATTATAAATTAAAACAACAGGGGTTGCATTTGGATCTTTATTATGCACCAATTGATTCTGACAACTTCCCAAATTTGAAAACCCTAAATATTCTAGGTTTCTGGATTCACAAGGTTTTAGGGAGTTTTGAATGTTCTTTAAAGTGTAGTTTTCCACTATAACTAAGTTTTTGGAGTAGGACGAATTTTTTAATCAATATTTACATCCAAATTATAAATTAACGGAGCCGGGGCTTCCATTTGGATCTTCATTATGCACCAATTGATTCTACCCTAAATATCCTAGGGTTCTGGATTCACAGGGTTTTAGAGAGTTTTAAATGTACTTTAAACTGTATTTTTCACTATAATTAAGTTTTTGGAATGGTACGGCTTTTTTAATCAATATTTAGGTACAAATAATAAACTATCAAGATAGGGGCTTCCATTTGGATCTTTATAATGCACCAATTGATTCTATAAACTTCCCAAAGTAGAAAACCATATATGTCCTTGGTTTCAAGATTCAAGGGGCTTTACGGAAGTTTAAAATGTACTTTAAACTATAGTTTTCCATTAAAATTAAGTTTTTGGAGTGGTACGGATTTTTTAATCAATATTTAGGTCGAAATTATAAATTAACACATTAGGGCTTCTATTTGGATATTTATTATGTACCAATCGATTCTAACTTCTTCCCAAAGTTTAAAACCCTAAATATCTTATGCTTCTGGATTCATAGGGTTTTAGGGAGGTTTAAATGTACTTTAAATTGTAGTTTTCCACTAAAATTAAGTTTTTGGAGTGGTTCAAATTTTTAATCAATATTTAGGTCCAAATTATAAATTAACACAACAGAAGCTGCCATTTGGATCCTTAATATGCACCAGACAACTTCCCAAAGTTGAAAATCCTAAATATCCTAGGTTTCTGGATTCACGGGGTTTTAGGGAGTTTTAAATGTAACTATAATTACGTTTTTGGAGTGGTTTGAATTTTTAATCAATATTTAGGTACCATGTGTGTGACCTATAATGATCAAAGCTAATTGAACATGGTTTATGCAAGTAGAACCTTGAAATTCTGAGAATGCAGCTTGTCAGCCTCAATTTATTGCAAAGAGAAAAAAAAAACCATCCATAAAAAAAACTACCTGCCATCCTTTGTCAAGAAAAAGCTTTTCCTTTGCAAGTAATGTTGGTGTAGCATTAATACCCAATAGAGCACAACCTCGACTCTAAAGCAAAAAATTTTCCAGTAATATTAAATTAATTTCCTGTAAATGTGTACATTGTTAATTCACATTTCACATAGAGGATGTAATCTTTTTTTTTTTTTTGATAGAAAGGACATACAGGATGTAATCTTGAACCAAACACAAATAGGAAATGTGACAAACCAAGCAAACTCAACAAGGCTTAAAGTGAAAGCACCTAAACATCATTTTTGAGAAAGCGTGAGGCTATATGTAGCTATCTCTTTCTTTTTAAAACACTATATTCAGACAAATATGATCTGAAAATCTAAGGCTACATTTGACAACTTTCAAAAGTTATTTTCTACTTATGTTTTCAAAATAGTTTTTAAGAGCAATTTTTTTTATAATAAATCATGTTTTTTCATTGATGTATGAAAGAGCCAAAAAGGCCAAGAGGGAACTAAAAAAGGCCTTCCCATTGGAGGCTATAAGAGAAGGAGCATAATTAGTGAAAGAATTACAAATTGCACTCCAAATAGAGGCATTAAGAACACTAAACTTCCAAATAGCGTCCCAAGACTTACGAGAGTCCACAAAATCCTACTATTCCGTTAAAGTCATATATTCCATAAGATTGATCTCACCGTATTATCCCCCAAAAAAAAATTCTTAGCATGTAGATTTGAACCTCCCAAAAGAGCTGGAACATTAATTTTAGGATCAATATGGCCGACCCAGCCCATATAAAAAGTGTTAAGAAAATTTTTGAATGGTTAGATATTTGAATTTTTTTTTTTTTTTTTTGGACTCATTCATTTTTTTTATTTTTTAGATAAGAAACACTTTCATTGATAAATGAAAAGCTTACAAAAAAAAAAAACCACCCAAGGATTACATAAAATTATTCCAGTTGGGGCAATGAGCGAAGGAGCATAATAACAAAAAGTTCTAGCCCTAACTGACCATAAAGAAGTAAACCTAACCAAAAGCCCCTAAAGATCAGAGGGACTCAAGGAAACCTCTTCAAAAGTTATTTTGTTTCTTTTCCACCAAATCAGCCAAATCAAAGCCCTGATAGAATTGCGCCAAAGGATTAGAGCTTTATCCTTGATGAGCACACCACACAGAAAACCATGTAGGATCACCTGGAGACTAGAGGGCAAAGGACCATGGATGGGGAAAAGGTCAAACAGTATTTTCCATAAAGTGGCAGTGAAAGGGCAAGACCAAAACAGGTGGAAGGGATCTTCCTCAGCTGAAACACAAAGAATACAGCAATTGGGACAATAGACCATAGAAGGGAATCTTCTCTGGAGTTTATCATTTGTATTCAAACCACCATGTATAACAGCCCAAATGAGAACTTTAACTTTTTTCGGGCAATTATCCTTCCAAATAGCCTGAGCTCCAGAGGCAAGGAAGGACACTGGGAGAAAGGGTTCTCAAAACATTTCTACAAGAAAATTGGCTACCAAATGTCCCACTCCAAACTCTAACATCCGGGGAGGAGTTAGGCTGACAATGCATAATGGCTTGCATCAGTGAGGCAAAATCGTCAACCTCATGATCTTTGAGGCATCTTCTGAAAGTGATAGACCAAGAATTGCACGCCGGGTCCCAAGGCCCAAAGGGAAAACATCAATCCGAAAGAGGGAAGGAGGGAAAGTCTCCTGAAGGGGTCTTGAGAGGTAGTGTTAAGATATATGATTAAATTTGTCTTTACCCATTAGCCATCTACTAGTTATTTAACAGCACTTTCCCTATTGAACCCTTTAGTCTATGGCACAAGGTGATTGTGAGTAAATATGGTTGTTAGACAAATGAATGGGATACGAATGTAGTGATCAGATGTACTGTTAGGAATCCATGGAAGGCGCTATCCAAATGCTACCCTCTATTCCTTAAGTGTGTAAAATGGAAGGTTGGAGACAGAAAACGAATACACTTTTGGGAGGACGCTTGGCTTGGGGAAATTGCTTTTCAAGACATATACAATTTGTTGTATTCCATAACCCTTGCCAAAACGCACAAATTTAAACCTTTGTTAAAAATGAGGGGAAACGAGTGAACCAGTGTTTTAAAAAGCCCCAAAAACGCTCGCCTAGGCAAGCCTAGGCTCGAGGCTCAAGGTCCGCGCCTTGCCTCACCCGAGGCAAGGCTATATCAAAAGGAGTGCACCTAGGCTCTGAGGCGCACGAAAGGCGCGCGCCTCAGCCTTTATCTTCCTTTTCAGGATGTCAGTGACTTTTCAATTTTTCTGCTAGTTGTCAATCTTTTCAAGCTTTTACAATCATTTTCTTTTTTCTTTTAGCTAAATGTCAGTCTTTCTCAATCTTTTCAAGTCTTATCAATCATTTTTTTTTCTTTTCTGCTAAATGTCAATCTTTCACAGTTTCTTTCAATCTGTTTTCTTTTTTCTTTTTTATGTTTTTTCTCATTTCTTCAATGTTTTAGGATTTTTTAAAGGAGGAAATGCATAAAATAATTAGATATGACTTAATTTGTAAACAATATATAAGAAAAGACCCTTAATTGAATATTTTCATATGATATTACTCTTGATAAGGCTATAATTTACATATATATAAACTATTTATTTTTTATTTATATATTATGCGCCTAAAAAAAAGCCCTCACTTTTTTTTGTGCCTTGCGCTTAAGCCTCGGAGGGACAAATCATTTTTTTTGCGCCTTTTAAAACACTGGAGTGAACATTGATTTCCATTTTCGAAGACTAATCCGGGATAGAGAATTGACAGAAGTAGCCTCCATCATCAAAGTCTTGGGGGTTTTTCACTGAGAGAGGGCTCATATGATATGAGATTATGGTCCCTAAACCCTTCTAATATATTTTCATGCAAATCCTTTTTTGAGTTTAGTCTAACGCCTTCTTTGAGCCCATCCAACCTTTTCTTTTTAAAATTGTAGAAGGTGAAGATCTCAAAGAAAGTCAGGTTCTTTATCTGGTCAATGGTACCGGGTAAAATTAACACTTTTGAGTTTCTCCAGCGATCTTCTTTCTACACCCTTAATCCCCATTGGTGTAGTATATGTAATAAGGATTTAAAGGATCTTAACCATATGATGTGAAAATGCAAATTCTCAAGGCAAATTTCGCAAAAAAAATTTCCAGACTTTCGGGGTAACATGGGTGGATAATGATTCTTTTCGCCAAACTTTGGAGGAGTTACTACATTTCACTCCTTTCAAGCACACGGGGAAATGCCTGTAGATAGCAGGTTTTTGCACTATAACATGGGGTGTTTGACTTGAAAGGGATAGAAGGATCTTTAAGGGGGAAATGAGATCTTGGGACTATGTTTAGGAATTGGCACATGTAAATGCATCCTTTTGGGTGTCAATTTCGAAACTTTTTTTTGTAACTACCCGTTAGGTTTAATTATAAATAGGTGGCCCGCACACTTGTAATAGGTGGCGGTGTAGGTTGATGGGTAGTGGGGTATAACATGCTTTTGTGGCTTTTGGTTTGTTTAGCCGCTTTATTGTATTGTATTGTAACGTTTTTTTTCTATTCTTCTTTTATTATTTTAATGAAATGGCTTTGTGAGGTTCTTTTATTTTAAAAAAAATAGCACTCAAGGGTAAAATGATCATTTTCTTCTCACACATCAACTTCTTTTATAATTATATTCTAGTGTTATTAAATTTATTAAGAATACTCTACGTAAAATATGATCTTATAAGAAAATCCTATTTTATCAAAATAGCATTTTCGTAATCAACTCATTTGATCCTTCTCAAACCCTTAGGATTTAACCCATCCAATTACCTATACAAACTTTCCTTTCTCTCTTATTCTTATTTTGCCAATATAGTGGAGAAAAAGAATATTTTCTCTATTTTTTCTAATATATAGTATGGTAGCATCAAAGACGACTGAAAATAAAAATATAGTTGCCAAAAAAAGTGGAACAACTGAATACAAAAAAAATCATATTTCATGGACTAAACAGGCAGACAAAAGAAACTGTCTTTAAAAAGTACCTCTAAGTTTCTAATCATTTGCTGGCCAAAAGCATCATCAGGATGAATCTGTTAAAGAATTACAGCAGAAGGTTACCAAACTATTCCAAACACAAAAATGTGCACAAAAATGTCAAAAATCCAAATGTTCCACAATAAATACAAGAAAAAGGAGAGTTGTATGAGTTTTAATAAGGCAAACCTGTTCATATAAGAAAAATATTGCAGTGGAAAATGTTTTTGCTGCCCAACTAACTATAGCCTGGCTTGAATCTGGATCCAAGTATATCAAAACGCATTCTGCAATTATAAATGTTGGCAAACTGATAACAACATCAGGAAAAAAGAAATTATCAATTTCCTTGTGAAGCCATCAAGTACGGACAATGTAGGGTTTGCCTATCCATATATCATCTATGGGGGTTCCCTGAGACTCAGACACCAGAAATGAAAAGACTATAAGATTATCCAATTCATAGAAAGGTCAGCAAATCACAAAGGACATTAAGATGATGAGAACTTTTTTAAATATAATATAGTAGTACTTTTATCTTTCTCTCATATATATGTAGTATAGTACTTCTCAAAAATTAAAAAAGAAAAAACCAGGACAAAGTGAATATTTCGCTGTTCATTGTTGGGACAACAAAAGAAAAGTAATAATTTGTGAGGTAAATGCATCATTCACCAAATTTTCAATGAAGTTCAAAACATTCTAAAACAGGCCCATAAGGAAGAGAACCTTTTGCACATTCATACCTCAAATCCATACCAGCCATAGCCAAGACATCACTTAATTTATGAATATCACGTAAATCAATAGGGATTAGCTTGTAATGATCACTATGTACTTCTCCTTTCTCTGCAGAATAATGAAAATGGTATGAAAATTCAACATAGATGAGTATGGCATGTAAAGCAAGAAATGGCTGAAACACCTTCTAGAGAATATTTGCAACTGTTTGACACCAAGAAAAAATGAAATATGACAGTTTGCGACCACTTGCTACAACTACTATGTTGACGAGTAAACAAAAAAGTGCAGAATACAGCATATTATCTTCCAAACTTCCACCCAAGTTCAGTCACCAATTCAATCAACACATGGATTTTTGGGGAAAATGCACTTATGAAAATTAGTAATTGGTCTATTCTAAATTTGTGTAAAAAATAACCCTTTCTTTAATTAATATACCCCTCTTCATGGATTTTTCAATATTTGTGCTTATGAAAATATAAACCAACTTAACTAACCATGGGTTGGCCCATTGGTCAAGGGGCTCTCCTTCAAGCCTTGAGGTCATGGTTCATACCATGTGTGGCTACCTACCTAAGACTTTATCCTACGAGTTTCCCGACGCCAAGTTTTGTAGGGTCGTGTAGTTGTTCTATGAGATTAGTTGAGTTGCGCGTAAGCTAGCTCACAGAGGAAAAAAAAAATAAACCAACTTATATTTTGCACAGATATAAGTTAGTTGGAGTTTTACAATTCAGGGTATGAAAATTGGGATTTGGTTTTAAAAAATGAAAGAAAATTGAGGATTATTTTCACAAAGTTCATATGCTCCCAGGATCATCCCAGATTATTCGGGACCTTCTAAGATGGTCAGGGAAAAAAATTAAAAAAAAAATTCTTTCATTTTTTCTTTTTGAAAAACATTTTTTTATAGAAAGATGAACAACCATGTTAATATTGTCAATAAATTTAAAACAAAAAAAGGAGGGAAAAAAAAAAACGGTCTCAATGATGGAAGGAAGGTTGCATGCAGCCTTTCCTGCCTATTTTTTTTAATTAGAAGAAGAAAAAAATAAATAGTAAAAACAATGATTGGGCCATTTTTCTTATAGACTGTACGAAACTATTCAAACCGATCCACGAAATATTTTTTTAAAATGTAAAACTCTTTTTAATTTTCTCTTTATAATAAAATATAATTTTAATATTATTAAAAATTCATAAAAGAAAAGAAAGAGGCCATTGCTTCTTTCCTGGAGGTAGAGGGAAAGCTGCTATGCAGCCTTCCTTCCCCTTTTTTGTTTCTCCTTTTTAAATTTTTTTTCTATGCCCTTATTATAAGGAAAATATTTTTTCTTAATAATAACAATGATTTTAAAAAAAATGTTGTTTTTCTTTCCCCACACCTTCTGGGACAATTTAGACTAGTCCAGTAAAAATTATATCAAAGAAATTTTGACCATTTCTCCTGCAGATGTTTAGACAAATTTAAATTTTAGAAAGGGGTTGTACACAGTTTCCCCCCTGTTCATCACAGGCTTCTCCTTCTTGTTACAGCATCCAGATGATGAAACAATCTTCTTTCCATCATCACACATAAAAGAATCTTAAAAAGGCCACGCATCTCTTGTCAAAGGTGAAATTTTTTTACAGTAAAGCCAATGATAAAATGTTCTAAAAAAATAGATGGTCACAAAATTTTATATACGAGAAGAGGATTAGAATTCCTCCATATGCAAAAAGAGGACAACAAAATCCTCAAGAACAGAAAAATAAAATGTTCCCTTAAAAATGAGAGATCAAGAATGAAAGTGGAAGTGTCTATTAAATAATCTAACTAGCATTTGACACCATTGAGCAAGATATGTGAATACATAAAAAATGAAGATCAATGATTCAAGGTTGTCTCTAGCGCTAACTTTTCTAATCCTTATAAAGACAATGTCACAAGGCAAGATGTTTGCTTTTGGAGGCCTTCGATATGGATCCCTGTGCCCTTTTCTATTTATTTTGTAATTGCAGGTGTTGGCACGACATGTCGTCTCTATACGATCATAAACATGTCGCCTTTCAGCCCTTTTCTATTTATTTTGGTAGTTAACTTTTACAATATACTCCAATCTAAAGGCTTGCATTCAGGAATTTGGAAACATTTTAGGTCGAGAGAGATCACATAACCTTAAATCATCTTCAGTTGGGAACGATAATCTCTTTTTTGTCCTAGAGAAGAGAATCAGGTAAAATCAACAACTTACTCAAGGTGATAAAAAAATTATGTCTGTCTTTGATTTGCCTACTAATCTAGCCAAGACTTTGTTATAGGAATCAATTGCTGTGAAGATGAAATTCGGGGTTTGGCTAATTGATGCTCATGTGACATGAGTAATTGACCTCCCTCTTGGAGGAAGCTCTAAGTCTAAAGAATTCCAGTTGCTAATGTTGGGAAGGATTTTCTCAAAGCTGGTAACATTCTTCCCGCTCTAAAAGTGGGAGATTGGTTCAATGGTTTTATACAATCTCCATATGGTTTTTTAGATTTTTTTTCATGGTTCTAATTTATGAAGCACGAACACTTCAACTTGAGTGACGTAACTTTGTTGTCGGATTTGCAGACACTTCAATTTTACTTGGACACATGTCGAAGAAAATAATAAGAGTTGAGATTGAAAAACATCAAATCTTTATTTATTTTTCCTATCTTTCTTATTGCCTTTCTAATGTAAATATCATAAACTAAAACAAACAAATTTTAATGTGAAAATCATTGTAATGTATAAAAATATTCTAATATATTTAAAATTGTATATTGTAATCCACGTGTCCTTGCTGTATCCGTTTCCTAGTTTCTAAGAAAATGGTGTGTCGCCGTGTCCGTATTCAAGTTGTGTCCGTATCACGTATCCAAGCAAAGAAAGCTATACCAGGTTGCTTTTGGAAGGTCTGAAAGATGGAAAGGGGTTCTTGCGTGGTCAATTTGAAAACCATCCCCCTTCCCTGTGATGCTAATGCTAGTAGTCTGGGTATTAGTACTATCGTCAAAAGGAATCCCTCCTTCCTCGTTAAGTAGATGTGGAGGTTCTCTATGAAGAAGGATATGCTTTGGCATAAAGTGGCGGTCATAAGAACAGAGTTGAGAGTAGAAGTTCGTGCATACAAAGGTGTTCTTAGGCAGGCTAGAAATTGATGCATAAGAACCATCAACAAGTATGTTCTCTGTTTCAGATGAGATCAGAAACATAAAGTTTCTTTTTTTATAAAAAAACCGTTGAGAGTCAAAAAAACAGCCCAGTGCCTTGGGGAAGAGGGAATCCCTAGCCAAGGGGATTAAAGCAAGCATCCATAAAACTTGAGCCAAAAACAGCCTAGAGCAAAAATGCTGTTAGGTTTCAATGCTACAGTGCAGGAACAACCTTGAAACCAACCATAATAAATGTCATGAATGTGGAAAAAAAATAATATTAAATGAATGGTTAAATAACAAGGTTGAGAACCCCCTGATATAAAAATTAGACATATTGGACCAATTTCACGGACTATTTACCTTGAGAAATAGATGCTGTTCCACCAATTTTTTCTCTTAACTGACTACAGGATTCAATTAATGCAGCTTTCTTGCTAGTCACCTAGTTAAAAACAAAGGAATCAAAAAAACTGCATAACCTTGAATAAAACATGTAAAACAATAAATACGTAAGGTGTAAGATTCTTCGTTACAAAAGTGACCAATATGGCAGCATAATGGCTTTTGACAAAAGTTTCTTCCAATTGTATTCAAACTTGAATAGTTCGACAGCAATAGTGATTGAATTGCTGAAAAAGCAAGGGGGAAGTAAATGGAATAAAGGTTTCAGATATGCACCTCCTTGAAATCCAACTCCACATATAAATGCGGTGCAATACCATCATTCTGAGGAAGCATAAGATAAACACATTAATTTCCAAATGAGACATTAATTGAAGCAAAAGAAAAACATAAAAAAAGAGTAACAATAACATGTCATGTGATTGCAACAGACAGATATAAAATATAAAAGAACCGACCTTCAAGAGTTAAAAATAAGAGTTCATACTTAAAAACGCATGGAAAAAAACATATATTAAAAAAATAGAGAAGATGAAATAATTAATGAATCTAAGCTAAACAACTTGCCTGCAATTGAAAGAATGTTGTGTCAAAGCCGGCTCCAAGCGATAATATCTGCTTTTTTACATGTTCCTCTGAACTGCTTCCAACATTGAGAAACTGAAAGAGAAGCTTCCTAAGAGCGGCCCAACGGGCAAAGTAACCTTAATAGCAAGAACAGAAAGAAAATTTCTAATTACTATAAGGTGAAACACAGAATAATAAATTTCAAAATTAAGAGAAGCAACAAGAACATACCTCTGTTAATAATTGGAGATCTCTTGAGAGGTTTTCTCACGAAAAAGTGAATATAATCGTCTTTCATGTATCCCTTTCTAACACATGATCTATTGGCAATAAAATCAAAAGCAAAAATTCCAGATTATTTTTTACAAATTAAACGTTTTGTATCAAATCAATGTCATCAAAAGTAGAATGAAAGTCATTGAAAGAATCAGGTTACTTCGAAATCGAAAAAACTAAAATAAAATCTGATCGAGTTACAGAATAGTTTCTATAGGATGAAGAGTCGATGCATGTAAGCAATATAGAATCAGGAAAACCAATAGCAGATTCTGAAGCACGGAATTTGGAAATTGTGAAAATAATAGGTTAAAGGCGTTGGCTCACAATTTACTGGCAGAAGCGTCGTCATTGGTGGCCTGGACAGCTGCTCTATTGCTCTGAGAATCAGGAGAAGCCTTCGCCATTTTCGAATTGCCAGAGCTTCGCATTTTCGCAATAGAATGAGGCAATAGGGTGCTTATGGGGTGTTCAAAGAAACCGATAAACCGAACCAATGGTTCTTTTGGTTTGTAATAGTAAAAAACCGTGGGAATTGGTTTTGCTCCGGTTTTATATTGAAAAATCCTATAAAACCGAACCAAACCAAACCGTATAATGGTTAAAAACTTTCAAGTATATTAGCTTTTTTACCTCTTATCGCTTGGTTATTGTGCAACCTTAACAAAACCGTTTATGTAAGTAATGATTTTCAACATCATTTACATCCCCTCTTTAATCTCTCTCTATCATTATGTTTTAAATTTATATTTTTGGTTTGTACAATTCTTTATTTGTTGTAAAACTCTTATTAAACTTTCAATTCACTTTTTAAGTGTTCTTTAAAAATTATTGAAAAAGGCTTTTTTTGCTTATGTTTGATATTTACCTTTAATTTTGTTGGACACGAGTTCAAAAAATTTAATATTTTCATCAATTCCCTCTCAGTATTTATGTTTAAATTTTGTTGCCTAAAACTGACAAACCAAACCGATTAAAACTGAACCAACAGTTCGGTTGAAGAATCGGTTCGATATATTTTATGGGACAATTTGGTTCCATTTTTTACAAAACCAATATGCTCGATTGAGTTCGGTTCAATAACGTGTGGGATATTTCTCATAGTTGAACACGTGAGGGCACGTGCTTAATCCCTGCGACTCTCATTATCTAAAAAAAGGAAAGAAACCAGTCCAGAAGGGCACCGGTGGGGTACCAGCCAAGTACCCTCTGACAATCAAATTAGAGAGTGGATAAGGAGCCGCCTAGAAATTAGGTATTGAGATAGCAGCTCTTATGAGTTGTGGGCTTGTTACACCTTGCTAGTCGGACTAGGCTTAATATGGCTTTATCCGACCCATTTCTGGTCAGCTTTTCCCTGATAGGGGGTTGGGCCTAGACCCTTTTCATAACTGAATCAACTTGCACAGCCTAAGGGTGGGCGATTTTTACCCTTTACAATTTTCCCATATTTTTCTTGTGCTGGAAAGTTCAGTGCGGGAAATTGACTGTGTTCTGCTTGGATTCGTGGCGTCTAGCGCGGCCCGTTATATCCCTATTGTGTAACATGAAACGACTCTTCTGGTGAGGTAACCGTCCTGGGTTTCGCAGGCTTCAAAAAATGGTGAGGAGATGGGTCATTCCCTCCTCTTTTTTTACTGTTTATCTTGCTAAGTCTCTCTTTTGAGTTGTCAGCGTTCTAAGCCTCATTATAGCCATGTTTGTGTTTCCCTTCAGCTGCTGAATATCTCTTGAAGAAGGCCTCACAGGCCGAGCTTCAACGTTGCGAGTCCTTGAAGAGTACGGTCCTTTTAACTGGGAATAATTTGTCCAAGAGCCTTGGATCATTTTTGCAGGGTTGTGGACTCTTCCGGACGGATTCGTCTCTCCGTCTCCTCCAAGTAAGTGTTCTTGACTCACCTTTTCCTTTCTTCGCCCTTTTAGTTTTCTTATGGAGGCTTGAATCCTCTAGGTCGGCTTCTGTAGGTCTCAATGTCAGGATGTCTGTGACGGATCTTGTTCCCGTCCCGACCTCTAAGGAGCCGTCTGTTCTCATGTCTCTCCTGTTGGGTGTGAAAAGCAGGAGAGCATATGTGGAGGCTGCCCAAGACCGAAAAGGGAAAGCGATGGTAGAAATCAGTTGGGCCAAGTCGAAAAAGACCTCGCCCTTCGGGGAGTGCCAAGGTGTCGGGGTTGAGATTACTGATCTCACTGTGGACCCTCTTATTCCGAAAAGGTGAAAAGACAGGAAGATTGATGCATTTGGTATCGCGGTAAGGAGTGCTGAGGATTTCTTGAGAAAACATCCTAAAATGGTTCACACGCCCTTTCCCACTAAACGTGGCTATTCCCCTTTGGGTGATTCTGATATTTTTTCTTTTGAGTTAGGAGTCCGAGCAAGAGACGTCCTCGTCGTTTCAGAATTCGACGGTTGTTATGTCTGGGTTTTTGGTGGTTCAGGACTCTTCTGCTTTGACTCCAAGCGTATGTTGTTCCGATGGTTGGTACTTCCGTGTAACAACCCAGATTTTCGCTCAAGGGCATTTTAGTCTTTTCACCAATTTTGAACTAAATAACGTTATCTTTAGTTTTCCTGAACTGTCGTGTCGTTACGATTTCAACGAAATTGACTATGCGCAATTCCGAGTCCCGAGTAAAAAGATATGTCCTGAATACCGTTTATGTCCTTTAGTTATATCTTTCTTAATAAGGGCATTATAGTCTTTTGGTAGTCTTCATGCATTCATATTATTCAAAACCCTAAACCTAAAATCCTCTAAGACTCACGCTCTCTCTCTCTTTGCCTCTTAGCCGTCATCACGTCCTCGCCGGTTTTTCGTCAATTCTCGTTTGATTTCACGTTCAATTCTTCGAGGTAATTCTTACATTTCCTTTCCCATCGTTCCATCTTCTTATTCACGTTGTTAATTGGCCAAAAACACTTCTAAATTCATGTCTGCTTGTTTGATTTTATTCAACCATCGGGTTCACGTGTTTCGTTTGTAAACCCAGGATTCGTCGTGTTTATGTCGAGATTTTTGAAAGGTAATTCGTCTATTTGATTGTTCTTTGATTTGGGATCATTTAGAATAATTTCCCAGCTAAGTTGACCTTGTTTGTCATGCTTTTGATCGAGTTTAGTTTCTCGTCGGAGTTAGGGTTCTTCATCGCCGTAAATCAGAGAAAACATCATCGAACCTCTTCGTTTTCTTCTTAGTAGTTCTCATTGGTTCGTTTTTATCTTGGATTCATTATTGTTTCAGGTTAATTACATGCTAAATGGAGTCATTTTCATAGCGTTTCATCGGGAAAAGAAGCTCGCCGGTTTCTGCACTTTATCGCCGGATTTCCACCGCTATTCCTCGCGTTTCGTCATTCATTGGCCGAGGTTTTCATCTCGTGTTGATTCTCCGTGTTACTCGCGTCATTCCTAAGCTCTCCTCGCCGCTTTCAGCCTCAAACTCGCGTGAAACCACCGTCGCCGAGGTGGTAGCAGCTTCGTCCCTTTTTCTTTTTATTTCTTTTCCGTTTCTGCGTGTGCGGCTGGAGGAAGAAGACCGGTCCAACTGGACCGGCTGAGCTTGGTCCAATTGGGCTAGTTCAACTGGTCCAGACCAGTTTTCGTTCTGTTTTTCCGATTCTCGTTAAATTGACTTTTAATCTATGTCAATACAGGTTTTGGGCATCTCTAGGATTTTATTTGGCGTTATTTCGAGTTCTTTTGCTTGCTCAATTTTGCGAATAAGATAGGTTAATTCCTACTTAAAGTGTTAAATTGAATTTCTTTTTGATTGATTAATTTGTCTATGATCATTCGTATGACTTGGGAGATGTTCTTAATAGATATCTAAGTATGTTATGTGATTATATGACTTCCGATTATCATTTAATTATTATTTGAGTTCGGCTATTTGTTTAGTGATAAATAGAGCCTTTAGGTTTTACAACTTGGGTTGAACCTATGCATAATAAATATTAAATTTGTAGAGCGTATACTATGGCAAGTATCATGAGTGGCCCTATACCCCACTATGACCATATTTCCAAGCACATAGTATGGCACGTATCATGAATGGCCCTATACCCCACTATGATACATATATGCAAATTTAATTAAAACAAAGATTAAAAGAAATGTTGTAGGCTAAGTACCTACTAAATAAATAGGCTAAGTACCTATATTTATAAATGAGAAATTGGGGATTTTGACTAGTATCCAATAGTTATTACATTTGGTGTGTTTTCAATTTAGCTTACTTATATAAGTTGAAATAAATCTACTGAGCTAAAAACTCACGGTATTCGAATGCCCTGCAAATTTAAATTTTGCAGGTAACAATAAAAATGTTGGGAATCGAGGCGCGTGACGAGGATGGTGCTACATGGAGGCCTTAGGACTTATTCATTTACACATTTCTCTTTCGGATTTTCATTATTGGTTATTTTCCAATTTATTTAGGATATTTCATTTTTATTATTAAACTCATTTATTTGTTTGTTTTTCATTAGACTTTTATCCTTTAAAATGGCGCCACATTTAAGTGTTTTGTTTTTATCTTTTATTGGTTATTTAATAAAAAGGCTTTCGCATTTAATGATTTTACCCTAATTTATTTATAAATTGAAATTAGTTCCTTTAATATTTATTTATTTATTTTCCATTGAGTCGGGTCATCACATTCTGCCCCTGCAATTGGAATCTCTTCTTCAGAAAGGGCGCTTCCAGTGCTCATGTCGTTTATTAATCTGGGAGAGGAGTGCGACTCTCACTCCCTTGTAGAAGAAAACATCTTTTCGAGTGTCTTCGACGCTTTGGGGTATTCCCTCGATATGGGGAGTTTCGACTTGGCTCCCCTCATCGACTATACTGATAGGGGCGAGACAATGTTGAACATCTCTCATCGTTACCTCATAGTAAGTCCTTTTTTAGTTTTCTGAATTTACATTTTTCCTGCTTGCGGGAGATTTATTCTTCCCTCTATTTTGTAAGGAGTGCAAGTGGGTTTCAGTGCATCCTTAATTTGGAGACTCTTCGGTAGAAATATCGATATCTGGAGCTTAGGGAGTTCAATTTGCTTAAGGAGAATCGTACTCTGATAGCAAAGATTGCCAAATTGAAGCCCAACTCAAGGTGGCCAAAGAGAAGAATTCCATATTGAAATCTGAACTTGAAGACTCCAAAGAAGAGAGTCAAGCGCTCAGGGATTCTTTGGCCAAAGCCGTGTCAGAACGTGACTCAAACAGGCGATTTTTTTTTAGGACGGTTAGGGATGAGTTGGTTGCCTCCTCTTCAAAAGTCACTTCTTTGGAATCCCATGTGGATGAGCTCAACTTCTACAAGGATGAATCAGAGTCTTTGAAGGTGAATCTTGACAAGGCTGAGTCGATGATTGATTGCTGAGGCGTCAATTCTCGGTCTCAAAGTCGGAAGAGAAGTCGTCTAGCTTTTTCCATCTCTTGGTTGCATGGAACGGTTTAGCCTAGTCAACCATCTGCGGGCTGTCGATCTTCAGGATGAGATATTGGGTGCGATTGAGGCGGTTTGGGCGCTCGCCCAAGGTGGGGCCTCGGCCGATGGGATCGATGAGCTCAACCTTGAGGTGAATGCAGATGGTGGTGTCGATCCTGACGCTTTAGATGACTTACTTTATCTTCCACCTACGACAACCCAAGATCCTATTCGCCTTCTTACTCCCATATTGTCCTGTCTGATGATGTCTTGTGCGGGTAATCCCGGATTGTGGGATCCTCTTTTTTGAACAATCTTCTTTGTCTTCTTCTTTTGCATATGACTTTGTTAACTTATCACTTTTACTCAAGCTTACAATGTGCTTTTTGCTGGGGTTTCTGCCCTAAATCTTATGTAATCCAATTAAACTATAAATAAATAAATAAATTATTAATTAGTAATATTTACATTGTCATTTATTATTAGCTTAATAAATGTAATCCATCATAAGATCCAGAGTTACTTATAATAACTTAAAGTGAGCATATGGTGTGGGAAGATTCACTTAAGTGTAACTCAAATAGTCTGTGGTATATGAATTAAGGTTGGGTGCCTTATTTCTGGTAATACCACTAACACGGCCCACTTGTGAATTGGCACAAGTGATCTCATCTGGATAGCTCATGTAGAGACATGTGAGTGGGGGTGTTGCTGCAATAGAGATTGTAGTAGACTGAACTAAGATAAACTTACTGTCTTCTGGGAAAGCCGTTACAGAAAGACACTTTGTTTATCAACCGGTTGATCATGTACTATTGATCTTAATCCTGAGTGGATTACAAACTCCTGATCGCAAGAGACAAGCCTTTGATTTGCATAGGTGAGAGTGACTCGATATAGTTCGCTCAATATGCCTCCCACTTTGGGGATTACATCTTGCTTATAGCTAGGAACGTAATTACACAAGAATTGGAATTCACTCTCTTCCATATAGGAAAATAGATAAGTAGTTCCCTTATGGACTGATTCGGTCTTGAACAGCGGGGCCTCACATTCCTCTGATCAAGGAAAAGGTTAAAGACGCATAATGGAGATTATGTAAGGTTGTTCATTGGAGAATTAGCTAGGCTTAAGGAACAAGATGAATCATGGAGGTTAATACGGTGTAAATACCTAGCCATGGATACGAACTAACTTGTGAAGGATCAAAGTGTAGTTAATGATATTAGCCAATGGACATAACTATGTCTATAGTACTAAGAGTTCAACTCTAGATATTTAGCAGAGTTATCTATGAGTTAATGAATAAGAATTAATTGATTGAGGGAGTTCAATCAATGTAATTCTAGATCATTGGAGCTTAGTCCTATAGGTCCATTAAGTCCTCCGAGCTAACGCATGTAATTGAGAAC
Organism: Gynostemma pentaphyllum; assembly: GCA_028015215.1. NCBI lineage: Eukaryota > Viridiplantae > Streptophyta > Magnoliopsida > Cucurbitales > Cucurbitaceae > Gynostemma > Gynostemma pentaphyllum. The sequence goes on from CM051354.1 coordinate 24,810,504, forward strand.
ATAAATTAATGATGATTAATTTCTTTGGAAAAACGATTTCAAGCATTTGATTTGAAGTTGTCAAATCAATTAAGGAAAATACAAATAGAGGAGTCTATTTGATTAATTAAATGAAATTAAATAAAAGAGTCTATTTAATTATTTAATTAATGGTGAAATTAAATAGAAGAGTCTATTTAATTATTTATTAAATAGAGGAGTCTATTTAATTATATAATAGAGAGATTAAATAGCGGAGTCTATTTAATTAAATTAATTTTGAAGTTGTCAAAAATTAATGGGGATTTAAATAGAGGAGTCTATTTAAATATTTAATTTGAAGAAGTCAAATTAAAGAGGAAATAAATAAAAGGAGTTTTATTTATTTATTTATTTAATGGAATTGTTATATTAAATAAAAAGGAAAATAAAATGCCCAATATCGTCATAGAGTGACGTGGTGGGCGTGTGACCCACGGGTAGGGTCACACGCCCCATTGGTTAAATGGTAACCAATTATTTGCATTTTATTTTAATTAAAATATATGAATATCTTAATGGTTAAGATATGAAATAATTATTTTAAATTAATAAAGATTAATTTAAATAAAAGATATGGGATTATCTTATTATGGAATAAGATATTATATCTTAATTATTTAAAATATATTTTAGAATATCTTTATTAATAATTTGATACTTAAAAAGATATTCAAAGATTTTCTGAGGTCTTGGTTTTCCTATAAATACGACCTTTGGGGTGACCCCAAAACACACACAGTTAAGCAACCAAGAGAAGGCTCGGAAAATTCCTCTCCCTCTCTCCTTGCCACCGCCCCCCTTAGGGTATAGGGAAGAAATTTTTCTTCCCTCTTCCTTTTTCCAAAGAGGATAGTGCCCACGCACCGATTCTCTTTTGTGCTTAGTGAGGAAGATCTTTTTGGTGGTCCCATGTAACGACCCGCTTTCCGTTAAATTCTTTAAATTCAAATGCACAGCGGAAGACTCAATTTTTTTAAAGAAAAATGGCATGGGTTCGTTTAAAAATCGAATAACCAAAACCTGTTTACTACCCAAATTTCCAGAGAAAGCTATAAATCGGGAATGCACATTCCAAAAGAGAGTTTAGTCATAAAACATCGAAATACTTTATACAAACACCCTTCGCGGGCTCAAAAAGACACAAGTATGTAAAAAGTATATGATTTACAAGCATTTTTACAAATGCTTAACCAAAAGAGTTTTAACATTGTCCTTGCACCATCTCGTCAAGTCACGCGACTCCACTTCCTCTACCACCCTTCTTGGGACGGGGTTTACCTGAAAATATTGTAGTGTAGCACCATTAGCAAACAATGCTAGTGAGAGTAAAATGAAAGCAAGTAATCCTATGAACTAAATTTCATACCAGAAATCGTGTCCAAAGGCTTAAATGCTCATTACTACCCATATCCACACTTCCAATATCCATACAAATAAACGAAAATAACATACTACCCGTACTCGTCATTCAATACCATGAGATAGATACTTAAAGTAAAATTAACATTCACAACTAAGTCTCATTACACATTTCTAAAGAATAGGTAAAAATAGCATTAACTATCTTTATTACCAAACAAGTTCATCGTAACGTGCTAATGTATGGATCGAAATCAACATACCACGTACGGTCGTACCATATTACCATCATCGCACCATGATACGTATGGATCGGAATCAACATACTATCATGTGCCGTGTCACAAGTTATAGTACCATGGTTACATATGGATCAAAATTACATACTACCATGTACTATTTCACAAACCCTCGCACCATGATTACATATGGATCAAAATCTCATACTACCATGTGCCGTAGTGCCATCATCGTAACGTGCTCGTATGGATCCGAATCAACATACCACGTACGGTCGTACCATATTACCATCATCGCACCATGATTACATATGGATCGGAATCAACATACTATCATGTGCCGTGTCACAAGTAATAGTACCATGGTTACATATGGATCAAAATCACATACTACCATGTACTATTCCACAAATCATCTCACCATGATTACATATGGATCAAAATCACATACTATCACGTGCAGAATCAAAGTGCTCGAAGTTCCCACAAATCATCACACCATGATTACATATGGATAAAAATCAACATACTACCATGTGTGAATCAATGTGCCCTAAGTCTCCAATAAGTTAGCTAAACTCCAAAGAATTCTACTAAGTTAAAAAGAAACCTAACTAACAAGATTACACGAGTTATCACTCAAGTGCATCTTCTAATTACTTTAACTTCCAAAATCCATCAAAGTAACTTTCATTCTCACTTTCATCTAACATCTCCAAATCACATTACCATACATCCAAACCACTCCGATGTTCCATATTCATCGAACTATCCATAAATCCAAACTTTCTCCACACACACTTCCAAATTAAAGTCTCCAACCAAAACTTAATCCTAAGAAGTTATCACCCACTTTACATCGATAAACAATTACATAACGAAACTAAATTCATAAAACCACTAACTTTCACATTAAACTCACCTTAGCTTGAAGACAAGCTTCGAATAATCTGAGGTTGTAAATTCACGATCAATTCACAATCCTACAAACGAATTATTCCTAAATTACATTAATTAACCGAAAAGCAATCAAACAACATCTAAACACATAAAACCACAAAAATCCTGGATTCTACCCTTATGGAGCTCTCGGCCAAGCTAGGGAAAAAGGGGTTCGGCTTTTATGCAATTTAGAGGTGTTTTGGGTTGATTTCAAATACTTTGGAGGTTTGCATAATCAATAGGTAACCGAAAATTAGGGTTTTGCATATTAATCCATTTTCGAAAAATTAACTAAAATGCAAAAACACAAAGAACCTAACATCCTAAACATAGCCCAAAGAGGGAAAATCACAAGGGACGGGTTTCCGGCTCAAACTCAGTTTTAGGGTTTAGAGAAAGTTTCTAAAATTGACCATAAAGACTTCCCCTAATGAAACCTTCAAGCTTCGGTGAACGAATTCGAAGATTACAACTCAAAACCTCCATTAAAACACTATTCACATCAAAATTTAGAAACTTTAACATACCTTTAAGCCTCGAGAAAACGAGCAAAAATTACGTTTGGTAGGTTGGAAATGATCTACGAGCCAAGGGCTTTCCGATGGATGTAGAGTTGATACGATCCACCGAGAAATAAAGAAAACAAAAAAAAGGGAGGAGGGTTTTGGTGCTCTCGGCCTCAAGGAAGGAAAGGAGAAGAAAATGATCAATTTTTGCCTTTGATTTGATTATTTAAAAGATGATGAATAGTGATTTTTAGATATTTAAGAAATTTGGAAATGACGCCTACGTCCCTCTTTTACTTTTGCTTTAAAAACGAAACCCGAAGCTCGTAAATAAATCTAAAGGTGATTAATAATTATTAATTGGCCTATTAATAATTATTAATGTCACCGAAATGAATTTAAAGTATTAAAACGATTTAAATGAATTTCGGACGAAAATAGCTACTAAAATCGAAATTTCTGAATTTAAACTAATCTTAAAAACTTTAATTAAATAAAAAAAAATTTACCTCAAAAAGTAACGGGACGTTACATCCCAGGATCGTAACCATCGAAGAACGAGGAAGAGCCAGACACTTCTTGAAAAGGGTTAGTATTCGATTTTATGCATTTAGAATTTTGTTAATATTATACTTCAAGGAAAGATCCTTGGGACTTCCGTTTGAGAACTCCTTTTGACATATTATCATTGTCATCACTGTTAATTTTTTCCTTATTTACATTGAATCTTCTTGAATGTGTTGCAGTTTTACCATTGCCGAGGGGCTTGTATGCTTGGACAAGCCAAGGCTTTTACCTTTGATAAGGTTTTTTTTTGTGCTTGAGGAGAACCAAGGTTTTTTTTTGCCTCCGATGAAGTCTTTAGTGCTTGGATGGACTAAGACTTGTGCCTCCGAAAAGTTGCTCGTAATGCTTGGACGGACCAAGGCTTTCTCCTCCGATGAGGGTTTTCAATGCTTGGACAGACCAAGGTTTTCACTTCTGATGAGGGCTTTCAATGCTTGGTTAGACCAAGGCTTGTGCCTTTGAACAAGACTTTAGTTGCTTGGACGGACCAAGGTTTGTGCCTCCGCAGAGGGCTTTTAGATGCTTGGACGGACCAAGACTTGTGCCTCGAGAGAGGGCTTTTAGATGCTTGGACGGACCAAGGCTTGTGCCTTCGGAAAGGTCATCAATTGTTTGGACGGACCAAGGCTTGTGCCTCCGGAGAGAGCTTTTTGATGTTGAGATCGAAAATGATACATATGTTCCTTTCATTTTTTTTTCTTTTTAATACATACATATTTTAAAGGAATCCACACTCTCCTATTTAGTTGATTTAGTCCTCATCGCTGTCGATTATAACATCCAGTTACTTTTTGAGGTAATTTTTTTATTTAACTAAAGCATTTAAAATTAATTTGACAGTAATTTAGATTTTAGAAGTTACACACGTTTACTTGTAATTTATTTCTTTAGAATTTAATTTAGGACTATGCGCATTAATAATTATTAGATGGCCAATTAATAATTATTAATCACCTTTTTAGCTAGTTTAGTGTGTTGGGTTAATTTTTCTATGGTCATTTTAGTTCCAAGGCATGGGGTTTATTTTAAAGGAAGGAAGAATTAGAAGGACTTTTTAGCAAAAGAAAATAATTCCTTTAAACACCTGAAGTCATCTTCTTCTCCTCATTTCATTTTAAGCCAAAAAAAGAGAGAGAACAACTCTCCTTTTCTCTCTACAAAACTGTGGGTCTCAACCGATCGCTCCGATTCTTTGTTCGTTGGAAAGCTGTCGCTCCAAGCTTTCATTTCATCCTATCTTTGAAGATTTTTTTTTCATTTTCAAGAGGCTTCAAGGTAAGAAAAATCTCTAAAATTTATGGGTTTGAAACTTAAATGGAATCCGTGGTTGAAATCTTCAATTTCTCTCCAAGAAACTTGAAGATTTCAATTAGGGAAGTTCATTTAAGAGTATTGCATGTTGCCCTTAATCCTAGACTCTAAAATACATGAAAACCTGTCCCCTTTGAGACACCCAAAACTGTGGGCTGCTAGAAGGTGAAATTCCTTGCTTTATTTAATTTTCCGTCAATTTTGGGTGGAAGAACCAAGTCCTATTGCCATAAAAATGACTACCCATTGATATTACCATCTTCAAAACTACTCGAAACCAACCCAGAACGCCTCTAAAATGCCCGAAGCCAAGAATTTGACTCCTCAAAATAGAGGCTGTTGTCGTAGGCGCTATTTGGGGGGATTTTTGAGTTGTTTATGTTCTTTTGTGCATTTAGGCGTCATTTGTTTGTAATTTGGTTATTTAATGTATATTAGATGTAATTTAATGTAAGTGTTGGTAAACGCTCGCGTGATCAATCTTTCGACACTTAGGAAGCTTGTCTGCTTTGCTAAGGTGAGTTTAAAATGGTGGTTTGTAATTTTATTTTTCGAGTTGCATGATGATATTATTTGATCGAGGTTAAAAGATTCATTTATTGTTAAGAGTTATTAAATGGTTGGATGGTGACTATGAACCTTGGAAGTGAGTTTGAGATGTTTTGTATTTCAATTGTACTTGGAGTTAAATATTGGAATTGGTTGAAAAGTAAGCTTTTGTACGTTTTTGGAAGTCTTGTCAGGTTATGATGGATTTAGAAGAATCTTGGAAGTTGAAGGTACCATGATTAGTCATTGGACCAAAGTAGCTTAGTAGAGTTCTTGGAATTTAATTATTGTTCATTGAAGTGTTCTTTGTCTTTGGTAGCATTGATGTGTTAATCGTGACAATTATTTACTTTAGAAACTACGATCTTCGTGAACTTGGCACAGTGGTGATTTCGGTTGTCATTTCATTCACGCTTGTTACCTTATGAACGATTGAGGGTTATGGTTTGATAGCGGCAGTACTGTGGATTATGGAAATTCTAATGATAATGCGGATTGATGTACTTGGAATTTTGCAAGAGACAACACTTGAGGAGTACAAAAGATAAGCATGTAATTGAGTATAAATTGTATTGTGATTGTTAGTTGTTTGTGTTATGATGCAACAGGGTCATAAACCAGTTTATGGATATAATGGGTTCATAGATGAAACAAGCTATGGGCGTTATTATATCGAGAGATTTGTGAATTATGGATATAATGGGTTCATAGATGAAACAGACTATGGGCGTTATTATATCGAGAGACTTGTGATTTATGGATATAATGGGTTTATAGATGAAAAAGGCTATGGGTGTTATTATATTATGTGATTTTTGGATATAACAGGTTCATTGATGAAACATTGTTGTTTGTTATGGAACGACATGCTTATCCTTTGTACAAGTGTATTGATTTCAAATATAATACTTTTATGTGGTTCGATGTGTGTTTGGGATTGGGATTATGATGGGTAGTAAAGGGCATGCTAGGACTTTGAACACAATTTCTGATATGGAATTCAGTTCATAGGATTACTTGCCTCTATTTTACTCTCACTAGCATTTTTATGCTATTGTTGTTATGCTTACTTTTTTTCAGGTACTCCACGATGCTTCGTAAGCCACGTTAGTTACACTTTTCGAACGTACGCGGGATGCTCGACACGTGTTGCAATCCCAATGAATTTTGGATTCTTTAAATGGGAGTGGGAAGCTTGTTTTTCCCATTTTTCCCATTTTTAACAGAAGCACTTTGGACATCTTATTCTCCCTGTTTGCCAATTTTTCGTAAGAGATTCATTGGTTCTTTCGTTTTCATGTATCTTTTCTCATATATTTTATTTCTCTTCCATGTTTGGCTGTTACCATTTGCAGTTTCTAGAGAAATATTTTAGATGTGATCTTCAACCCCTGTTGGGTTGGCCTAGGTCCACTTGGATCTATCGGGTGTGGTCCTCAACGTCTGTGAGGATCCTTCCCTAGTTCGTAGTTGACCGAGTTAGCCTCTCATGAATTCTGGTGAGGAGGGTTTCCCTACTACGGTTGAGGTTTTTTTTTTGCTATGCGAAGACTAATAGCAGGTGCTCAAGGGCTGGGTTGTCGAACCGATCTTTCCAGATCCTTTAAACTCTGTGTTTCAGGTGAAGTGGTCCCTTTGGGAGAGCGATTGGCCCTGCTAGGGGCTTCATTATCTCCTTCTTTACGGATCCCTCCTTGGTGTTACTCTGATTTCACATTCTGGAGGAGGCGGTGGTGGTAGCCCCTCCCTCTCTAGACGTGCATCGGGCTGGACCTTGGAAGAAGAAAATGGTCCCTCACTCCTGCGAGTTGATATCTCTTGGATTCTACATGGAGATTCTTCTTTACTGCTATTGTCACTGCCCTCCGCAGTTTGCGTTGGTGACCCGAAGATCTTCTTTGAATCCGGATGGATAGCACCCATTATATCGCATGTTGATTTTTTATTCTTCTTCGGTTGAGTTCCCGACTTGTGGGTTCGAGCCTCACTGATTTGTTGTGAAATAAAAGTTGGATATTTTGAATTCATCCTCTGTTCTTTATCTTTGTTGCTTTATTTATTTGATCGTGTCAAAGCGATCGGGCTTAGTTTGTGGGGCTTAAGTCCGCCCATGCTTTGTGAAGGAAAAAATCAGAGTATATTCATCGAAAAGCCTGCTTTGGTAAGTTTTACATTGATTTCTTCAACTTTATTTTAAACATGGTAGATTTTCAAATGAAGCGCGTTCCAGGCCCTTGGGATTGGGTTTCCGTGCTGATATTCGAGACGGTATGTCCCCCCCTTCACTTCCTCAATTACTTTGTATAAGCCTTCACAGTTCGAACCCAATTCCCAGCCCTGGGTTCTCGTGTGTTCTGGAATACTTTCCTCAAAACTAATTCATTCACCCAGAAACTTCGTTGCCTCACCTTTTTGTCGTAATACTTAGTCAATCTTTGTTGGTAGTTCGCGAGGTGGATAAGCGCTTGCTCCCTTATTTCCTCAGCAAGGTCAAAAACTTTCACCGTCATGTGGTTATTCTCATCTTCAGGGATCAAACTTCGGGTAGTGGGGATTTCCATTTCCGTACGAATGACCGCCTCCGTCTCGAAAGCCATGGCGAAGAGGGTCTCGCCTGTTGGAATTCTTAGGGTAGTTTGATATGCCCACAGGACTCCCGATAGTTCATCAACTCATTTTCCCTTTATTCGCTCTAACCTTTTCTTGAGAGAATCCATTATGGTCTTGTTTGAAGCTTCAGCTTGTCCATTTGCCTGAGGGTACCGAGGTGTGGAGTATCTGAGCTCCACTTTCTGAACTGCGCAATACTTTTAATGGACTTTCCTGTGAATTGGGTTTCGTTATCGGTGATGATGACCTTGGGGATCCCGAAACGAGTAAAGATATTTTTCTAAAGGAAGCTTTCAATTTTTTGCTCAGTGATAGTGGCAAAAGGTTCGACTTCGATCCATTTAGAGAACTAGTCCGTCGCAACGAGGTAGCACTTCTGTATTGCTGTGATTGGCATATTCCCTGCTAAATCTAACCACCATTGCATGAAGGGCCAAAGGGTTAAGATTGTCATTAATTGTGTAGGGGAGAGTGGTTGACTTTGGCGAATCTATGGCACTTGTCACCTTTGACTACGAATTTCTTCGCATCTCTGAGCATGGAGGGCCAATAATACCCCTGAGTTATTGTTCTCTAACTCAAGGATCGCGGTCCGACATGATTTACATAATGACCAAGATGCAACTCTTTCAGCACTTAGGAGCCTTTCCGTTCTCCTACACATTTGAGATAAGGTCCACTGAAGGATCTTCTATATAACTCTTCTCAGATGAGCGAGTATCGAGCGACCCTCATTCGGATCATACGGGCTTCAAGCTTCCCCTAATGAAGGGAGCCCGTTCGTTGATATTCAGCAATTGAACTTCGCCAGTGGGGACTCTTTTCCTGGTTTTGCTCTACCGGTGATCCCGTCACTCCCACTCTCCTTGTTCGGATCAGGATTTATGCTGGGCTCGGACAAATAATCAATTGGGATAGTTCTTCTTGTTTCTGAATTAACAGCGGAATCAACGTTGCCCAATGCGTTAGTATAGCTATTTTCTATCCTCAGGACTTGGGTGATATCATATTCATCGAAGACTGGCAGGATGGATTGGACTTTTTCAGGTATTTAATCATTCTGAGATCTTTTGCCTTGAAATGTCTTTTGACTTAATTCACCACGAGTTGGGAGTCACTTTTGATACTCAGGCATTACAATCCCAGTTCTATGGCTCTTTATAGCCCAATTATCAACGCTATGTATTCGACCTTGTTGTTCGAGACTGCGAATCCAAAACGGATTAACTTTTCAAGGAGGTGGCCTTCTAGGGTCGGCGGCAGACCCTTTTGAGTTGGAAGATCCATCCACACATAAGGTCCAAACTGCTTCTCAAGAATGGGCGTGGTCGGACCTCTTCACCTCATTCTTTCTCAAATTGCCTTTGCATTTAATCACATGTGTCATTTATGCTATGAAGTCTGCTAGAATTTGCTTTTTTATTGCAGTTCGAGGTTCATAACTGATGTCATATCCTCCTAACTCTATTGCCTACTTCATGAGTCATCTTGAGACGTCTAGCATGAAGGATCGCTTTCAATGGGAAAGTTGTTCTCACGACGATCGATGTCCCTAGAGTAGTTCTTCAATTTTCAAGAGGCGATGATGAGTGCCAGTATTAATTTCTCCATGGTTGAATACCTTGTTTTGACATCCACCATGGTTTTACTGATGTAGTAGATGGGCTGTTGGAGTTGATTGTCTTTTCTTACTAAGGCCGAACTAACCGCAGCGTCGGAGATTGCTAGGTAGAGGATGAGTGTTTCTTTCTCGACAGATTTAGCTAATAGCAGTGGTGACGAGAGGTAGTATTTGAGTTCTTCTAACGCCTTTTGTCACTCATCTCCCAAGACGAACTCCTTGCTCCTTTTTAAACGCTTTGGAGAATGATAGACACGTGTCTGAGGAACGTGAGATGAAGCGATTCAATGTCGTTAGGCATACAATTAGCTTTTGTACCCCCTTTTAAATTTGCGAGTGCCTGGATGTTCGATGTTGCCTTGATTTGGCTGGGGTTCACCTTGATCCCCGGTTTGTTACCAGGTTGACTTAAGAATTTCCAAGCTGGGATGCCAAAGGTGCACTTGTTATGGTTTAGCTTCATCCCGTACTTTTTCAGTACTGTGAAAGCCTGTTCAACATGCGCGGATGATCCTCGGCTCGTTTTGACTTCACAAGCATGTCGTTAACGTACAGTTCCATCGTTTTACCCAGTTGATCTTCAAACATTTTGTTTATGAGACGCTGGTACGTTGCTCTAGCATTCTTCAGTTCAAAGGGCATAACCTTGTAACAATAGGTTTCAATGTTAGTTATGAACGATGTTTTTTCTTTGTCTCTTGGGTTCATTTTTATCTGGTTGTATCCGGAGAAGGCATCCATGAAACTTAAAAACTCGTATCTTACAGTAGCGTCAACAAGCTGATCTATTTTTGGTAAGGGGTAGGAGTCCTTCAGGCAGGCCTTATTGAGGTTTGTAAAGTCTATGCATGCCCTCCATTTCCCATTCTTCTTCTTTACCACAACTACATTCGCTAACCATTCTGGATACTTTACTTCTCGTAAAAACCTACTTCCAAGTAGTTTTCTCACCTCTTCATTGATGATTTCGTTTCTCTTAGGAGCGAACTTACTCCTTCTTTGTATGACGGACCTGGTTCGGGTCATCTTCGAGGTTGTGAGTTATGATTTTTAGATCGATTCCTGGCATGTCCAGGTGTGAACCCATGTGAAGGTTTGCCAATGCTTTCTCAAAACCCATTCAGGCTTGCCTTTCGGACTTCCTTATAATGTTTTCCCAATACTGCGTCTTCTTTTGATCTTTTTCGGGGGCTTTGGGTCGTTGGTAAACGGAGAGGGGGTCCCTGATAGGGTCCCGTTCCTATAATTGCTTTGATCGACTTTGGGCTTTTAGCTTCACAACCTTGACTAAAAAAGACCTTAAGATCTGTTGGTCCTCTTGATCCCCACTCCTCGGTTGGTGGGATATTTTAGCACTGGATGGAGATTTGATGGGTGGACACCCATGTCATGAAGTCATGGTCATCCTAATAATGCGTTATATGCGGAATGAGTGTCGATCACGTGAAAAAGGAGGTTCACGCCCTCCACCTGAATTGGTAACTTAATGGTCCCGAAAGATTTAGTTAAGGTTCCATTGAATCCTACCAGCTCTTGGGCGTTCGGGGTGAGATCTGATCCTTTCAATTTCATGCTTTGGAAAGCCGACATGTAAAGTATGTTGATCGAGGAACCCTAATTGATTAAGATTCGACTGACTATATGGGTTCCGAAAGATAGCGATATGACTAGTGCGTCGTTGTGTGGGAGGTGGACATCTTCCAGATCCTTTCAAAAGTATCAAATAAAGTCTTCGGATAAGGGTTCGACTCAATAGACCGGGAGTTTTGCTTCATGCTGCCCCGTTTATGGGCGTTGATAGACTCTCTAGTATAGTGGATTGAGCCTATCCTATCCTTGTTGTACACGGCAACTGGGGCTGCCAGTTTTTCATCATATCTACAGTTTCAGTTTTCGTTTCCTCTAGCAGAGCCTTGTCCACAGAACCGGTCGATGATCTTATAGTTTTCAGTGTTGTGCTTGTTAGTCTTGTGGAACTTGAAGTACACTCCTTCCTCTTTGGATCCCTGGTCTTATATTGGCTTTTTATCTCTCAGAGCCCCCTCTCTCCGGAGAGAATTTTCTGCTGCTTCTGCTTACACGATCCGTTCCAGACTTTCCTTCCCACGTCTTTTACACTTCTCCAAAATGACTTCCTCTCAGACTCTTTTGTTTTTTCCTCTTTCCATCTTTTTGAACACTTCTGCTCTTCCCCACTTCTTTCTCTATTTTCTATTTCTTTTTTCTTCCACACCTCTCTCCTACCCTATCCTCGGCAACTCCTGGGCTACTTTCCTAAACTCTTCATGCTAGATCTTTGCTACCACCCGATCTAACACCTCTTTCATGGTCATTGGCCTCCTTTTGTTAAAAGATCTCCATAGGGGGGTGATTCAGATGTATCACACGAGAGAATGCAGTTGCATCCTCCGAGTCATTTCAATCCAGAATTTCCAGCTTGCCTTTTTTGAACTTTAGGATAAAGTTCCTCAAAGGTTCCCTCTCTCCCATAAGAATATCATACAAGTTGTGGTTCGTTTTGGAAAACTTTCAACTGATACTGTATTCACTGAGGAAAGCCAAGGTCAAGTCCGAGAAGGTTTCAATCAATTGTTTAGCTAGACCGTTGAACCACATCAATGGTGATCCCTTCAGGCTTGTTGGGAAAATTTTACAGGTCATTGCATCAAAATTAGCGATTGGCACACATGTGGACTCCATCATGTTCACAAAGTGCGCTATGTGCTCCATTGGGTTTTTGGTCCCATTGTACATCTCAAATTTTGGGAGAATGAAGTTTCGTGGCTGCTCGACCGACAGGATCTCTTTCACAAAGGGGGAATCCCCTAACTCTCAAATGTGGATCACTGGGTTTCCCCTCTTTTTCGAAAGTCTTTTCATCACATTTTCCTCGATGAGTTGTCTCATGTCTGAGTGCTTAGAGTTATTTTTGTGTTCTGATCCTGACTGGTTGAGTCTGAGCTACACTTCAGATCTTTGTCTCTCTCTTTCAACTGGCTTAAACCATCCCCTCATTTGCTCTTCTTTCTTGGGGCCAGCTTATTAGAGGACGAGTCGCATAGAGTAACATCTTCTTCACGCCTTCGGGCTGTTAGCTTGGTCCTCAAGTCAGTTTTGGATGGCAGGGCCTCTTTACCCTTTCTCAGTTATGGTGGCCTTTCGGCACTATCGCCTAGCTTGTGACTTGCCAACTTTGGGCCTAGAATGTCCTCCCTCGTCGACGTCAAGAACTTTAGATCTCTCTCCATCTCAAAAAAGCGCCGCTCTACTCTTTTTTTCCAATCCAAACAGAGCATTGAATTTTTCTCACTTATTCTATTAGTACCTTATTGATCTTTATTAGTTTATTGTACTCTGATGCTGGAATGGCCATCGTTTGTGTAAAAACTTCTACATTGTCGTTTTGAACATTGCCTCCTTCTTGGAGGGTCTGTGACACCTCATCGTTGCAAGATTGTTGGCTCGGTAGTCGAGTGACTACTTGGCTTGTCATCTTCAGGTAATAGGGCTACCGCATGAACGAGCCCCACGATGGGTGTCAAACTGTGGGATATTTCTCATAGTTGAGCACATGAGGGAACGTTCTTGTTCCTAACGAATCTCATATCTAAAAAAGGAAAGAAACGGTTAGAAGGGCACCAGTGGGTTGTTAGCTTTTTGGGCCTCAATCATACCTAATATTTTGATGATAACAAACCAAAATTATACTAATGGTTTCAAAGTTTTTAAGTGTCTATGTTGTAGAGCTCAAAACAAGGATCCCAACTCAATTTGAATCGGCTAAATCGGAGTCCAAACGAAGAAGTTATGGACAAAAGAAGTTTGGAAGCACATACACGTAGATGGATGACGTGAGATGAAAGAACCAATTAAATTGTGACACGTGGATAAGTGGCTGAAGAGCGTTGACCGGACTAAGAAAAGAATGATGATAACGCAATCACAAGGGACTAATCAGCAAGCGACACGTGGCGGAGATTTGTATTTTAAAAATTAAAATCCGGACTAATGGGAAGGCGACACGTGGCGACAGCTTTAAAATAAAAAAAAACAAAAAAAAGGAAAGCTGGCACGCAGCAGGCTGGAAGTCGACGCGCCTGACGTGCGCGTGCAACACACGCACCAGCTGTGGCGCTTCCTCACTGGCCGTAGCGCGAGTATGGGGCTATTTCTCTACTCTCGCGTCTGGGCATGAACGTGGCAGAAGCAGCTGAAGCAATCTGCATTTTTTGGGAATTTTTTGACCATTTTTCATCATTTGTTTTCAACCATTGGATCATTTTAAGTCCATCAACGGTCCAGATCATCCCTGAAGCATAAACACGAATTTGGCTATTCTTAAACCCTATTTTCATATTTAAAACTACATCTTTTGCTCTCTAATCTGTTCTAAGCTCCTGCCCAAAATTCCCAAGAGCTCCATCCTTCAATTCTCTCATTTAATCTTATTTTTCTTGTTATTTTTGTGAGAGATTTAATTGTGTGAGGAATTTGTAAACTTTCTAACGATACAAAACTTGCTTATCTCCTATTTGAGAGGATTTGTGAGGAACTTAATTTTTTAAATTCATTGGGGTTTGTATTAAGGTGTGGGAACACCTTGGGGTGTGAAAAAGAAATTGGTTAGATCCTGAACCAATGAAAATGATCGGGGTTTTCTCTTTTTCCTGTTGAAATTAAAGAGGGAGATTGTACTGGTTTGATTCTCACCCGCAAGAGACTTCGTGATAGTGAAAAATCTCAAGGAGTGGGGAGTGGACGTAGGCTTGTCGAACCACTATAAAAATCTTTGATGTCTTCTTTCCCTAAACTTTTTAATTTCCGCACGTTGTGTTTTATTAATTTGCGTTTATTGTTCATTTTAATTAATTGCTTGCATTAATCTTGATTAGAAATATTGTCGGTTTGATTAATTCATCAATTTGCAACTTGATCGCTTTAATTGATAATTTATTTGATCGATTTTGAAAAACTTCATTGTTTTAAAACTCGATTTATAAATTTATAATTTTTAAAGCAACCTTATTCACCCCCCTTCTAGTGTTGCCATTCGGTCCTACAATTGGTATCAGAGCAGGTGCTCAAACCTTTGGGAAACACTTTTGTCAAAAATATTGTTTTCGTCGTTTTAAGTTAAAAATCATTTCCGAAAAATTATTTTTTGTTAATTTTCAATTCTGATTTTTTATCTTATTTTTGAGAAAAGTTGTGAAAAATATTTTGTTTTGAATTTTAATTTTTGGAATTTAATTATTTTGAGCAATGGAAAACACAAGAGCTAACGGTTTCTCTGAGGGTCAGTCTACTACTAGGCCACCATACTTTGATGGAAATAACTTTTCTTATTGGAAAATTAGGATGATGATTTATCTAATATCGGTTGATTACAATTTATGGGAAACTGTCTCTAAGGGACCTATAATTCCAACTAAGAAAGTAGAAAATGAAGTTGTGCCTAAAAGTGAAAATGAGTTCAATGAAGATGATCAGAAAAAGATATCTTTCAAAGCTAGAGCTATAAACTGTTTGTATTGTGCTTTATGTCCTAGTGAATTTAATAGAGTGTCTCATGTATATACGCAAAAGAAATTTGGAACAAACTTGAAGTTATGTATGAAGGAACAAATCAAGTTAAAGAATCTAAGATTAGCATGCTTGTGCATAATTATGAATTGTTTAAAGTTGAGCTTAATGAATCTATTACTTGAGATGTTTACTAGGTTCACACGTATCATAAATTCTTTGAAAAGCTTGGGAAAGGAATATACTACTTGAGAATGTGAGAAAGATTCTTAGGTCATTACCTAAAGTATGGGAAGCTAAAGTGACGACAATATATGAAGCAAAAGATCTCACTAAACTGCCTTTGGAGGAGCTTATTGGTTCACTCATGACACACGAGATCATTATGAAGGAAAATATGGAGGATGACGCTGAAAAGAAGAAAAGATTAGCATTAAAGTCAACATCCTTCCAAGATGACTCAGATGATGATATAAAATTGAATGAAGAAGAAATGGCTTATCTCACTAGGAAATTCAAGAATCATTTCAGAAAGAAGAATTTTGCAAAGAAATACAACAATGGGAATTCAAAGTTGAAAAGAGCAACCGGGACAATATCATATGCTATGAGTGCAAGAAACCAGCACATGTGAAGTATGATTGTCCACAGTTGAAATCATCATCAAAGAAGAATAAGAAGAAAGTAATGAAAGCTACTTGGGATGAAAGTGACTCTGAGAGCGAGGAAGAAGTAGCAAACTCATGCTTCATGGCTTTCGAGGATGAAGATGACAACGATGATGAGGTATGTAACGAAAACACCACTTTTGATGAATTGATGGATGCCTATAATGAGATAAAATATGAATTTGAAAAATTAGGCATGAAATATGTCACCTTGAAAAAGAAAACTAGTAAAATAGCTCTTGAAAATAATGATCTATTAAATGAGCGTGATAAGTTAGTGGAAGATTGTGAGAAGTTAAAGAATGATTTAATGACATCTGATTCAAAATTGCATGCATTAAAAGGAGAGTATGAGATTTTAGAAAAGAAAAATGAAAATTTGAATTCTACTCTCTTGAAATTTACAAATGGTCAGAAACTTTTAGATATTATGATGGGTAAACAATAGGTTGTTTTTGACAAGAGTGGTATAGGATATAAACCTCATTTGATGCAAAAGAATTTCTCAAACTGCTTCATCAAAGAAGCACTACATCTTCTGTTGTTTGTAATGCATGTGGAAAACTTGGTCATAAAATATATGCATGCAAATTTAGGAAATCAAGTGCCTTAAATGAAAGTAAAATTAAATGGATTCCTAAATCTGTGCTTACTAACTCTCAAGGACCTAAGAAAGTATGGGTACCCAAGACTTTATCTTAAATATTCTTATTTAGGTGTGCTTAAGGACTATAAAGAACAAGTGGTACTTGGACAGTGGCTGCTCAAGGCACATGACTGCTAGAAAGGAAAGATGGAGGTCACGTGACATTTGGTGACAATAAAAGAGGCAAGATCATCGGTAAAGGTAAAATTGGTAATGATTCAAATTTTCTTATTGAAAATGTTTTACTTGTTGATGGTTTAAAACATGATTTATTGAACATTAGTCAATTGTGTGATAAAGGATATCAAGTAGTCTTTAATGATAAAAAATGCATTGTTGAGAATGTTAGTGATAAGAATTAGTTGTCGAAAATAGAAATCACAATGTGTATACAATTGATTTAAATGTCTATCCTGTTGTTGGTGATCAATGCTTTTCTGCTTTGCATGATGACTCTTGGTTGTGGCATAGAAGATTAGGTCATTCTAGCATGTTTTTAATTTCAGATATTTCTAAGAAATCACTTGTAAGACGTCTTTCTAAATTGAATTTTGAAAAAGAAAAAAATCTGTGATGCATGTCAAATGGGTAAACAAACTAATTCTTCTTTTAAATCAAAGAAAATGATTTCCACTTCTAGACCTTTACAACTTTTGCATATAGATTTGTTTGGCCCTACTAGAGTGGCAAGTTTAAATGGAAATAATTATGCATTTGTTATTGTTGATGATTTTTCAAGATATACATGGGTTTTATTTTTAAAACATAAAGATGAGGCTTTGAAATTTTTTGTGAGTTTTTCAAAAAGGGTTCAAAATGAAAAAAGTTTTATGATTTCTAAAATTAGAAGTGATCATGGGGGAGAGTTTGAAAATGATGCTTTTGAAAAGTTTTGTAATGAAAATGGATTTACTCATATTTTCTCTGCTCCAAGAACTCCACAACAAATGGAGTTGTTGAACGGAAAAAACGGTCTTTACAAGAGTTAGCTACTTCTATGTTAAATGAATATAACTTACCAAAATATTTTTGGGCCGAAGTAGTTAATACAGCTTGTTATGTGATGAACCGTGTTTTAATAAGGCCTACTTTGAATAAGGCCCCCTATGAGTTATTTAATAATAAAACTCCCAATATCGGTTACTTTAAAGTTTTTGGTTGTAAATGCTTCATCTTGAAAAATAAGGGAAATCTTGGGAAGTTTGAATCAAAAACTGACATTGGCATATTTTTGGGATATTCTTCATCTAGTAAAGCATATGGGGTATTTAATAAAAGATCATTTGTTGTTGAAGAATCAATGCATGTTGTTTTTTATGAGTTTGTTGTTGTTACTTCTAATGAGATTATTGTTAGTGATGAGTTAGATCAATCTTTGGAGGATTTAAGTCTCAAAGATAAGGTGATGGATGCTACACAAAATGTGACACAACTGGAAGGTGAAAATGAACTCCCTAAGGAGTGGAGGTATGCTTCTAACCATCCTATGGAATTAATTATAGGTGATCCTTCTTCGGGTGTTAGAACTCGTTCTTCCTTAAATGCTTTGAATAATCTTGCTTTTGTCTCTGAAATAGAACCAAAATCTTATAAAGAAGCGGAAAATGATGAGTTTTGGATTAATGCAATGCAAGAAGAACTAAATCAGTTTGAAATAAATGAAGTTTGGGAATTAGTCCCTCGTCCTACTAATCATCCTATTATTGGAAAAAAATGGGTTTTTTAAAATAAAATGGATGAATCTGGTAATATTGTTAGAAATAAAGCTAGGTTAGTTGCACAAGGTTATAGTCAAGAAGAAGGAATAGATTATGAAGAAACTTTTGCACCTGTAGCTAGACTTGAATCAATTCGAATGTTACTTGCATTTGCATCGCATAAAAACTTTGTTTTAAATCAAATGGATGTTAAAAGTGCATTTTTAAATGGCTTTATAATGGAGGAAGTCTATGTTGAACAACCACCTGATTTTGAAAGCTTTGATAATCCAAATCATGTTTTTAAATTAAAGAAAGCTCTTTATGGTTTAAAACAAGCTCCTAGAGCTTGGAATGATAGATTGAGTAAATTTTTGCTTGATAATGGATTTAAAATGGGAATAGTGGATAACACTTTATTTATTAAAACTAGAGATAATGACTTGCTTTTAGTTCAAATATACGTAGATGATATTATCTTTGGTGCCACTAGCCCTTCACTTTGTGAAGATTTCTCTAAGTGTATGCATACAGAATTTGAAATGAGCATGATGGGAGAACTCAAAATTTTTCTCGGACTTCAAATCAAACAACTTGATGATGGAATTTTCATAAACCAAGAAAAGTACATTAATGATCTACTCAAAAGACTCAAGCTTGATAATGCAAAGGTAGCAAAAACTCCGATGAGTACAACTACAAAGCTTGATAAGGATGAAAAAGGTAAAGAAGTAGATATTAAATCATATCAAGGTATGATCGGATCTCCTACTTTACTTAACTGCGAGTAGGCCAGATATTATGTTTAGTGTATGCATGTGCTCTAGATTTCAGTCTTGTCCAAAAAAGTCACATTTACATGCTGTTAAGAGAATATTTAAATATCTACTTGGAACTGGTGATTTAGGTTTATGGTATCCTAAGAATGCTTCATTAGATTTAATTGCTTATTCTGATGCGGATTTTGCTGGTAGTTTAACTGATAGAAAAAGTACTAGCGGAACATGCCATTTTCTTGGAAGTTCGTTAGTATCTTGGTATAGTAAAAAGCAGAATTTTGTTGCATTATCTACAACTGAGGCCGAATATATTGCACTTGCTAGTTGTTGTGCTCAAGTTTTATGGATGAGACAAACTTTGCGTGATTTTAATTTAAACTTTGAACACATGCACATTTATTGTGATAATTCTAGCATGATATGTTTGACTAAAAATCCCATTCAACACTCTAGGACAAAGCATATAGATATTCGACATCACTTTCTTAGAGAGCACGTATAAAATGGAAATATTGTTGTTGACTTTGTTAATACTGAAAACCAAGTAGCGGATATACTTACTAAGCCATTAAATGAAGATTTATTTTGTAAGAACCGAATTGCACTTGGTATTTTCCGTCTTTGATTGCATTTTTTAGGGGGGCGATCTTGTATACATATTTTTTTTAAGTTAAATTGATTTATGCATAAATTACGTTTTTGAGGGGGAGATTTAATTTTTTTTGATGTTACAAAGGGGGAGAATTTGCCAAAAAAAGGCCTTGCATGATATTATCATATTTTTTATGAGCCACTTGATTATTTTCTTGAGTGGTTTGTAATCATCAAAAAGGGGGAGATTGTTAGCTTTTTGGGCCTCAATCATACCTAATGTTTTGATGATAACAAACCAAAATTATACTAATGGTTTCAAAGTTTTTAAATGTCTATGTTGTAGAGCTCAAAACAAGGATCCTAATGCAATTTGAATCGGCTAAATCGGAGTCCAAACGAAGAAGTTATGGACAAAAGAAGTTTGGAAACAAATACACGTAGATGGATGACGTGAGATGAAAGAACCAATTAAATTGTGACACGTGGACAAGTGGCTAACGAGCGTTGACCGGACAAACAAAAGAATGATGCTGACGCATGCACTAGGGACTAATCAGCAGGCGACACGTGGCGGAGATTTGTATTTTAAAAATTAAAATATGGACTAATGGGAAGGCGACACGTGGAGAAAACTTTAAAATAAAAAAAACAAAAAAAAAGAGGAAAGTTGGCACGCAGCAGGCTGGAAGTCGACGCGCCTGACGTGCGCGTGTAGCACACGCGCCAGCTGTGGCGCTTCCTCACTGGCCGTAGCGCGAGTATAGGGCTATTTCTCTACTCTCATGATTGGGCATAAACGTGGCAGAAGCAGCTGAAGCAATCTGCATTTTTTGGGAATTTTTTGACCGTTTTTCATCATTTGTTTTCAACCATTGGATCATTTTAAGTCCATCAACGGTCCAGATGATCCCTGAAGCATAAACACGAATTTGGCTATTCTTAAACCCTATTTTCAGATTTAAAACTACATCTTTTGCTCTCTAATATGTTCTAAGCTCCTGCCCAAAATTCCCAAGAGCTCCATCCTTTAATTCTCTCATTTAATCTTATTTTTCTTGTTATTTTTGTGAGAGATTTAATTGTGTGAGGAATTTGTAAACTTTCTAATGGTACAAAACTTGTTTATCTCCTATTTGAGAGGATTTGTGAGGAACTTTATTTTTCAAATTCATTGGGGTTTTTATTAAGGTGTGGGAACACCTTGGGGTGTGAAAAAGAAATTGGTTAGATCCTGAACCAGTGAAAAGGATCGGGGTTTTCTCTTTTTCCTGTTGAAATTAAAGAGGGAGATTGTACTGGTTTGATTCTCACCCGCAAGAGAATTCGTGATAGTGAAAAATCTCAAGGAGGAGCCTTGGGGAGTGGACGTAGGCTTGCCGAACCACTATAAAAATCTTCAGTGTCTTCTTTCCCTAAACTTTTTAATTTCCGCATGTTGTGTTTTATTAATTTGCGTTTATTGTTCATGTTAATTAATTGCTTGTATTAATCTTGATTAGAAATATTGTCGGTTTGATTAATTCATCAATTTGCAACTTGATTGCTTTAATTTATAATTTATTTTATGGATTTGAAAAACTTTATTGTTTTAAAATTCAATTTATAAATTTATAATTTTCCCTATTCACCCCCCCTCTAGTGTTGCCATTTGGTCCTACATGGGTACTGGCCAAGGATCATCTGACGATCAAGTTAGAGAGTGGATAAGGACCCGCCTAGAAATTAGGTATTTGTATTTGTGCACTTACTTGATCTGATGGGATAACAACTTTTTGTAGGATTGGTATGGCAACCCTAGAGGGGGGGGGGGTGAATAGGGTTTTAGGTTAATTTAAAAAAAATCGATTAATGATTTCTAATAAACAATTTAATTAGACTTTCTAAGCTTAAGCAATCAATATGAATTTTATTCTAAAATTCTTTTAACAAAGTAAGTTAGTTTCTAATAAACATAGGAAATATTTAGTCATAAACAAATTCTAACAATCAATTATGCTTCAATAAATTCTAGCAACAAATATGTGAAGTAATAATCAATTTAATTCTTAATGATTGATAATTAATGATCCCAATTCATATGCACATTAAATATATAGCAATTAATATCAGTGCAATAAATTAAAGAGGATAGGGTTAGAGAATGACACCAAATATATAGTGGTTCGGCCAAAATCCGGCCTAGTCCACTCCCCGAGCGCCTCTCGAGAATTGTAAGGGCCCAGGTTCGTAATTTATTTTTTATTAATTATTTGGAAGGTTATTTATTGAATTATTTGATTTTTTTTGAAAGATAAAATTAACCATAGTTAGTTTTTGGGTAAGGACTAGTTAGTAAAAGAAAGAGATGGAGGGGTATGGATTAATTGTAGGAGGTGGAAGGGCTTGGTGCTAATTGGAAGAGGTGGAGGGACTTGCAAACAATTTGATTTAAGTTATTTTATTTATTTAGGAAAAAGGGAAAAGAGAAAAAAGGAAAAATAAGGAAAAAAAAAAGAAAAGACAAGAAAATAAGAAATTCCCTCATCTTTTCTTTCTCACCAAACCGTGACCCCCCCCCCCCTCTCTTCCAAATTTTGCTCTTCTCAATCTCATCCAATTCCAAGAATCTTTGTCTTTCTCTTTGGGGTTTTGTTGGATTGCGGAGGAATCATCAACCTAGGAGGATTCAAGCAAGAATTATAAGTGGAATTGATCAAGAACTCAAGGTATTAACTAACCTAGAATTCCATTTTTTGGTTAGTTTCCATGGTAATGTTTGGGTGTTCTTGAGGGTGTTTGCATGAGGGTTCTAGCTTGTTTTAAATTCTGAAAATGATGTTAAATGACATATTGAATCCCAAGTATCAACTCTTAAGGGTTCTTTAAAGAATCAATGACTTGTGAGAATTCAAGCTTTTACAAAACTCCATTAATGGAGGTTCTTGAAACTTTTGTTATTCTTTGATTTTTTTGGATTTCATGAACAATATTTTGAGTTTCCTATTTCTGGAAGTTAAGGGTAATATATGATTATAAAGTGTATGAAAAGCAACTTGGAAAGGAAGAGAAATGAATTTTAATAGAATCTAAAAAATTGGCCAAATAGCTAGTTTTAAATTTAACTAGTTTTGGGTATTTCTTTGTTGATTCTTAAGTTTTATAAATTCTGGAGCATTTGGGTGTTTATATATATGTATTTAGCAAGGAAACCACCTTAGAGCATCAATCTAATGGATATTTTATATGTACACCTTATTTGACCGAAAATTGCTTTCCGAATCAACTAGTTTTGGTGTTTGTGTCACTAACCGAGTTCGGGGCTGCTTGTGGTCGTTGGGGCTGTTTTATAATGTTAATAATAGCCTAAACATCTTTGGATTACCTTGTTGTAGGCCAAAGACGAGTGGAGCTACGTGGAAACGAGTTTGAAGGTGAGAACAACAAGAATCGGAAGGGTGATTGGAGAACCGTCTCCGTTCCTCTTGGAAATAAGTTGTAAATAGAACGTGTGGTCATGAGACACATGAAGTGTGAAGTGGGTGGTGTAGTTAGAAGCAAGTGAAGTTTACGGGAAAGGATAGCGTTACCGATGTTGGGTTTAGGATGCTAAATGCTTGATAGCCTAAACTAGAATTTGCTTTCCTTTACTAGCTACTCATTGAAGCATGCTTAAATTGCTTGCTATTATGCTCATAGTCCGTGATCGAGTCATATGGTGGAATTGGGACGATAATTATGCATATGTGATATTTTCTTGGTTGGTTTTGGGAACGATAGTTATGCATCTGTGATACTTTTCTCAATCATGCTCGGAACTAGTTGTGACTATGAACCATGTGAATATGTGAGACTTGAACATTGTATGAGTAAAGTTTGATGTCATATGTCAGATTTGGTAAAGTAGATCTATTTACTCTTGTTATTTCGAAGTCTCAACATATATAACAATGTTGTGAAGAAGCATGTTTATTCCATATCATTTCATACATGCCATTCATGCATATCATGTGATCATTATGTGGCCATGGGGTTGTAACCCGTGTAACGGTGTATGGGTGTTGGACGTTACACGTGGTTACCGTGGCGAGGAGGTGATGGGGCTCCGGTGTGCTATGTGAGAATGGCCCGGTTGCTAGTAAATGGCGATGGTTTGAAAGCCGAGATGAGCTATGGCTCAAGCAAGGATTGAAATGAATTATGGGCGTAGTGAGACGCCGGGATTATGTTGGCAATGTATGTGGTATCAATGAGAAAGGAAGTGATGGTTTAGCATGTGTACTTCATTCATACTTGAGCATGACATTTTATATCTTTGCTATATAATACGGCCTTCTCGTTCACTATTCACATTCTTCTTGTTTTCACTGAGTGTCATGCTCAAAGGTGCTCTAAATCACCTTTCAGGTAACGCTCGGGGATGAGGGCGTGGAGCGGCAGGTGGTGCGCGTTGACCATGACGGGTGGAGCTTTTGGATTGGATCTCCGGCACGCGAGCCTTTGTTTTGGAAGTTTAGATGTCAAGTTTATCTTGAGTTTGCTTTATTTTGGGATAAACTTTATGTATATTATGTTTGTATGATATTTTTAAAACCGGTGCACTCGAACTTTCTTTTTAGCATGCTTTTATGAAAACTCTGAACCGGCCGACGAGCCGATGAACTCTGATAACAGGTTTATTTTGTATTGTATTTGAGGCATGCACTTTACAAATATTTCATGTCGAAATTTTCAATTTTTTTTTATAAAAGAGTTATTTTGGGCTTAAACTACTTACTTCCGGTTGCGTAACCGTGGTCGGCTTCGTTTGATCAAGTCAGGTCGTCACATTTAAAGACCTTACTAGATCTTTCGTAACTCAATTTCTAGGTGGAAGAGATCATTAAAAACCTGCTACGCACCTTTTAACTGTGCGTTAGAAGAAAGTCTTCGAGACTACATAGTAAGATTCAACAGTGAAGCATTGAAAGTTGAAGGTTACAGTGATGACATAGCTCTAACCGCAATAATGGCTGGATTGAAGGATGAAAAGTTTTTGTGGTCCCTAGGTAAAAAGACTCCTGCTACCTACACATAACTCATCGCAAGAGCACAAAAGTATATGAGCGCGGGAGAATTACTTAGTGCAAGAAAAGCTCCAGATGAGGGAGGGAGTAGCAAACATTCTGAGCACAAAAGGAAAGATCGAACAGAAAACATTACTCGAAAGGATGACCGGTACAGGGATGAGAAAAGAAGCAGGATAGAATAACGAACTGAGGAGCGGGGTAATCCTGTGACCAAGTTTAAGAAGTACACCCCTGCTACTATCCCAACTGAACAACTACTAACGGAGATTCAAGACAAAAATTTGGTTAGGCGGCCGCCAAGGATGAAGGCAGGGTTGAATAAGAGGAATAGAGATAAATATTGCCTCTTCCACAAGGATCATGGTCACACTACCTCCGACTGTTTTGACCTCAAAGAGGAAATTGAAGCTTTAATTCAAAGGGGGTACCTAAAGGAGTTCGGGATGAGAAGAGAAGAAGGACAACGGGAACCTAGACCCGAACAAAAAGACCAAGACCGAGGTGGTTAAAAATCTTTGGGTGGTGACATAAGAACTATTTTTGGCGGACCAACTGGTGGAGAGTCAAGTAGAAAAAGAAAGGTGAGCGTTCAAGAAGCGAGTCATGCCCCAACTAAATTCGAGGTCTTTTCTACTTCTACAATGTCTGGTCGAAAGGCAAAGATAAGTTTTGATGAAGAAGAAGTGGTTGATATCCATCAACCTCATAATGACGCCCCGGTAGTGATAATTATTGTGGCTAACTTAAGAGTACATCGGGTCCTGGTCGATGGAGGTAGCTCGGTAGATGTACTCTCTCTCAGCGCTTTTGAGAAATTGGGAATTGGGAAAGAGAAATTGAAAAGAAGTTCAGCACCCTTGGTGGGATTCGGAGGAGAGCAGGTCATCCCTGAAGGGAGTATTGAATTGCCAGCCACTTTCGGAGAAGAGCCCAACAACATCACTAAAATGGTAGAATTTGTAGTGGTTGATCGCCCGTCAGCATACAATATCATATTGGGGAGACCTACCATCCATGCTCTCAGGGCCGTACCTTCGACTTACCATCAAATGATGAAGTTCCCTACTTCATGCGGGGTAGGAGTAATCAAAGGGGAGCAAAAGGTCTCCCGAGAGTGTTATTACACAACTATGAGGGGTGCTACGCCGGTAAACATGATCACAGTAGAACAAACCAAAGAAGAGATGCAGTCCACCGCAGTTCACTTAGTTGAGGAAGTAAAGCAACCACACTTGGCAATTATGCCAAAAGAACTGCAACAAAGAGCAACACCCATAGAAAACCTGGAATCTGTCCCACTTTTAGATGAAGAAAAATGCGTTAAAATCGGGACAAGACTGGGGGAAGAACAGAGAGAGAAACTGATCAATTTCTTGAAAGAAAACATCGATGTTTTCACTTGGAGCCATGAAGATATGCCTGACATTGACCCAAAAATCATGGTTCATCGTCTGAATGTAGATCACACTTATCAACCTGTTAGACAAAAACGTAGAGTTTTCGACCAGGTCAGGAATGATGTTATAGCTGAAGAGGTAGGAAAACTTTTAAAAGTGGATTTTGTCCGTGAAGTGCACTATCCGGATTGGCTTTCTAATGTGGTGTTAGTCAAAAAAGCGAACGGAAAATGGCGGGTATGCATAGATTTTACTGACCTCAACAAAGCATGCCCAAAGGATAGTTTTCCTCTACCTCGAATTGATCAGCTGGTAGATGCAAGAGCAGGACATGAGTGACTTTCATGGATGCATACTCAGGTTACAATCAAATTAAAATGTATGAGTATGACCAAGAGAAGACGTCATTTGTAACAAGTCAGGGCCTGTATTGCTGCAAAGTCATGCCGTTTGGGTTAAAGAATGCTGGGGCGACCTATCAAAGAATGGTAAATAAAATGTTTGCAAGTCAGATAGGAAGGAATATGGAGGTATATGTCGACGACATGTTAGTCAAAAGTCACCAAGCTGACCAACACACTTCAGACCTAGCTGAATCATTTGAGGTTTTGAGAAAGTACCGAATGAGACTCAACCCGGAAAAATGTGCGTTTGGGGTAGCTTCAGGCAAATTCCTCAGCTTTATGGTTCATCAAAGAGGAATAGAAGCAAACCCTGACAAATTATAAGCCGTCCTGGACATGGAATACCCAAAGAACCTTAAGCAGCTACAAAGTCTTAATGGCAAAATAGCTGCGCTGAACAGATTTGTATCCAGGGCAACTGATAAATGTTTACCTTTCTTCAAGATTCTTCGGAAGGGATGCACATTTGAATGGACGGAGGAGTGTGAACGTGCTTTCCAAGAGCTGAAACAATATATGAGCTCCGCACCTTTACTCTCCAAGCTAGTCATAGGTGAAGAATTATTGCTATACTTGGCAGTGTCTGAGACAGCAGTAAGTTCAGCCTTAGTAAGAGAAGAAGGTGGAGTCCAACTACCTATCTACTACAACAGCAAGGCTATGCTGGATGCTGAGACTCGGTACCCTCGAATGGAAAAATTGGCATTGGCCTGAATAACTTCAGCTCGAAGATTGAGGCCATACTTTCAAGAACATGGGATAGTAGTACTGACAAATCACCCACTAAGACAAGTTTTACAGAAGCCAGAGACGTCAGGTCATTTGATGAAGTGGGCAGTTAAACTTAGTGAGTACAACATTCAGTACAAGCCCAGAACTGCAGTTAAAGGACAAGTTGTAGCTGATTTCATAGCAGAGCTCACACCAGAAAAAGAAGAGTCACTTCCTACTCAGATAGAAGTACTTAGTCCAGATAAAGAACTCATCATTCCACAAAGAGAAGAGTCCACTTGAACACTCTATGTGGATGGGTCATCCAACATGAAAGGTCACGGAGCTAGCCTTATCTTAGTCTCACCGGACCGAGTCCACATTGAGTATGCTTTGAGGTTTGGTTTTAAAGCTTCCAACAATGAGGCTGAGTATGAAGCCCTTATAGCCAGATTGCGCTTGGCAAGAAAAGTAGGGATGAATCGTATCAAAGTGTTTAGTGACTCTCAATTGGTTATCAATCAGATAACAACAGAATATCAGACCAAGGGAGAAAGAATGGCTGCCTATCTAGCCAAGGTGAAAAATCTTCTTTGCACTTTTGAGTGGTGGGAAGTAAATCAAATACCACGTTCGCAAAACTCTAATGCCGATTCGTTAGCACGTTTGGCATCCGATTATGAGACCGAGTTAAGTCGTACGGTACCAGTAGAGTTTCTACCCAACTCAAGCATTGATGATTTAGAAGCCATGGATATTGAGCAATCATTGCAATTGTCCACCCCTTCCTGGATGGATCCCATCATAAAATTCTTTATAGAAGGGGAGTTGCCTATTGACAAAGTTGAAGCAAGATGACTCCAGCGCCGAGCAACACACTATATCTTAGAAGGAGATGTTTTATATAAGAGAGGTTTCTCTCTACCACTACTCAGATGTCTTATACCCGAAGAGGCAGATTATGTTATGAAAGAGATTCATGAGGGAGTGTGTGGCAACCATTCAGGAGGAAGGTAGTTAGCTCACAAAATTGTAAGGCAAGGGTATTACTGGCCCACCTTGCACAAGGATGCCAAGTCGTTCTGTAAAAAATGTGACCAATGTCAACGTTTTGCTGTGATCCCAAGACAATCACCAGAATATCTAACAAATGTCACAAGTCCTTAGCCATTCGCTCAGTGGGGGGTTGACTTAATAGGACCACTCCCTCGAGGAAAAGGTCAGACTAAATTTGCTATTGTAGCTGTGGATTATTTTACCAAGTGGGCAGAAGCTGAAGCCTTAGCTACAATAACCGAAGGTAAAACTACCAACTTTATGTGGAAAAGCATAGTGTGCAGATTTGATATTCCTTATGCCATTGTCTCTGACAATGGAAAACAATTTGATAATGAGAAGTTCAAGTCTTGGTGCTCAGAGCTCTATATTAAGCATTTCAAGTCCTCTCCTGCACACCCTCAAGCTAATGGTCAAGTGGAGGCTGTGAATAAAATTATCAAGAAGAACTTAAAGGCCAAACTAGAAGGGTTAAAGGGGCTTTGGGCAGAGGAGCTACCCAATGTGTTATGGGCATACAGAACAACAGCTAGAACCTCCACAGGTGAAACTCCTTTCTCACTAGCATTTGGAGCCGAAGTAGTTGTGCCGGTTGAGATAGGTCTCAATTCTCTAAGAGTACAACATTTCAATCCAGAGGCAAATGAAGAATGTCTAAGGTTAAGCCTTGATCTCATTGAAGAGCATAGAGAGACTTCTCGTCTTCGTGTTGCTGAGTATAAAAATCGGGTGGTACGATACTACAACTCCCGAGTCAAACCACGCAACTTCAAAGTGGGTGACCTCGTTCTCAGAAAAGTGTTGCCAAATACAAAGGACCCAAATAGCGGGGTCTTAGGACCAACTTGGGAAGGACCATACAAGGTCACTGAGATTGTGAGACCAGGTACTTACAGACTGAAAGACCTCAACGATAGGACATTACACCATCCATGGAATGTAGAGCACCTCAAGACCTTCTATCAATGATTTCTTTACAATTTCATTTTCGTTCAAGTTATTTCTATAACAATTTCAATCCATTGTAATTTCATTCCAATAAATGAAGAAAGAACATCAACTTCATAAATTTATTTGTGATGAGAAGAATTAATGAGGCATAAGCAGAGACTACCACCGAGTATGAATTTAAGCTGCGCATAGAACAATCTAGTTCAATAACTCGCAAACTCAAGTAACACACTTTAAGTTATAAAGTGACACTTGAGTGAGGGCCTACTACTACTACTTTACTTACTACATGCACTACCACTACGCTGCTACAACAACAAGAATGAGCGACGAGCACAATAAAACTTAAGTTCATTCAAAATTCTAAGTTTATTTTAGGTGCAGGGCTTTGTAGCCACACTTGATTGATAAAACTTAGAAAGAACAAAAACTTAAGTTCATTAAAAATTCTAAGTTCATTTTAGGTGCAGGGCAGTGTAGCCACACTTGATTTATAAAACTTAGAAAGAACAAAAACTTAAGTTCATTAAAAGTTCTAAGTTCATTTTAGGTGCAGGACTTTGTAGCCACACTTAATTGATAAAACTTAGAAAGAGAAAAAAAAAATCTAAGTTCAATTTAGGTGCAGGGCTTTGTAGCCACACTTAATTGATAAAACTTAGAAAGAACAAAAACTTTAGTTTATTAAAAAAATCTAAGTTCATTTTAGGTGCAGGACTTTGTAGCCACACTTAATTGATAAAACTTAGAAAGAAATAAAACTTAAGTTCACTAAAAATTCTAAGTTTATTCATGATGCAAGGTTACATAGCCATGTATGATTAACAAGACTTAGAAAATAAATAAAATCGAGAAATGAAGGCAACATGAGATAAATTATTATTTCAAGGTAACAAATAAGAAGATGTAAAGCAACATAAGTGCGGAGATATCCTAAACAAACGGGAAAGCATGTTAAAAGCAAATTATCCTACCTATATGGAACTAAAGAGGAACACAAATAAAAGCTAAACGAGTTCATCAGTGGACATGCCCCACGAAACATGATAAAACTAAATCAGAAAAAGGCATCATGCAGAGTCACCCAAAATTTCAATGTCGACATCATCACCGTGGCGAGTGGCGTGAGAAGGAGGGGGAAGGTTAAAAGCTCCCTAACAAAATTAAGGTTTAAATCTGGAAATCTCTCAGCAACTTCATCAAGTGCTGTATCGATGCCAAGGCTAAAAAGGTAAACCTCCGGGTCCACACCCTGATTAACAACTTTAAACATGGTCATCAACTCATCTTTATCCTCAGTTTTAGCTTTGAGTTCGCTAAAATTAAGCAAGGTGTTTTTGTGCGTGGTTGAAATTTGATCTGAAATTCTCTTCGCTTCGGGTAGTTCACTCTTCAGCTTCTCCTTTTCAACACGCTCTACTTCCAGCAATCGAGCATGATCAGATGAATTTTCTCCGTGAAGTTTCACCACTTCTTGAAGACGGGAAATCTCTCTCCCTTATTGAACACATATCATGTTCATCCTATCTCCAGCCTAACGAAGACAAAGTATGTTTTTTTGTCACCTGAGTAAAAAAAAATGATAAAATAAAAGAGTGCATACGATTAAGTAATCCTCAACAGCCAATTCAGCTAATTCCTGAGTGGGCATGGAAAGTGCGCAATCTCGATCAAGCAACAAAACAGTTTGAAATTTTGAGCTGATCAGTCCAACATCTTTCTCAAAAGACTCGTCATTCTCACCATAGTAAATGCAGTCGGGGTTGGTAAAAAGGTGTCGAACTTCATGGTGAGAAGAAGGACCCGCACCCAAGCTCGGAACTGTAGTAGTGTAAGATTGCTTGCCAATATCTGACTCACGACGACGCTTTTCAACTGAAGTTTCAAGAAGGCCAGATTGTTTTTTAGTCACTTTCTTTGGAGCCCGACTAGAGCCATCTACGCATTTCTGACGTTTTCTATCGTCAAGGTACTTACGAGCTGCCTCACCCGTCATATCTGAAGCAACAACGAGGTGTCAGACTTATGATATGTTATGATGCAATGTAAAAAAATATGTGTATACATATAGCAAAGATTCACTGATTTCCTCAATGATAGGTTGAGCAAGGCCAGAAGCGACGAGTGATTGATCTGAAAGAAGGATGGAAGGTTCACGTTGATCAATTGGAACACTTAAGATCCGATTAATTATCTCCTTAGTTGAGTCCCTTAGCGGTGCAACCTTCCAATCTCTCGCTGCAATACAATGGAGGAAAGAATAAAAATCAAAAGGTATGAAAAACAGTTCAGTGAAAAAGTCCTATCGAAAACCTACCAGAAAACCTGAATGACTTTGGCACACGCTGAGTACGACTATTTTTAGGAGTTTCTGCCAACCAGTCACCACCAAGAAAGAACCATTTACTTTTCCAATTTCTTGAAATTGAAGGTTTCCCTACTACTCGATGTTTTTGAAATTTTAAGTAGTAGATAAACTTATCCTTAGGAAGATTCTTCAATCGATAAAGAGCATACACAGTCTTATAAGTTAATCTTTCTCCGCCGCTATGAAGATGCCAAAGAACCCAGAATCCAAGTACAATAATCCATCCGTTTGGCCCAAGCTGAGCAGGTGCTAGCCTAACCAAAGACAAAACTCTCTAAGGGAAGTGATGGAGAGGAAGCCTGACACCACAATCGAACATTTTCAAATAAAAACCTACTTCTCCATTAGGAGGGAGATGGATCGCTTCTCCCTCACCAGGGCATCTAAGACTAACAGATAAGGGAATGTCGTAAATCACTCTAATGCGTTCTAAGTGCCCTACAGTAATGGTAGAAGGATAAGAATCCATCTCAATATCTTGAGAAGAAGAAGAATCATCATCACTAGCACTTTGGTTGGAAACAT
The DNA here is from genome assembly GCA_028015215.1 of Gynostemma pentaphyllum. Taxonomy (NCBI): domain Eukaryota; kingdom Viridiplantae; phylum Streptophyta; class Magnoliopsida; order Cucurbitales; family Cucurbitaceae; genus Gynostemma; species Gynostemma pentaphyllum. The sequence continues at coordinate 24,842,593 of CM051354.1, forward strand.
CATAGGTACTTGAATCAGTCTCCGAACTCGACCCCCCAGAATCCTCCTCGCTCACCAACTGATAACTAGACTCTTCGCTCGACATCCTAAAAGGAAAATGATTCTACTTAGCTACTGTTGAAACAACTACCTAGCTACGATACTTGAGTATACATAAAAAAAGGTATGCTAAGAAGAAGATCGTGACGTACCTGAAAAGAGAGGTGGTCTATAGACCTTAATGAAGCTACACAATGTGCGATCCCTCAAGCACACCTACAAAAGAGCATGGAAAATATATGTTAAAGTGACAGAGGGATATTCGGAAAAAAAAAAGTCAACGGTAAAAAAGTCAACGGTTGACGGGTCATACGTCATGGGTCAACTGGTCAAAAGACAGGGTCATGCAATTTTTTATAAGTCTTAGACAAAGTACAAATGACAAGGCGTTGATGACAAAACACTAATTGACATAGCCCTGATGACAAAGCCCTGATGACATAGCCCTGATGACAAAGCCCTATTGATAAAGCCCCGATGACAAAGCCCTACTGACAACGCCCGAAATGACAATGTTCGAAACAACAAATGAAGACCACGTTCGAGTTAAAAAAAAAAGGCAACTGGTCAACGTTGACCGTTGCCAGTCAACAGGCGGGCTTGGATTTAACCCGCGGATCGCTCCGCGGGTTTGCATTTGACTCGAGAATCGATCCGCGAGTTTGTACTTGACTCGCGGATCGATCCGCGGGTCTGAAACTTAAAAAAAAATAAAAAATAAAAAATCAAAAGCTGCTGCATGCGTCAGAATTTAACTTTAAACTTTTCCTTTCTTTTTTCTATTTTTATTTATTTTTATTTATTCATTTTTTCATTTTATTTTTAACTTTTTAAATTCTTAATCCTTCTCCTAATTTTCTTTTCTTTTACCAATTCATCAAACCAAGTATAAAACCCTAATTCAATTTGATTTTAAGAAATTTCTACTCTTAAATTCAAAGGGGGAATATGTACCTGATGATTGATTCGACGTTTGACCACGGTGTTCTACCACATTGAGCCTGTGAGATCGAGAATTTGAGAAAATAATGTTAAAAGTGACAGAGGAATAAGTGAGAAGGAAAAGAGAAGAAGATTTAGAAACTCACCAAGTCTCCAATTTATGAGTTATGAGAAATACTGAAGACTCTTATTTATAGAGATTTAAGATAATATCTCTAAGATTTGATATTATCTTTAAGAGTTATTATATCTTAACCATTGGATCAAAGCGACGACTGAGATTACGTCACTTATGAAATTTTCAGATCATAGCCTAGCCAAGATAAGAAGACAAAGAAAAGATCAATAATGATGATGGTTTTACAAAAAAATTATTTTTTTTGCAAGACAAAAAATTTCAAGCTACCAAGTCCCGACACTTGTGAAATTTTCAGAAACCAATAGAAGAATAAATTCCACCCTGAATTAATACTCCTAAGCAATTGAACTTACGTCTCAACTCAGCTCGAGAGTAGGGGGCCACTGTTATGGGTGAAATTATATCAGTACCCGTGGAATTTCTAAACTTGTTCAAAGAATGCACAATCTACATGTCTACGTCACCTGGACAGATAAAGCTACATCACCTAAGAGGGTACGTCTACGTCGTCTGGGAGGCCACGTCTACGTCGCTTGAGAGGCTATGTCTACGTCGCCTAGGAAGGTACGTCTACATAGTCCCGAGAGTCTACGTCTACGTCATCTAATAAGACTACGTATCAAAGACCAAGAACTACATTATATTGCTATCCAATCAAACGATGACACGTGGCATGGCCAACAAGCAACACGTCATTGGGAAGCAACACGTGGCCCAATCCCAATATGACACGTGGCACGATGATGTCATCAAACTCCTCTCCTATAAATAGGAGAAGAAATTCATTCATTAGGTAACTAATTTCTACTTCTATTCTCTCTGGCACACTAGCTCTGCTTGCACTAACTTAAGCATCAAAGGGTGTTAGGCCGGCACCACACTGGTGCTCTCTTTGTTTCCTGTGCAGGTACAAACAGTGCTCGTCAACTACTCAGCACATCACCTACGCAGCACCTCCAGTGCAACGCACTACATCCTACTCGTCCCATGCTTTCAGTTTGTTGCTTACGTGGAAGCTATCCATTTTTGAGCAACAACACTATCGCTCTACCATATCAGTTCTTTTTTTACTTTCCCATAAAATTAAAAACCCTAGAACTCATTGTCGAGTCCATAGATTTGTGATCAAAACATTACTGTTTCCACTAATTGGTAGAGGAAGCCACTAATAATGGCGGTAAGACTGAAGTAGAAGGGAGTTTTTTCGGCAAAACGTTACTGTTTATAACAATATTGACCATTACGTTTTCTGGGCAATGAAGAAAATGAAAAATGGAAAACGAAAGAAGAAGAAGAATAATCTAATTTAGGTTAAAGTTTCTTATCTTTAAATAGTGATTGCCAAAATCAAGGACATTGATTTTGAATTCAAAAATAAAATAATAAAAATATAAATTAAATATATGTAATTAATATGATATGGTTATCATGAGAGATAAAATGGTAAGATGATAAACTATAAAATAGGAAACCACCAGATCGCCACCATAAATGGTGTTTCTAGGTATTTTTTATATTAATAATAAACAACCGTTAAAACTAGATTATGGTGATTTAAAGTGGTTATTGGTGCAAATATTTCTAAGTATTAAGAGTTGTATTGGTGGCTTTTGTGAATGAATGTTTCTAAAAGTAAAAATTCTACACACAGAAAAAACATTTAAGTCATGTTTAAGTGAAGAGAATAAAGAGAGACATGATTGGGGAAAAAAAATGGTAAATCTATCAAAAAATTATAATATCTATAAATATAATATTTCATTTAAAAAATACAATAATTGTATATAATGTCATCGTTATAAATAGTTTTTGAGATGTTTTGTTTATAAATATGAAAGGAAATTCTAAGATCCGCTAAAATTATGTTAAAAAAAACTATTTCACAAACCAAACAACTTAAAAAATATTGTTGTTGGACAAATTAATGAAAGGAGATTTGTTTAACGGCATTTTTTTTGGAGATATTTTTTTATTATAAAATTAATATTGACAATTATGAAATTTAAATGCAATTATTATATGGATAAAAAAGGAAAAAACATTATAGATAGTGATGCGGAGGATACTTCAAAGTGTAAACTTTCCTTAGATGTAGGGATGTTTGGTTGGAGGTTTGGGAATGGGTTTGTAGATGGGAATAGGTTTCATAAACCCATTCCCATGTTTGTTTCACACCATATTTTTCATTGGCATTGACATCAACATCATATTCCTATGGTTACTATTGGATTTGACATCTCATTCCAACACCTTCACAATATTTCTACTATTCATTCTCATTCCAACACATTCACAATATTTCTACTATTCATTCTCATTCCCACACAATTCAAACATAGGCTTCACAAACCCATCATTCAATATCCAAGGCATCACAAACCTAGGCTTCTATTTTCCAAACCCCCAACCAAACACCCCGAACTTGGATAGGAACAATTTAAGATGACAGGTACCTGTATGGATTTTTTTTTGGAAAATTGGAGTTTTTAAAATTTATGTTAAAACTATTGACAAGTGGAAACTTTTTCAAAAAATACGTGAAATTATATGTAGTACAAATGATTTAGTCTAAAAATGAGCAAAATCGTATGTAGTATAGACGATATATGCTGAGGTAGAAAAAATTTACCCAAGTGATTGTATGTATTACAAACGATTTAGGTATAAATAGTTTGTACTACATACGATTTAAGATTTAACTCATCTAATTAACCCCCTTCAGTTTCTCTTCTTCTCCATTTATGCTCTAGCGCTTTTCCCCTTTCTCTTCTGGCGATTTTTGGAATCCGTCTCTTCACTTTGCTTCGATTCTGCTTCTTCACTTTGCTTCCGATTCATCATCCCAAAAGCTCCCCTTCTCCTGTAAGTTTCCTCGATATCATTGTGCTTCGATTTGTTCTTTTTCTTTTGACATTTTTTGCAATTTATTCAAAGATTTGGAGTTTTGATTTCGGTGGTTGTGGCGTTTTCAGGCGCGGTGATTATATTTCCAACGGTCTTACTTCATTTTCTGGCAAGGTGGAAGGTTAGCTTCTGATTTATAAAAAAAATGGTGATTTGAAATTGTTGGTGAAGCTCCCTAATTTTTTTGATTTAAAATTGTTGTTGAAGCTTTCTAAAATTTGGAAAGTGGTGATTTGAAATAGTAGTATTTGTATGCTTAATTCATTTTACTCTTCTTCTCCGTTTTACTCGGCCATAAAAAATGCCCTAGCCTTTTTCGTTCTCTCGCAATTGGTTGCTGAAATTTGATGCCTTGTTTTTATGGGTTTGTTTTGTTTTGATTTGATTGAATTTCATTTGGACTTCCTTGAATTTATTGTCTTTTTGTTGTTGTTTTGACTGCCTTCAATGATTCAATTGTATTTTTTTTAAAACATCCTTATATGATTTTGTTCGATATGTAATAGTAAGTAAGGAGATGGAATTGTGTTTGTGTGAAAAACAGAGGTGTTTGTGGGAAAATTAATTTTATTAAAAAACATTAGAAATTGAATTTTGAAAACTCTAAACTGTTGTAATTTCATTTTCATGAGTCTGTTCAAGTTCAAAGCTTGAGAGATTCTTTCCATTTGGGAGGTTGGAGAAGAGGATGTGAGCAAAAAACAGTTTCTTCTTAAAATTGTGTAATTCGATGGTGGTGATGGGAGATGGTCATGGGTTTTACACCCCATCTCAACCAAATATGCCCATCATGTTCAAATAATAGTGGAGAGCCAAAAATACTTATAAAATATTACTAGAAAAAAAGATAGGTAAAATGTTATAGGGTTTTTATTTTTTAAATTTATCAGATGTAACGTCCCGTTATTTTAATTCAAGATAATTTTTTTAATTAAAGTATTTAATCTTAATTTTAAGTTATTAGTTAGAAATTAGAAGTTTTTATTTATTTAGTAACCTTTTATTTTCGTTAGAAGTTTAATTTAGAATTAGGTGAATCAATGATTATTAATGGGCCAATTAATAATCATTAATCACCTTTTTAGCTTAAATTTAATTACTTTTAGTTAATTTGTAGAAGTAGATGGTTTTCAATTGCATGAGGTTTATTTTAAAAGGAATAAGGAAAAGGAGGGATCTTTTTGCAAACTGTTTTCTCCTCTTCACAAATTAGACTACTTCATCTCCCTCATTCAATCAAATTGGAAAAAAACTCAAGATTCCTTCTCCTCTTCTCTCCCATGGCCGACGCCCCCAAGGAAAATTTTCTTCGTCTCTTCTCCATTTTCGTTGATTCTTAGTGCATTGGAGAGGATTTGCCGAGGGATTTCTACCCATCCCACTCTTGGAGATCATCTCTCTCTCCAAGGAAAACCCTAGAAAGTAAGTTTTCAAAACTTTTCCTATGGTTTTCTTCCTTTTTGTTTCTATATAAGTTTTTAAGTTGAAATCATCTATTTCCTTCGAGAAATTTGACGATTTTGAGTTCGGAATGTCATAAAACACTATTCATCCGAAAACACTATTCATCCGAAAACACTGTTCACCCAAGAATTCTTTTTTATTATTTTATTTTTTATTTTCATTGTTTTGTGTTTTTTTTTCAAGTTTGGGGAAGAAATCTTGTTGTAAAGTCCTAAATAGATCTACCCATTGATAAATACCACCTATAAGTGCCTAGAACGAACCCGGAATGCTCCTAAATTGCCCGAAAAGCCGGAAAATCATTTTCTAAAAACTACCCCTGGGCCGTGGGCTAGTCTTTTTCGGGCTGTTTTATCTTGTAATTTGAGTACGTGTCGGTTGTTTACTCGTTTGGTTAAATTAACACATTTTAGATGTATCAGTTGTAGGTGTTGGTAACCGTTTTGCTTAATTGAACATCCGACGCTTTATTTTGAGTCTACTTAGCCAAGAAGAGTTTAAAGTGGTTGTGTCTAGTTTTATGTATGGATTGCATGACGAGTTGTTTGATCGAGTTTAAGAGAAAATATGGAATTTGGGATCCTAAGAGGATTTGGTTGTTTAGATGATTTTGGGTGTGAGTGTTTGTGTTTTACACTTTGAAAATATTTTCGGAGTCTTAGATAGAAATCCGGAATGGAAAGTTGAGTTTATGGTTGTAATTGATGGTTTCGAGAGGAATTGTAAGAAAGAACAGTTCTTGGAAAAGAAAAGTTTCAAAAGAAGTTTTGAGAAAAGTAAAGTATAAAGGTGGGAATTGGAATTTGCTTATGGGAAACTAAGGGTTGGGCTATTGTTAGGAATGGTGTCCTAGAACTTGTAATTATTTAATTATAATAATTTATTTCGAATAAATTAAATAAATAAACATAAGTTCTTTATATTATCTAGATTGATTCAATTGACGATATTAGGAATATATGGAAATATATAAATATCAAACATTCAAATAGTAAACCCTAAGTTACTCTTATGAAATCACGACTTAGTATGTGAGTCATACAAGAGGATTAAAGTCGAGATGAGTAACTTAAAAGTGTCTACGAGAAATGGATAACGTTTGGGAACCTTATCCTGGTAACACTGTTGATAGCTTCGCATTTTGTTTGTAGACAAATGATCTAATCCCGATCATTCATGTGGGAGACATGAAATGGAAGTATCATATACAATGTTGATTGTATAAGACAGGACCACGATGTTCGATCAAATTTCTCCTTAGTACCGGTTTACGAAAATGATCGAATATCAAACTAAGTTTATCAACCGGTGATAGATCTCAATCCTGAGTGAAATGCGGACTCCTATTTGTGGAGTTATGTTCTTTGATTCACATAGTTGAGAGCGATCTGTAAGAACGCTCAATACACTCCTGGTTTGGGAACATGACTAGATAAGTAGCTGGGAACTCATTTTCACAAGATGGAATTCATAACTTTCCTATAAATTAACGGTGATCGGTGCGATACCTAAATATTTTAGAAACTTTAGGAAACTCCCTTGATGTACTGATTCGAGACATGAACAAGTGGCGCCACGACTTCTATTGATCACAGAAGTATATTATCTCTAGTTCGACTAAAGATAAAGTTCATTGGAGAATCAGCGGGAACACAAGGATAAAACGGTAATTACAGGGGCAAAACGGTAAATTTATCCGCCTGTAATTATGAGGGTTCCATGTGAAGGATATATCACAGATATAAATAAAGATAAACTAAATGGACATAACTCATCTATAGTGAGGGGAGTTCAGCTATGAATCTATAGTGGAATTATTCATAGTTAGATAATAAGTAATTAACTGATTATGTGTTAATCACTTAATTGACTAATTATTAAGCCCATGATCTATAGGTCCATCGGGTCCCTATGCTAGCCCAAATATCGTAGTCGCGAAATCAAGTAGAAGAAATGGAAAGTTTAAGTAAAGTGAATTACTTAAATAGGCAATATTAATTGTTTAAATATTTAGTATATTTAAACGGTAATTAATATAAACATTATTAATAGTTTAAATAATGAGTTTATTTAAACACGAAATTAATAATGAAATATTATTAATTAGATATTATTAATTATTTAAATATTGAGTATATTTAAATGGTAATTAATAATTTGAAATTAATTAATAATTATTAATTGTTTAAATAATTAATTATATTTAAACGGAAATTAATAATTAAAATTAATTAATTAATAATAAAATGTTATCAATAAAATTATTAATTAAATAATGAGTTTATTTAATGGAAATTAATAATTAAAATATTTATTATTAATTATTTAAATAATGAAAATTATTTAAATAGAAATTAATAATTAAATATAATTTGATAATATTTAGTCGGGAGAAAATATTAATATTATTAATTGTTTAAATAAAATATTTTATTTAAATGGTAATTAATAAATAAGTTAATTAAGTTGGACTTATTAATTTAAGAGAGAATTTCAAGCCCAATTGGATTAATGAACCCGATTGAAATTGGCCTAAAATAATTAATTAAATAAATTTGATTTATTAATTATTTATTATTAATTTTGGCCTTCATAGATAATTTGTAGGAGATAATTATTTGAATTATATCCTATAATAATTATATAGATTTATTTACCCAAGATAAATAAAATAAAGAAAAGAAAATAATCTCTTATTTATCTATGGCATTTTCGAAATTGCAAGATAAAGGAAAGAGATAATCTTTTTCTTTTTGTATTTATCTCTATAGATTAATCCTAATGGGATTAGGATTCTTATTTTTCTATAAATAGGAGGGTTGGGTCATTCATAAATCACACAATTAAATTCCTTAGAAATTCGGAATTCTCTCTTCCTTCTCCCCCCCCTTAGCCGATTTTCCCTATTCACAATTGGGAAGAAAATATTTTTCTTCTTCCCAATTTCTTCTTAAGTTCGATCCCACAATCGGATTTCGTTTGATCGATCGGGATATAGCGTAGAAGATCCTAGGGTGTTGTTGAGGATTTGATGTCGGAAAGAAACCTCCAACCGATTCTCCATATTTTACTCAATGTAAGTAAAGGGTTTTAATTTTCGAAAAACTAGCATGAATTTACATGTTTTTATCACAAATTGCATGATATTAATTGATCCTAAATTAAGTGTTAATTTGTGTTACTAAATAAATTCCGCTAATTTAGTAAATCATCCCTTCAATTGGTATCAGAGCTAATTTTAATTATCATGCAAATTTGTGTTTTTTCGAAAATTTGGTGGGTTGCATAAAAATCGTTTTATGTATGTTTATATAAATTGTGCTATATAAATTGTGGAGGTTTGCTAATTGACTGTTTAGGTATTCTTGAGGCACTTAGGATTTTAAATTTTAGTAGAAAATTTGTAAACCCTAATTTTAGGGTATAGGAAAAATTTGTAATTTTCCCATACCAAAGGAGGCAAAAATCGGCTAAATCAAAGGGAGAAGAGGAGAAATTTTTTTTCCACCATTCCATGAGGTCCACGCCCAAAGAGGAGATAAAGAAAAGATAAGGTAAGATATTTTAACATAATTATCTTGTTATCTCAATTTAAAAATTTAAATATTTAAGATAAGGATAAAATCCTTTTAAAGATTATATCCCTATCTTAAATTATGAATTTAGAAATTGATATAAGATTACATGGAAAATATTTTCTTTATTTTTCCATATAATTAAAAGATAATTATTTTAAAACAAGCATTTATGGAAATATTAAGGAGATAATATTTACCCCATAAATACCCATGCCCACGCCTACACCATGGAGGAGAGAGAAAGTTAAAGCCTCAAATTCTACAATGGAAGATTTAATTAAGTTGTAATTTTAATTTTCCGTTTTAGAAATAGTGCCAAGAATACCCGGGTTAATTTAGCTATTTATTATTTAAATTGTTTATATGTATGATATAATTGTTTTAAATAATATTCATGCATAAGAGTATGTCATGTAGAAAATCCCACCATAGGTTGTATGATTTTTATTAATTGTACATACATGCATCATGATATAATATGTGTTATTATATGCTAATGTATGTGAAGCATGCTATAATTTTATTTTATAAATGTTATTATCGAAAATTATATTCTAATTGTTTTAGAATTAAAAGCATGCTTATTTAGTTAAAATTCAAAAGTTAAATCTAGTTTAAAAGTTGAATAGAAACTAAATGAATTATTTGTAATATGGAATTATTGTTTAAACAATTGGGCCAAAATCCATATAAGATAAACAAATAGAAACTTTTAATTAAGGGTTAATTAAAAATTGATAATTGAGATTAATTGAATTGAATGGATCTCCAGAGAAAGCTCCGCCTGCGATGAGGTTTCATAAAGTTCCCCTAACACGGAGCGCCTCTAACTGGGAGCGATCTGGGAGAAAAGTTCAAATTAATAAATCAAAATTATTAAGACGGCGCATAATGTGATTAGTTTAAATTAGGAAAACTTGAACAATCACTTTATAAAATTAATCTAACCAATTTAAGAGTTAAAGTTGATTAGGTTAATTAAAACTTGGATTAATGAGTTAGCCTGAATTAGTCTAAGTTATGAAACCCTAACTCAAAATATTAAGTGGGAGAAGGAAACATGTCAATGTATCCTATGGTCTCCACTAATGGGCTCGAAACGTGAGATTTATACATGGCCTCCGTAACAACCTGCTGCAGTGTTCATTCCCATAGGAAGGTTTATTGTATAAATCAATATCAAGTTGGGTCTCCCGAAAGGGATAAAGAATTTTAAATGAGATTGATTGAAGATCAATCTACACTTCGTAGACACTCTTCAATTTTATTTAAAAGACTAAATTAGTGGGTCACACTTAAAAGAAATTTGATAAATTTTGTTATCAAAACTCCTGGACCAAATACACGGTAAACAATGACATAGGAATATGAGTTATTCTGGAGTTGTCAATTGTTCGAGTGGCATCTCGCTTTTAATGATGGTAACCGACCTATCATTCGACTGGCACTTCACCTAGGTATCATTAAAATATCGTGACATAGTAACATGTTTTAGGGATTTTCTGTTCATTAATATGTTCGCATTCACGCATCATATTTAATTATATGTCGAAATTTTGAGTATTTGAATGTTGAATGCATGTTAGATTAGTAAGATAAAGTTTATTTAAATTTCAGTAATATAGCATCTGTTTTAGTCACTATACTTGGAAAGAACAAACTGAACTATGAGAACTGTGTTTCCTAGAAAAGGAAATGAATAATTTAAGTAAAGCAGTTTACTTGAATAGACAGACAATATTAATTATTTAAATAATGTGTTTATTTAAATGGTAATTAATAATAAAATATTATTAATAAATAATTATTAATTATTTAGGTAATGTGTTTACCTGAATGGAAATCAATAATTAAACATTTATTATTAATTTTAAATAATAGGGATTATTTAAAAGGATAATATTATATAACCTATTTATTATTAATTTAAATAATTTCGATTATTTAAATAGAAAATAATAAATATTTATTAATAATAAAGTACAAAAATCGGAATATAATATTTTATTTAAATGATTGATTTAAATAAATATGAAGAACTCGATAAATAAGATTTATTAATAAGGAAGAATCTATGATTGAATTAATGAATTCAATGGATTTTGGTTCAAATTATTTGAATTATTAAATACCAAAATCGAGTCATATATAATATTTTAGGAAATAATTGTGGAATTATTTTGTCTAAAATAAATATATAAAAGAATGTTCAACCAAAGACAAATTAAACAAAGAAAAATTAGTTTTTCTTAATGATTTTATACACATAAAATCGGCACGTAAGATAAATAAGGAATAAAATTTGATTTTATTCTTGGCATTTATCTTGTATTTATTTTAATAGTATTTCCTAATTCAATTGGAAAACTGTTTTGCGTATAAATACAAACGTCTTGGTTGTTCATTCAAAGCTTCTAATTTCAATTTTCGAAATTGAAAACTCTTCTTCTTCCTATTCTCCTCGTAACCGATTTTACAATAGTCTAAAAGGGAAGAAAATATTCCTCTTCCCAAAACCATAGTTTTCTAGTTTAGTTTAATGATCAATTTGTTTTTATTTTGAATTATGTAATAACTATTGGTTCTCATTTCGTATGAACCAAGTTTGGGAATATTTTAAATAAGAGTTATTTAGGTAGATATTCCTTTACAATTATATTACAAAGTTCCAAAGTGTGATTGGATGGTTATTCAAAATACTTAGTATAAAACAAATAAATTCCAAATCCAAATTCTAAACTCCGGAATATCTAAATGAGTTATAAAGGTTTAAAAATGTTTAAAAACTTAAGTCTAAAATTACTTAAATAAATGCTTTTGCAAAAAAAAAAAAAAAAAAAAAAAATTACTTAAATAAGTTAGAGGGATTAATCTCTTAAAGATGGTTCTCAAGGAATTTGAGATGATAACCATATTAATCCACGAACTTATGGGATAAGTAAAATCAAATATCTTTGATTTATCAAAGATAACTAGACTTAAACATCACTAAAGTTGGACATTTAGATGTTAGGACTTAAGTGATAAGTAAACATTAAATCGATTTCTTATATTCCAAACATTCAGCTTATTTAAAAGGATGTTTTAAAGGTAATAACCGATATGGAATAAACAAAACAAAATCGAGAGTAATAATTAGTGAATAATTGAATTCACAAATTATCAAAGAAAAGTTCATGAAATCGGTGATACTTGAAAAAGTTTAAACCATACTTAAGATAGAAAAGAATTACAATGATTTTATTTCACAATAAAACAAGTAGTCATTTAAAAGTTTAAATGGTAAAACTACTTATAGAACTTTATTTGAGTGGGAGCGTCATAATACGAACCAAAGGACTTTTGAAGTTCAAGTGAAACTCATTGACTTCAAAATCAATGAATAAAGTTCAAAATAAGTGAAATAAAAATGACACGAATTTTCAATAGTGGAGTTGAAAAATGGTCACTTATACTTATACATTATTTTTGAAATAATAACAAGTATAAAATTGTAATCATTAAACAAATGAAAGTAATGGAGAATTACTTTGTAGTGGGGGCTTAAGAATTTTGAGAATCCTAGAACCAATGTGACTAAAATAATAATTGCAAATAGTATGTTAGTGTACATAGATAAAATGAGAGATTTTATGAGTTGTACGGGCTCAAATTCGAACATGAATTTACTTCCATGTAAGAATTCGACAAAAGACCTTTGCGAATTAAACATCAAATGAGTTAAGTATAAGTAAAATAAGTTTTTACTAACTAAACTCTAGATTCGCGTGATTACTAAGTTGTTAGTAAATGAAAGGTGGTTGAACATGATGGTTTCAAATCAATAGTTAATAGAGTTTATTTTATGGCGATAAAATATGGAATCTATTACACTTAATGAAACTAACATCAGACAAAAGAAATACATACTAAACAGATGAAAACGTTACTGATAAAGTATTAAAATGACTACCATGGCTAAGTAGTTGATAGTCATCCAGTTTGACTGGAATTACAAGTCAAATCTCCAAAGATCTAGGACAAGTGAGAGATTGTTAGGAATGGTGTCCTAGAACTTGTAATTATTTAATTATAATAATTTATTTCGAATAAATTAAATAAATAAACATAAGTTCTTTATATTATCTAGATTGATTCAATTGACGATATTAGGAATATATGGAAATATATAAATATCAAACATTCAAATAGTAAACCCTAAGTTACTCTTATGAAATCACGACTTAGTATGTGAGTCATACAAGAGGATTAAAGTCGAGATGAGTAACTTAAAAGTGTCTACGAGAAATGGATAACGTTTGGGAACCTTATCCTGGTAACACCGTTGATAGCTTCGCATTTTGTTTGTAGACAAATGATCTAATCCTGATCATTCATGTGGGAGACATGAAATGGAAGTATCATATACAATGTTGATTGTATAAGACAGGACCACGATGTTCGATCAAATTTCTCCTTAGTACCGTTTACAGAAATGATCGAATATCAAACTAAGTTTATCAACCGTGATAGATCTCAATCCTGAGTGAAATGCGGACTCCTATTTGTGGAGTTATGTTCTTTGATTCACATAGTTGAGAGCGATCTGTAAGAACGCTCAATACACTCCTGTTTTGGGAACATGACTAGATAAGTAGCTGGGAACTCATTTTCACAAGATGGAATTCATAACTTTCCTATAAATTAACGGTATCAGTGCGATACCTAAATATTTTAGGAACTTTAGGAAACTCCCTTGATGTACTGATTCGAGACATGAACAAGTGGCGCCACGACTTCTATTGATCACAGAAGTATATTATCTCTAGTTCGACTAAAGATAAAGTTCATTGGAGAATCAGCGGGAACACAAGGATAAAACGGTAATTACAGGGGCAAAACGGTAAATTTATCCGCTGGTAATAATAGGGTTCCATGTGAAGGATATATCACAGATATAAATAAAGATAAACTAAATGGACATAACTCATCTATAGTGAGGGGAGTTCAGCTATGAATCTATAGTGGAATTATTCATAGTTAGATAATAAGTAATTAACTGATTATGTGTTAATCACTTAATTGACTAATTATTAAGCCCATGATCTATAGGTCCATCGGGTCCCTATGCTAGCCCAAATATCGTAGTCGCGAAATCAAGTAGAAGAAATGGAAAGTTTAAGTAAAGTGAATTACTTAAATAGGCAATATTAATTGTTTAAATATTTAGTATATTTAAACGGTAATTAATATAAACATTATTAATAGTTTAAATAATGAGTTTATTTAAACACGAAATTAATAATGAAATATTATTAATTAGATATTATTAATTATTTAAATATTGAGTATATTTAAATGGTAATTAATAATTTGAAATTAATTAATAATTATTAATTGTTTAAATAATTAATTATATTTAAACGAAATTAATAATTAAAATTAATTAATTAATAATAAAATGTTATCAATAAAATTATTAATTAAATAATGAGTTTATTTAATGGAAATTAATAATTAAAATATTTATTATTAATTATTTAAATAATGAAAATTATTTAAATAGAAATTAATAATTAAATATAATTTGATAATATTTAGTCGGGAGAAAATATTAATATTATTAATTGTTTAAATAAAATATTTTATTTAAATGGTAATTAATAAATAAGTTAATTAAGTTGGACTTATTAATTTAAGAGAGAATTTCAAGCCCAATTGGATTAATGAACCCGATTGAAATTGGCCTAAAATAATTAATTAAATAAATTTGATTTATTAATTATTTATTATTAATTTTGGCCTTCATAGATAATTTGTAGGAGATAATTATTTGAATTATATCCTATAATAATTATATAGATTTATTTACCCAAGATAAATAAAATAAAGAAAAGAAAATAATCTCTTATTTATCTATGGCATTTTCGAAATTGCAAGATAAAGGAAAGAGATAATCTTTTTTCTTTTTGTATTTATCTCTATAGATTAATCCTAATGGGATTAGGATTCCTATTTTTCTATAAATAGGAGGGTTGGGTCATTCATAAATCACACAATTAAATTCCTTAGAAATTCGGAATTCTCTCTTCCTTCTCCCTCCCCCCTTAGCCGATTTTCCCTATTCACAATTGGGAAGAAAATATTTTTCTTCTTCCCAATTTCTTCTTAAGTTCGATCCCACAATCGGATTTCGTTTGATCGATCGGGATATAGCGTAGAAGATCCGGTGTTCTGCGAGGATTTGATGTTGGTAAAGAAACCTCCAACCGATTCTCCATATTTTACTCAATGTAAGTAAAGGGTTTTAATTTTCGAAAAACTAGCATGAATCTACATGTTTTTATCACAAATTGCATGATATTAATTGATCCTAAATTAAGTGTTAATTTGTGTTACTAAGTAAATTCCGCTAATTTAGTAAATCATCCCTTCAGCTATACCATTAATGGATCAAGTATTTTTCGGTTTCATTTATTACTTGTGTTCTGTCTTTCTTTCGTAGAATTGATTACTGTATGATTTAATGCTTCTTACGTGTGCACTTTATTTTGGAAATGTTCTTGGTTGAGAACATAAATGGTAACATTTATATTTTGGTAATATTCTTGGTCGAGAATATTAGAGGTAACATCTTTATTTTGCTAATGCTTCTTGGTCGAGAACATTAGTGGTAACACTTTCATTTTGCTATTATTCTTGGTCGAGAATATTAGAGGTAACATCTTTATTTTGCTAATGCTTCTTAGTCGAGAACATTAGTGGTAACATTTTCATTTTGCTAATATGCTAGGTCGAGAATATTAGAGGTAACACTTTTATGTTGCTATTGTTTCTTGGTCGAGAACATTAGTGGTAACTCTTTCATTTTGCTAATATTCTTGGTCGAGAATATTAGAGGTAATACTTTGATTTTGCTAATGCTTCTTGGTCGAGAACATTAGTGGCAACACTTTGATTTGTGAATTTGTAAACAATACTCGAATTCTTTAGATGGGGTATGTGTGTTACATAATTGAGGAATTACAAAGTGTTCTCGGATTCTTATTATGGAGTACATGGGTGTTAATTGTTAATGTTGATTGATGGTAGAAATGGTTCTTTCTGTAACTTGTGTAATATGAATTAGGGAATGTTTTGAGTTTGGGTATAAGTTGTTTGGGAGTATAGAATGGGTAGTAAATAGTATGTTAGAATTTTTTGACATAATTTCCGATATGGAATTCGTCCACAGGATTACATGCCACCATTTTACTCTCACTAGCATTTTTATGCTAATGTTGCTACACTTTAATTTTTTCAGATACTTCTCGAGGTAGAGATCATGGTAGAGGTGGTGGTGCCGCGTGATCTTGGGATGATGGTCTTGGACTTGGACATGACCGTTTTGAGCATTCTAGGAATGCATGGGCTTTAGTCGAACTTTGAAAACACTTTATTTGCTTTCTTTAGACTTATTGTGTTATTTTGAGCTCAAAAGAGCATTTGACTGTTTTATGATGTTTATGTTGTTTTGAGAACTTAAAACTTTGTCACAAATGCGCATTTATTTGTTTTTACTGCTTTCCTTGATTGTGAACAATGTATTCAGGTTTTGGTTTGTTCAAAATACAAACGGTACAATGCTGAATTTTTTATAAAGCCAAGTCTTCCGTTGTTTATTTCTGATTTATAGTTTTGACAAAATTCAGGTCTTTACATCAGAAGAATAGTGTTGTTTTTAAATTTATTAGAAAACAGGAATTTTAGAAAATTTCTATTGAAAGTATTTCTTTTTTTTATAAAAATCAATACATTATAGATCCATGTGTGATTTGTTGACTCTCGTTAAAGACGGCTTAAGCCAATTCATCATTTTATTCGACATCCAAAAATTTCATCCATAATTAAACACGAGTTATATTTTGATACAACATTTTTTTTTCTATCTGAAAGATTTAAAACCAATTAAGATGTGACCCTTTTATATATTCATATTGATCATTTTTACTTTAATCGATGTGGAATTTTATTAACACCAGAAAATTTATAAACTAATTCTATGTTTTTCATAAACTTTAAAAACTGCCATATATATCTTTCTAAACCCCCAAAAGATACTAAAAAAAAGTTGTTATCATCTTGGATCACAAAATTAAGAGCTAATAAAGACAAAGGAATTAACTTTAAGAGTGTGCTAAGAGAATATTTTTTGAAGAGAGTATTTGGTGGCCATGACTAGAACTTCCATTTGGAAACAAAATCATGTGGGGGTGGTGCTCAAAGATTCATAACTTGCTTTTGTTTAGTCTTAATATATATATATAGTTTGCACTGGGAGTTCCAATTTTTTTATTTTTTTATGAGAAATGTGGTGTTCAAATTAAACAACACATACTTTCTGAATTATTATGATCTTTGTATCTCTTTTTTGCTTTTGTTCTTTTGTCTGTTTTTTCTTGAGAGATAGAATTTATGAATGTTTTGAGTATTTATGCTCTTTTAAGGCTATAGTTATGTGCTTTACTTTGTTAGATTTATTTATAATATTAGAATGAGATTTCTACTATGGCTATCCTGCAGCTATGGTAGCCATAGTGAACGATATATTGAAGTTTTTAAAAAAAAAAATAATATAGGGTGAAATAGTTGGACTAAGGATGGTGGACAAAAGTCTTGGGGTTTTATTATTTGTGAATGGTCGTATGGTGAATGATTCGAAAGGAATAGAATATGACCGACCCTCGTGTGGAGGATTTCTAATTGATGAACTTGATGGAGCAGGCCCTTCATATATTCAGGCATCGATCCCACAGTAGATGCGAGGGCGCGGACAAGCACCGAGATGAGTAGCGGGGGCATGGACGAGTACGAGCAGTGATAGAACAGAGTGTGACGACCCGTCACTTTTAAAATAAATTTAAATTAGAATACACAGCAGAAGTCTTTTATTTTAAGAAAATTTGGCGTGATTATGTTTGAAAATTTGCTGGCCAAAACCTGTTTACATCTTATTTTCAAAATCTAAAATACACAAGAAACACTAAGTTCCTATCCAGGAGTTCAAAATGATTATAATCATAAAACAACGACAATAAGCTCTTATGAGCTAATTACAAAGTACAAATCATCAAAATGATATAAATTTCACAAAACCATGTACATGGATTTTTACAACAACTTAGTCCATCTCGAAATCAAAGAGTTTATAACAAAGTGTTCCACTTTTACTTACCAAATCTCCAATAATATTGTGGAACTACATTCCAAATATTCCTGGTATGGTTTCGTAAATGCATATAGCTTTTATATCCCATTTTCCATACATACCTTATACTATATATAAGGTTTACTTTAAATTCTTATTCTCCCAAAGGATGATATTAATTAGCACACTTAGTTTAATTATTCATCCATAAACTTGTTATAACATAATGAGAAAAATAAATAAACATTGCATAATTATAACATTTCGACTTTCTAATACATCAATCACAAGTATGAATGTATGAGGACATCCCGTAGGATTTCGCATTGCCCTTATGCATGAGGAAGCAATGTGTACCACTCATAACTTACCATTCAACTCCTTATGCATGAGAAGTAATGTGTACGTCCGTAACTAATAGTTCAACTCCTCCTATATGAGAAGCAACGTGTACGTTCGCAACTTAACATTCAACTCCTTCTTTCTTTTCTTTTTCTGAAGGTGATGCGGATACTACTCGTAGGCTCCAACATTCTCCCCTTCTTTTCTTTTTCAATGCATGTTGCGAAATGTTATGGTGCAATATGATATGCATATGCTTGCATATCATTGTAAAAGTAAATAAGTAAAGTGCGGAATTAAAGTAATTGAAACAACATAAAGTAAAGGACATAAAGTAAAATAGACAAGGATCCCGGACGATCCGCTAATAAAGTAAAGAATCAAAACATAACGATTAACCTAAACCTTCAAGGATTTTAACTTCCAATAATCCGAGGTTCTATCAACCGTTCTTATCCAAGTCTTAGATCCTTTAACTTCCAATGATCCATTCTAAACTCCGAAACTAATCTAACTTAAAATCTTCTAAGATTCGAGGCTTTCATCAAGAAATCCTAAGTTTCTTGTAACGTCCCGTTATTTTGTGATAAATTTTTTTTTATTTATTTTATTTCAATTTAAGTAATTAGAGTTTATTTATTTATCGGTAATTTAGAATTTGCTGTTTATTTCGGTTTTAATCTTTTAATTGACCTTTTTAGTTTATTTTCATTTTAATGGTATTAATAATTATTAACGGGCCAATTAATAATTATTAACGGGCCAATTAATAATTATTAATCACCATTGGGATAGTTTGAGAAGTTTGGGATTCGTTTTAAGCTAAAAGTCATAAAAGGATGCAACCGTCATTTCCAATTTCTTAAAAAACTATCCAAACACTATTCATCTCATTTTAAATAAGCCATTTGACTTCCATTGACCAAGAACATTTCATCTTCTTCTTCATTTCTTCCTCCCAAAGCCGTGGGCTTCATCCCCCTTTTTCCCAAATTTGGTTTTTGTTCGTTTCTTGCCCGATCGACTTGATTCCGGGTCCTTTGGAAAGGTATCGGTCATACGAATCTTTTCCACCTAACCTTTGTACTTGCCACTCGTGTTTTACGAAGATCTCGGTAAGTAAAGTTTCAAACCCTAAGCTCCAAATAGTGTTTTAATGGAATTTTCTTTGAATTCTTTCGATTTCTTGCCGTGAAACTCGGTGTTTGTAAATACGGGAGTAGTTTTAAGAGTTTTTGGAAACTATCCCTTAACCCTAAAACCGAGTTTCAGTCGAAACCCTTTCCGTTTGAAATTTACCCTTTTGGGTTTGAAAATGGGTTAGAAATTAATGAATAAATGTTTATTTAAATTCGTTTCGGGAAAGGGCTTAATGTTCAAAAACCCTAATTATCGATACCCATTGAAATCGGGAATATCAAATTTGCTTAAAACCAACTCAAAACACTTTTAGATTGCCAAAAAGCCGGAAAACCAAACCCGAGGCCTATTTTCCTTGTGATGGCCGAGAGCCTCTTGTGGGGTTTTGTTGGGTTTTTTCGTCGTTTTGTACGTTTGGTTGATGTTTGATCGATTGTTGGTTAATTATTGATTGTATGATATAATTCATTTGTAGGGGTTTTTGAACCGCTTGCTTGATCGCTCCTTCGGACTTAGGAGCAAAGTCATCTTTTAATTAAGGTGAGAATAATTAGGATTTAAAGTAACTATAGAAATCGAATAAGTGTGAAGGTTTGTAGAGTTTGAGAATCCGAATCTAAGATTAGAGGGATGTGAGTTAGTGCCCTTAGGATTAAGAGTTAATCCTTAAAGTGAGAACTTAGAAGTTCTCAAGGAAAGTATTGAATCTTAGAAGATTCGAAGTTAGATTCGATTCGAAACTAAGATTGGACCATTGGAAGTTAAAAGATCCAACTTGTAATTAGAACGGTTAATAGAACCTCGGATTATATTGGAAGTTAGAATCCTTGAAGGTATAGGTTAATCGTTTAAGTTATGATTTCAACTTTTATTATTGTTACCGGAGTTCGATCGACATATCGTTCGTCCGAAGTTTACTATTTATTTACTTTATGCCCTTTTACTTTATGCTTGTTTCAGCTACTTTAATATTGTACTTTACGTTTATTTACTTTTGCGAGAATATCACAACATCTCGCACCATAACATATTGCACCATAACATCTCGCATCATTGAAAGAAGGAAAGAATGTTGGACCCTTCGCGGAATGTCCGCATCGCCTTCAGAGAGAGAAAGAAAAGAAGGAAAGAATATTGGACCCTTCGGGGAATGTCCGCATCGCCTTCGGAGAAAAAGAAAGGAAAGTTGAGAAAGAAAAGAAGGAAAGAATGTTGGACCCTTCGGGGAATGTCCGCATCGCCTTCAGAGAAAAAGAAAATAAAGAGAGAAAAGAAAAAGAGGGAAGAATGTTGGACCCTTCGGGGGATGTCCGCATCACCTTCTTCATTCATTCGTGCATAAAGGGCGAATGCATATCCTACGAGATGTTCTCATTACCTTCATGTATATGATCGATAAGAAAGAGAATCGAGATGTTATATTTTATGCAAAGTCATTTACTTTTATCATTTTATGTCATAACGAATAAATGGAGGAGATTTGACTATAAGTGTTAGTAGTATTATCCTTTGGAGAGTATAGAATGAATTACCTAGAGTTTAGAGAACTTTAGGAGAGAATTGTGTCAGATTACTTGGACACAAATCGAAATGCGAGTTTGAGGTCTATCTTTACTTTTTATGCTTATTATTCTCACTGGGCTTAGTTTGTTAGCTCATGATATTACAACCAATTTCAAGTAATGCCCTGGCTAGAGGCCGTGGAAGGGGAGATGGTGCTGCGTGATCGAGGGATGCTAACCTCGAGATGGACTTGTTTTTGTAAAGTATATGTAAATATTTTTTTGTGAATTTCAAGACTTTGATGTTGTATTTAGCTCATAAGAGCTTTTGATGTGGATTTTATGATATGAAATATTTGAACTCCTGATTTGGGACTTAAAGTCCATGTGAATTTTTTAGATTGAAAAATTAGGATGTAAACAGGTTTTCGGCATGCCAAATTTCAAACAAAACCACGCAAAATTTTCTTAAAATAAAAGACTTCCGCTATTTTCTCTGATTTTAATTTATTTAAAAGTGACGGGTCGTCACATTTCTCGCCTAAAGGATTAACTTCAAATCCTAAGGCACTATCTCACAACCCTCTAACCTTAGATTGGATTCTAATCTTAGTTTCCGATTCTACAAATCATCGCACTTATTCGCTTTCTATAGTTACTTTAAATTCTAACTATTCTCACCTTTGCCAAATAAGATTTTCTCCAAATCTCCGATTTCCCACAATTCAACAACCAAGCAATCGCACCTACAATTCATCAATTGCACAACATATTACAACTCATATCTAATATGAGAACAAGTTTGCATTTTCGGATGAATAGTGATTTCGGATGAATAGTGTTTTCGGGTGAATAGTGTTTTTCAAAAATCCGGGTTCAAAATCGTCAAATTCCATGATAACAAGTCATGATTTCAACTTCAAAACTCATTTACAATAAAAAACGAACAAAACCACCTAAAAAGTTTTGAAAACTTACTTTTTGGGATTTCCCTTAGAGAACGGGAAACTTCGAAAAGCTAGGTTGGATAGGTAGCCCTCGTCCCTACCAATCCAACGCAACTGAAAACACGACGATCCGCCGAGAAACGAATGAGAAACGAAGAAAAGAAAGAAATCATCAATGGTGAATGAAGCCTACGGTGGAAGAAGAGAGAAGGAGAGGAAAATGAAATAATTTGGTCAAATTTGTGATTTTTAAAGATGAGTGAATAGTGATTTTAGATATTTTGGTAATTTGGAAATTACGGTTATGCCCTTCTTTGTCCTTTAGCTTATAAAACGAAACCCGATGATCTTAAATAAATCTAAAGGTGATTAATAATTATTAATTGGCCTATTAATAATTATTAATGTCACCGAAGCGAAAAATAAACATTAAAACGATAAAAAATGAATTTCGGGCAAAATTAAGTACTAAAATCGAAATTACAAAATAATAATTAAACTAAATACTTGAATTGCAATAAATAAATAAATAAAAAATATTAAATAAATAAAATAAAATAAAATAAAATAAAAAATTCCACTCCAAAATAACGGGACGTTACAGTCTACCCTCCTTAAAAGACTTTTCGTCCTCGAAAAGTGCGTTCACTAAGTGAATAAACCGAGGGTACTTTGACTGTATCTCATCTTTACGTTCCCACGTTGTTTCCTTGGACACTTGGTTCTTTCAAAGAACCTTAACCAAGTGAATTCCTTTTTATTTCTCATCACTTTTGTTCAAATGCTCTTATTTTAACGGGTGCCTTCTCATAAGACTTATTAGCATTCAAAACAACCAGTTCATAATCAATCACGTGGAACGGATTCATCATGTATTTCCAAAGCATCAATACATGGAAAACATTACAAACGGCCGATAACGAAAGTGGTAAAGCTAAACAATAAGCTACCACTTCTACTCGATCGAGTATCTCGGTAGGCCAACAAATCTAGGGCTCAACTAACCCTTATTCCCAACCTCCATAACACCCTTCGTTGGTGTCACTTGAAGTATACGAGATCCATAACGCGTCCTGTACTCAGTTTTAGGAATATCTTAATCCTAAATCTTCAACGAATTTAACAGGATCTCAAATCTATCTTTGAAAAGATAGCGGTTTCTTCTCAACTGATCATATAGATCATCAATCAAATACAATTGATACTTGTCTTTCCCTGTAATTGATTCAACCATCGATCATCAATATACAGTCTCACTGAACTGTCTTTCTATTCACAAACAACAAAGTGTTCCTTACGAGGACACACTAGGGTGAATAAACCCTGAGTTTAAGAGTTCCTATAACTGACTCTTAACCTCTTTTAACTCAGCTAGTCTCCGGTACATAAGTATCGATAATACTAGCTAAATAGCACAAGGCTCCATCACTTAGAAGCATTCTAGCTTCTAACATATTATCAAGGTGGGTATTACTCGGCTACTAAACCGACGAAAACATAAACTAGTCCCACATGGACTCATAAAATCAATAACTTTCTCAATACAATCAATGGTATGATTGGATAATAGCCAATACATACCCAATATCACATCAAAATCAGACATATGCATAACAATCACAATAAAATGTGAGCATCTACTCATAATGCAAATGTCATAAGTGTCATACGCACTATCATCATAATAAGCTTCCTCTTTGGGAAAGCACATACCTCGAAACTCAACAGTCTCGACTCAAAAGCTGCCAACTCATCATAACAAGATAAAATAAAAGAGTGGCTAGCTCCAGAATTAAACAGAATAAAAGCCAAACGGCCTGAAAATATTAAAGTATAAATCACTACCATACTGGTAGCTTTTCCTGATAATTCTAACCTTACTACTATGTTGTGATGGTTGTATCTTATACGCTCTATAAAAGTGGCGTGATTCCAAGTTTTATCACAACATAGCATCTTGATAGAAGTGTGCATCTCCCTGATGGAAACTGGCACAACTATTGAAGTAAGGATGATCCAATCCTTGTTGAGCTCCACCTCGAACTTGTTGTTGCTGATGCTGCTGCTGTATCCCTTGACTAGCATTTTCATCCTTTGCTTTCTTCTTCTGAGAGGTAGCCTGTCCCGTAGTAGTTAATTTTCTCTTCTTTTCAGAAGATGTAAAATCCAAGATAAGGACGACTCCTAAGCCTCCTTATTCAAATCTTGAATGAACTCGACTTCAGAGATCATTTGCTTTCTTGCAAAGCAAAACTGGTGTCTGTCAAACACCTTAGTCCATTAACATTCTATCCTTCCAATAAAGGATTCACTTTAGAGTCTATCTTGAAAAGACTCGATAGGTCCAAACTATGACCTACAAATTTATCAAATTCTCCGTCCAATCAGATGGCCAAACACAATGTGAATTGAAATTCACCAAACCATCTCATTGCCTTTTAGAAGTTACCGATATCACGGTCCATCAACTTCCTTCTATATCTCAATCAAATACCAACACTCAACCTTAGTGTAGTCAAACTTGAGAATTTACCAAATATGGATCTCGATAACTCGACCTCGAGTATAATCCAAATCAAATTGGTACATCACACCGTGATAGTGACCAAACAAGGCCAATGACCAATTAACAAAACCGTTAATGGTCCTCGTTGAGACTCATCACGTAGAGTTCTTACTTCCTCTTTCAAGTGGCAACACACTTTCCTTTCTATACAACAGTACCACAAGGATTTACCACTTACCATAATCCAACTTTCTCAACTCAAACAAGGAACTTGTCCATTGAGTTAAATCTAGGTTACTGGACACGAGCCAAACCGATTACTTATCAACAAATTCTCACCTCAAACAGGTGTTTCATCTCTTAATACTGTGCTCCGGACAAACATGTCCCCTTTCACACCCAAAAAGTCAACACACATCTACTAAGACCACTACTTAGCAATTGTGTAACAATAACACTTTAATCAGCCTTAAAGTGATCTCTCGGAGTATCTCATCTCCTTTACTTTGATATTATGTCAATACGCTTAACGAGGTATATAACCTCCAAAACTGTACGGGGTCATTTACATTCTCGACACCCTTACCCAAATCTCTATTTGGGTCAAATAAACATAACCACATAGTGGTTTTACGAGGATGTGAAATATCACAAACATCATTAACTTTAAACAATATTCTCATAACTCTTTCAATATCAATGAAACAAAGCATGGGAATAAAAGTTATAGGCATAC
Source organism: Gynostemma pentaphyllum (assembly GCA_028015215.1). Classification (NCBI taxonomy): domain Eukaryota; kingdom Viridiplantae; phylum Streptophyta; class Magnoliopsida; order Cucurbitales; family Cucurbitaceae; genus Gynostemma; species Gynostemma pentaphyllum. Next base: position 24,867,998 of record CM051354.1, read on the forward strand.
CTGGTGCCGCTGATCTCTGATGATGACTTGAGAATGGACTTAAAACAAAACATGAAAGACAAACATGCATCGCATGTAGTCTACAGAACCCGTAGGCTCTGATACCAACTGTGACGACCCGTCACTTTTAAAATAAATTTAAATTAGAATACACAGTGGAAGTCTTTTATTTTAAGAAAATTTGGCGTGATTATGTTTGAAAATTTGCTGGCCAAAACCTGTTTACATCTTAATTTCAAAATCTAAAATACACAAGGAACACTAAGTTCCTATCCAGGAGTTCAAAATGATTATAATCATAAAACAATGACAATAAGCTCTTATGAGCTAATTACAAAGTACAAATCATCAAATTGATATAAATTTCACAAAACCATGTACATGGATTTTTACAACAACTTAGTCCATCTCGAAATCATCATCCCCTCGATCAAGCGCGCACCAGCTCCTCTTCCACGATCCCAAACATTACCTAAAATGTTTGTAATATCATGAGCTCACAAACTAAGCCCAGTGAGAATAATAAGAATAAAAAGTAAGAATAGACCTCAAACTCGCATTTCGATTTGAGTCCATGAACATACTTACTCTTTGCTATCATCAATTCAAAGAGTTTATAACAAAGTGTTCCACTTTTACTTACCAAATCTTCAATAATATTGTGGAACTACATTCCAAATATTCCTGGTATGGTTTCGTAAATGCATATAGCTTTTATATCCCATTTTCCATACATACCTTATACTATATATAAGGTTTACTTTAAATTCTTATTCTCCCAAAGGATGATATTAATTAGCACACTTAGTTTAATTATTCATCCATAAACTTGTTATAACATAATGAGAAAAATAAATAAACTTTGCATAATTATAACATTTCGACTTTCTAATACATCAATCACAAGTATGAATGTATGAGGACATCCCGTAGGATTTCGCATTGCCCTTATGCATGAGGAAGCAATGTGTACCACTCATAACTTACCATTCAACTCCTTATGCATGAGAAGTAATGTGTACGTCCGTAACTAATAGTTCAACTCCTCCTATATGAGAAGCAACCTGTACGTTCGCAACTTAACATTCAACTCCTTCTTTCTTTTCTTTTTCTGAAGGTGATGCGGATACTACCCGTAGGCTCCAACATTCTCCCCTTCTTTTCTTTTTCAATGCATGTTGCGAAATGTTATGGTGCAATATGATATGCATATGCTTGCATATCCTTGTAAAAGTAAATAAGTAAAGTGCGGAATTAAAGTAATTGAAACAACATAAAGTAAAATAGACAAGGATCCCGGACGATCCGCTAATAAAGTAAAGAATCAAAACATAACGATTAACCTAAACCTTCAAGGATTTTAACATCCAATAATCCGAGGTTCTATCAACCATTCTTATCCAAGTCTTAGATCCTTTAACTTCCAATGATCCATTCTAAACTCCGAAACTAATCTAACTTAGAATCTTCTAAGATTCGAGGCTTTCATCGAGAAATCCTAAGTTTCTCACCTAAAGGATTAACTTCAAATCCTAAGGCACTATCTCACAACCCTCTAACCTTAGATTGGATTCTAATCTTAGTTTCCGATTCTACAAATCATCGCACTTATTCGCTTTCTATAGTTACTTTAAATTCTAACTATTCTCACCTTTGCCAAATAAGATTTTCTCCAAATCTCCGATTTCCCACAATTCAACAACCGAGCAATCGCACCTACAATTCATCAATTGCACAACATATTACAACTCATATCTAATATGAGAACAAGTTTGCATTTTCGGATGAATAGTGATCTCAGATGAATAGTGTTTTTCGAAAATCCGGGTTCAAAATCGTCAAATTCCATGATAACAATTCATGATTTCAACTTCAAAACTCATTTACAATAAAAAATGAACAAAACCACCTAAAAAGTTTTGAAAACTTACTTTTTGGGATTTCCCTTAGAGAACGGGAAACTTCGAAAAGCTAGGTTGGATAGGTAGCCCTCGTCCCTACCAATCCAACGCAACCGAAAACACGACGATCCGCTGAGAAACGAATGAGAAACGAAGAAAAGAAAGAAATCATCAATGGTGGATGAAGCCTACGGTGGAAGAAGAGAGAAGGAGAGGAAAATGAAATAATTTGGTCAAATTTGTGATTTTTAAAGATGAGTGAATAGTGATTTTAGATATTTTGGTAATTTGGAAATTACGGTTATGCCCTTCTTTGACCTTTAGCTTATAAAACGAAACCCGATGATCTTAAATAAATCTAAAGGTGATTAATAATTATTAATTGGCCTATTAATAATTATTAATGTCACCGAAGCGAAAAATAAACATTAAAACGATAAAAAATGAATTTCGGGCAAAATTAAGTACTAAAATCGAAATTACAAAATAATAATTAAACTAAATACTTGAATTGCAATAAATAAACAATATTAAATAAAATAAAAAAAATAAAACAAAATAAAAATAAATAAAAATAAAATTCCACTCCAAAATAACGGGACGTTACACAGAGACAACAACCACCACATAATAGGAAACATCCTTCTTGTGGCACTCATTAGATATTTATTTTGTTTTGTATGACTTTTTAGTTATTTTGAAACTGAAACATCTTTTTATAATGTGAAAAGTTATGTTATCGTAATTAATTTCTCGATCTTTCAAAATTCATATAGAATTAATATTTTAACTATGTATAAAAGAAAATTATATCGTTCTCATTTGTTATTAATTTTATTATGTCAACCCCCTAAAGAAATCAAGCCGATTTAGAATAAATATAAATCAATACACTCGATTTTGAAAAAATTATTAACCCCCCTTAAATTGTGTAATTTGCCTTAAAATCGTCTGTTCTACAAACAATTTATGAAAATATCAATAACTCGTCTGTAGAACAAACGATTTAGCCTACGTAGACAACCAAAGTACACAGTGGCAAAAAAGACTCTAAATCGACTGTTGTATAGACGATTTAGAGTATTTTTGAAATAAGTTTCTTGATGACAATATTTTTGGAATAAGTTTATAAAATGGTAATAGTCCCACAATTACCCCTAGTTGTATGGCCGGCCACGAGAGTGTGCCAAATGTGCCATTGAACTGGCCTCAAATTTTATATATTATTATTATTATTATTATTATTATTATTATTATTATTATTATTATTAATTACACTGATAACCATTTTAATTCACATAATTTCAGTTTTAATGGTTGTTTCATATTAATATCAGATTTACCCATAAAACACCATTTATGGTGACGATTCTGGTGGAATCCGATTTCAGTGTTACCTTATTACCCTTTTATCTCTTCTAATAACTATATCTCATTAATTACATATCATTTAATTTTCCATTTTTATTTTTATTTAGATTTTAAATCAATCTTACTTGATTTTATGAATCTTTATTTAAGGAAAACATAAATATGTTTATTTTTAGACAACTCCATCATTCTCTTCCTCTTCCTCTTCTCCCTCTCCCTCTTGTCGGTGTTTTCATCTTCAACTGCCGAAATACTATAGATCACTGTTTGGATTTAATGTAGATCACCTGTTCCTCTTCTCCCTTTCCCTCTCCCTCTTGCGTTCCTCTTCTTCTCCCTCTCGCCGGTGTTTTCTTCACTAACGGACGGATCTGGCCGTTCATGGAGGCGTAGTCAATTGTGATTGTAGAATGATCAAGAATCATGAAAATGAAGGAGAAATTGTTGTCGTCGTCGTTTCCTTTTCTGCCATTTTACTTTTCTCCCTCTCCCTCTTGTCAGTGTGTTGAATCCAGAGAAGCTTTGTCAGCGGACATTGATGAAGTTTTCGTGTTCGTTCATGGTTGTTGCTATAAAATTATTTAGTGTATGCTAGAGGTTGGTTTATCTATAATACACTGTTTATTAAATATAAACATGTATTATATATTGGTTGGTGTGACAGGCTAGTTTATCTATAATATACCGTTTATTAAATATAAACATATTTTTATATATAGCTGCTACTGCAGATGTTAATGGCTAGAGTTTTTTTTTATCAATAATACACCGTTTATTAATCATAAACATGTTAAACTATGTATAATTTGGTTTTTAATGGTATGCTTACGATATAAGCCTAGGACGCAAGCATGCAAGTGGAAGCAAGGACCATACTTGGCTTAACTAATATAACACAAGACATTGGAAAATCAGACATGAAATGTACGTAAACTTTTAATAAACCTGCTCATAATTCAAAAGAAAAACCGGCTCGTCGGCCGTTTCATATCATCGAGTAAAGTTTAAAGTTGTAAAGCATGTGGTAAAAAGACATGGTGCACTACGGTAAAGTTATTACAAAACATAAACATCTTAAAAATATTTAGATAGAAGTGTTTGATACTTAGGCCCCAAATTACAACAAAACTATACGACCCAAAGACATGACTCGCGTGTCCAGTGGCCTATTCAAAGTCTTCATCTCGTACATCAACGAGCACTACCTGCCTCTCCATGCCCTCGACCCCTAGCAATACCTAAAAGGTTATTTATAGCACCTTTGAGTATGGCACTCAGTGAAAACAAAAGAATATGAATAGTGTTGCGGAATGCTCTTAACATAATGCACAAATGGAAATATATGTCTAGGAATGCAATTTATAGGGCAATGCAATGTGAACAAGTATACATGGTCAATCCGTAAACATTTCAAACTCGTACTCTTGTCGAGAAATTATCATTCTCCTTGTAATCACATTCTACCATTTCCTCTTAGTCAATACAACCTTACTTTCACAATTTCGGCGTCTCACTATGCCCTATACCATAATTTAACACTCGAGTCTTAGCCCTTTAACAATCTTCCAGGTTATCGTAATAACCACTTAGCATCCAAGCTATCCACCACACAGCGCCTCGGAGTTACACAATATCTCGTCATGATAACCACGTGTAACGTCCAACATCCACTCACTGTTATACGGGTTACGACCCCATGACCATACATTGAACGTATGAAATGCCTGAATGAAGTGCTATGAAATGAAATGAAATAGTCATGCTTGCTTATAATACTTATCAAAAAGAAGTAATCTCGGCTCAACGAGCATGTATAAGTCAATTCCTCCAAGCAGTATATGACTCGATCATAATACACAACTTGCTCAATTTTCACATAACACATGTAAATTATATTTCAAGTATTAAGCCTTAACAACTCATTCACATACTATCCACTAAGCATAAATGACAACATATCGAGTATTTATGAAAATAGCCCCAATTTAGTATATGTGTAACGACCCGATTTTTAGTAAAATCCATTAAAACAATTGCGCAGCGGAAATCTAGATTTTACAGAAAAACGGCATGGGTCCGTTTAAAATTCGGATAAACCAAAACCTGTTTACAAACCAGTTTTTCCAAAAAAAGCAATAATACTAGAATGCACCTTCCATGATATGATGAAAATGCTAAAGGAAGTTTAAAGTTCAAAATATATATACAAACGCTCCATCGAGCTCAAAATGTAACAAAATAAAAAGTGATGCAATGTTCATGAGCATTCAAGAATGCTACTCTCAAAATCAGTTGCGTTCCTGTCCATTCATTATCTCGATCGATCACGTGGTGCCACCTCCTCTACCTCGTCCTCTACCACGAGTCTTACCTGAAAAATTGTAATTGTAGCAACATTAGCATAAAAATGCTAGTGAGAGTAAAATGAAAGCAAGTAATCCTATGAACAACATTTCATGTCAGAAATCGTGTCCAAAGGCCTAGATTTCACTTTTACTACCCATTCCACATTCCAAATTTCACACATAAACAACATACATAATTAACTTTCTTAACTTCGTGGCTCAACGAATCTTATGAGTTAGGGATTTCCTCGAAAACATTCTATCATCATAAAAGAAATACTAAAACCAAGATACAAGTAAAAGAATGTGATATACTAAGTGCTAATAAAGTCGCAACCACACATGCTCATATCTTCGAGTGCCAACCATATCACCGCATGTGTAATACTGTAATAATGATAACAATAATAACACATCCATACACGCTCAAATCTTCGAATGCCACCCTTACCACAGCGTGTATAGTACTATAATAAGGATAACAATAATAACACATCCATACACGCTCAAATCTTCGAATGCCACCCTTACCACAGCGTGTATAGTACTATAATAAGGATAACAATAATAACACATCCATACACGCTCAAATCTTCGAATTTCACCATCCATACACGCTGAAATGGTGAAATTCCTGATACGTGAAATGGTGAAATTCCTGATACGTGAAATGGTGAAATTCCTGATACCTGAAATGGTGAAATTCCTGATACCTGAAATGGTGAAAGTCCTGATATCCGAAATGGTGAAATTCCTGATACCTGAAATGGTGAAAGTCCTGATATCCGATGATTGAGATATGGTACATGGTAGTACGTGGATTCGGATCCCTACGTACCATGGTATTATGATCTATGATACGGCACATGATAGTATGTTGATTCAGTTCCATACGTATCATGGTGCGATGGTTGTGATATGGTTGTGGTATGTTGATTTCGATCCATACAATAGCACGATACGATGAAACTTGTTTGGTAATAAGGATAGTTAATGTTAATTTTACTTTAAGTCTTTATTTTCTATCTCATGGTATTGATTGACATGTATGGGTGGCATTCTACTATCGATTGATTGTATGGAAATTTGGAAGTGTGGATGTGAGTAGTATTGGGCATTATAGGCCTTTGGACACGATTTCAGTTATGAGGTTTTGTTCATAGGATTACTTGCTTTCGTTTTACTCTCACTAGCATGTTATGCTAATGGTGCTACACTTAAAATTTTCAGGTAAACCTCGAGCTAAGAAGCGTGGTAGAGGAGGTGGAGCCGCGTGACTGATCGAGAGGGTGTATGGACAATACTAACAAGTCATTTTGTTTAGCATTCATTGAAATGCTTGTAATTATTCCATCTTTACATAACTTGTGTCTTTTTGAGCCCGAAAGGGTACTTGTGTAAAATATGTCTATGTTTTATGGTCTAAATGTCTTTTGGAATGCGAAATTCCCGATTTATCGCTTTTTCTGGAATTTGGGTTGTAAACAGGTTTTGGTTATTCGATTTTTAAACGAACCCATGCCGTTTTTCTTTAGAAATTGAGTCTTCCGCTGTGCATTTGAATTTAAAGAATTTAATGGAAAACGAGTCGTTACATCAGCATCCCTCGATCACGTAGCACCATCTTCCCTTCCACGGCCTCTAGCCAGAGCATTACCTGAAATTGGTTGTAATATCATGAGCTAACAAACTAAGCCCAGTGAGAATAATAAGCATAAAAAGTAAAGATAGACCTTAAGCTCGCATTTCTGATTTGTGTCCAATTAAACTGACACAAACTTTCTTAGAATTCACCAAAATTCTAGGTAATTCTATTCCATATTTTCCAATTGATGATACTAATTAGCACACTTAGTCTAATTGTTCATCAATAAACTTGTTATAACATAAATGAGATAAATAAATAAACTTTGCATAATTATAACATTTTGACTCTCAAATACATCAATCATAAGTATGAATGTATGAGGACATCCCGTAGGATTTCGCATTGCCCTTATGCATGAGGAAGCAATGTGTACCACTCGTAACTTACCATTCAACTCCCTATGCATGAGAAGTAATGTGTACGTCCGTAACTAATAGTTCAACTCTTCCTAAATGAGAAGCAACGTGTACGTCCGCAACTTACCATTCAACTCCTTCTTTCTTTTATTTTCTTTTCTTTTCTTTTTCTGAAGGTGAGGCGGATACTACCCGTAGGCTCCAACATTCTCCCCTTCTTTTCTTTTTCAATGCATGTTGCGAAATGTTATGGTGCAATATGATATGCATATGCTTGCATATCTTTGTAAAAGTAAATAAGTAAAGTGCGGAATTAAAGTAATCGAAACAACATAAAGTAATGAACATAAAGTAAAATAGACAAAGATCCCGGATGAACGATATACGATCGAACTCCGCTAACAAAGTAAAGAATCAAAACATAACGATTAACCTAAACCTTCAAGGATTTTAAACTTCCAATAATCTGAGGTTCTATCAACCGTTCTTTATCAAAGTCTTGGATCCTTTAACTTCTAATGATTCATTCTAAACTCCGAAACTAATCTAACTTAGAATCTTCTAAGATTCGAGGCTTTCCTTGAGAACTCCTAAGTTCTCACTTAAAGGATTAACTTAAAATCCTATGGCACTATCTCACTCCCTCTAATCTTAGGTTGGATTCAAATCTTAGTTTCCGATTCTACAAATCATCGCACTTATTTGCTTTCTATAGTTATTTTAAATTCTAACTATTCTCACCTTAGAAAAAGTGAAGACTTCGCTCCTAAGCACCGGAAGAGCGATCAAACAAGCGGTTCAAAAACACCTACAAAAGGATTAATATCCCGAAAATTAATAAATTACCAACTAACGATTAAACAACGACTAAACAAGCAAAAAGACGAAAAAATCCACCAAACCACCCCTTGGAGGCTCTCGGCCCTCCCTAATAAAAGGGGTTCGGGTTTGGTTTTTCGGTTTTTTGGCAATTTAAATACGTTTTGTGTTGGTTTTAAGCAAATTCGATAATCCCGATTTCAATGGGTATCGATAATTAGGGTTTTTGAACATTAATCCCTTTCCCGAATTGAATTTAAATAAACATTATTTCATTAAATTCTAACCCAAAATCAAACCCAAAAGGGTAAATTTCAAACGGGAAGGGTTTCGACTGAAACTCGGTTTTAGGGTTATGGGATAGTTTCCAAAAACACTTAAAACTACTCCCGTATTTACAAACACCGAGTTCTACAACACGAAATCGAAGGAAATCAAGGAAAACTCCATTAAAACACTATTTGGAGCTTAGGGTTTCAAGAGAAACTTACCAAGAACTCCGTATAACACGAGCGTCAAGTACGAAGGGTAGATGGGAAATGATCGTAGGACCGATACCTTTCCACTGGACCCGTAATCAAGTCGATCGGGCAAGAAACTAATGAAAATCAAAGTTGGGAAAATGAGGAAGAGTGACCCACGGCCTTGAGGAAGAGAAATGAAGAAGATGAAGTGTTTGCTTGGTCAAACTTGAGTCAAAGAAGATAGTTAAAGAAGATGACCAAAATTTCTAGATATTTAGGTAGTTTGGAAATTACGAAAATGCCCTCTTTATGACTTTTAGCTTAAAAACGAAACCCGATGATCTTAAACTATCCCAATGGTGATTAATAATTATTAATTGGCCCGTTAATAATTATTAATACCATTAAAACGAAAATAAACTAAAAAGGTCAATTAAAAGATTAAAACCGAAATAAACTGCAAATTCTAAATTAACAATTAATAAATAAACTTTAATTACTTAAATAAAATAAAATAAATAATTTTTTTTATCACAAAATAACTGGACGTTACACTTTTCTTTTAAGAAGATGAATACTTATTACTTTTTGTTTGTTTATCAATTATACACAGTTTAACATCGTTAAACTAACGATGATTATCTTTTCAAAATTTCAAAGTTTGTAGAAATATTAATGGCGGTTGGAGGATGATCAAAGAAGAAAGAAATTCAATTTTTCCCAGAACAAATTAAGTATTCAGAAGCTTGAAGTTTTTTTTTTGTTATAGTTTTATTGAAAATTTCCTTTAATTTTACAAAATTTAAGGGACTTTTATAGCTTTCCTTAAATCTTGCACAAATTAAGGAAAATTAAATTGGAGGGTATGTTTTGTCTTTTCACAATGTATTTTAAATTGACTGCTGGTGGTTTTGAGTATTTTTTATATATAAACGATTATGTTTTTTTTTAAATCAATAACATTAATTTGTCCATTACAAAAAATAACCCTTATTATTATTATTATTATTATTATTATTATGAAAAAGAACAATTTGTTTTTTTCATAATGTACTAATTAATATTACAAACAAATCAGTATTCATTTTGTTGAATCATCGATAGGCCACAAAAAAAATTGGTTTTATTAAAAAAATAAATTAATGAAATATTATATATAAGATATATCTCGTTTATTTATGTGAATTAGGAAAATATAAATCTAAATATTCTATGAAAATATCACTTTTTAAAATGAAAATTTGAATTTTATTTTTTTGTTTTAATATAAAGTTTATAACTTTATGCTTTTATATTTTTTTTGTTATTAAAAATATTTTCAAAGCGGGCCTTATTTTCCTACATAAGATGAAATATATGTATTACTAATCCCAATCATCATATGTACCTACTCTTCCACTCTGGATTTTTAAAATAACTGATGTGTTTTAAAATCTCAAAAAATATCTAATTTTGTGTCAGATTCTCTCTTTTATTTTTTCAAACAATCAAATACCTCTATTAATTAATTACTCACGCATCAATTTTCCATTACCTATTAATTACTCCTAAGCAATTTCCGATGCGTTATCTTCCATTTCATTCTCTTTTTCTTTTCTACCTTGCCTCCTTTTTCATCCACCATTTTTTATATTTCAAAAAATCTTAAACTTTTTTCATCTCTCTTCATCCTACTCAATCTCTCTCTTTATTTATCCGAAGTCATCACCATTTTTTATAGTCCACTAAATCTTTTGTATTTTTTTGTTCTTTACGTCTTATGATAACTATTAATTTATTAAATCAATTATATTGATTTTTATAATAATTGATAGCAAACAAAATAGGATCAATTATTGAAATAACATATTTTTGCATACTAATTATTGAAATATTAGAACATTTTAAAAATGACTTAAATAACAGTTCAATAATTTTTTGAACTAATAAAGGCCTAAAAAAACTAATAAATTAATGAACTTCTATTTAGGTAATTTTTGAAGTGTCCTGACATAAGTACTAGGAGTTGTATTGGTGACTTTGTGAATCAATGTTGCCAAAAGTAAAGATTATACAAACAAAATAGATTTTGGAAGAACTGTTTATGTTTCTTCAGTGAGAGGATAGCTCACAACGCCAAAAAGACATTTAGGTCATGTTTACTTAAAGCTATAGAATAAAAAGAGACCTGATTGATGGCAAAAAAGAAGAAGGTAAATCTAGCGAAAAATTATTATATTTATAAATATAATATTTTATTTAAAAAAAAAAGATAATTATGTATAACGTCATCTTTATAAATAGTTTTTGAGATGTTTTTTTTATAAATATGATAGGAAATTCTACGCTAAAATTTCCTTAAAGGAACTATTTCATAAACCAAAAAACTTAAAAATATTAGTTGGTCCCAAGGAATCGTGGTAGGGGTGGGAAGGAGAAATGGAGGACCAATGGGTTACATTTTCCGTTTATTGCTAATTTTTAATTTATTAATTACTAAAAAAATAAAAAATTAAACACTAAACTATATTATATTGTTATAAACTGAAGAAAGAGAACACAAGAGAAAGATGAAGACAAGACAATGAGAAGTGATCATATAATTCACATGGGGATGATCTACAACCTTTGTTAGAAGCTCTATTTATAGGCTTACATAATATCGGAGAATTAATAGCATAGTACAAGAATTTCAAAATATTGAATCCTAAATCAATTACCAACTATAACTTATGGGATTTATAGGTTGAATAGGAGTTATGGACATCTATTGAATATAATTACGGGAGTTATAGTTCGAGTGGTTTTAAGGCTCTATTTCCTTTTCCAGAAAAAGATACTTTGGTCATTTTACCTTCCAAACAGGGTTCACAAACTGACATGGTTCCTATTCCTAACTTACTTAGGGAACCAGCTTTCACGAGTCTTTCAAGTTTGTCTAAGCCTATATGACTGTTGTTGAAAATGTTATTCCCATAACTTGAAATAGATGGAATATGTTGAAAGCAAGACATCTAAATACTTGTTATTTTTCTCAAAATAATTATTAAATCATGCCTTAAACCTCACCACGTCTAACGTAAATTACAAGTCATTTACCATTGAAGGACATCTTAATGAAATTTAGAGAAATATTGCTCAAATTTATTTCCTAAACATCTTTCTCATTTCTTAAAGAGTTTTCTAACTCTCTCAACCTAGAAATTATCACATCTTCAATATTTTCTCAAAAAACGAAGCTACTGGATTTAAGCAATGAGACATACTTTTAAAGCATTTCATCATATTTCTTTTCTTAAAGTAATGAGTTATCCTACTGTTTCTTTAAGCATAACCTTATTCAAGAGTTTAGCTACACATAGTTGCAACTTCAATCTCTACAACTACATGTACAAAATTGCAAGAATCCATAGAAAAGTAAAAATGCTAATATGCAAAACGTAAGTGCAAGAATGGTAGATGAAGAAAATTTTCTAAGAACTACTAAAATACTCTCTAAAATATTAGCTTCCCTCCTATTTGGATTGAGCTCAAAATTAAATGATCTACCAGCTGCTGTAACGACCCGATTTTTCGTAAAATCCATTAAAACAAATGCACGGCGGAAAACTTGATTTTACAGAAAAACGGCATGGGTCCATTTAAAATTCGAATAATCCAAAACCTATTTACAACCCAGTTTTCAGGAAAAGCAATAAAATTGGAATGCACAATCCAAAATATGATGAAAGTTCTAGAGAAAGTTTATAGTTCAAAAACATATACAAATTATACAAATGCTCCATCGAGCTCAAAATGAAACGAAATAAAAGTAATGAAATGTTCCAAAGCATTCAAGGATGCTTCACCAAAAACCACAAACATTCTTGTCCATTCATCGTCCTGAAAGGTCACGCGGCGCCACCTCCTCTACCTCGTCCTCTACCACGAGTCTTACCTGAAAAATTGTAATTGTAGCAACATTAGCATAAAAATGCTAGTGAGAGTAAAATGAAAGCAAGTAATCCTATGAACAACATTCCATGTCAGAAATTGTGTCCAAAGGCCTAGATTTCACTTTTACTACCCATTCCACATTCCAAAGTCCACATATAATCAACATACATAATAAAGTTTCTCAACTTCGTGGCTCAACGAATTTTATGAATCACGGGTTTCCTCGAAAACATTCTATCATCATAAAATAAAACTCATACCAAGATACAAGTAAAAGAATGTGATATACTAAGTGCTAATTAAGTGGCAACCACACATGCTCAAATTTTTGAGTGCCATCCGTATCACCGCATGGGTAGTACTATATAATGATAACAATAATAACATATCCATACACGCTCCAATCTTCGAATGCCACCTTTACCACAGCGTGTATAGTAACATAATAATGATAACAATAATAGCACATCCATACACGCTCAAATCTTCGAATGCCACCCTTACCACAGCGTGTATAATAACATAATAATGATAACAATAATAGCACATCCATACACGCTCAAATCTTCGAATGCCACCCTTACCACAGCGTGTATAGTAACATAATAATGATAACAATAATAACACATCCATACACGCTCAAATCTTCGAATGCCACCCTTACCACAGCGTGTATAGTAACATAAAGTATAACGCATCTATAACGCTCATTTCGTAGAATGCCCACCTTACCACAGCGTATATAGTGCTATATCACAAATCATCGCACCATGATACCGTATGGAGCGTATCGCATACTATCATGTGCCACATCACATAACCTCGCACCATGATACCGTATGGAGCGTATCGCATACTATCATGTGCCATATCACATAACCTCGCACCATGATACCGTATGGAGCGTATCCCATACTATCATGTGCCATATCACATAACCTCGCACCATGATACCGTATGGAGCGTATCACATACTATCATGTGCCATATCACATAACCTCGCACCATGATACCGTATGGAGCGTATCACATACTATCATGTGCCATATCACATAACCTCGCACCATGATACCGTATGGAGCGTATCACATACTATCATGTGCCATATCACATAACCTCGCACCATGATACCGTATGGAGCGTATCACATACTATCATGTGCCATATCACATAACCTCGCACCATGATACCGTATGGAGCGTATCACATAATATCATGTGCCATATCACATAACCTCGCACCATGATACCGTATGGAGCCTATCACATACTATCATGTGCCATATCACATAACCTCGCACCATGATATCGTATGGAGCGTATCACATACTGTCATGTGCTATATCACATAACCTCGCACCATGATACCGTATGGAGCGTATCACATACTATCATGTGTCATATCACATAACCTCGCACCATGATACCGTATGGAGCGTATCACATACTATCATGTGCCATATCACATAACCTCGCACCATGTACCGTATGGAGCGTATCACATACTATCATGTGCCATATCACATAACCTCCTAGAATCCATCAAGTTCCCTAGTAAGTTAGATAAAGTTTCACTAAACTACTAAAGAACATAAATCGCTTGAATTACACGAGTCAATACTCAAGTGTAATTTCTAAGCCACTTTGACTCCCGAATCACTTAAAGTTCCTTAGTCATTCACTTTCATCGAAAGTCTCCAAATCACCTTACAAGACTTCCAAACCACTCATAATTCATCTTTTACTTCCAAAACCATAAATACATCAAAATCACTCCACTCACATCCGAGTTAAAGTCTCCAACCAAGTATAACTTCCGGAAGTTAGTTCCCCTCTTAACCTCGATAAACAATAACGTAATGAAATATAATTCATAAAATTACTAACTTCCATTTTAAACTCACCTTAGATGTGAAATCCAAGCTTCCATGGTGCCGAAGTCAAAGTCAAACAATCGATCACCAACCTACACATCAAATACAACTAACATCCATTAATTATCCGAAAATCGAGGAAACAACATCTAAACACATAAAACGACAAAAACCCCAGATTTAACCCCTAAGGGACCCACGACCCAACAAGGAAGGGGAGGGTTCGGGTTCGGTTTTTCGTCTTTTATGCACTTTTAGAAGTGATTTGGGTTGATCAAAGACACTTTGAAAGTCGAGATATCAATGGGTCACGATATTTTAGGGTTTTACATAATAATCGATTTCCGAAAAATTAAGTAAAACGTAAAATCATAGCAAACCAAACACCCTAATCTTGGTCAAGTGAGAGAAATTAACACGGGACAGGTTTTCAACTCAAACTTGAATTTAGGGTTTAGGGAAGTTTCTAAAATCACATGAAATGACTCCCTCGATTGAAATCTTCAAGCTTCGGGGTGTGAATTTGAAGATTTCAATTCAAAACCTCCATTAAAACACTATTCACTTCAAGTTTTAGAAACTTTGTCATACCTTAAGGCCTCAAGAAAACAAGCGAAAACCTTGATTGTTAGGATGAGTGGAAAGTACGTCTCGAGAGCTTTCCAACGAGCTAAGGCACGATGAAAACGGTCGAGAAACGAAGCTGGGGCGAGGATTTCTTTCTCTCCTCTTTTTTTCTCTCTAAGCTACGGGTTTGGGGGGGTTTTGGGAGAGAAATTATGACCAAATTGACTTTTAAAGATGAGGAAGATGAATAGTGATTTTTTTAAGAAATTGGAAAATGACGTATACGTCCCTTTTAAAAGATTCGATTAAAAATACGAGACCCGATGATCTTAAAATAATCTAAAGGTGATTAACAATTATTAATTGGCCCGTTAATAATTATTAATGTCACCGAAACTAAATTAAAGTAGTAAAAGGTTTAAAAAGGTTTTCGAATGAAAATAACTTCTAAAATCGAAATTACTAAGTTTAAACTAACTAAATACTTTATTTAAAATAAAAAAAAAAGTTTACCTCCAAAAGTAACGAGACGTTACAGCTGCTCCTCGAAAAATGACTCTTTTCTTTCTTTTTTTCGCTACTCCAAATGAGTAGAATACCTCCAGCTTTATAGGTAACGCTCTACTCTTTTTCAGGACTGACAAGACATCCTTTGTACCCAAGCAAGCCACCTTGGATACCATCTCATTATAATTAATGAGTGGTTCCAATCTTGTTTTAAGACGGTAAAATGCTGGCAGCCTTGTCAGTTCCATGTCGCCATTATCAATGGGGCGAGCCGAGCTAGCTCGGCCCAAACATTAGAAGGCTCGGGCTTGTGCCCAACGAGCCTATACTTTTGGTTGAGCTGAGCTGGCTCTGCCCAATATAAAATTTTAAGGCTCGCGACTCGGTTCATGGGCTAGGCTCACCGAGCCGAGCCTATCATATGAGTTCATTATTGTATTACATTATCTCAAAAACCAATGGTACATGACTTTCGAATCACTTTAAAAAAAAAATCACAAGTGTTAACAAAATTAACATATTAAACTTATGGTTTTAAATAGCAAAAAAGATTGAAAAAATCAATATATCAAACTTATTCTTTTGAACAGAAAGAAAGCATAAATGGTTCAATTTTATCATTTAAATAATTTAACTATTTTATTTTATCCTATCAAGTAATTACACAAATGTATCAACTTTAAAAAATAGATATTTTTATTAATTATTTCATACATGAATATTTGAGGATAGAGTACATCATTACAATATAAGCACACCCCAACTCGGTTGACATCCACTCATTTGTCAATCATTTGCATTTTTTTCAACTTATATTGTAGTGATGCACTTTTCGGGCATATAATATAAAAAGAAATGAGATATATTATTATTTTTATCTTTAATTTTTAAATTGGAAATAATATAATATTATATTTAAATAATAAATAAATATTGTGAGCTTTATTTGGGTCGAGCTCGAGTCGGCTCATTGAATCGGCCTTATAGAGGCACAAAATGTTGACTTTTAGGGTCAATTAATCTTAATTAACCTTGTTTTGATGATAACAAACATATTTAAATACTAATCTATTTTTGTGCTTAAGTATCTTATTTTGTAGAGCATAATTTTACGGATCTGTTGCAATTTGAATCTGTGACGCCCCGTCACTTTTAAATAAATTAAAATCAGAGAAAACAGCGGAAGTCTTTTATTTTAAGAAAATTTTGCGTGGTTTTGTTTGAAAGTTGGCATGCCGAAAACCTGTTTACATCCTAATTTTCAAATCTAATAAAATCACATGGAACATTAAGTTCCAATCAGGAGTTCAAGATGTAATATCATAAAAACAACGATAAAAAAACTCTTATGAGCTAAATACAAAGTATAATTCACAAATCCTTCAAAGTTCTCAAAAGTAAAATTCATAAACTTTACAACAAAAGAGTCCATCTCGAGGTCAGCATCCCTCGATCACGCAGCACCATCTCCCCTTTCACGGCCTCTAGCCAAGGCATTACCTGAAATTTTTGTAATATCATGAGCTAACAAACTAAGCCCAGTGAGAATAATAAGCATAAAAAGTAAAAATAGACCTCAAACTCGCATTCCGATTTGTGTCCAAATAATCTGACACATTTAACTCCTAAAGTCCTCCAACTCTAGGTAATTTCATTCTAAACTTTCCAAAGGATGATATTACTGCACTCTTGGTCAATCCTCATCCATTAAACTTGTTATGACATAGAATAAGTAAAGTAAATAAACTTTGTA
This sequence comes from Gynostemma pentaphyllum, assembly GCA_028015215.1. Lineage (NCBI taxonomy): Eukaryota > Viridiplantae > Streptophyta > Magnoliopsida > Cucurbitales > Cucurbitaceae > Gynostemma > Gynostemma pentaphyllum. The sequence goes on from CM051354.1 coordinate 24,885,517, forward strand.
TAAAATATAACATCTTAATTCTTCTTATTGTTTTACTTTCCATTATGAAATATACAATTCTTTCTCCATGATATAATTCCACCGATAATATGCATGAAGGTAATGAAGACATCCCGTAGGATTCGCATTCACCTTTTATGCATAAATGAAGGTAATGTTGACACTCCCCGTAGGGTTCAACATTCTACCTTACGAATGAAGAAGGTGATGCGGACAATCCCCGTAGGGTCCAACATTCTCCCCTCCTTTTCTTTCTCACTTTCGTTTCTTTTTCTCGAAAGGTGATGCAGACATTCCCCATAGGGTCCAACATTATCTCCTTCCTTTCTTTCTCACTTTCCATTTCCACAAATGATATGCATGAAGGTAATGGAGACTCCCGTCGGATCCACATTCACCTTTTTGTTTCTCGCCTCCCTTCTCTTCCATTTCAATGATGTAAGATAATATGGTGCAAGATGTTATGGTGCAAGATGTAATGGTTATGCTTGCACATGCTTGCAAAAGTAAATAAAGTAAAGTGCGAATAATAAAGTAACTGAAACAAACATAAAGTAAAGGGGCATAAAGTAAAAGACATAAAGTAAATAAATAGGAAACTCCGGACGAACGATATGTCAATCGAACTCTGCTAACAATAATAAAAGTAAAATCATAACTTAAACGATTAACCTATACCTTCAAGGATTCTAAACTTCCAACATAATCCGAGGTTCTATTAACCGTTCTAAATACAAGTTGGATCTTTTAACTTCCAATGATCCAACGTAAGCTTCGAAACGAATCTAACTTAGAATCTTCTAAGATTCAATACTTTCCTCGAGAACTCCTAAGTTCTCACTTAAAGGATTAACTTCTAATCCTAAGGGCACTAACTCACAATCAACTAATCTTAGATTCAAATTCTAATCTTAGTTTCAAACTCTACAAACCTTCACACTTATTCGATTTCTATAATTACTTTAAATCCTAACTATTCTCACCTTAACAAAAGTTGACTTTGCTCCTAAGTCCGAAAGAACGATCAAACGAGCGGTTCAAAAACACCTACAATTGAATTATATCACACAATCAATAATTTACCAACTATCGATCAAACATCAACTAAACGTTTAAAATGACGAAAAACTCAACAACCCTCCCAAAGAGGCTCTCGGCCCTCTCAAAGAAAATGGGCTTCGGGTTTGGTTTTCCGGCTTTTAGGCAATTTAAAAGTGTTTCGAGTTGGTTTTAAGCAAATTCGATATTCCCGATTTCAATGGGTATCGATAATTAGGGTTTTTGAACATTATGCCCTTTCCCGAATTGAATTTAAATAAACATTAATTCACTAATTTATAACCCATAATCAAACCCAAAAGGGTAAATTTCAAACGGGAAGGGTTTCGACTGAAACTCGATTTTAGGGTTATGGGAAAGTTTCCAAAAACACTTAAAACTACTCCCGTATTTACAAACACCGAGTTTCACGACACGAAATCGAAGGAAATCAAAGAAAACTCCATTAAAACACTATTTGGAGCTTAGGGTTTGAAACTTTACTTACCGAGAACTCCGTATAATACGAGTGGCAAGTACGATGGTTGGTTGGAAATGAATCGTAGGACCGATACCTTTCCAATGGACCCGGAATCAAGTCGATCGGGCAAGAAACGAACAAAAATCAATTTTCTCTCTTTCTCTCTTGGAACCCACGGCCTAGGGAGCAAAATGGATGAGCATTTTGGTCAACTTTGGTCAATTGAGATATTTAAAGAGAAGGTGAATAGTGTTTTTTGATATTTTAAGAAATTGGAAATGACGGTTGCGTCCTTTTATGACTTTTAACTTATAAAACGAATCCCGAACTTCTTAAACTATCCCAATGGTGATTAATAATTATTAATTGGCCCGTTAATAATTATTAATACCATTAAAACGAAAATAAGCTAAAAAGGTAATTAAAAGGACTTAAACCGAAATAAACTACTAAATTCTAATTTACCGATAAATAAATAAACTTTAACTATTTAAATTAAAATAAAAAAAATAAAAAAATTTTTTATCACAAAATAACGGGACGTTACAGTGCTTCAATCGGATGTCAAATGCTCAAGATATTAATTTTACAAGATTGGAAATTAATTAATATCTTTCGGATCCAGTGTGGCGTGTCTATCGTAAATACCGTGTGCTCGTATGTTCATCATTCAGATGAAAGAAGTTTTAAAATAAGCAGTCCAAAATTTATTTCAGACTTTTATCCGTTGCTTCGCGCCTATTATTTCTATGTGTGAGCTCGCATTGTAGATCGTAAGATCGGATCTCATTTGAAAGCAACGAATCAGATTAATTCAAAGAATTAAATAAAATTATAAAGAGGGACGCAACAGTCATTTTCAGATTTCCAGGCGTAGGATGACGTCAGCATGATTTTTTCGTCCATCCCAGCCGTTCGTCTTCGTCCATCAGCCGTCCTGAAGCGTCCACATATGTGCACCTTTGCATCTGTTCGATTGTGCTCTCTTCAGCGATCCAGATCGCACCACGTCGTGCATATATTTGAGTCAATCAAACTGTCTTCTCTTTCCTGCTTTTGCATCAGTCGTGCGTCCCACCATAGTCCTCATCTCTCCAATAAGCTTTTAATAAAAATCTGCATTCTCTCTCCTCTATCAATTGTCCAGCCGAAAATGAGCATAGAAAATGGAAAAAGGACAAAGTGCAATTATTTTATATTATTTCAAAAATTAGAAGAGAAATGCATTCTCTCCTACGGTGACACATGGCATAACGGCTAGTAGCCTTTCATCCTCTTTATTTTGGCCGAAAATGGACATAAAAATACAAGAAATTTTTTTGGAAAAAGATATCAAGAAAGCTCTCGAGATTGGCATTTGTTCTTCATCATTTTGAGCTATTTTTGTGAGCATTAAAGTGTAATTTATCAAGCCATTGTTAGGGCTTTATTGGGGAGTGATTTCTTCATTTATTGTGAGGTTTAAACTTGAAAATCTACTCTTTTGAGAGAGTTTGTAATTTGTGTGGTACATTATGTGACGACCCGTCACTTTTAAATAAATTAAATTCAGAGAAAACAGCAGAAGTCTTTTATTTTTAGAAAATTTTGCGTGGTTTTGTTTGAAAGTTGGCATGCCGAAAACCTGTTTACATCCTAATTTTTCAATCTAATAAATTAACAAAGAACATCAAGTCCCATTTCAGAAGTTCAAAGATATATATCATATAAACATACACATTTAAGCTCTTATGAGCCAAATACAAAATACAATTCATTTAAGTTCTTAAAGTTCATCAAAATAAAACGTAAACTTTACAAACAAAAGTGTCCATCTCGAGGTCAGCATCCCTCGATCACGCAGCACCACCTCCTCTCCCTCGACCTCTGGCCAGGGCAATACCTGAAATTGGTTGTAATATCATGAGCTAACAAACTAAGCCCAGGTGAGAATAAAATACCTGAAATTGGTTGTAATATCATGAGCTAACAAACTAAGCCCAGGTGAGAATAATAAGCATAAAAAGTAAAGATAGACCTCAAACTCGCATTTCGATTTGTGTCCAAGTAAACTGACATAAAACACTCCTAAAGTTCTCCAAAGGATGATACTACTAACACTTGTAGTCAAATCTCCTCCATTAACTTGTTATGACAAAGAATAAGTAAAGTAAATAAACTTTGTATAGCATATAACATCTCGATTCTCTATATCATCAATCATAATCACGATTGCATAAGGGCATCCCGTAGGATTCCACAATTTCTTTTATGCATGAGGAAGTAATATGTACGTCCGCAACTTACAATTCAACTCCGCATAAGGAAGTAATGTGTGCGTTCGCAACTTACGATTCGACTCCCTATGTATGAGAAGTAATATGTACGTCCGCAACTTACAATTCAACTCCACATGAGGAAGTAATATGGGAATTCGCAACTTACGATTCATCTTCTATGCATGAGAAGTAATATGTACGTCCGCAACTTACAATTCAACTCCACATGAGGAAGTAATATGTGCGTTCGCAACTTACAATTCAACTTCTTTTCAATGATGCGAGATGTTATGCATATGTTTACATATGCTTACAAAAGTAAATAAGGTAAATGTAAATGATAAAACAACCGAAACATACATAAAGTAAAGGAGTAAAAGTAAAGACATAAGGTAAAGGACATAAGTAAAATAGATAGTAATCTCGGACGAATGACATGTCGATCGAACTCCGACATCAATAATAAAAGTAGAATCATAAATTCAACGATTAATCTATTAACCATTCTAGAATAAGCTTGGGTCTTCTAACCTCCAATGATCCAATCTAAGCTTAGAAACGAATCTAACTTAGAATCTTCTAAGATTCGATACTTTCCTTGAGAACTCCTAAGTTCTTACTTAAAGGATTAACTCTTAATCCTAAGGGCACTAACTCTCAAGCCTCTAATCTTATACTCAGTTTCTAGTCTTAGTTTCAACTCTACAAACCTTCACACTTATTCAATTTCTATAATTACTTTAAATTCTAATCATTCTCACCTTAATTAAAAGATGACTTTGCTCCTAAGTCCGAAGGAGCTATCAAGCAAGCGGGTCAAAAACACCTACAAAGAATTAATATCCCGAAAATTAATAAATTACCAACTAACGATTAAACAACGACTAAGCAAGCAAAAAGACGGAAAAGCCCACCAAACTACCCCTTGGAGGCTCTTGGCCCTCCCTAAAGACAAGGGTCTCGGGTTTGGTTTTTCGGCTCTTTGGCAATTTAAATACGTTTTGAGTTGTTTTTAAGCAAATTCGATAATCCCGATTTCAACGGGTATCGATAATTAAGGTTTTTGAACATTAAGCCCTTTCCCGAATTGAATTTAAATAAACATTATTTCATTAAATTCTAACCCAAAATCAAACCCAAAAGGGTAAATTTCAAACGGAAAGGGTTTCGACTGAAACTCGGTTTTAGGGTTAAGGGATAGTTTCCAAAAACACTTAAAACTACTCCCGTATTTACAAACACCGAGTTCTACAACACGAAATCGAAGGAAATCAAGTAAAACTCCATTAAAACACTATTTGGAGCTTAGGGTTTCAAGAGAAACTTACCGAGAACTCCGTATAATACGAGCGGCAAGTACGAAGGGTAGATGGAAAAGGATCGTAGGACCGATACCTTTCCAATGGAACGAAAATCGAATCGATCGAGCAAGAAATGAACGAAAACCGAAAATTCTCTCTTTTGCTCTTGATGCTCACGGCTTGGAGGAAGAAAGAATGAGATGATTTTGGTCAATTTGTGGTCAATGGTTCATTTAAAGAAGATTAATGAATAATGTTTAGATATTTAGGAAATTTGGAAATGACGGATACGTCCTTTTTATGACTTTTGGCTTAAAAACGAATCCCGAACATCTCAAACTATCCCAATGGTGATTAATAATTATTAATTGGCCCGTTAATAATTATTAATACCATTAAAATGAAAATAAACGAAAAAGATGAATTAAAAGATTAAAACCGAAATAAACTGCAAATTCTAAATTAACAATTAATAAATAAACTTTAATTACTTAAATAAAATAAAATAAATAAAATAAAATAAATAAATAAAATTTTTTTTATCACAAAATAACGGGACGTTACAGTCAACCATCCTAAAAAAGCTTTTCGTCCCCGAAAAGTAAACTCACTAAGTGAAAAGCTGAGGATACTTTGCCCGCATATCATCCTCATGCTCCCACGTAGCTTCTTCAGACAGTTGGTTCTTCCAAAGTACTTTAACCAAGCGAATAGTCTTGTTTCTCAACACCTTTTGTTCGAATGCTAAAATCTCAACTGGTGTCTCCTCATAAGACATACTAGCATCCAAAACTATCGGCTCATGATCAATCACGTGAGAAGGATCCGCCATGTACTTCCGAAGCATAGATACATGGAATACATTATGAACTGCCGATAAAGAAGGTGGTAAAGCCAAAGGGTAAGCCACTGTTCCTACACGATCAAGTACCTCAAAAGGGCCAATGAACCTAGGACTTAGCTTACCTTTCTTCCCAAATCTCATAACACCCTTCATAGATGCTACCTTCAAAAACACGTGGTCCCCCACTGAAAACTCAAGTGGACTACGTCGTTTATCTGCATAACTCTTCTGACGACTCTGGGCAACCCTCATCCTCTCTATGATCAAGTCAATAGACTGACTAGTCAACTGTAACAACTCGGGTCCCAAAAGTCTTCTCTCCCCAACCTCATCCCAATGAGCTGGAGATCGACACTTTTTACCATAAAGTGCCTCGAATGGTGCCATCTCAATAGTAGCCTGGTAGCTGTTATTATAAGCAAACTCTACCAAATACAAGTGAGAATCCCAACTACCGCCAAAATCAAGAACACAAGCCCTCAACATATCCTCCAGGAATCAGTTAACTCTCCCGGTCGACCATCATGCCTGGGGGGTGAAAAGTCATGCTAAAATCCAAGCCGAGTCCATGGTGAATGCAAACTCTGCCAAAACTTCGAGACAAAACGAGTGTCCCGATCTGACACGATCCTCACAGGCACACCATGTAATCTAACAATCTCCCGTAGATACAACTGTGCCCAAGTCTCAACTGGGTAGGTGATCCTCCCAGGTATAAAGTGTGCAGTCTTCGTCAAGCGGTCTACAATCACCCAAATGGTATCGTAACCCTTTGATGTCCTCGGCAAACCACTGATAAAGTCCATGGAAATCTCCTCCCATTTCCATTCTGGCACACTCAGATGGTTAAGTAAACCCGATGGACTCTTCCTCAAAGCCTTGACTTGCTGACAAGTCAAACATCTACTAACAAAGTCCACTATCTCAAGCTTCATTCCTGGCCACCAATAATGCTCTCTCAGGTCCCTGTACATCTTCGTACTACCTGGATGAATAGAGAAGATAGAACTGTGAGCCTCCTCCAACAGTTCCCTTCTAAAAGTCGATCTTAAAGGCACACATAGCCTCTTACGATACATCAGAGCACTGTCTGTAGAGAAGGTAAAATGACTAGGAATATCTGACTCAGCCTCTCTAAAACCGGCCTGCAAATGAACCTCATCTCTCTGTGCATCTATCATCCTCTGCCTCAAAGTAGGCCCCACTGTCAAACTAGCCAGACTCACAGTGATCTCAGCAGTCAGAAATGCTATCTCAGCTCGTTCCATATCCCACCTCAATCTCAAAGGTAAGGCTGACAAAGCTTATGAATGAGAAGACTTCCTACTGAGCGCGTCAGCCACTACATTGGCTTTCCCAGGATGATACTCAATGTCACAGTCATAATCCTTAACGAGCTCTAACCATCTCCGCTGTCTCATATTCAATTCCTTCTGAGTGAAGAAATATTTGAGACTCTTATGGTTAGTAAATATCAGAATCTTCTCACCGTACAAATAATGCCTCCATATCTTCAAAGCATGAACAACAGCTGCCAACTCTAAATCATGAGTCAGATATTTCTTCTCATGCTCTTTCAACTGACGGGAAGCATAAGCTATAACTTTCCCGTGCTGCATCAACACACATCCCAATCCTCTGTGGGAAGCATCTGTATACACCGTCAAACCACCAGTCCTATCAGGTGACACTAGAACAGGTGCTGTCACAAGCCTCCTCTTGAGCTCCTCAAAGCTCATCTCACAATCCTCAGACCATACAAAATCAACCCCCTTCCGGGTCAAACGTGTCAAAGCTGAAGCAGTCTTCGAGAAATCTTGCACAAACCGTCTATAATAGCCTGCAAGCCCCAGAAAACTGCGAATATCAGCCACACTAGTCGGTCTAGGCCAGTTAGTAACTGCCTCAATCTTAGAGGGATCAACAGATACTCCTCTACTTGATACTACATGGCCTAAAAATGCCACTTCCTTCAGCCAAAACTCACACTTGGAGAACTTGGCATACAATCTCTGATCTCGTAGTACTGTCAAAACCTCTCGAAGGTGTATAGCATGCAACTCCTCTGTCTTGGAATAAACCACGATATCATCGATAAAAACAATCACAAAAGAGTCAAGGAACCTCCTGAACACCGTGTGCATAAGGTCCATAAAAGCTGCAGGCGCGTTAGTCAAGCCAAAGGACATAACTACAAACTCATAATGTCCATAACGCGTCCTGAATGCAGTCTTGGGAATATCCTCATCCCGAATCCTCAACTGATGATAGCCAGATTCTCAAATCTATCGTCGAAAAGATAGTGGCTCCTCTCAACTGATCAAACAAGTCTTCTATCCTAGGCAAAGGATACTTGTTCTTCACAGTAACACGGTTCAACTCTCTATAATCGATACACAATCGCATAGAACCATCCTTCTTCTTCACAAACAACACCGGAGCTCCCCACGGTGACACACTCGGGCGTATAAACCCCAAGTCTAAAAGTCCCTGTAACTGGCTCTGAAGTTCTTTCAACTCAGCTGGTGCCATACGATATGGTGCTTTGGACAATGGAGCTATCCCAGGAGCAACCTCAATCTAAAAATCAAACTGTCTCACCGGTGGCAAACCGGGCAACTCATCAGGGAAAACATCAACGAAATCCCTCACTACTGGCACAGAACTCAAACTAGCCTCTGGTATAGAAGTGTCAACCACACTAGCTATATAGCTCAAGGCTCCATCACTCAGAAGCATGCTAGCTTCTAACATCGATATCAAAGTGGGTGCTAATCTACTACTAGTCCCACGAAAACGTAAACTGGTCCCACATGGACCCATAAAATCAACCACTCTCTCAGTACAATCAATAGTGGCACGATTACCTGATAGCCAATCCATACCCAAAATCACATCGAAATCAGACATAGGCATCATAATCAAGGTAACATGCAAACAACAACCCATAAAACACAAATCATCTGTGCTAATCATACTATCAGCAATAACAAACTTCCCCACTGGGGTCGAAACACGCATCTCAAAACCTAACTGTGCAGACTCAAGCATAGCCGACACAACAGATGCAGAAGAAATAAAAGAGTGGCTAGCTCCAGAATCAAATAAAACAAAGGCCGAATGGCCTAAAGCTGTCAAAGTACTAGTAACTACAGTACCTGCGGCCTCGGCCTCCTCTCTAGTAGCATAAACTTGGGCTTGATGCTGAACAGGTGGAGGAAATCTCGGTGGTGGTGGAGGTAAAATATGTGGCTGCTGAACAACAGGCGGATGTCTAAACTGCTGTGCCTGGCCACCCTGACCTCTACCCCTGAACTGCCCTCTGCCTCTGTCCTGACCTCCGCCTCGGTCATGACCTCTACCCCTAACCGGAGGAGCATAAAAGGGAAGTGGTGCCTGATATGGTCTCTGCTGAATACCCTGTCCCGGGTAACCATACTGTGGTGGCTGAGCCTGATAAGTTCTACACCGACTAGATATATGTCCCTCCTGACCACAAGTATAACATACAAGTGGCAGGGGAGCCTGCCTCTGTGCTCTCGGCTGTCTAAACTGAAATCTACCCCGAGCCTGCTGCTGCTGCTGCTGTCTCTGCTGAGGTAGTGGTACTCGACCAGTATGGTCATCCTCTGCCTTCCTCTTCTGAGAGGAAGTCTCTCCTGTAGCAGCTAGTTTGCCTTTCTTCTCCTCAAATGCCAAATCCAAAGAAACTGCAAACTCTAAAGCCTCCTCATAGGTGGTCGGACGCAAGGTGCGTAAATGACCCCTAATCTCTGCTCTCAAACCCACTAGAAACCTCCTCATCTTGCTCTCAGGATTAGCAACCTGTCCAGCAGCAAACCTGGACAGTCGGTCAAACTCTCGCTCGTACTCTGTCACCGAGCTATCACCCTGTTTCAGGGTCAGAAATTCCACCTCCAATCGATCTCTCAAATCAGCAGAATAGTACTTCTCATAAAACTTCTCACGAAATACCTTCCAAGTAACCTCCATAGTCAGAGAAAGTGATCTATGAAGGCCTCTCCACCAATATAGGGCATCATCAACCAAAGAGTACGTACCACAATGGACCTTTAGATGGTCCGGGCACCTGATAAACTCGAAAGCCCTCTATACTCTGTCAATCCAGAACTCTGCAAAAGATGTATCCAAGGACCTACCATTAAACTCAGCAGGTGCACATCTACTATACTCCCTCAGAAACCTAGCAGCATCGATAGCTCCAACCTGATCAACTGCCATATCAGCTGGTCTAGGTGGTGGTACAACAGGCAGAACTGGTCTACCAGCATCTCGCAATAATCCCAGATAATCCTCCTCAGCAATATAAACTCCTCGCCCCTGAACAGGTGGCGGTACAACAGGAATCACTGGTGGAGGTACTACAGGAATCACAGGTGGAGGTGGTGTAGGGTCACGGGCTCGGGCTCGGCCTCTACCCCTCACAGGAGCAGCTGCCCTAACACCAACTCGTCTAGCACCCCTTCTAGGAGGCATACTGCATTATAGTCAATATAACATGATAAGTTACTAGTAAAAGAGGATCCACCACTCCTTTACCAAATCGAAATAAAATGCGAGTTTAAAGACAAAGGTCTAGGAATACCTGGTGCTGCTGATCTCAAATGATGACTTTCGAGAATGGACTTAAAACAAAACATGAAATACAAACATGCATCGCATGTAGTCTACAGAACCCGTCGGCTCTGATACCAACTGTGACGACCCGTCACTTTTAAATAAATTAAATTCAGAAAAACAGCAGAAGTCTTTTATTTTTAGAAAATTTTGCGTGGTTTTGTTTGAAAGTTGGCATGCCGAAACCTGTTTACATCCTAATTTTTCAATCTAATAAATTCACAAGGAACATCAAGTCCCATTTCAGGAGTTCAAAGATATATATCATATAAACATCAACATTTAAGCTCTTATGAGCCAAATACAAAATACAATTCATTTAAGTTCTTAAAGTTCATCAAAATAAGACATAAACTTTACAAACAAAAGTGTCCATCTCGAGGTCAGCATCCCTCGATCACGCAGTACCACCTCCTCTCCCTCGACCTCTGGCCAGGGCAATACCTGAAATTGGTTGTAATATCATGAGCTAACAAACTAAGCCCAGTGAGAATAATAAGCATAAAAAGTAAAGATAGACCTCAAACTCGCATTTCGATTTGTGTCCAAGTAAACTGACATAAAACACTCCTAAAGTTCTCCAAAGGATGATACTACTAACACTTGTAGTCAAATCTCCTCCATTAACTTGTTATGACAAAGAATAAGTAAAGTAAATAAACTTTGTATAACATATAACATCTTGATTCTCTATATCATCAATCATAATCACGATTGCATAAGGACATCCCGTAGGATTCCACAATTTCTTTTATGCATGAGGAAGTAATATGTACGTCCGCAACTTATGATTCAACTCCGCATAAGGAAGTAATGTGTGTGTTCGCAACTTACGATTCAACTCCCTATGTATGAGAAGTAATATGTACGTCCGCAACTTACAATTCAACTCCACATGAGGAAGTAATATGTGCGTTCGCAACTTACGATTCAACTTCTATGCATGAGAAGTAATATGAACGTCCGCAACTTACAATTCAACTCCACATGAGGAAGTAATATGTGCGTTCGCAACTTACAATTCAACTTCTTTTCAATGATGTGAGATGTTATGCATATGTTTACATATGCTTACAAAAGTAAATAAGGTAAATGTAAATGATAAAACAACCGAAACATACATAAAGTAAAGGAGTAAAAGTAAAGACATAAGGTAAAGGACATAAGTAAAATAGATAGTAATCTCGGACGAATGACATGTCGATCGAACTCCGACATCAATAATAAAAGTAGAATCATAAATCCAACGATTAATCTATTAACCATTCTAGAATAAGCTTGGGTCTTCTAACCTCCAATTATCCAATCTAAGCTTAGAAACGAATCTAACTTAGAATCTTCTAAGATTCGATACTTTTCTTGAGAACTCCTAAGTTCTTACTTAAAGGATTAACTCTTAATCCTAAGGGCACTAACTCTCAAGCCTCTAATCTTATACTCGGTTTCTAGTCTTAGTTTCAACTCTACAAACCTTCACACTTATTCAATTTCTATAATTACTTTAAATTTTAATCATTCTCACCTTAGTTAAAAGATGACTTTGCTCCTAAGTCCGAAGGAGCTATCAAGCAAACGGTTCAAAAACACCTACAAAGAATTAATATCCCGAAAATTAATAAATTACCAACTAACGATTAAACAACGACTAAACAAGCAAAAAGACGGAAAAGCCCACCAAACTACCCCTTGGAGGCTCTCGGCCCTCCCTAAAGACAAGGGTCTCGGGTTTGGTTTTTCGGCTCTTTGGCAATTTAAATACGTTTTGAGTTGGTTTTAAGCAAATTCGATAATCCCGATTTCAATGAGTATCGATAATTAGGGTTTTTGAACATTAAGCCCTTTTCCGAATTGAATTTAAAATAAACATTATTTCATTAAATTCTAACCCAAAATCAAACACAAAAGGGTAAATTTCAAACGGAAAGGGTTTCGACTGAAACTCGGTTTTAGGGTTAAGGGATAATTTCCAAAAACACTTACAACTACTCGCGTATTTACAAACACCGAGTTCTACAACACGAAATCGAAGGAAATCAAGTAAAACTCCATTAAAACACTATTTGGAGCTTAGGGTTTCAAGAGAAACTTACCGAGAACTCCATATAATACGAGCGGCAAGTACGAAGGGTAGATGGAAAAGGATCGTAGGACCGATACCTTTCCAATGGAACGAGAATCGAATCGATCGAGCAAGAAATGAACGAAAAGCGAAAATTCTCTCGTTTGCTCTTGATGCTCACGGCTTGGAGGAAGAAAGAATGAGATGATTTTGGTCAATTTGTGGTCAATGGTTCATTTAAAGAAGATTAATGAATAGTGTTTAGATATTTAGGAAATTTGGAAATGACGGATACGTCCTTTTTATGACTTTTGGCTTAAAAACGAATCCCGAACATCTCAAACTATCCCAATGGTGATTAATAATTATTAATTGGCCCGTTAATAATTATTAATACCATTAAAACGAAAATAAACGAAAAAGATCAATTAAAAGATTAAAACCGAAATAAACTGCAAATTCTAAATTAACAATTAATAAATAAACTTTAATTACTTAAATAAAATAAAATAAGTAATTAAATTTTTTTTTATCACAAAATAACGGGACATTACACATTATCATTTCACACTTTGGGGTCGGTTTCCTAGCCCGTAAAAATAGGAACGATTGTGGGGTTGTTCTTGAGCCCGGAAAAAGGATCGGTTTATTGGGGTTTGATCTTCATCCCACAAAAGGATTGATTTTGCACTTGCTCCTGAAAAAGGTGTTAATACAAATTCCCGAGAGGCACTCGGGGAGTGGACTAGGCTGTGTTTTTAGCCGAACCACTATAAATTTCGGTGTCACTTTCTCTAACCCTTACTCTTTTATTTATTGCACTCATTGTTATTGCTAAGTAATTATTATAATTTTATATTGCTTTGCATATTTATTGTATGAATTAAATTAAAGGAATTTAGGTTGTTAGAAATTGATCGTAACTTAATTCTTCCCAATCTTATTAAAATTGAGCTTACTTTGTTAAAAATAAATTTAGTGTGAAATTCACATAATTCTTTTGAGTTTTAAAAAGACAAATTAAATTGCTAATTAGAAAACACATTTGAAAAATATTAATTAAATTTTAACTAACCCTATTCACCCTCCCCCTCTAGGGTTGCCATTGATTCCTACACAAAAGAGCCGGCTCGTTTAATTTGTACTTTTTTTTAATTACAAAGGGGTGTTCATGAATTTGACCAAAACCATAGTTGTTTTATTTAAAATTTATCCTATAAATAATTACCTATTTTTCTTTGTGTTATGGGTGAAATTTCATAAAAACTAAGCACTCACGTACCAAGTACCCATACAGACATGTGGAATGATGAGGTCTATTCTAATTAAGTAAATGAGCTCGGTTAAACGAGCACACTAGGTTTGACAAGGCAGGTACCCATCTTAGATTACCCCAACAACAAAACATGGTTGTTGGAAGACTTGATCTTCATTACTTACGGGCTCCACATTTGAGCTTGGGTACCAACCTCCCACCCAAGCTAGCAAGCACACACCTCTAAGTGCAGTGACAACATGTGAATCCCTTACATTACAAAATCTAGTCCAATCAAAAGACGACATGTGGCCCAATTCGTTTACAACACCTAGCAGATGACTTCATCAATTTCCTCTTCTATAAATAGGAGAAGAAAACTCATCATAAAGGTAACTAAAATCTCTACCTATTCTGTTTGGCGCACTAGCTCCATTGCTCAGCTCTAACTTAGGAATTGCAAGGTTTCAGGTCGACACCAAACATGTGGTCATTTCTTTTCTATGCAGGTCATTTGTAGCATCCGACTCATTCTTATTAAAAAAAATTTTAAGTTTGTTTGCATGTGTGGAACTTGGGTAGCTCTGTAGAAGAGTTGGTCTTCTCGGTAACCTTCTCAACCTTTTTTAAGCAACAACATTTGGATGTCTTTTGGGAGAGTATGCAATAGTAAGTGCTCTAATGCCAGGGATGAGTATACAATAGAAAGTTTAATTTTATAGTATAGTTATAGCAATCCTCGAGGACGAGTAATGAGTAAGTTTAGGGGCGTGATAACTCCATGAATTTAGTGTAATATCCCGCCGTTTTTGCTATGTATTTAGATGAATAGTGGGTAAATTTTCTATAAGTAATGCTTAAATAGCCTCAAGTGCATGAAAGGAAGAAATTAACCTTTGAAAGTTGAAATCGTTGGCATTCCCATTAATTGGCTGTCTAATTGTCTTGTCTCCATCTTATTTTGGCCCATTTTCTTAGTAGGTTATTAAGGCCCACGCCCTCGACTTGAAGCCCAATGGAGAAAGAAAAAAGAATTTGATGCGGCGGCCATTTTCTTCACGTTGAACTCACCATCATCATCCGGCTCGCGGCCTAAAGGCAGGCCCAAGCTTGGCTCGAGCTCTGCTCGAAAGTCAACGTTTAACGGGTCGGCCCGGCTCGTTAAATGTTTGGATTGGATATGAGTCTTCCTTTTTTTGAAACGAGCAGTAGCTTACAGGTTGGCTTTACCACCTTCTTTCTCGGCAGTTCATGATGTATTCCATGTATCAATGCTTCGAAAGTACATGGCGGATCCTTCTCATGTGATTGATCACGAGCCGATAGTTTTGGATGCTAGTATGTCTTATGAGGAGACACAAGTTGAGATTCAAGCATTCGAACAAAATGTAATGAGAAACAAGACTATTCGCTTGATTAAGGTCCTTTGGAGGAACCAAGTGTCAGAAGAAGCTTCGTGGGAGCGTGAGGATGATATGCGGGCAAAGTATCCTCACCTTTTCACTTAGTAAGTTCACTTTTCGAAGACGAAGAGCTCTTTTTAGGAGGGTTGACTGTAACGTCCCGTTATTTTTGTGATAAAAAAAATATTTATTTATTTTAATTTAAGTAATTAAAGTTTATTTTAGAATTGGTAATTTAGAATTTAGTAGTTTATTCCAGTTTAGATCTTTTTAAATTACCTTTTTAGTTTAATTTCGTTTTGGTTGTATTAATAATTATTAACGGGCCAATTAATAATTATTAATCACCATTGGGATAGTTTAAGAACTTCGGGTTTCGATTTATAAGTCAAAAGTCATAAAAACGACGCAACCGTCATTTCCAAGTTCTTAAAATTATCCAAAACACTATTCACCTCTTATTAAATATGTCATTGACTTCATTTGACCGAGCAAACTTCTTCTTCTTCTTCCTTTCTCTTCCTTCAAGCCGAGACTAGCATCTCCTAAATCCCAATTTTTGAGTTTCATTCGTTTCTCGTCGGATCGCTTCGATTCTCGTTCCGTTAGAAAGGTATCGGTCCTACGATTCATTTCCACCCAACAATCGTGCTTTCCACCCGTGATCTACGGACTTCTCGGTAAGTTAAACTTCAAACCCTAAGCTCCAAATAGTGTTTTAATGGAGTTTTCTCTTTGATTCTTCGATTTCTTGTCGGGGAACTCGATGTTTTTAAGTACGAGAGTTGTTTTAGGTGTTTTTGAAAACAATCCCTTAACCCTAAAACCGAGTTTGAGCCAAAACACGTTCCGTTTGAAAATTGCTTTTCGGGGTTTGAATTTGGGTTATTTAATATTGATTAATTGTTGTTGTAATTAAATTCTGGAAATTACATATTGTCTAAAAACCCTAATTATCGATACCCATTGAAATCGGGAACTTCGAAATTGCTTGAAACCAACTCGAAACACATCTAAATTGTCTAAAAGCCGGAAAACCAAACCCGAGACCCACTCTTTAGGGGGGGCAGAGAGCCTCATAGTGGGGTTTATAGATTTTTTCGTCGTTTTGTGCTCTTAGATGTTGTTTGATCGATTTTTGGTTAATTATTGATTGTTAGATATAATTCTAATTGTAGGTGATTTTGGACAGTGTGCTTGATCGCTCTATCGGATTTGGGAGCGAAATCTTCTTTTACCAAGTTGAGAATAGTTAGGATTTAAAGTAACTTTAGAAAGCGAATAAGTATAATGATTCGTAGGATTGGAAGCTAAGATTAAGATTCTAATCTAGGATAGAGGAAAGTGAGCTAGTGACCTTAGGATTAGGAGCTAGTTCTTTGAGTGAGAACTTAGGAGTTTCTCGAGGAAAACATTGAACCTTAGAAAGTTCTAAGTTAGATTCGTTTCGAAGCTTAGGATGGATCATTGGAAGTTAAAGGATCCAAACTTTTAGATAGAATGGTCAATAGAACCTTGAATTTTATTTGGAGGTTTAGGATCCTTGAAAGAGTAGATTATTTGTTTAAGATAGGATCTACTTTTATTAATGTATCGGGAGTTCGATTTACTTATCGTTCTTCCGGATTTTCCTATCTATTTACCTTATGTCTTTTACTTTATGCCCCTTTACTTTATGCTTGTTCGGCTACTTTAACATTCACATTTACTTTTATTTACTTTTTGCAAGCATATGCATAATATCTCGCATCATTGAAAAAGAAAAGAAAAGAAGGGAGAATGTGAATCCTACAGGAAGTTTCGCATTACCTTCAGAGAAAAAGAAAAGAAAGTGAAAAAGAAAAAGAAGGGAGAATGTGAATCCTATGGGAAGTTTCGCATTACCTTCAGAGAAAAACAAAAGAAAGTGATTAAGAAAAGAAGGGAGAATGATGAATCCTACGGGAAGTTTCGCATTACCTTCAGAGAAAAACAAAAGAAAGTGAAAAAGAAAAGAAGGGAGAATGATGAATCCTACGGGAAGTTCACATTACCTTCAGAGAAAAAGAAAAGAAAGTGAGAAAGAAAAGAAGGGAGAATGATGGATCCTACGGGAAGTTCCACATTACCTTCATTCATACATAATGGGCGAATGCGAATCCTACAGGATGTCCTAATTACCTTCATGCATATTATCGATGGAAATATATATCATGGATAAAGAATTGAGATGTTATGTTTATTTACTTTTCTTATATATGTTGTAACAAGTTAATGGATGAGAATTAGACTACGTGTGCTAGTATTATCATCCTCCAAAGATTATAGATCATGGAATCAGCTAGAGTTTAGAGAACTTTAGGAAGGAATATGTAAGACAAATTGGACACAAATCGAATTACGGGTTTGAGGTCTAACTTTACTTTTTATTCTTATTATTCTCATTGGGTTTTGTTGTTAGCTCATGATATTACAAACATTTTCAGGTAATGCCCTGGCTAGAGGTCGTGGGAGAGGAGATGGTGCTGCATGATCGATGGATGATGACCTCGAGATGAACTAGGTGTATGTAAAAATCCATGGACTTAGTCTTTGTGAATTTTATACATTTTGGGATTTGTACATTTGTATATAGCTCTTAAGAGCTTTTCGTCATAACTTTTATGATTATAACTCTTTTGAAACTCCTGGATAGGAACTTAATGTTCCTTGTGTTTTTAGATTTCAGAATTTAAGATGTAAACAGGATTTGGCTAGCCAACTTTCAAACATAACCACGCCATTTTTCTTAAAATATAAAGACTTCCGCTATGTTTTATATTTAAACAAATTTAAAAAGAGTCGGGTCGTCACACTATTGACATGGCATCCTACCAAATCATTAATAATAGTTCCAAACCTAAGTTCATAAGGTAAGCTAATGATAAGTTCATATGATAAAAGATGTCAACTTGGCTTGATAAAATACTAATCCTAAGTATACATCCTCGCTTTTCCCGACCTCGAGCTTAGAAACGCATATCTTTTCTAGTTCCGAACATGAACCTGCAAATAAAATAAGAATAAAGAGCATGTGAGAAAACAATCAATAAGTTAATAATTCCCGCCATTCGATCCTTCACGACAGACTTTCTTTCACTTTATGCTTGTGACGACCCGACACTTTTAAATAAATTTAATTTAGAAAACACAGCGGAAGTCTTTTATTTTAAGAAAAATTTGCGTGGTTATGTTTGAAAATTGGCCAGCCAAAACCTGTTTACATCCTAATTTCAAAATCTAATAAAAGCACAAGAAACATCAAGTCCCATTTCAGGAGTTCAAAGATGTAATATCATAAAACATCAACCATAAGATCTTATGAGCTAAATACAAAGTACAAATCATTAAAGTCTTTAAAGTTCACCAAAATAAAGACATAGACTTTACAATAACTTAGTCCATCTCAAGGTCATCATCTCTCGATCACGCAGCACCACCTTCCCTTCCACGGCCTCTAGCTAAGGCATTACCTGAAATTTTTGTAATATCATGAGCTAACAAACTAAGCCCAGTGAGAATAATAAGCATAAAAAGTAAAGATAGACCTTAAACTCGCATTTCGATTTGTGTCCAATTAATCTGATACAAATCACTCCTAAAGTCCTTTAACTCTAGGTAAATTCATTCTATATTCTCTAAAATGATGTTATTACTAACTCTTGTAGTCAATCCCCATCCAACTACTTGTTATGACATAAATAAGAATAATAAATAAAACTTTGCTTAAATATAACATCTCGATTCTCTTTCTCATCTATCATATGCATAAAAGTAATGAGTACATCTTGTAGGATACGCATTCGCCATTTATGCATGAAATGAAGGTAATGTGGATATTCACATACTATCCACCCTTATCCTTATGTATGAAGTAGTGTGGACTTTTCTCGTAGTATCCACCAAAACTTATGTATGCAAGTAGTGTGGACTTTTCCCGTAGTATCCACCAAAACTTATGCATGGAAGTAGTGTGGACTTTTCTCATATTATCTACCAAAACTTATGCATGCAAATAGTGTGGACTTTTCTCATATTCCACCTTTAACCTTTCGTTTTTCTTTCTCACTTTCTTTTCTTTTCAATGATGCGAGATGTTATGCATATGCTCGCATATGCTTGCAAAAGTAAATAAATAAATGTAAATGATAAAGTAACCGAAACATGCATAAACTAAAGGAGCAAAAGTAAAGACATAAAGTAAAGGACATAAGTAAAATAGATAGTAATCTCGGACAAACGATATGTCGATCGAACTCCGGTACATTAAAACAAGTAAATCCTATCTTAAACGATTAACCTATACCTTCCAGGATTTTAAACTTCCAATAGAAATCCGAGGTTCTATTAACCGTTCTAAAAACAAGTTGGATCTTTTAACTTCCAATGATCCAAACTAAGTTTCGAAACGAATCTAACTTAGAATCTTCTAAGATTCAATACTTTACTCGAGAACTCCTAAGTTCTCACTTAAAGGATCAACTTCTAATCCTAAGGTCACTAACTCACATCCCTCTAATCTTAGATTCGGATTCTAGTCTTAGTTTCAATTCTACAAACATCACACTTATTCGATTTCTATAAATACTTTAAATCCTAACTATTCTCACCTTAAATAAAAGATGACTTTGCTCCTAAGTCCGAAGGAGCGATCAAGTGAGCGGTTCAAAAACACCTACAATTAAATTATATCACACAATCATTAATTTACCAACTATCGATCAAACATCAACTAAACGTTCAAAATAACGAAAAACTCAACAAACCCCCCCCAAGAGCCCCACGGCCCTAACAAGAAAATTGGGTCTCGGGTTTGGTTTTCCGGCTTTTAGGCAATCTAAAAGTGTTTCGAGTTGGTTTTATGCAAATTCGATATTACCAATTTCAATGGGTATCGATCATTAGGGTTTTTGAACATTATGCCCTTTCCCGAATTGAATTTAAATAAACATTATTTCATTAAATTCTAACCCAAAATCAAACCCAAAAGGGTAAATTTCAAACGGGAAGGGTTTCGACTGAAACTCGGTTTTAGGGTTAAGGGATTGTTTCCAAAAACACTTAAAACAACTCCCGTATTAACAAACACCGAGTTCTACAACACGAAATCGAAGGAAATCAAAGAAAACTCCATTAAAACACTATTTGGAGCTTAGGGTTTCAAGAGAAACTTACCGAGAACTCCGTATAACATGAGAGGCAAGTACGATGGTTGGGTGGAAAAGGATCGTAGGACCGATACCTTTCCAATGGAACGAGAATCAAGTCGATCCGTCGAGAAATAAGCGAAACCCGAAAATCCCCTTTCCCTCTTTGATGCTCACGGGTGGGAGAAGAAGAATGGAAATGTTTTTTGGTCAATTTTGAGTCAAAGGTGATTTTAAAGAAGAAAAGTGAAATAGTGTTTAGATATTTAGGAAATTTGGAAATGACGGATACGTCCTTTTATGACTTTTAACTTATAAAACGAAACCCGATGATCTTAAACCATCCCAATGGTGACTAATAATTATTAATTGGCCCGTTAATAATTATTAATACCATTAAAACGAAATTAAACAAAAAAGGAAATTAAAAGAACTTAAACCGAAATAAACTACTAAATTCTAATTTACCGATAAATAAATAAACTTTAATTACTTAAATTAAAATAAAATAAATAAAAAATTTTTTTATCACAAAATAACGGGACGTTACAATGCTCTTGCACACTGCACTTACTTTACACATCATTCCGTTAAAACATTGCATACTGTTCCACCCTTCACACACTTTCACCATTCCATTGCATACTATTGCACCCTTCACACTTTCACAATAAAATTGCATATTTACATCCATCCTTCACACTTTCACTATGCCATTACATACTAATCATTACATTCGATTCTCAATTCAAATATCACAATTAAATCAATACAAGTAGCATCATAACTCATACTCAGTATATGACTCAATCTATACTTCAACATCATGCGATCATGGATAAGTAATCATATAAAAGACTAGATCCTTCAATATCCATACATAACAATTATCATTTAAGAATGTAACTCCATGCCTACATGTTTCATCAATCAACAACTTAAATCATGCGAGTCACATATAAGATTTTATTAGTTTTTGACATAAATCGAACATGCATTCCTAACAGGGTTTTCACTAATCTTAATTAGTTTCACACTACACTTACTTAGTTTAACACCATTAAGTATATAAGTAAAACTTGTTTACTTATCGCAAAGTTTAGAATTAGTTCCAATAAACTAATTCAAAGACTTAACTTGAGTCATGAATGTCAAGTTCTCTATATGAGAAGAGTTAATAACCCTCCTTCTATCTTCCTTTTCCAACTTATTCTCTTTAAGGTTTGAGTCATTATTCACTAAACTACCCTTAAGGCATTTAGTTCATAATTCTTATGCTTATATGATTAGGTGTAAGTTTCTTCCCATGTACTCTTTGACAAATCTCTCGTACATTTATCAACCTGTCTAACCACTATCATATCCTAACAAGCTTAACCTCCCCTTGTATTAATTAGTGTTATCATGATCAATGACTTACATGTAACTACCATCCCTAATATTAATATTAAGGCACAAACACAAGGGGGTTCTATAAGTTGGGAAAACAACTTAACAAACAATATCATTAATCATTTACTAAGAATTTTGGTGTAATCCTTCGTTCTATAAATGAATGTATTGTTAGGAATGGTGTCCTAGAACTTGTAATTATTTAATAAAGATAATTTATTTTGAATAAAATAAATAAATAAACATAAATTCTTTGTATTATCTGTATTGATTTAATTGACGATATTATGAATATATGGAAATATATCAATATCAAACATTCAAATAGTAAAACTCTAAGTTGCTCTTATGAAATCATGACTAAGTATGTGAGTCATACGAGAAGATTAAAGTCGAGATGAGTAACTTAAAAGTGTCTACAGTATATGGATAATATTTGGGAACCTTATCCTGGTAACACTGTTGATAGCTTGCCATTTTGTTTATAGACAAATGATCTAATCCTAATCATTCATGTGGGTGACATGAAATGGAAGTATCATATGCAATGTTGATTGTATAAAACAGGGACACGATGTTTGATCAAATTTTTCATTAGTACCATTTACGAGAAATGATCAAATATCAATCTATGTTTATCAACTGTGATAAATCTCAACCTGAGTGAAATGTGGACTCCTATTCATGGATTATGTTCTTTGATTCACATGGTTGAGAGCGATATGATATGAATGCTCAATACACTCCTGTTTTGGGAACATAATGAGATAGTAGCCAGGAACACATTTACACGAGATGAAATTCATAACTTTCATCTAAATTAACGGTATCAGTACGATACTTAAACATTTTATGAACTTTAGGAAACTCCCTTGATGTAATGATTCTAGACATGAACAACTGGCGCCATGACTTCTATTGATCACATAAGTATATTATCTGTAGTTTGACTACAAATAATGTTCATTGGAGAATCAGTGGAAATACAAGGGTAAAGCAGTAATTACATGGGCAAAACGGTAAATTTAATCCGCCTGTAATTATGAGGATTCCACGTGAAGGATATATCACAGATATAAATAAAATATAAACTAAATGGACATAACTCATCTATAGTGAGGGGAGTTGAACTATGAATCTATAGTGAAATTATTCATAGTTCAATAATAAGTGATTAACTTATTATGAGTTAATCACTTAATTGACTCATTATTAAGCCCATGATCTATAGGTCCATCGGGTCCCTATGCTAGCCAAATATCGTTGTAGCAAAACTAAGTTATTAATTAAACTTAGGAAGAACAAATCATTTAAGTAATTAAATTTACTTAAAATTAGGTAACATTAATGTGACGACCCGTCACTTTTAAATAAATTAAATTCAGAGAAAACAGCGGAAGTCTTTTATTTTTAGAAAAATTTTGCGTGGTTTTGTTTGAAAGTTGGCATGCCGAAAACCTGTTTACATCCTAATTTTTCAATCTAATAAATTCACATGGACTTTAAGTCCCAAATCAGGAGTTCAAATATTTCATATCATAAAAACATCAACAAAAGCTCTTATGAGCTAAATACAACATCAAAGTCTTGAAATTCACAAAAATATTTACATATACTTTACAAAAACAAGTCCATCTCGAGGTCAGCATCCCTCGATCACGCAGCACCATCTCCCCTTCCACGGCCTCTAACCAGGGCATTACCTGAAATTGGTTGTAATATCATGAGCTAACAAATTAAGCCCAGTGAGAATAATAAGAATAAAAAGTAAGAATAGACCTCAAACTCACAATTCGATTTGTGTCCAATTAACTGACACAATTCACTTCTAAAGTTCTCCAAACTCTAGGTAATTCTAATCCATTTTCTCCAAAGTATGACATTACTACACTTGTAGTCAATCTTCCTCCATTAACTTGTTATGATAAAGAATAAGTAAAATAAATAAACTTTGTATAAAATAATATAACAACTCGATTCTCTATTCCATCAATCATATGCAATGAAGGGTTCGCATATACCCTTATGCATGAATGAAGTAAATGCATCAATCTCGTAAGATACCATTCACTTCTTTTTCATTAAGAGTAATGAGAAAATCCCGTAGGATCCCATTCGTCTCTTTATCACATAGATTAATGAGCAAATCCCGTAGGATCCCATTCGTCTCTTTATCACATAGAGTAATGAGCCAATCCCGTAGGATCCCATTCGTCTCTATTTTCACTTTCATTTCTTTTTCACTTTCTTTTTCTCTTTCACTTACTTTCTCTTTTCGTTTCCTTCTCAAAGAATGATGCGAGATGTTATGCATATGCTTGCAAACGTAAATAAAGTAAATGTAAATGATAAAGTAACCAAAACAAGCATGAATTAAAGGAGCAAAAGTAAAGACATAAAGTAAAGGACATAAGTAAAATAGATAGCAATCTCAGATGAACGATATATCGATCGAACTCCGGCATTAATAATAAAAGTAGAATCATAACATGAACGATTAATCTATTAACCATTCTAAAAACAAGCTTGGATCCTCTAACCTCCAATGATCCAACCTAAGCTTAGAAACGAATCTAACATAGAATGTAACAACCCGACACCATTAAATCCTTTAAATTCAAATGCGTAGCGGAAGACTCAATTTTAAAGAAAAAAGGCATGGATTCGTTTAAAACTTGGATAAACCAAAACTTGTTTTTACAAAGTTCACAACCAGAGGAAACAATAAATGGTAGAATGCGCATTCCAATTGATATTAAACCTTCTAAAAACAACTTATAAACATAAACCATTACAAAATTTAAAACAAACGCTCACACGAGCTCAAAACATAAAGGATGAGAAAGTATAAATATATTCAAAGCATTCAAGAATCCTAAGAAAAAGTTCCTTGTTCAAGTCCTTTCATCGCTTCGTGAAGTCAAACAGCACCACCTCCTTTACCACGTCTCCCTCGTCGAGATTTACCTGAAAAAAAATAAGTGTAGCAACATTAGCATAAAAATGCTAGTGAGAATAAAATGAAAGCCAGTAATCCTATGGACCAAATTCCATACCAGAAATTGTGTCCAAAGACCTAACTTTCTCTTTACTACCCATTCTACCCTTCCAAATCATCATAATCATACAGCAATCAATTTCCCAATTTCCAAATCGTATCAAGCCACATCTAATACCAAATTGGCACCAAATCTTAATACCATATCATATTACCACATCTAAATATCTCATAACGTATTACCGTATGTTACCACCTCAACATACTAACACGTACGGCATTACCATATCAAGTGTCCTCGTAACATGATACCGTATGGATCAACATCAACATACTACCACGTACGATCTTACCAAATCACATATCATCGTATCGTGTTACCGTATGGATCAACATCAACATACTAACACGTACGGTCTTACCAAATCACGTATCATTGTAACGTGTTAACGTATGTATCAACATCAACATACTAACACGTGAGGTCTTACCCAATTCTCACATAAAGTATTACCATCGAAATCCAAACACCATAGATCACATACCACCAAATCTCGTATTACCATAAGTTGCCACATAATACCACATCAGGTATTACCATCGAAAACCAAACACTTGTACAAAGGATAAACATATTTGGGTATAAACTGGAGTATGAATTCTTGTTATTTTAAATTCTCTTATTCGGGTTCATGTAAAGAGGTTTAGGGAGTTCGTATTTTAAACGGATCCACGCCAATTTTTTTAAAAAAATCTAGTCTTCCGCTGTTTGCTTATGATTTAAAGATTTGAGAAAATTCGAGTCTTTACATAGCAAAATACATCCTCCCAACTGTTTTGATAATAAATTTTAGGGTCTGTTTTATGCCATAGGGATATGGAGCTATTTTAGGGGTCTCGCGATGTTGTTAATATGTTAATTTATATATATTCATGCTATATAAAGTCTATTAAATGAATAGCATGATTTGTGTGTAAGTTTATCTCAAAGCAAAGCTCCAAGGTGCAAGATAGATACTTTGTACCACAAGGTGAGAATAAAAAGGGGTTGAAGTAAATTTATGTTTAATTTTTATTCAAGGAATTGTTATATGTTTGGATGTTTGAGCTTGGTAAGTATTGTCAAATACTAGTTAAGTTCAATGGGTGGTTACATATGAACTAGTAATTGGGAGTACGTAAGACAAGAACGAGGTTTGGGGAGTGTGAGCTTACTAGAGTGTTGGATTTAATAGAGTTAGCTTAAATGTTTTATTTGGACTCAGAATGATTTGGAGAGAGGATTATGTAATGGGAGTCTTTTACATTTAGTTTATGACATAAGGGTAGGAAACCATGGATAAGACCCAAGCTTTAAGCCTAAGTTTACTAGTTCTTCCTAATTTTTAAGTTTTCTTAGTCTTCTCTTAACGTCTTTCAATTCTGATTTATTTGGGTGTCTAAATACATATTTTACATAGGAAAATCATGTTAGAAAGTCCAACCAATGATTTTCAAGTGGCCAAAATTGTCACTTTTCCCTTTAGCTAGTTTAGAGACTTTTTGAGCAAACCGGGTTCCCGGGCTTAGTTTATTGTTCTTACTAAAATGTTTATGACATTTTTAGTTTAAGGTTAGTTGCTAAACGGTTGAGATTGATGAGGAAAGAAAAGTCAAGGTCAAGCCTTGTGTTGACTTGAAGAGTGAGAACACAAGAATTGAGGCAGTGTTGGTGGTTTGGTGTGACTATCGGTGATGTGGTTGTGGTTGCTTGTGAATAGTGCAAAGTGGTTTTAGATTTTTTATGGCTGGTAGTTGGAATTTGATGTTGAAATACAAAGAGGGAATGAGTATTGTAAAGGGGACGAGCTAGACTTGAAAATTTGTCGAGTTTACCGAACAAAATGACTATTAACTTGCACCTATTTGTGACTTTTCTTTTTTTTTCTCTTACATATTTTAATTGCATATTCACATGGTCAAGTTAAATATCAAGTCATATACTGAATTGGGCCATATTTATGCATACTTGTCATGTTTACCGGCTATGCTCGATGGTTTGTTATGGAAAGTTTATGAAGGAAATTGCTTGAAATGTGCACTAAGGATTATGCGATTTTTAGCCTAACGCGTATAGTGATTAAGATTTTGATACACGATGTTTACCAAAAGCAAGCATGCCAATCTCATTTCATCTCATAACATATCACTCATATATATCATGCTATCAGTTATGGCCATGGGGTAGTAACCTGTGTAACGGTGTGTTGGTTGTTGGACATTACACGTGGTTAATGTGGCGGATGTGGTGTAGCTTTGAGGCACTGTGTGGTGGATGGCCTGGATGCTAGAGTGGTTATTACGATAATCGAGTGGTGAATGTGATAGTATGTGTAAAGTGCGTAGTGAGACGCCAAAATGATAATTGAAAGGGTCTATTTGAAAGATTGTGTGGAAAAAAGAACATGAAATGGTTATTCTTACTTGACATGGTTTGTTCAACATACATGCTTAAGTTTTCATTGTACATATTATGCATTCATTGATATTTTACTCCTTGAGCATAGCATCGCGAGCATCACATCTACATCATTTCATTATGCCATTAACCCATATTGAGATATCCCCGAGACATCCGGTGCGGGTAAAACGAGTGAAATGTGAAAGTATTGATACTTTAATTTGTGGAGTGAGCTATCGAGATAGTCTCCAAGACCATCTGTGCACAGTAAGATGTGTGGAAAGTGAAAGTACTAATTGATACTCGGATTGCTAGGGATTGATGACACTTTGATTGTATCAAATGTTTAGCTTTCTTGTTAACTCACTTGATTGATTTTAAATGTATCCTAACATTAAAATAACTTCATTTACTTCCATACATGCTTATTCTCCAGCTGCTTGATGTGAATACCTTCAGGATAGACAGGGTAGTGGAGTTTAGAGAAGGTGCATAGGTAAAAGAGGTAAAGTGCCTTTGTAACGTCCCGTTATTTTGTGATAAAAAAAAAAAAAAACTTTTATTTATTTTATTTTAATTTAAGTAATTAAAATTCATTTATTTATCATTAAATTAGAATTTAGTAGTTTATTTTATTTTAAGTCATTTTAATGGCTTTATTTATTTAATTACGTTTTAATGGTATTAATAATTATTAACGGGCCAATTAATAATTATTAATCACCATTGGGATAGTTTGAGATGTTCGGGATTCGTTTTTAAGCTAAAAGTCATCAAAACGGCATTTTCGTAATTTCCCTTTAAACCTAAATATCTAGATATTCTTCTCTTCTTCTTCTTAAACTATCATTGACCAAGATTTGACCAAACTCATCATCTTTCTTCTTCTCCTTGCCGTGAACAACTTCCTCCATTGGAGAGTTTTTGGTTTTTCTTTCTTTTCTTCGTTTCTCTTTCGTTTCTCGGCGGATCGTCAGTGTTTTTCGGTTGCGTTGGATTGGTAGGGACGAGGGCTACCTATCCAACCTAGCTTTTCAAGTTTCCCGTTCTCTAAGGGAAATCCCAAAAAGTAAGTTTTCAAACTTTTTAGGTGGTTTTGTTCGTTTTTGATTGTAAATGAGATTTGAAGTTGAAATCATGAATTTCTATCATGAAAAATGACGATTTTGAGCCCGGATTTTCGAAAAACACTATTCACCCGAAAACACTATTCACCCGAGACACTATTCATCCGAAATCACTATTCACCCGAAATTACACATTTGTTCGCATATTAGTTATGAATTGTAATATGTTGTACAATCGGTGAATTGTAGGTGCGATTGCTCGGTTGTTGAATTGTGGGAAATCGGAGTTTTGGACCAAAACTAATTTGGCTAAGGTGAGTTTAAAATGGTTGTGATTACTTTTATGTTTTCGAATTGCTTGACGTTTATGTTAGATCGATGTTAAGAGGGTTAATAGACTTGAGAACTTTCCAAGAATGTATGTTATTTGGGAGTTAGTTTCTTGAGTTCGGGAGCTTTGGTAAAGGTTATATAAACTTTTGATAGCCTAAGTTGCTATAGAGAAAAGAATTGAAACATTATGTCTAACATACATTTCTATAGAGAAAAGAAATGCAAGTGATATATAACCGAGAGCCATAGGAAAGAAGAGTGAGATTGAATTGTTTATATGAGAGAACTAGATTCTCATTTATTTGGAAGATCTTGAAATTGGAGATTGTAATTTTTGATGTAAACCTTATGTACAGTATAAGGTATTAAAGAGAATGAAATAAGATTGGTTGCCAAGTAAAGTAAGATGTTATTGGTGGTTTAAGTTAGATTCTCGAGGAGAATGAGAATCCGGAACTTGGAGAAGAGTATTATGTACTCCTTTTATCTTGACTAGTGTTAGAATAGTTAAAAGGACTTGGGAGAGATTCTTGTGTAGAATCATGTTAGTACGTTATTTTAGTGGTTGTGGTTGTTGACTTGCATATTATCGTTATGCATAGATGTCACGTTGACTTGCATATTATCGTTATGCATAGATGTCACGTTGACTTGCATATTATCGTTATGCTTGCATATTATCGTTATGCATAGATGTCACGTTGACTTGCATATTATCGTTATGCATAGATGTCACGTTGACTTGCATATTATCGTTATGCTTGCATATTATCGTTATGCATAGATGTCACGTTGACTTGCATATTATCGTTATGCTTGCATATTATCGTTATGCATAGATGTCACGTTGACTTGCATATTATCGTTATGCATAGATGTCACGTTGACTTGCATATTATCGTTATGCTTGCATATTATCGTTATGCATAGATGTCACGTTGACTTGCATATTATCGTTATGCATAGATGTCACGTTGACTTGCATATTATCGTTATGCTTGCATATTATCGTTATGCATAGATGTCACGTTGACTTGCATATTATCGTTATGCTTGCATATTATCGTTATGCATAGATGTCACGTTGACTTGCATATTATCGTTATGCTTGCATATTATCGTTATGCATAGATGTCACGTTGACTTGCATATTATCGTTATGCTTGCATATTATCGTTATGCATAGATGTCACAGTGACTTGCATATTATCGTTATGCATGCATATTATCGTTATGCACGGAGGTCACAGAATGGTTATGATTGGTGATAAGTGGTCACAGATGTTATTTACTTTGTTATTTACTTTGTTATTTACTTTGTCATTTACTTTGTTATTACTTTGTTATTTACTTTGTCATTTACTTTGTTATTTACTTTGTTATTTACTTTGTCATTTACTTTGTTAAGCACTAGTACCTACTTTATTTTACGAGCTTGAATATTTACTTTCCGAATTTACGAGTTAGTAGAATGGATTGATCTTATTATGTAAAGTACTTTGGAATATTGAATGGGTTGTGCAAGAGTACTTAGATTTTTGGACACATTTTCCGATATGGGATTCGGTCCATAGAAGTGCTTGCATCCATTTTATTCTCACTAGCATTTTTATGCTAATGTTGCTACACTTAAACTTTTTCAGGTATTACTCTTAGTAGGGTACGAGGTGGAGGAGATGGTGTTGCTTGATCACAAGTGGATGGCTTTCGGGACATGGACTTTATATGTACAATTTGGGAGCATTCTACGAATGCTTGATAAAAATCATATGTCATTACTTTTAAACTTGTATTTATGGCTCATGAGAATTTAATAACTGTTGTAGATTATTTTGTATTATTTTCTCTGATTTTGGGTATAAAATGGAGTGAAATGTAGTTTGTTTTAAATTCTCTGGATTGAGCCCATGTAAACAGGTTTAGGGAGTTCGTATTTTAAACGGATCCACGTCAAATTTTTGTAAAAATAAGTCTTCCGCTGTTTTACTTCTGATTTAAAGATTTGTGAAAATTCGAGTCTTTACAGCCTTAGTTAGGTTAGAAGGGATGGTAGAAAGTGTGTTGAACTTAAACATACTAAAAGGGTACTACTAGATAGATACAATGATCATATGATGTTAATGCGAGATGTAATGAATATCGAGTGGAGGTAGACAAAGGAAGGGATAAAAAGGATGAATAGATTGGAGACCGGGTTGAGATGTGAGTTTAATTGTAATGAGAGTGTTTATAAAGAGCTTTTTGTTTTGAATAGTTTTTAGTGGTTTAGAAGTTATTTTAGATGCGAACCGTTTGTTTTAAATCGGGAATGTGAGAATCTTAGTTAGTGTACGAGATGATTTATAGGAGGCAGATTCTTTAGTAAAAGAAAGACTGAGAGAGGAGCGAGAGACTCGAATTCTTATATCCACTTCATACTATGAATTTCACATGTAAATTTACTTTCTTTTCTTTTTATTCTCACTGAGTGTCATGCTCAAAGGTGCTACATATCACCTTTTAGGTTTTCATTGTGGTCGAGGTCAGGACGAGGAAGATGGTATGCCTTGAAGCTTGAATGTCGGACTTTGGAAATGGACTAGTTGACGTCGTTCCTCGAGCTCGAGTTGTGTTAGTCGTTTAAGAGAT
This sequence comes from Gynostemma pentaphyllum, assembly GCA_028015215.1. Classification (NCBI taxonomy): domain Eukaryota; kingdom Viridiplantae; phylum Streptophyta; class Magnoliopsida; order Cucurbitales; family Cucurbitaceae; genus Gynostemma; species Gynostemma pentaphyllum. The sequence continues at coordinate 24,916,817 of CM051354.1, forward strand.
GAATTGTGTAAATCTATTAGATTGTTGTCGTTTTTTAAATTTTTCATGAAGTCGTTTTGAACTCTCTTTACTTTAGAAATGCACATTTATCGCTTTTTCTGCTTGGGACCATGTAAAACAGGTTTTGGTTAGTTCAATTTTCAAATCGAATCACATGAATTTTTCGTAAAAATGTTGCCTTCCGCTACGTTTTGTTTTAAGTGTGTTTTGAATTTCATGTTTTCCACTCTTCCGCTGAGAGTACTCGCAGCCTAGCTTCTATTTGAGTCGGGTCATTACACCTTTCCCCATGGTATGGCCGAGAGCACCGAAGGGATAAAAACCGGGTTTTTTGTTGTTTTATGCGTTTAGATGTCGTTTGTTTGTTTTTCGGTTAATTAATGTTTATTAGGTGTAATTTATTTGTAGGTTTGTAATTGCTCGTGTGAATTCTTCCTCGACACCTTCGAAGCTCGACTTCAAATCTAAGGTGAGTTTAAAGTAGCAGTTAGTAATTTTATGAATTGAGTTTCATTACGATATTGTTGATCGAGGTTAACTGACAAAACAAACTTCTAAGAGTTAATACTTATTTTTTGGTGACTTTACACTTGGAAGTGAGTTGAGTGTCTTTGGAGCTTTTTAGTGATTTTGGGTGGAAAAGTAAGTTTGAGAATGTTCGGAAGTCTTGTAAGATTTTGGAGAGTTTTAGATGAAATTGGGAGTTTAAGATTCTTTGAGTGGTTTTGGATTCAATGTAGCTTAGAAGTTATGCTTGGGAGTTAACTCGTGTAGTTCAAGCGGCTTATGTTATTTAGTAGCATTGTAGTATTTAAATTTTGATATCTAGCTTACTAGGGAACTTTGTGAACTTGATATGGTAACTCCTTACGTGGTAGTATGTTGATGTTGATCCATACGGTAACACGTTATGAGGACACTAGATATGGTAACGCCGTACGTGGTAGTATGTTGATGTTGATCCATACGGTAACACATTACGAGGACACTTGATATGGTAACGCCGTACGTGGTAGTATGTTGATGTTGATCCATATGAAAACATGTTACGAGGACATTTTATATGGTAACACCGTATGTGGTAGTATGTTGATGTTGATCCATAAGCTAACACGTTACGAGGACACTTGATATGGTAACGCCATACGTGGTGGTATGTTGATATTGATCCATATGGTAGCACGTTACGAGGACACTTGATTGGGTAACGCCGTACATGGTAGTATGTTGATGTGGTAACATACAATAAATCGTTATGAGGTAACATGGTGTGGTAACAAAGAAAGTTCGATATACTATAGTTTCGTTTAGAAAGACTTAGTAATCGTTAGTACTTTTATTCAAATCTCGAATTCATTACTTTACGTAGTTGGATGTTGATTGATTTGGAGTTTTATTATGATTGTATGTTTATATGATAATTTGAAGTGTATAATTGGTAGTAAAGAGCATTTTAGGTCTTTGGACACAATTTCCGGTATGAAATTTGGTCCACAGGATTACTTGCTTCCATTTTACTCTCACTAGCATTTTATGCTAATGTTGCTACACTTACAATTTTTCAGGTAAATCTCGATGTAGGAGACGTGGTAGAGGAGGTGGTGCTGTTTGACATCCTCGGGCGATGAATTGACATGAAAAATTCACATATTTTGTATAGCATTCTTGAAATGCTTTGCATATACTTTTGTAACGACCCGGACCCGTTAAATTCTTTAATTTCAAATGCACAGTGGAAGACTCGACTTTTAAAGAAAAATGGCATGGGTTCGTTTAAAAATCGAATAACCAAACCTGTTTTACAACCCAAATTCCAGAAAAAGCGATAAATCGGGAAATGCACTTTCCAAAAGATATTTAAATCATAAAACATAGACATATTTTACACAAATACCCTTTCGGGCTCAAAAAGACATAAGTATGTAAAGATGGAATAATATACAAGCATTTTAACAAATGCTAAACCAAAAGATGTCCTTAACATTGTCCATACACCATCTCGACTAGTCACGCGGCTCCACCTCCTCTACCACGCTTCTTAGCTCGAGGTTTACCTGAAAATTTGTAAGTGTAGCACCATTAGCATAACATGCTAGTGAGAGTAAAACGAAAGCAAGTAATCCTATGAACAAAATCTCATAACCGAAATCGTGTCCAAAGGCCTATAATGCTCGATACTACCCACATCCACACTTCCAATTTCCATACAATCAATCGATAGTCATATACTACCCGTAATCGTCATTCAATACCATGAGATAGATACTTAAAGTAAAATTAAAATTCACAACTAAGTCTCATTACACATTTCTAAAGAATAGGTAAAAATAGCATTAACTATCTTTATTACCAAACAAGTTCATCGTAACGTGCTAATGTATGGATCGAAATCAACATACCACGTACAGTCGTACCATATTACCATCATCGCACCATAATACGTATGGATCGGAATCAACATACTATCATGTGCCGTGTCACAAGTTATAGTACCATGGTTACATATAGATCAAAATCACATACTACCATGTACTATTTCACAAACCCTCACACCATGATTACATATGGATCAAAATCTCATACTACCATGTGCCGTAGTGCCATCATCGTAACGTGCTCGTATGGATCCGAATCAACATACCACGTACGGTCGTACCATATTATCATCATCGCACCATGATTACATATGGATCAAAATCACATACTACCATGTGCCGTATCACAAGTTATAGTACCATGGTTACATATGGATCAAAATCACATACTACCATGTACTATTCCACAAATCATCTCACCACGATTACATATGGATCAAAATCACATACTATCACGTGCAGAATCAAAGTGCTCGAAGTTCCCACAAATCATCACACCATGATTACATATGGATCAAAATCAACATACTACCATGTGTGAATCAATGTGCCCTAGGTCTCCAATAAGTTAGCTAAACTCCAAAGAATTCTACTAAGTTAAAAAGAAACCTAACTAACTAGATTACACGAGTTATCACTCAAGTGCATCTTCTAATTACTTTAACTTCCAAAATCCATCAAAGTAACTTTCATTCTCACTTTCATCTAACATCTCCAAATCACATTACCATACTTCCAAACCACTCCGATGTTCCCTATTCATCGAACTATCCATAAATCCAAACCTTCTCCACACACACTTCCAAATTAAAGTCTCCAACCAAAACTTAATCCTAAGAAGTTATCACCCTCTTTACATCGATAAACAATTACATAAGGAAACTAAATTCATAAAACCACTAACTTTCACATTAAACTCACCTTAGCTTGAAGACAAGCTCCGAATAATCCGAGGTTGTAAATTCACGATCAATTCACAATCCTACAAACGAATTATTCCTAAATTACATTAATTAACCAAAAAGCAATCAAACAACATCTAAACACATAAAACCACGAAAATCCCGGATTCTACCCTTATGGAGCTCTCGGTCAAGCTAGGGAAAAAGGGTTTCGGGTTTGGTTTTCCGGCTTTTATGCATTTTAGAGGTGTTTCGGGTTGGTTTCGGATACTTTGGAGGTTTGCAATTTCAATGGGTATCCGTAATTTAGGGTTTTGATCAACAATCGATTTCCGAAAAATTAAGTAAAAAGCAAAAACAGAATAAACCTAACATCCTAAACAAAGCCAAGTGAGGGAAAATCACAAGGGACGGGTTTCCGGCTCAAACTCAGTTTTAGGGTTTAGGGAAAGTTTCTAAAATCGATCAAAACGACTTTCCCGATGGAAATCTTCAAGCTTCGGTGAACGAATTTGAAGATTTCAATCCAAAACCACCATTAAAATACTATTCACATCAAAATTTAGAAACTTTGTCATACCTTAAGGCCTCGAGAAAACGAGCAAAAACCTCGATTGTTAGGATGGGTAGAAAGTACGTCTCGAGAGCTTTCCAATGAGGTAAGGCACGATGAAAACGGTCGAGAAACGAAGTCGGGGTGACAAATTCTTTCTCTCCTCTTTTTTTCTCTCTAAGCTACGGGTTTGGGATGAAAAAATGAGAAGAATTTTATGATTTTTGTCTAATTTTGGCTTAATAAAGGAGAAGGATGAATAGTGTTTAGATATTTAAGAAATCAGAAATGACGCCTACGTCCCTCTTTTGCTTTTGCTTTAAAAATGAAAACCGAAGCTCGTAAATAAATCTAAAGGTGATTAATAATTATTAATTGGCCCGTTAATAATTATTAATGTCACCGAAACATATTTAAAGTATTAAAAGGATTTAAAAAGAATTTCGGACGAAAATAGTTACTAAAATCGAAATTTCTGAATTTAAACTAATCTTAAAAACTTTAATTAAAGAAAATAAATAAAATAAAATAAAAATTAAAAAAATTTACCCCCAAAAGTAACAGGACGTTACAACTTTCAACCTTTCTAACTTTGTGTTTTTGAGCTCGGAAGAGCGTTTGTTTAAAATTGTAAAGGTCTTATGATTTTAAGTTGTTTTTAGAAGTTTATTTAAAAGTTAGAATGCGCATTCCATTTTTATCGCTTTCTCTGATTGGGAACAATGTAAACAGGTTTTGGTTTATCCGAGTTTTAAACGTACCCATGCTGTTTTTCTTTAAAAACTAAGTTTTCGCTGTGCATTTGAATTTACAAGATTTAATGGATTCGTATCGTTACAGTATGTGAGTCATACGAGAGGATTAAAGTCGAGATGAGTAACTTAAAAGTGTCTACTGTATATGGATAACGTTTGGGAACCTTATCCTGGTAACACTGTTGATAGCTTGCCATTTTGTTTATAGACAAATGATCTAATCCTGATCATTCATGTGTGTGACATGAAATGGACGTATCATATGAAATCTTGAATGTATAAGATGAGACCACGATGTTTGATCAAATTTCTCATTAGTATCGTTTACGAGAAATGATCGTATATCAAACTAAGCTTATCAACCATGATAAATCTCAATCCTGAGTGAAATGTGGACTCCTATTCATGGAGTTATGTTCTTTTATTCACATGGTTGAGAGCGATCTGATATGAACTGTAACGTCCCGTTTTTTTTGTGATAAAAAAAAACTTTTATTTATTTTATTTTAATTTAAGTAATTAAAGTTCATTTATTTATCAGTAAATTAGAATTTGTAGTTTATTTCGGTTTTAATCTTTTAATTGACCTTTTTAGTTTATTTTCGTTTTAACGGTATTAATAATTATTAACGGGCCAATTAATAATTATTAATCACCATTGGGATAGTTTGAGAAGTTCGGGATTCGTTTTTAAGCCAAAAGTCATAAAAGGACGCAACTGTCATTTCCAAAATTGTAAAATATCTAAAAACACTATTAGTCATTAAATTACCATTGACCACAAAATTGACCAAAACTCTTCCTCATTTTTGCCCCCAAAGCCGTGGGTCTCCAAGAAGAAAAGAGAAATTTTGGTTTTTGTTCGTTTCTTGCCCGATCGACTTGATTCTGGGTCTAGTGGAAAGGTATCGGTCCTACGATCATTTCCCACCTACCCTTCGTACTTGGCACTCGTGTTTTGCGAAGATCTCGGTAAGTAAAGTTTCAAACCCTAAGCTTCAAATAGTGTTTTAATGGAGTTTTCTTTGAATTCTTTCGATTTCTTGCCTTGAAACTCGGTGTTTGTAAATACGGGAGTAGTTTTAAGAGTTTTTTGAAACTATCCCTTAACCCTAAACCGAGTTTCAGTCGAAACCCTTCCCGTTTGAAATTTACCCTTTTGGGTTTGATTTTGGGTTAGAATTTAATGAAATAATGTTTATTTAAATTCAGTTCGGGAAAGGGCTTAATGTTCAAAAACCCTAATTATCGATACCCATTGAAATCGGGATTATCAAATTTGCTTAAAACCAACTCGAAACACTTTTAGATTGCCTAAAAGCTGGAAAACCAAACTCGAGGCCTATTTTCCTTGTGATGGCCGAGAGCCTCTTGTGGGGTTTTATTGGGTTTTTCGTCGTTTTGTACGTTTGGTTGATGTTTGATCGATAGTTGGTTAATTATTGATTGTATGATATAATTCTTTGTAGGTGTTTTTGAACCGCTTGCTTGATAGCTCCTTCGGACTTAGGAGCAAAGTCATCTTTTAATTAAGGTGAGAATAGTTAGAATTTAAAGTAACTATAGAAAGCGAATAAGTACGATGGTTTGTAGAATCGGAAACTAAGATTAGAATCCAAACTAAGATTAGAGGGAGTGAGTTAGTGCCTTAGGATTTGAAGTTAATCCTTTAAGAGAGAAACTTAGAATTTCTCGATGAAAGCCTCGAATCTTAGAAGATTCTAAGTTAGATTAGTTTCGGAGTTTAAGACGGATTATTGGAAGTTTAGAATCCTTGAAGGTTTAGGTTAATCGTTATGTTTTGATTCTTTATTTTATTAGCGGAGTTCGATCGATATATCGTTCGTCCGGGATTCTATCTATTTTACTTTTTGCCCTTTACTTTATGCCTTTACTTTATGCTTGTTTCGGTTGCTTAATTATTTACATTTACATTATTTACTTATGCAAGCATATGCATAACATCTCGCATTATTGAAAAGAAAAGATAGTGAGAAAGAAAAACGAAAGGTTAATGGTGGAATACGAGAAAGTCCACATTTCCTTCATGCATAAGTACTGGTGGAATATGAGAATTGTCCACACTACTTTCATGCATAAGTACTGGTGGAATATGAGAATTGTCCACACTACTTTCATGCATAAGTACTGGTGGAATATGAGAATTGTCCACACTACTTTCATAGATAAGTACTGGTGGAATATGAGAATTGTCCACACTACTTCATACATAAGGATAAGGGTGGATAGTATGTAAAAATCCACATTACCTTCATTTCATGCATAAACGGCGAATGCGTATCCTACGGGATGTACTCATTACTTTTATGCATATGTTAGATGAGAAAAAGAGTCGAGATGTTATAATTATTCAAAGTTTATTTATTTTTCTCATTTATGTTATAACACGTTTATGGATGAACAATTAGACTAAGTGTGCTAATTAGTATCATCAATTGGAAAATATGAAATAAAATGACCTAGACTTTGGAGAATTCTAGGAAAGTTTGTGTCGGATTAATTGGACACAAATCGAAATGCGAGTTTGAGGTCTATCTTTACTTTTTATGCTTATTATTCTCACTGGGCTTAGTTTGTTAGCTCATGATATTACAACCAATTTCAGGTAATGCCCTGGCTAGAGGCCGTGGAAGGGGAGATGGTGCTGCGTGATTGAGGGATGCTGACCTCGAGATGGACTTTGTTTGTAAAGTATATGTAAATATTTTTTGTGAATTTTAAGACTTTGATGTTGTATTTAGCTCATAAGAGCTTTTGATGTGGTTTTTATGATATGAAATATTTGAACTCCTGATTTGGGACTTAAAGTCCATGTGAATTTATTAGATTGAAAAATTAGGATGTAAACAGGTTTCGGCATGCCAACTTTCAAACAAAACCACGCAAAATTTTCTTAAAATAAAAGACTTCCGCTGTTTTCTTTAATTTAATTTAATTTATTTAAAAGTGACGGGTCGTCACATGAACGCTCAATACACTCTTGTTTTGGGAACATAACGACATAGTAGCTGTGAACACATTTACACAAGATGGAATTCATAACTTTCCTCTAAATTAACGGTATCAGTGTGATACCTAAACATTTTAGGAACTTTAAGAAACTCTCTTGATGTACTGATTTGAGATATGAACATATGGCGCCACGACTTCTGATGATCACAGAAGTATATTATCTGTAGTTTGACTTCAAATAATATTCATTAGAGAATCAACGGGAACACAAGGATAAAGAGGTAATTACAGGGGTAAAACGGTAAATTTAATCTGTCTGTAATTATGAGGGTTCCACGTGAAGGATTGATGGGTGTCGAAACCACCAAAAATTAAATACTTACTCTCGGCATTTAAAATTTTGTAGTAGTGGTGAGTAAGGTCGATCTCCACAGGGAAAAGGGAATTAAATTAAAGTTAACAAAAACGGGGGGTTTTGAGTTTTGGAAATAAAACGGAAAATAAATTAAAAATAAAGAAAATCAATAGAAAAAGCATCCAACTAAAGGTTTGATCTCAGTTATGATTCATGGATTTGATCATCGATTACTGAACATGCATTCCTAAGTTGTTCTCTAAATTGGTTGGAAGTCGTCAAAACCAATCAACAACTTATAAGTATTCTTCCTTAATTTTTTGATAGCCAAGATACGATCTAATGACTACTTCCGTAATTAACGGATAACCTTAGAATACGATAATAAGATTTAAACCATTAACAGCATTAAGAAGAGAAGAACCCAATTCTAACTAACAAACACAGTACGACGGGTTCATTTAAGTTAGATCATAAATTCTCATAACATAAATCAAAAAGTGTCAATAATCAATTTATGCTAACATGCTACTTGTATTAGAAATAATTAAACAATTACGGATTCAATCATTCTAACTAGCAATATGAAAATCAATCTATGAACAAGTGGCCAATTTGAACAAGAATTAATCAACAATAAAATATGCGAAGAGAAATTACGAATAAAGAGAAAATAGGAATTAAATTGAAGAACAAAACCTCACAAAATCATGGACCAAACCTCGATAATCCTTTAGTTGGAATAAATAATTTAGCTAGAAAACATGATAAAAACTACCTAAGAGTTCTAAGAAAAATAGGGGAAGAGGGGATTTTGAATTAGGGTTGAAAGGGTGCTTAAATAGGAAAAAATATGCAAAAATCGGAATAAAATCTACTATCATTATCTGCTCCAGCCGTCAGCCGAGCCAAGAAGCCGTCAAAGCCGAGCCAGCCACCGCCTGCATGAGAGAGGAGCCGCACGGGCCCCACACACCACGAGCCGGAGCAGTCTCCTGAAGCCGTTCGCTGCCTTCCTTGGCAGTTCATTGAGCGACATGTCGCCAGCCAATGGGCGACACGTCGCTCGCTACTGGCATAAGATGATAATGCGAGCTGACATCATCGTGACGTCAGCGCGCCTATTTTTCCCTTCAGTGATGACGTCAGCCGCCCGAATTTAAGCATTTTTTAATACTTTCTCACCGCCGCTTCGCCCACCCTCGGGTTTTTGGCTTGAAACTTGCTCTCAGACTCACCGCCGCGGCGGATCACACCGTTTTCGCCTACGTTCATGAAATTCAACGATTAATAATATTATGGACATTTCAATCAATTAAAACTCATATTTTAATTATTTTGGAGATAAAACCACTTATAAACATGCGGAATTTACGAGTTATCAAGGATATATCACATATATAAATAAAAGATAAACTAAATGGACATAACTCATCTATAGTGAGGAGAGTTCAGCTATGAATCTATTGTGGAATTATTTATAGTTAAATAATAAGTAATTAACTGATTATGAGTTAATCACTGAATTGACTCATTATTAAGCCCATGATCTATAGGTCCATCGGGTCCCTATGCTAGCCCAAATATCGTTGTAGCAAAACTATGTTATTACTTCAACTTAGGAAGAACAAATAATTTAAGTAATTGAATTTACTTAAAATTAGGGAACATTAATTATTTGAATAATGACATTATTTAAAAGGAATTTAAGATTAATATTGTTAATTGTTTAAATACAGATTTTATTTAAATGGAAATTAATATAATATTATTTATTATAATATTTTAATGCAAAATTAATTTTTTAAATAAATAGCTTATTTAAATGGGAATTAATGTTAATATTATTAATGATTTAAATAATGAGTTTATTTAAATAGAAATTAATTATTATTATTATTAATTAAATAATGAGTTTATTTAATTTAATAATAAACATTAGAGAGAGTTAAACCCAATTGGTTTTATGAAACTAATTAGTATTGGCCCAAAAATAATTAATTAATTGAATAAGATTCATGGTAATCAATAGATTAATTTTTGGCCAATTGTTTTTGAATTAGAAGTTATTATTTGAATTTTTCTAATTTTAAATTCATAAATATATAGTAATTAAATAAAGAAAAGTAAATAAAGAAATATATATATATATATGCATACCTTTATCCTTAGTTGGCGTGCACTTGTACGTAGTAGGATAGGATTTTCATATATTTTATTATTATCTTTCTTATTATTTAATAATTTAATAATTAGGAGATAATGAATTCTAATTAGATTAGATATCATATTTTCCTATAAATATGACCATTGGGATTCATATTTTGTACTCTTCTCACTTTAATTAGAAAAGTGACAATTGACTCTTCAATTTTTGCCCAATTGCCAATTTTCCTTAGGGAAAAATTTAGAAGCAATTTTTTCTTATTTTGTTCTTTCGGTTTGATTCCCACAAGTCAATTTTGCTTTCGATCGGGATATAGAGTAGAAGATCTGGTATTGCTGAGGATTGATGCTGCAAAGAAACCTCCAACCGATTCTCCATATTTTACTCAATGTAAGTAAAGTGCTTTAATTTTCGAAAAACTAGCATGAATTTACATGTTTTTATCACAATTGCTTAATGATTAATATATCTGAAATTAATTGTTAATTTGCTTACTAATTAAATTCCGCTAATTTAGTAAAGTGGTCCCTTCATGTATTATCTCCCAACTAAATAACACTTTGAGACTTAAGTCAAACAATTTTCTTTGCTTACCAACTTAAGTCTAAGATCATCATCTTACATGAAAATTCTTAGTCAAAGTTGCTTAGTTCATTTTATGTAAAAGCATCTAAACTATGCTACATGACAAGTTTAGACTTTCTTTACTTTCTAGATATTAGCGTGCTTGTTTTATCTCAATAATTCATTTACATGCTTATGAATTAAAATAATTTCTCTTCTATGTCTAACTCAACTCATTTACATGTTTATGAATTAACATGATTTCTCTTATATGTTTAATCATCAAGCTCATTTACATGCTTATCACTATCATGGTTTCTATTACGAATCTAAACTCATTTACATGCTCTTGGCATTAACCCATTTTAATATACAAGTCATGCCAAGAACTACTTCCATGTTCATACCATGTTCATATTTTTTTAAAATATAAATATGGGGTTGTATTGAAGATATAATGATGTATTTATGTACACGATAGATAAGAGAAGAGCTAGTAACAAACTAACTACAATCTAACCAATTATGAATAAACTAACTAATTGTGTAATACTCCCTCTCAAGATGGTGAATATAAACTCATTACACCCATCTTGCCTAACAATGGAAACAAAGAAACAGCTGGCAAAGACTTTGTACAGCAAGCTAATGCTAAAAGCTAATCGGCATGAGTTTGATTGTTCCATCAGTGATCTTATTCCAAATGAAATGGCAATCAATTTCGATGTGCTTCATGTGCTCATGAAACGCAAGGTTGGAAGCAATTTATATAGCAGATTGGTTATCACAATAAACGAAAGCAGGAGGGGAAGATTTAATTTGAAAGTCTTTAAGAAGTTGTTCCAACCAAATAACCTCACTTGTGACAGCTGCAAGAGCATGATACCATGCCTCAGCTGAAGAACAAAAAACAGTGGGCTGCTTTTTAGCTTTCCAAGACACCATAGAATCATAATGAATACACAAAAGCTAGTAATTGATCAGCGAGTATCCAAACAAGTACACCAATCAGCATCCAGAAAAGCTTTTAATTGGAAAGAAAAAGACTTATTGAGAAAGATACCCTGTCTAGGATTACCTTTAAGGTAACAAATCAGATTTTGTGCTACTAATAAATGAGGAGAACGAGGGTGCGCAAGAAATTGACTCAACTGATGCACAGTGAAAGCTATATCCGTACGAGGGATTTAAAGATATAATAGAAGTGCAATTATCCTTCGACAAGTTAAAGAATCATTATTAGAAAGTAACTCACCAGAAGAAAATAAATTAAGTTTGGAATCCATTGGTAAAATAACTAGTTTGGAACCAAGAAAACCCGTGTCTTCTATCAATTGCATACAACATTTCCTTTGAGACAAATAAATCCCAGTAGAAGGAGAAATATCCAAACAAGAAAATACTTGAGATTCCCTAAGTCTTTTAACAACAATTTCTTATGAAGAACTGTTTTATAGAAGCAACATGTGTAGGAGAAGGACTTGTCAAAATAATATTGTTAACATACACTAATAAGGTAACAAATGAAGATCCAGAACCACAAGTAAATAATGAATAATCTTATTGTGATTGAATGAATCCATAAGATAGAAGAGTTTGTGAAAACGTTGTGAACCATTGATGAGAGGCCTGTTTTAAACCATAAATCGACTTATTTAATCGCAAACAAGAGGCTCCCCCTTAAGATCAACTGGTTGAGAAGAAGGATGATAACCCATCGGTAACTTCATATAAATCTCTTCGAATAAATCTCTATTTAAAAAAGCATTATTAACATCAAGTTGATGTAAAGGCCAGCTATAAGAAGCAGCTAAAGAAAGTAATACTCTGACTGTGACAAGCTTGACAACAGGAGAGAATGTCTAAAAAAAATCTAAACCTTCCTGTTGATTCAACCCTTTGGCAACTAATCGAGCCTTGAAATGATCAATGGTACTATCAGCTTTGTATTTAACACGAGAAACCCATTTATTTCCAATTGTTTGATGATCAGGAGGTAGTTGAACAATGGACCATGTTTTGGTCCTCTCCATGGTAGCGAGCTCTTCATCCATAGCTTTCCTCCAATGATCATGCTTGACACCTTCATGATAAAACTGGGATTCATATGTAGTTGAGACATTAAGAATAAATTGTCTATGATATGATGTCAAGTTGTCATAATAAATGTAATTGTGTAAAGGATAACCATGAGCATACTTAAAGGAAGCATGAGGAGATACTATATTACAATGAAAATCCCTCAAATAACTTGGTAGATTAGATGTTCTGGCAGGTCTTTGAACAATAGGTTGACTAGTGATTGGAGATGAAACAGAGTGGCTGTTTGTTGAAAAAGAATCTGATTGAAAATTTTCTAGCTGAGAAGATATTAATTGATCAACAATAAGGGGAAGTGGAGCATTATAAATGACATCAAGTTTTTGCTGTAAAGGAGTTACAGTAGGTTCAGGGTCCAAAAATTGGGCAGCATCATAATCATCAGCAAATGGAGGTAAATGGAGAACTAAATCAGGAAAATGATCCTCCAAATTATTTTGCACTGAGATGAAACAGGGTGGCTGTTTGTTAAAGAAGAATCTGATTGAAAATTGTCTAGCTCAGAAGATATTAATTTATCAACAATAGAGGGAAGTGGAGCATTAGAAATGACATGAAGTTTTTGCTGTAAAGGAGTTACAGTTAGTTCAGGGTCCAAAAATTGGGCAGCATCATAATCATTAGCAAATGGAAGTAAATGGATAACTAAATCAGGAAAATGATCCTCCAAATTATTTTGCACTGTAATAGAATGAAATGGAAAAATATTTTCAAAGAAAATCACATCTCTGGATAAAATTATTTGTTTCCTTTCAATGTGATATAGCTTATATCCCTTGACACCAGAGGATAGCTAATGAAAACACAGGGATGAGCTATTGGATCAAATTTAAATCTATGTTCAAGAAGAGTTCATGCATAACAAAGACTTCCAAAAACTCTTAAGGAAGAAAAATCACCAGCATTTTGTGTTAGAATATAAAAAGGGATATTATTGGACAAGAGTGGAGTATGAGTTCGATTAATCAAATAAATGGTTGTGAGTATACAATCACCCCAAAACTAAATGGAAACCCGAGATTGAAAATATAGTGCTTGAGCAACATTTAGTAAATGTTGATGCTTCCTCTCAACAACGAGTTTTGTTTAGGACGTGCCACACAAGAAAACTGATGAATAACTCCCCTTTCAACAAAAAAATCAGTACATGTTAGCTTTGGAGCATTATCTGATTGAAATTTTTTTATCAACCTTGAGTATTGAGTTTCAACCATTTTGAAGAATCTGGGTACAATAGAAATATCTTCAGACTTGGTTTTTAATAAGTAAACCCAAGTAAAACCAAAGTGATCATCCACCAAAGTAAGAAATATCTATGACCACTATAAATAGAAGTAAAATAGGGACTCCAAATTTCGCAATGTACCAAATCAAAAGCAGTAGAAGACAAATGATTATGAGACGCAAAAGATAATCTTCGTTTGTAACGAGCCAAATTCGCTAAATTCTTTAAATTCAAAAACACAGCAGAAGACTTGATTTTATTTATAAAAAACGGCATGGGTACGTTTAAAACTCGGATAAACAAAAACCTGTTTACATTGTTTCCAATCAGAGAAAGAGATAAAAATGGAATGTGCATTCCAGTGGTAAATAAACTTTTAAAAACAACTTAAAAATCATAAGACCTTAAATTTTTTTAAAGAAAACGTTCTTCCGTGCTCAAAACACAAAGTATGAATGAGTAGAAATATATACAAAGCATTTTGAGAATACTATACAAATTATGTTCATTGTTGATGTCCATTCATCGCCTCGAGGATGTCAAACAGCACCACCTCATCTACCACGTCTCCTACGTCGAGAAGTACCTGAAAAATTGTAAGTGTAGCAACATTAGTATAAAAATGCTAGTGAGAATAAAATGGAAACAAGTAATCCTATAGACCAAATTTCATATTGGAAATTATGTCAAAAGACCTAAAATGCTCTTTACTACCCATTCTACACTTCCAATTACCATAAACATATAATCGTAATATAACTCCAAATCAATCAACATCCAACTACGTAAAGTAATGAATTCGAGATTTGAAATAAAAGTACTAACAATTACTAAGTCTTTCTAAACAAAACTATAGTATCTCGAACTTTCTTTGTTACCATATTATGTTATCTTGTAACGTGTTACCGTATGTTACCGCATCAACATACTACCACGTACGGCGTTGTCAAATCATATTTCCTCGTAACGTGTTACCATATGTTACCACGTCAACATACTACCACGTACGGCGTTACCAAACATCAACATACTACCACATACGACGTTACCACATCAAGTTTCACATCGTTCCATAGTAAACTAGACAACAAAATTAAAACACTACAATGCTACTAAAGAACATAACCGCTTGAACTACACGAGTTAACTCCCAAGCATAACTTCTAGACGACTTTGAATCTAAAGCTACTCAAAGTACCTTCAACTCTCAATTTCATCTAAAACTCTCCATAATCTTACAAGACTTCCAAAACGTTCTCAAACTTACTTTTCCAACCAAAATCACTAATTAGATCCAAAGTCACGCAATCTCACATCCAAACCTAAAGTCACCAACCAATAAGTATTAACTCCTAGGAGATTGTTTTGTCACTTAACCTCGATCCACATCAGATGAAATCAAGATGATCTGCCAATAATCGATGAAAACCCGAGAGAAAAACCCACCAAATGAGGCCCACGACTATTGAAGGGGAAGAAGAGAAGAAAAATATGAATTTTTATCTAATTTTGGGTTTTTAAAGAAATAATGAATAGTGTTTTGATATTTTTAAGAAATTGGAAATTACGATCTCATCCCTTTAAATGATTTTAGCTTATAAAATGAAACCCGAAGCTCTTAAACTTGCCAAAAGGTGATTAATAATTATTAATACAACCAAAACTAATTTAAACTAATAAAACGATTAAAAGGTTAACGAACGAAATAAACTCCTAAATTCTAAGTTATAAATTCTAAAATTTAATCTAAATACTTTAATTAAAAAAAAATTTACCTCAAAAGTAACAGGACGTTACAATCTACCCTCCTAAGAAGGATTTTTGTCCCCGAAAAGTAAGCTCCTTAAATGAAAAGGTGAGGATACTTTGCCCGCATCTCATCATCACGTTCCCACATAGCTTCCTCCGACACTTGGTTCCTCTAAAGAACTTTAACCAAGTTTATCGTTTTGTTTCTCAACACATTTTGTTCTGCAGCGAGGACTTCAACCAGTACTTCCTCATAAGATAGACTAGCATCCAAAGTCACTGGCTATAAGGACCCGACTTTTCAGAGTTTAAAACAAACATGATTAAAAGCAGCGGAAGACTCAATAAATAACATTTATTGAAAATATGAAAATTTCACTTAAAACAAATGAACATTTATTTCAAACAATAACTCCTGAGTTATCAACTTTAAAACAAGTTGCAATGAGACAATAACATGTTCTCAAACAATTAAAATGTTAAAGACTAACAAAGTCTCAAATCTCCAAAAATCAATTAAAAACTGACAATACTCAATAGTTTAGTCATCAATAAAAAGGAATAAATAAATATGTAATGAGTGATAGGTGGCCACCACGACATGAACCCCTCATCTTCTTCACTTCATCAACCGCCACCTCTCGGTCCATTGTTACCTGAAAAAAATTATAGCATCGTGAGGCTAAAGAAAGTGAGAAAAGGACTTAATCAAAGGTAAAGTTTTAAATAGTCTCTAACAATTCATATCGAGTCCCAACCACTCAGCACTCTCCAATAACTCTTACGCTCAAAGCTTCACTTAAACTCAATCTCAATCCAATACATGAAGAGGAAATTATCTCAAATTCCATATTCAAGGTTTCTCGATAAAAGTCACTTTACATGGATAGACATCTCTCACTAGTTTCATACCCAAGTCTTTCATTCAAAAACTCCCATCATTGATACTTAATATTTTTGAATAACTAGATAATTCTAAAGTAACAAAGCAAATAATTAACAAAAAACACTAAGAAGGTGGTCCTTCAGGAATACTATCACTGCCTAGTACCTGGTTATAGCCGCAACTATAACTAAATCCCTAATGGATCATTCGTACGAGCAATGATTATTAGTACTCGGTTATGGACTCTCCCAAAACTAAATTGAACTAAGTGTGAGCTCGTAGCCTCAACACTAGTTAACATATCCTCACATGCCATCAATCTCATCATTCTCAACATTATACCCATGATAATGCTCATAAAAATTCAATAATAAACTTTAAAATACAGCAACCCCAAAATATTACATTCAAATCACATAATTGCCGAAAAACAGGAAAGCTGTCGAAATACCGAAAAAACAACTTTAACACTTCTTAAACCAAAACTCATGGAAAATGATCATATTTATCTCCCAAAAATTCCAGAATTAAGTTCATACACATTCAGAAACATTTCAAAACTAAAAACACCAAATTCCGCCGAAAAACGCCTAAACTAGTTCTAACCAAAAAATAAATTCTTCCATTAGATTTTCGGTGTTTCCAAATTCAATTCTCATTCTGAAATTCCAGAATAATATAATTCAATAATTGGAAAATATTAAGCTACAGTAAGAGCCTTAGATTTCTGTAAAACTCCACCGATGATCAAACCGTTAACTCACCTTAAATTTCGCTAATTCTAATTTTTTGTGCTACTTTCCACTACAATCCAGACCTGAAACGAAGGTCCTAAATCATTAAAATTCATACTAAAACAGTCCCAAAATGTGTAAAAAGGTTTGGGGTTTGACGGCTCCAAGAACGGGGAAAAAAAACGACGAACGGCTCGCCGTTTGGGAAGGGGACAGTCACGGTGCTGTTGTCCCCTTACCGTGGTTGAACCGTGGCCTTCGGGTCGCGGTTTTGTGTTTTGGGAGATCGGTTTGATGGTTTTTGATTTTAGGCAGGGTAAATAAAAAATGATTAGGATTAAAGTTAAGGTTTAGGGAAATTCAAACCAATGGGGTTGGGTTTCAAGGATGAGTTCTTTAATTTAAATTTTAATGATGAACATGAAAATCCAGAATTTAAAAGATTCGAAAATCAAATCAAAAGGCTTATCCAAAGTTAAACGATCAAGGATTCGACCTCCGATCTTCACTCTAGTTAAAACCATGTTCCAACGACCACCTATAACTCAAAAAATGACGAAAAATCAATTTAAAACCCTAAGGAGGGGCAGCGGCAATGGGGAAAAACCAAGGGAAGAGATAATTTACCTTTTGATTGGAGAAGACAATTCCCAACTACTCTAAATCCAAGATCACAACAGAGATCGATGATCAAACGACGAATAATCGAACTGAATTCCTTCGGGTTTCTCCAAGGGGGCGGCGGCGTGTGAGAGAGAGAAGAGAGTGAAATTTTTCTATTTTCTTCTTTTCTGATAAGTGAGTCCAAACCCTAGCCACCTCATCCACATTTCCTTAATTACTATTCCATCCATCCATCCAACAAATTGCTGTTCAAACCTTCCCTCGCAACTTGTCATTAAGAAAGACTATGGATGAAAATCAGAATTTTGAATAAAAATTCAAAACTCAGTATTATTAAATTAAAAATAAATTTTAACGAAACTTTAAATTACCTTGTAACGGGGCGTTACACTGGCTCATAATTGATAATATGTGAAGGGTCTACAACATACTTCTTGAGCATCGACACATGAAATACATTATGAACTGGCGACATGTCCGGTGCTAAGGCCAAGCGATAAGCTACCGATCCAATCTGATCCAGGATCTTAAAGTGGCCTATAAATCGAGGGCTCAACTTGCCCTTCTTCTCAAACCTCATCAACCTTTTCACGGGTGTCGCTTTCAGGAAAACGTGGTCACCTACTTCCAATTCAAGTGCACTTCACCTATCATCCGCTTTCAAGCTACCGTCATCCTCGTAAAGTGTCGGTGATCTGCACTTTCTATCGTAAAGTGCCTCAAAAAGTACCAACTCGATGGTAGACTGATAACTGTTGTTTTAAGCAAACTCAACAAGGTACAACTGAGTATCCCAACTACCACCAAAGTCTAGAGCACAAGCTCTCAGCATATCCTCTAGAATCTGATTGACCCTCTCGGTCTGACCATCTGTCTAGGGATGAAAGGCAGTACTGAAATCCAATCCAGTGCCCATGGCAGTGTGTAGGCTCTACTAGAACTTCCAAGACAATCCTGACTAGTACTCCATGTAGTTTGACAATCTCTTTCATGTACAACTGTGCCCATGTCTCAATAGGGTAGGTTAACTTCCCTGGTATGAAATGTGAACTCTTGGTCAACCTATCGACAATCGCCCAAATGGTGTCATAACCCTTCACTGTCCTCAGTAAGCCACTAATGAAGTCCATCGATATTTCTTCCCACTTCCACTCATGCACGCTCAAAGGGTTAAGATAACCAGGCGGACTCTTCCTCGAAGCCTTGACTTTCTAACAAATCAAGCACTTACTAACAAAGTCGACAACTTCATTTTTCATCCCAGGCAACCAATAATGCTATTTCAGGTCTTTGTACATCTTAGTACTACCTAGATGCATAGAAAAAGATAGAACTGTGAGCCTCCTCCAACAGCTCTTTTCTGTAAGTTGATCCTACAGGCACACACATCCTCCTACGATACATCAATGCATCATCAGTGGAAAAGGTGAAATGGTTGGGTATATCGGACTCTGCCTCATGAAATCTCACTGCTAAGTGTTTCTCACCCCTCTGTGCTTCTATCATACTGTGTGACGACCCGACTCTTTTGTAAAACACTTAAAACATTATGCAACGGAAGACTACAATTTTACGGAAAATTTACGTGGTTCCATTTGTATTTCGAACTAACCAAAACCTATTTACATAGCTCACTTTAGGGAAAACGGGAAATACGCATTTCCTAACTTAGGTAAACTATAAAACAACATCAACATAAAGTTTAAAACTAAAATAACGTTTTTTCGAGCTCAGGACACAAAACTACACAAATTTACAACAACAAAAGTATCCATCCATGTCTCAAAGCCATAGCAACATTAGCATAAAGCTAGTGAGAATAAAATGGAATCAAGTGAATCTATGGACCGAAATCCTTATCGAAAATAGTGTCCAATAATCCTAACGTGCTACTCCTACCAACAATGCAATCATCCACAAAACTGAGCATATATTCAACGAGGCTAAACGATCAAACACAACTCAGAACTAAACATGCCAGGAAGTAAAATAAGACAGGTAAAGCTAAAGTCGGCCTTGACTACCATGCCACAAGCGACTACGTAATTTACCACACTTCCGTGGACCACAACGCCACGGTCGATGTACTTTCATTCACACATACCGCGTTTCCCAATGCCATAGTCACCGTACTTTCAGTCACCCATCGTGTATCATAACGCCATATTCACCATACTTTTAGTCACTTGTAACGTATCACAATGCCATAGACACCATACTTTCAGTCACCCATCGCGTATCACAACGCCTCGGTTTCTTATTCTATCAAGTCTCCTAAAGTAAGTAGATCATTTAACTAGGGAATGGCTAATGCATACCCTTCCTTTTTCCTCCCCCGGAAGTCACAATTCTGAACCGTCACCCTCCGTCTCAACTACTAACCTACTAGACTTCAAAGTTCACACATTCACTTCCCAAAGCTTAATTTCAACCAATGACAAGAGTCTCGTCTAATGCACTTCCCTTCGCCAAACGTACGTCCAATATCCTCTTCTATTCACTACGTTCCTTACCCTCGATCCAACTACTTCGTTAAGCAAGATGGACCCATAAAAACACTTAAGCCCATTTTAAACTCACATCTAGGATGCGTAGGAAGCTCGCCACCCATCGGATGTGTGAATGGTTGCCTTTGGACCGAACCTACAATTTAAAATACATATCTAAATGTATTAATTTACCAACCGACGAACAATAAGTATTTGAGTGATTTAAGTGTCAAAACAGCCTCGAATAGTCTATAGAGCTATCGGCCAAGGTAAGGAAAAAGGGTTTCGATTTCTAGTTTTCGATTCTTTTGTGTTTTAGAAGTGTTATGAGCAGTCTAAAGCAACCTACGATGTACTTGAACTGATGGATAACAATTGTTGGAGGCTTACATCCATGAGTTCCCCATCAATCATTCAAAGAAAATAACTTTTAAAACAAAGAACATCAATACTCGGCAGTCACGGTTTGGAGTCTTTCAAAGGGGTTCAGGTTTTCATTCGACTCGGGTTTAGACCAAAGAGAACAACTCATCCTAAGTGTTTTTCCCTAGCAAGAATTCACAACCAACCCGTGGAAGAACGGATTCGAAGCTTGAATGAAAAATTGGAAAAAGGAAAGCACATTTCTTTCTCATATCGGATCTCCCAGGATCCGGAACGGATTGACTCAATTGATGGGATGAATGGAAAGCTTGTGTCGAGATCTTCTTAATAGGTCAAGAATCCAAGGAATCAGTCGATAAACGGCGACAAAATCCCGAGATCCCTTCCTTTTCTCTTGCACACGGGTTGGGGGCTGTTTTTTTTGTTTCTTTTTTACATTGCTTGTATGTTTATATATATATTTTGGTAAAAGACTAAAGTGCCCCTCCTCCCATTTCCTTAAGAAATTAGTCCTGAGTGCTCGTTATTTTACGTTTCTACTTATGAATCCACTCAACCATTTCTAAAATAGACAAACAATTGAGCAAATTAAAATTATACTAAACTAAATAAAATAATAAAATAAATAGAATAAAATAAAATAAAAATCACCTCAAAAGTAACGGGACGTTACAGTCTATCCTCCTAAAAAAGACTTTTCGTCCCCGAAAAGCGAGCTCTCTAAGTAAAAAGGTGAGGATACTTAGCCCGCAACTCGTCCTCATGTTCCTACATAGCCTCCTTCGACACTTGGTTCTTCCAAAGAACTTTAACCAAGTCTATCGTCTTGTTTCTCAACACCCTCTACTTAGTAGCTAGAATCTCAACCGACTGCTCCTCGTAGGATAGGTTAGCATCTACTGATACTTGCTCGTGATCAATGATATGTGAAGGATTTCCCACGTACTTCTTAAGCGTCAACACATGGATGATGTTATGCACAGCTGACAAAGTCGGTGGTTGGGCCAAATGATACGCCACCAAACCAATTCGTTCCATCACCTCGAAAGGACCAATGAATCTAGGGCTCAACTTGCCCTTCTTCCCAAAACGCATCACTCCTTTCATGGGTGCCACTTTCAGAAACACGGGGTCACCTACTTCAATCTCAAGTGCACTTCGCCTCTCATCGGCATAACGCTTCTGCCTACTCTGGGCTACCCTCATCCTCTCCCTGATAAGAGTGATCGACTCACTCGTCATTTGTGCCAACTCCGGGCCCAGAAGCTTCCTCTCACCAACCTCATCCCAATGAGCGAGCGAACTACACTTTCTACCATAGAGCGCCTCGAATGGTGCCATCTCGATGGTAGCTCGGTAGCTATTTTTAAAACGAACACTATCAATTATAAATGAGAATCCCAACTACCGCCAAAGTCAAGTATACACGCTCTCAACATATCTTCTAGAATCACGTTCACCCTTTCCGTCTTCCCATCGGTTTGAGGATGAAAAGTGATGCTAAAATCTAGGTTAGTACCCATTGTAGAATGCAAACTATGTGAAAACTTCGAAACAAAACGAGTGTCCCGATCCGACGCGATCCTCACTGGCACACCATGAAGCCTAAAAATCTCCCGTCGATACAATTTTGCCAAAGTCTCAACAGGATACATGATCTTCCCAGGTATAAAATGGGCGGACTTCGTCAAACGGTCTACAATCACCCAAATCGTATCGAAACCCTTCAATGTCCTTGGCAATCCACTAATGAAATCCATGGAAATCTCCTCCCATTTCCATTCGGTGCGCGCTCAAGAGGACTAAGAAGGCCCGGTGAACTCTTCCTTAAGACTTTAACCTACTAGAAAACTAAGCACTTACTCACATAGTCCTGTAATTTCGTGTTTCATCCCAGGCCACCAGTAAGGCTGTCTCAAGTCCCTATACATCTTAGTACTACCTGGATGTACAAAAAAAATCGAACTATGAGCCTCCTCCAACAGTTACTTCCTGAACGTCGATCCTAAAGGCATACAGTGCCTCCTATGATACATCGGAGCATCATCAGTCGCAAAAGAAAATTGGCTAGGAATGTCCGACTCTCCCTTTCGGAAGCCTACCTGTAAGTGATCCTCGTCTTTCTGCGCCTCGATCATCCTCTGTCTCAGAGTAGGCCCCACAGTCAAACTAGCCAAACTCACTGTCAACTCAGCTGTAAGAAAAGCTACTTCACCTTGCTCCAAATCCCATCTCAGTCTCATCGATAAAGTTGATAAGTGTGACGACTTCTGGCTAAGCGCAACCGCCACTACATTGGCTTTACCGAGATGGTACTGAATGCTGCAATCGTAATCTTTCATGAGCTCCAACCATCGTCATTGTCTCATATTCAACTTCTTTTGAGTCAAGAAGTACTTGAGACTCTTATTGTTTTGAGTCAAGATTTTCTCTCTGTATTAGTAATGCCTCCATAGTTTCAGAGCATGAACCACGGATTTCAACTCCAGGTCGTGGGTTGAGTAGGTCTTCTCATGCACTTTCAATTGTTAGAAAGCGTAGGCTATGACTTTCCCGTGTTGCATCAACACACATCCCAATCCCTTCTTCGATGCGTCAGTATATATCGTCAATCCACCAGACCTGTCAGGTGATACTAACACTGGTGATGTCACGAGTCTCTTCTTGAGCTCTTCAAAGCTCTCCTCACACTCTCGGGACCACACAAAATCCACTTCTTTCTTCATCAGATGAGTCAAAGCCGACGCTATCTTAGAGAAGTCCTAAACAAAGCGCATATAATAACTCACAAGTCTAAGAAAACTCCATATCTCTGCCACATTAGTCAGTCTAGGCCAATTACTGACTACCTCGATCTTGAAAGGATCAACAAAAATTCCTATACTCGACACCACGTGTCCCAAGAATGCTACCTCTCTCAACAAGAACTCACATTTAGAAAACTTTGCATAAAGCTTCTCGTAACGTAAAACCGTCAAGACTTTCTCCAAATGCATAGTAGTATGCAACTCCTCAGTCTCAGAATACACCAGTATATCATCAATGAACACAATGACAAAGAAGTCGAGGAACCTCCTAAACACCGTATGCATAAGATACATAAAAGCGACTAGGGCATTAGTAAGACCAAAAGACATAACAACGAACTCATAGTGGCCATAACATGTCTTGAAAGCCATTTTAGGAATATCCTCATCTCTGATCCTCAACTGATGATATCCTAATCGAAGATCTATCTTTAAAAAGACATTGGCTCCCCTCAGCTGATCAAACAAATCCTTTATCCTGTGCAATGGATATTTGTTCTTCACCATAACACGATTTAACTCACGATAATCAATGCACAACCTCATCGAGCCATCCTTCTTTTTCACAAAAAGAACAGGTGCTCCCTAAGGCGACACACTCGGGCAGATGAATCCTAAGTCTAAGAGCTCTTGCAACTGGCTCTTGAGCTCTTTTAACTCAGTCGGTGCCATGTGATAAGGTGCGTTGGACAAAGGAGCCGTCTCACAAATCACCTCTATTTAGAAGTCTAATTTTCTTACCGGTGGCAACCCGGGTAACTCGTCAGGAAAGACATCCCCAAAATTCCTCACTACACGTATAGTATCTAACGTGTCAACTACGCTAGCAAGATATCCCTTAGCTCCTTCACTTAATAGTGTCCCAGCCTGAATCACCGAAATGATTGTAGGCGTTGTTCTACCTCGGGTCCCATGAAAATGTACAGCAGTACCACATGGACCAATAAAATATATGACCCTCTCACCATAACCAATACTAGCATGGTTGTGAGATAGCCAATCCATACCCAAAATGATGTCAAAATCAGAAATGGGCATCATAATCAACGTAGCATGCAAACAAAAACATAAAATACTCAACTCATCAGAATGAATGACTCTATCCACATTAATAGATTTTCCCAATGGTGTAGAAACATACAACTCATGTCCTAGAGGCTCAGTCTCAAAAGAAGTCGACTCAACAAACTCGGTATAAATAAAGGAGTAACTAGCTCCGGAATCAAATAATGCAAGTGCATAATGGCCCATAAAAGTCACAGTACCTGTAACGACTGTGCTTGAAGCCTCGACATCCTCACGCATGGTGGAGAATACACGAGCCTGCTGTCGGATCTGAGGTGGTGGTCTCGGCTGCTGGTTAGGTCTAGCCTAGCCCCTACCCTCAAACTAACCTCATCCCTGACCCTGACCCTAGCCTTCTCCACTAGGCTTCTGCGTGGCCTTAAGTCTCGGGCAATTTTGTCTGACGTTTCCCAACTGGTCACAAAGAAAACACCTCCTCATCTTGCACCCTTCAAAATGATGCTCAGTACAGGCATGACAATAAGGCATAGGAGGAATCTCAGCTCTAGGCTAGCTCGTCTTTCTCGAGTAAGCTTGTGATCCGGTCGATACCCCGCTCCTACCCTGGAACTGTCTCTGTGGCTGAGGTCCTCGACCTGGATGGTCGTCTTCAGTCTTACTTTTTAGCGAAGAAGACTGTGCAGCTGCCATCTCGGTCTTCTTCTCGGAGGGTCCAATATCCAAAGCCAAGGTAAGGCTCAGCACCTCCGCATAGGTGGTTGGTCGTAAGGCTCATACTTGCCCCCGAAGATCTGCTCTCAATCTCACTATGAACCTCTTCTTCTTTTGGAAAAAGGTCTGTGCAGCAACTACCTTAGCCTTTTTCTTAGAGTCCCCAACGTCAAAGGCCAAAGTAGAATTCAAAGCCTCAACATACGTAGCAGGTTGTAAGGCTCGTACCTGTCCTCGTAGGTCTACCCTCAAACCCACGATAAACCTCTTTCTCTTACTCTCTTGATAGATAACATGTCTGGTGGAAAATTTTGACAAATGGTCAAACTTCCTCTCATACTCCACAACAGTCTATCATCCTGTTTGAGTGTGAGAAACTAAATATTTAACTGATGCCTGGTATCCTCGGGGTAATACTTTTCGAAGAACTTATGTCTGAACATCTCCCAACTAACCTACAAATCAGGACTGAGAGTACAGGATAAACCATCCCACTAGTAAAGTGCGTCATCAATTAAAGAAAATATCCCACAGTGGACCTTCAACTAATCCGAGCACTTAATAAAACCAAGTGCTCTCTTAACCTTGGTCAACAACTAGAGCGTGTGCACTAACTGGAGGTATAACTTGATCAACGAGTCCTCCACCACCTCGTAACAAATCTAGATAATCCTCCTTAGAGATGGCAATACTACGACCACGCCTAGGTGGATGATCTACTAGAAGCTCACCTTTTGCGCGCATAGAATTCCACTACCCGCCGGTTGGGTTACTGATTCTTTATTTTTAGTTAGCATTAAGAGAGATTGGTTTGGGACTTTGCACAAGGTACTTTGAGTTACGCATATTCAATAAGCGATGGGATTTTCCACGTTGTGCTATCCAAGGGGAATAGTACGGACAATTGAGAAAGCATGTGATTTGCTAATTAAACGAGAAAGCATGTGATTTGCTTTGTAATTATGTAAGCATGTGATTTTCTTAGTAACCGTGAAAGTATGTGTTTTACTTTATATTCGAGAAAGTGTATGAAGTGCTTTATATCCGTGAAAGAGTGTGTTCTCCTATCTACCCGAATCTTTGCTTTAGATACTTAGTGTTTTGTAGCTTGAACGAATGTTTAGATATCGAGTTCTTCACCGAATCCTAATGGGAATGTTGTTGCTCCTAGAAATAAGTAAAAGAAAATCAGGTCTACCTATGACATTGAAAGCATTTTTTATTGAGATTTGAGTACTTATTGTTATTTACTATTCGTTGTTTTCTCACTAGCGTTTCGCTAATATTGCTACATACCAACATTTCAGGTATGCCTCGTGGGAATGAGCGAGCTAGAGGACGTGGTGCAGCTTGACCATCCGGAATGATACAAGGATATGGATTTAGGCGCCTACGAGTTTTTTAGTGTCTTTTGATTTGTACATAATGTGGTCGTGTTTGGTGCTCGAAAGAGCTAGTCCTTTTGGGATCTAAACTTGTTTTGGGTGGTTGTGGATTGTGAAAATACGTATGTTCTACATGTTTTTATAATTTTCTCTGTTGTGAAACATGTAAACAGGTTCGGTTTATTCAAAATACAAATGAATCCATGCGAATTTTCCGTAAAATTATTGATTTTCCGCTGTGAATTGTTTTATGTGTTTTAAATGAAGTCGGGTCGTCACAGTATGAAAAAGTAGAAATATATACAAAGCATTTCGAGAATGCTATACAAAATATGTCTATCGTTCATGTCCATTCATCGCCTCGAGGATGTCAAATAGCACCACCTCCTCTACCACGTATCCTACATCGAGAAGTACCTAAAAAATTGTAAGTGTACTAACATTAGCATAAAAATACTAGTGAGAGTAAAATGGAAGCAAGTAATCCTATAGACCAAATTTCATATCAGAAATTGTGTCCAAAGACCTGCAATGCTCTTTACTACTCATTCTACACTTCCAATTACCATATAAACATACAATCGTAATATAACTCCAAATCAATCAACATCCAACTACGTAAAGTAATGAATTCGAGATTTGAAATAAAAGTACTAACGATTACTAAGTCTTTCTAAACAAAACTGTAGTATCTTGAACTTTCTTTGTTACCACATCATGTTACCTCGTAATGTGTTAACGTATGTTACCACATCAACATACCACCACGTACGGCGTTACCATATCAAGTTTCCTCGTAACATGTTACCGTATGTTACCACATCAACATACTACCACGTACGGTGTTACCAAATCATATTTCCACATAACGTGTTACAGTATGTTACCACATCAACATACTACCACGTATGGCATTACCAAATCATCTTTCCTCGTAACGTGTTACCGTATATTACCACATCAACATACTACCACATACGGCGTTACCATATCAAGTTTCCTCGTAACGTGTTGCCGTATATTGTCGTATGTTGCCACATCAACATACTATCACGTATGACGTTACCATATCAAGTTTCACATAGTTCCATAGTAAGCTAGATAACAAAATTAAAACACTACAATACTACTAAAGAACATAATCGCTTGAACTACACGAGTTAACTTCCAAGCATAACTTCTAAGCTACTTTGAATCCAAAGCTACTCAAAGTATCTTAAACTCCCAATTTCATCTAAAACTCTCCATAATCTTACAAGACTTCCAAAGCTACCAACCAATAAGTATTAACTCCTAGGAGATTTTTTTGTCACTTAACCTCGATCAAACAATACCGTAATGATATTCAATTCATAAAATTACAAACTACCACTTTAAACTCACCTTAAGTCGATTTTCCAAGGAGTCGAGGGAGAATCCACACGAGCAATTACAAACCTACGATTAAATTACACCTAATAAACATTAATTAACCAAAAATTGAACAAACGACATCTAAACGCATACCCGATTTTAAGCCCTATGGATCTCTAGGCCACACCAAGGGGAAAGGGTATCGAGTTTGGTTTTCCGGCTTTTATGCATTTTAGAGGCATTTCAGGTTGGTTTTGAGTATTTTGAAGGTTCATACTTTCAATGGGTAAACATAATTTAGGGTTTTGGACAATAGTTGATTACCGAAAAGTCAAGTAAAACATAAATCAATAACAATTAAAACACCCTAGCCATCACAAAGTGTGGGAAAATCAAACAGAATGAGTTTTCGGCTCAAATTTGATTCTAGGGATAGGGTAAGTTTCTAAAAACACTTAAAACAACTTCCTCGATTGAACTCTTCAAGTTTCGGGGTGCGAATTTGAAGATTTCAAGCTTGGCCACCATTAAAACACTATTTGAAGATAAATTTGGAAACTTTGTCATACCTTGAGGCCTTTTAAAAACGGAGGAAAATTTCCAAAGGTAGGTTGAAAAGGAAGCTAGGACCGAGGGCTATCCAACGCAACTGAAATCAAGATGATCCGCCAAGAATTAAAGAAAACCCGAAAGGAAAACCCACCAATTGAGGCCCACGGCTATTGAAGGGGAAGAAGAGAAGAAAAATATGAATTTTGTATCTAATTTTGGGTTTTTTAAAGAGATAATGAATAGTGTTTTGATATTTTTAAGAAATCGAAATCTACGATTTTGTCCCTTTAAATGATTTTAGCTTATAAAACGAAACTCGAAGCTCTTAAACTAGCCAAAAGGTGATTAATAATTATAAATTGGCCCGTTAATAATTATTAATAGAAGCGAAACTAAATTAAGCTAATAAAACGATTAAAAGGTTTACGAACGAAATAAACTCCTAAATTCTAAGTTATAAATTCTAAAATTTAATCTAAATAGTTTAATTAAAATAAAATAAAATAAAAATTTACCTCAAAAGTAACGGGACGTTACATCATTGCTTAACCAATGGGCAAATTAAGCATGAGTCATTACAATGCTTATTATTTTCAGAAATCATAATTGATCTTGCAATAAACGTAAATGACTAAAAGGAAGATGACCAAGGCGATTATGCCAAGTTCCAACAGAGACATTTCAAACAGCTGATGAATGTAAATGACTAGAAACATTATCTGAAGCAGAAACGGTACAGACAGGGGCATGAAGTTGTTTGTGTAGAAGAAACAATCAATTGATGCAATCAACCTTGCCAATCGTCTTCAATTGAGACATGTCTTGAATTATGCAATAAGCAGAGAAAAACTCAACTGATAATGTAGATTTGTGTGTTAATGAGCTTATTGAGATCAAGTTATAATGAAATTGTGGAACATATAATACATTCCGAAGAAGAAGATCAACATATATAGCTATGTCCCCAATAAGAGCAACTTCAATTTTAGTGTTGTTAGGCAACATACTATGAGTGTTGGATATAGGTTTCAAGGAAGTAAAATGAGACTTGCAATAACAAATATGACTAGAAGCTCTAGAATGAATAATCCAGGTATCATCTGAATATAAATGTTCATGCTTAAAAATAGAGAGGCTAGAACGAATACCTGCAACATGAGTAATGACATCCCCTTTATTCTCATTAATCTGAGTCTTGAACAAACTCATTAATTGAGAAGTATGTGCCTATGTGAAGAAAGAAGTATTAACTGGTGTCTTGTCTTCTTGAATATCTAATACATGATTCACAATAGGGGTAGAAGGAACAGCCACATGTGTATTAGATTGGCGAAATTTATAGCCTAGAGGATAGCCATGTAACTTGTAACACCGATCTATAGTATGGCCACGAATGTTGCAATGCATGCAGAGAGGACGTTCCCTCTTGTTATACTTTCCATTTGGAGGCTTGGAATAAGACTGAGATGAAACTTGAGCAGTGGTAAAAGTCAAAGATTCAGTAGCACAAGACTGATTTAAGTTACATTGTTATTCTTCTTGAAGAACAGAAGAGAAAACCTTGTTACTAGGTGGAATTGGATCCTTAAGTAGAAGTTGAGCTCGGACATTAGGATAGGAATAATTGAGTCCCATGAGAAAGTTCATCACATATTCAGTTTGATTGTGAATAGCCATGGATTTAACTCCTCCGCAAGTACAAGTACCACTATCACAAGTAGGAAGATAATCAGTCAATTCCTGCCAAATCATTTTGAGCTTAGTAAAATAACAATTGATGGACAGAGTATCCTGATTCTAATTAATCAATTCCTTTCGTAATTGATAAATGCGAGGACCATTAGGTTATTGAAAACGCTCTTTCAATTCGATCCAAGCTCCTTCATCCACTTCAAAATACGTAATACTAGCAGAAATCTCTTTGATTACAGAATTATAATCCAAGAAATAACCAAATGATTATTACGTTTGCATGCAATGAGTAAATTCTTTGAATGAAGGGAGATAGATCCATAAATGGAGCCTAACTTGTTCTTGGCTGATAATGCAAGAAGCAATGAACGACTTTAGGATGTGTAATTCTCACCATTCAGAAGCGGTGAACGAGAACAATAGTAGGACCATCAAATGGATGAAGATAGAAAGGATTCTGCTGAGAATCATTACCTTGCTTAGTAGTTGGAGGAGGTTGATGGATTAGAAGAACCAGAATCAAGATTCGCCATTGGAGAAGCTTGATGAAAATTTGGGGATGATGGAAAGGGAAAGAGAGAGAACGCCGTAAAAAGCGGGAAGAATAGAGACACACGGCAAAATTCTAAAAATCTGATACCATATTGAAGAAATAATTTCCTCTCAATCTATTAACAATTATAATTGATGTATTTATATGCAAGATAGAAATGAGAAGCTAGTAACAAACTAACTACAATCTAACCAATTATGAACAAATTAACTAATTGTGTAATAGGCTGCAATTGCATTCTTTCTCTCTAAAAATATTTTAATTTAATTAGTAGATCCAAATTTATCTATAGTTGAATATCATTATCAAACCGGATCATATGGGATTTGTTGTTTAATATTTTAATCAATTTCACGTGGAGCATGCTAATATTTTTTAATAACCCAATGCAAAATTTGATTAAATAATAAATATGATTAAACTTAATTTAATCGGATTAAAATTCAATTTCGAAATCAAAATGAGTAATTTTCCATATATTATACTTTGCAAGTATTACTAATTTTAGAAAGTTATATAATTACTAGAATTAGTGTTCTTCATCTATTTTGCATAAAAATTATGTTAATCTGACTCTAGCAAATTAATTAAATGTTTAATTAATTTATTAATTAATTTTCACTGTGCTAGATTAGATCATATTTCCTTTACAAGGTTCATGTGATTCAATTCTAAAAAATTTTATTGAACAAAAAAGATGAAATAATCTCAAAAGAAAAGTCCAATTTCTTCCCCTAGATTAAGATACATTGAACTGATTGTTTCGATCAAAATTACTTCAGTACACTCTCATGGCCACCGCCTCTTGAATTTATTTATTCAATTTCCATTTACTCCACTCATCAAGTTGGCGTTAGATGGAGTATTTTTATGAGTTGGGTTCCAAATAATGGGAAACAAAAGTTATAAGACGGTAGTGTTGTCTAATTCATACACGAATGACATCACTAAAACGTGAATAAAAAACTAGTCAGATGAGGGAAATCTTAAAAGTTAGATTTGAAAGTCAATATTATAAAATATATTTAATTTTATTATATTTAAAGATAATAGATAAATAAAAATA
Source organism: Gynostemma pentaphyllum (assembly GCA_028015215.1). Taxonomy (NCBI): domain Eukaryota; kingdom Viridiplantae; phylum Streptophyta; class Magnoliopsida; order Cucurbitales; family Cucurbitaceae; genus Gynostemma; species Gynostemma pentaphyllum. The sequence goes on from CM051354.1 coordinate 24,948,797, forward strand.
GAGATAATCAAGTATATAGTTCAATTTGACTATACCCTATGTTTTTATAACCTTCAAATTTTTTTTATGTTTTTATAGCCTTTTTAGAGTATCAGATTTTTTAATATACCTGATTTACCCTTCTTTCATTAAATGTCTTTCTCTCTCATTTTTTAAATTCATATCTGATTTGGCTCCATTTTAATCTCTTTTTATTATTTTCCTTATTTTGTTGGGATTTTGGTGTGGGTTTGTATTTTTATTATTTGTTATTTTGTTTTTTCTATAGTTGCAATATTGTAGGTTTTAGGGTTTCTCTTCTCCTTCTTCTTATTCTCCTCCTCCTTCACCTTCTCATTCTCTTTCTTCTTCGTCTTATTTTTTGGATGGCTTTTTTTAAAAAAATTTGGTTCTTGGGATGTTCTTCATTTGTTGAGTTAGGGTTTGCGGTAATTTTTTTTAATCACAATTCCTTAGATCTGCAATTTTTCGATGGCCAAGGTCGAAGGTCTTTCTTCTTCTTATTCTTCCTCTTCTTCTTTTTCTTCTCTTCTTTTTATTTTTTTTCTGGGTTCGCTGTACAGTACACGTTTTATTATTATACTGTACATGAATATGGTTCTTCTTCTTCTTAGTTTTTTTTTTGTGGGTTCGCTGTACAGTTCAAGTTTTTTTTATTATACTGTACATGAATATGGTTCTTCTTCTCTTTTTTGTATTTTTTTCTGTACTGTACATATTATAATATTGTGTACAGTATATTATATTATTTTATTACATCTTTTTCATAGTGTGCATAGTATATTATATTATGTACATTATATATTATTACTTTATTGCATCTTGTTCGTACTGTACATAAATATAATATTATGTACAATATATTATATTACTTTATTACCTTTTTTCGTATTGTACATAAATATATTATATTATATTATACTGTACATTATAATAATAGATGTGCGTAAAAGAATTTTGTGAACATTCTGTGGAAAAATTAGTTATCAGTTTTGAAAAGTTAGATTTTTTGTTTTGTTTTGTTTTGTTTTAATTTTTTATTTAATTTCAAATTTTCTCTCTTATTTTCTTATATGGTTTTTTCATATTTAATGTTTTCTTGATTTAAGTATCTTCAAATCTTTTTCTCATTCTTCTTTATTTTTTTCTTAATTTTAGAAGGACATTATTGTATTTTCATTTTCATTTGAAAATTCTCTGGGGCCATTTTGTTTCATTTTTTTCTTTCGGGCATTTATACTTCACTTTTTTTTTTCTTGTTCAGTTTACCTTCTTCAATTGTACTCAGCAACTTTCAATAACATCCTTTCACACTTTTCTTGTCTCACTTTTCCAACGCCTTTCCATTTCAAACCATATTTATCATCTTTTTTTTTTCACCTAACCATAATTCCCGAATCACTACAATTCTCTACACTCACTCATTATAACTTCAAAACTCTTCTCTATGAAAAAGGGGTATAAATGTAAGAATGACCCCTCCATTATATTTTTCGCAAAAGACACCATTACTTTATCAAAAAGCCATAGTCAGTTAACTTTTGCATCCATTCTAACGGGAGGGTTAATATTATATTATTTTTTGAGAAATGTGAGTCCCACGCCTTTTTTTTCTTTCTTTCAAATTCTTTATAATTATCTTCTATTTGTATGCAATTTCTCTCTCCTCACACCCATGCTCTCTATCTACCTTCATCCTTTACGTTTATAGTGCCAAGGCTTTTGAAGTTTTGTTTCCACTGAAAACTGTAAGTATAGTATAGGTGTGAACTTTCATCTGTAGTCACCTATAAAAAAATTTGGACATTAGATGATAATGGAAATTTTTTTTACCTCGTCATCTAAGAAAAACATGTTCAAAACGAAAAGTAAATGAATTTCAGATGACATGGAATGAAAACACAACAGATCCTGTGTTGAAATATAAACTTGATTTGGGCTAAGTATGGTTTTGGGCCTTAGTTGCCTAAGCCCAAGTTCTAGAAACGTATGGAGATGTCAAGAACTTTCTAGAGAGATGTTATAGAGAAGAACTCTCTAGAACCTTAGTCTATTAAAGTTGTTTATAGAATTATCTAGAACAATGTGGTAGGTTTGTAATTATGAAGAAGATTCTAGATAGTCATTAATAGCCATTAGATTAGAATTGTAGTGGCATAATCCTAGCCGTTCATTGAGGAGGTGCCACTAGTATAAATAGGAGTGTTGTCTTAGTGTTTTGCATCAAGAAAAATCAAAAAACAATTCTAGCAATAATATAAGTAGCCTACTTTCTCCAAAATCTCTCCCACTTTTAAAATATTTCCTCCACTACTAAATTCTCTTCCAACAAAGTGGTATCAGAGCTTGAAGATCCTTCATAGAGAGATGGCAAATAATGGTATGAGTTCCTTCCAAGTTCCACAACTCACCAAGAGTAATTATGATAATTGGAGCATCAAGATGAAGACTCTCCTAGGTGCTCAAGACGTGTGGGAAATAGTAGAAAAATGCCACACCGAGCCAGAGAATGAGGATAATCTAACTCAAACTCAAATAGATGGTTTGAGAAACTTAAGAAAGAAAGACAAGAAAGCTCTCTATCTAATCTTTCAAGGATTAGATGACTATGCTTTTGAGAAAGTTTCAGAAGCAAAGTCTGCTAAGGAAGCGTGGGATAAGCTTCAAATCTCATATTAGGGAGCCGATCCAGTCAAGAAGGTACGTCTTCAAACTTTAAGAGTTGAGTTTGAAAATTTGTGTATGAAAGAAGGAGAAGCCATCTCAGATTATTCTTCAAGAGTCTTAGCGGTCACCAATCAATTAAAGAGAAATGGTGAAAAATTAGATGAAGTAAAAATCATGGAGAAAATTCTTAGATCGTTGGATCCCAATTTTGATCATATTGTCACTGTCATCGAAGAAACAAAAGATTTGGAAGACATGACAATGGAGCAACTTTTGGGATCATTTCAAGCTTATGAAGAAAAGAAAAAGAAGAGAGAAGGGATCGTGGAGCAACTACTCAAAACTCGAGTAGATTCAACTAAAGAAGAAAGCGATCACAATGATAGAAGTCAACAAAGACAAGATCATAATCAAGTACGAGGTCAAGGTCGTGGCTACGAACGTGGATGTGGTTGGAGGCCCAATAATGACAACAATTTCCAAAGAGGAGAAAGCTCATCAAGAGGCCGGGGGAGAGGAAACCAAAAATCAAGGTATGATAAGTCACGTGTGAAATGCTATAATTGCGAAAAATTCGGTCATTATGCTTCAGAATGTAGAGCCCCTAGCAATAATCGAGTTGAAGAGAAGGCCAACTACGTTGAAAAAAGAAGTCAAGAAGATGGAATCTTGTTACTAGCTTACAAGGATAATGAAGGAGAAAATTGCACATGGTATCTAGACACCGGTGCAAGTAATCATATGTGCGGAAGAAGAAGTATGTTCGTTGAGCTTGATGAATCTGTAGGCGGCAATGTATCTTTTGGAGACGAATCCAAGGTGGCAGTAAAAGGAAAAGGTCATATCCTCATCCGATTAAAGGATGGAAGACACACATTCATCTCAAGTGTCTACTATGTGCCGAACATGAAGAGCAATATCCTAAGCCTGGGGCAGCTCTTGGAAAAAGGTTATGATATTCACTTGAAAAATAGAAGCCTTTCTATAAGAGATAGTGACGGTAAGCTAATCGCCAAGGTGCCAATGTCAAGAAATAGAATGTTCGTGCTCAAAATTCAAAATGATATCGCCAAATGTCTGAAGTCATGCTATGAAGATTCATCTTGGCTATGGCATCTTCGATTTGGACATCTAAATTTTGGAGGTCTAGAACTGTTGTCCAAGAAAGATATGGTGAAAGGATTACCTTACATTCGTCATCCCGATCAGGTATGTGAAGGATGTCTACTTGGGAAGCAATTCAAGAAGAGTTTTCCAAAGGAGTCAAACTCAAGGTCCCAGAAGCCGCTAGAACTTATACACGCAGATGTGTGTGGTCCGATTAAACCAAGCTCACTCGGTAAGAGTAATTATTTCCTTCTCTTCATAGATGATTTCTCAAAAAAGACATGGGTATATTTCTTGAAGAAAAAATCAGAAGTTTTTGAAGTCTTCAAGAAATTTAAAGCCGTAGTAGAAAAGGAGAGTGGCTTAGTGATCAAAGCCATGAGGTCTGATCGAGGAGGAGAATTCACCTCAAAAGAATTTTAAGAATACTGTGAGACTCATGGGATACGTCGACCAATGACAGTTCCAAGATCCCCCCAACAAAATGGAGTTGCAGAAAGGAAGAATAGAACAATCCTTAACATGGCAAGGAGCATGCTTAAAAGCAAAAGACTATCAAAGGAGTTTTGGGCAGAAGCAGTTGCATGTGCAGTCTATCTATCCAACCGATCTCCAACTAGAAGTGTATGGGGAAAAACACCGCAAGAAGCATGGAGTGGAAGAAAGCCAGGTATTTCTCATCTTAGAGTTTTTGGAAGTATAGCTCATACACATGTTCCAGATGAGCAAACTCCAAAGGCTACAAGCTATACAATCCTGATACTGGAAAAACAATCTTCAGTCGAGATGTCATATTCGATGAAGAAGGAGAATGGGATTGGAAAACACATGATGAAGACTACAACCTTCCAGACTTCGAAGAAGATGATATGGAACAAGGAAGAGAGGAGCCTACTACTCCATCAGCCTTACCAACCATGAGTTCTCAAGAAGATGAAGACTCAAGTGAAAGAGTGCCGCGTTATAGAAGCATAGAAGAACTTTATGAGGTAATTGAAAATCAAGATAACCCTACTCTCTTTTGCCTTTTTGCCGATTGTGATCCCATGAACTTCCAAGAAGCTGTGAAGAACAAGAATTGGAAGAAGGCTATGAACGAATAGATAAATGCGATCAAGAAGAATAAGACGTGGGAACTACCTTCACTTCCAAAAGGGCACAAGGCGATTGGTGTAAAATGGGTTTACAAGATAAAGAAAAATGCTAAAGGAGACATTGAGAGATACAAGGCAAGATTGGTTGCAAAAGGCTACAGTCAAAGAGCGGGAATCGACTATGATGAGGTATTTGCTCCGGTTGCTCGATTAGAAACTGTTAGACTAATCATCTCTTTGGCAGCTCAAAATCATTGGAGAATTCACCAAATGGATGTGAAATCCGCCTTCCTTAATGGAGTCCTTGAAGAAGAAGTTTATATTGAGCAACCATAAGGCTATGAAGTCAATGAAAATGAGAATAAAGTGTTAAAGCTGAAGAAGGCACTCTATGGGTTGAAACAAGCTCCAAGAGCTTGGAATGCTCGAATTGACAAGTACCTGCAAGAAAGAAATTTCATCAAGTGTCCATATGAGCACGCACTCTACATCAAAAATCAAAACAATGATGTTTTGATTGTGTGCCTATATGTTGATGACTTGATATTCACAGGTAGCAATTCAAAAATGTTCGATGGTTTTAAGAAAGAGATGATGAAGGAATTTGAGATGACCGATATTGGGCTCATGTCTTACTACCTCGGTATTGAAGTGAAGCAAGAAGACAAAGGCATCCTAATAACTCAAGAGGGTTATTGCAAGGAGGTCCTCAAGAAATTCAAGATGGATGACTCTAATCCAGTTGGCACTCCAATGGAATGTGGAATCAAATTATCGAAGCACGAGGAAGGAGAAAGAGTGGATCCCACACTCTTTAAGAGCTTGGTTGGAAGTTTGAGATACTTGACATGCACAAGACCAGATATTCTATATGCAGTTGGAGTTGTTAGCCGGTTTATGGAGAATCCAACAACAACTCACTTGAAGGCAGCAAAGAGAATCCTTCATTATCTTAAAGGTACGACAAACTTTGGCTTATACTACTTTGTTTCTGACAATTATAAGCTTATTGGATATAGCGATAGCGATTGGAGTGGAGATATAGATGACCGTAAGAGCACAAGTGGCTTTGTGTTCTACATGGGAGATACTGCCTTCACATGGATGTCAAAGAAGCAACCAATTGTCACTCTAACCACATGTGAAGCTGAATATGTAGCTGCTACTGCATGTGTTTGTCATGCAACTTGGCTTCGAAATTTACTAAAGGAGTTGGGATTTTCACAAGAGAAACCAACCAAGATTTGTGTGGACAACAAGTCAGCAATAGCCTTAGCCAAGAATCCTGTTTTTCATGATCGAAGCAAGCACATTGATACGTGTTATCATTACATTCGAGAGTGCATTGCGAAGAAGGATGTGGAACTTGAATATGTGAAGACTAAAGATCAAGCAGCTGATATATTCACCAAGCCTCTCAAGCATGAAGATTTTGTGAAGCTAAGAAGTTTGATTGGAGTGACAAATCAAGTTTAAAGGGGGGTGTTGAAATATAAACTTGATTTGGGCTAAGTATGGTTTTGGGCCTTAGTTGCCTAAGCCCAAGTTCTAGAAACGTATGGAGCTGTCAAGAACTTTCTAGAGAGATGTTCTAGAGAAGAACTCTCTAGAACCTTAGTCTATTAATGTTGTTTATAGAATTATCTAGAACAATGTGGTAGGTTTGTAATTATGAAGAAGATTCTAGATAGTCATTAATAGCCATTAGATTAGAATTGTAGTGGCATAATCCTAGTCGTTCATTGAGGAGGTGCCACTAGTATAAATAGGAGTGTTGTCTTAGTGTTTTGCATTAAGAAAAATCAAAAAGCAATTCTAGCAATAATATAAGTAGCCTACTTTCTCCAAAATCTCTCCCACTTTTAAAATACTTCCTCCACTACTAAATTCCCTTCCAACATTCTGGTGTCAACTTTCTACTCCCTTGTACTATGTAATTTGATCAATTTTTACCCCTAAAATACATTAAGTGTTGCATTCTAATTTTAGTCTCACTTCCACTTAAGGTTCTCTCTCCTTCATCAACCCTATCTCTCACTACAAATGTACTCTTTTGTTTTTAACTCATATGAATCGGTATGAGATATCAGTTGTTTCAGCTAAGCGGAGATATAAGACGTGGGATAAATCGCATCAGCTTAATTATAACCAATTAAGAAATAATCGGAAGGATATTTCAATGAGCTAACACACATTTTAAAAGAGGAAAAATTGATCAAATCAAAAATTAAATACTCGAATCGATCTATTAAAAAACTTCGAATGATTAATTAGCATGCCTCTTGACTTGACAACAAATTTATTGAATAGAGGGCATAATCAACAACAAGAGAAAGAGATAACTGAAGGAAATCATGACATCAAGAAAATAGAAAACCAACAACAACAACTACATGATTTTAATGCATACATTCATTATGGACGTGGGGAGGCATGTACAGGTTCCAGGGCACTCCAGCAAGGGCCCACACATCTCTCCAACACATGATCTTCTATAATTTGAATCAACAACACTATCCAAAATTATTTTTCTAGTGTTGGCTAATATATTAATATCACTCTCACAATCAACAAATTTAGCTGATTGAAGAATTGTGGCCACAACGAGTACAATTGCAACCAGCCTTATCACATTATTCATTACCATATCTCCTGACTTCTTTGCCTTTAAGCTTTCACTTCTTATTCCTCAACACACTTCTATTTATATCCATTAATATAATTTTAATAATCAAGTCATGCCAACCACTACTTCCATATGTTCATATTTTTTTAAAATATAAATATGGGGCTGCAATTGCATTCTTTCTCTCTACAAATATTTTAATTTCATTAGTAGATCCAAATTTAGTTGAATATCATTATCAAACCGGATCTTATGGGATTTGTTGTGTATATTTTAATCAATTCCATGTGGAGCATGCTAATATTTGTTAATAACCCAATGCTAGATTAAATAATAAATATGCCACAAATAATTTAATATAATTAGTAGATCCAAATTTATTTATAGTTGAATATCATTATCAAACCGGATCATATGGGATTTGTTGTTTATATTTTAATCAATTCCATGTGAAGCATGCTAATATTTGTTAATAACCCAATGCTAAAATTCATTAAATAATAAATATGATTAAACTTAATTTAATCTGATTAAAATTCAATTTCAAAATCCAAATTCAATTTCAAAATTCAAATGAGTAATTCTCCATATATTCTATTTTGTAACTATGGGCTCTTGCACAAATAGCAGAAATATGTCCAATATTTGTAAATATAACAGGCCAAAAAACTCAATTTTGCATTTAAAAATTGGCACTAGTTTCGTGTAACTAATCACTGATTTTCGTATAGTAATCACTAGTTTCCACACAAGTAATTGCTACTTTTACTGGTACATCAACTGATATTTTGTGCTTGAATTACTTATTACCTTATAAATTATCACTGCTTTATTTGATTTACATGAATGATAGTTTTTTAAAAACTACTATATTTGTAAATACTATTTAAAAATGATATATTTATGAATATTACAGAAAATTCGGTTACCCAATAAAATTTTCCTTATAAGTTTTATTACTTTTTAAAAGTTATATAATTACTAAAATTAATGTTCATCATCAATTTTGCATAAAAATTATGTAGATTTGACTCTAGCGTGTTAACTAAATACTTAATTAATTTACTAATTAATTTTTAGTGCATTAGTGTGACGACCTGACACCTTTTAAATCATTTAAAATCAGAATGCAGCGGAAATCTTAATATATAAAAAAAGGGCATGGATACTTTTAAAATTTGAACTATCCAAAACCTGTTTACATTTTTCACAATAAGAGAAATCGTAAAGACGAGGAAATGCACATTCCCTGAAGCAAAGTTCAAAAGAAATTTCAGAATCATATAAGACTAAAAACAAAAGCTCTCTAGAGCTTATATATACATACGTGCATCAAAAGATGAAAGACATAAAGGAAACATTAGTCCAAAGACTATACACTTTCTCTAGTCTATCTCGCCATAATCGTCATCAAAGATCAAGTAGCACCAACTCCTCTCCCATGACCTCGATCACGGTCGATACCTGAAATTTTTTGTAATATCATGAGCTAAAAGCAAGCCCAGTGGAAATAAACGGAAAATAAAGTAACATTAGACTCCAAACCCGTATCCGGATTTGTGTCTAAAAACTTACTTAGTCTTTGCTACCCAACCATTCAAAGGAATTTACATCAAGTATTCTACTTTTACTTACCAAATCTCTCAAATAATCGAGGATCTAGCTTCCAAGTATTTAAGAGGACGTGTTTCATAAAACACTTAAGATTTTATTTCATTCTCTTTAATACCTTACACTATACATAAGGTTTATAACAAAAATATTACAATCTCCAATTTCAAAATCTTCCAAAGGAACAAGAATTAGCCCTTAAGCATTTCAAAGTATTGTATTTCACTATACAATTCAATCTCATTCTTTTTTCCGATAGCACTCAACTATACACATCATATTTCATTTCTTTTCTTTATAGCAACTTAGGCTATAAAAAGGGTTTACATTCCTTTATCTTTAATAATTAATGCTAAGCTCACTCGTTCTTAACATATTCAATAAGATAACCAGCGATTAATGTCGATAATGTTAGCACACGCAATCTCAACATTATTCACTAACTCATTCAATACATATAAAGTACACTTGGCCTTTACATTAATATAACCAAAATTATGTTAAGCTCACTCGGTCTTAACATATTCAAACAATCATAATTTACGATTAATGTCGATAATGTTAGCATACGCAGTCTCAATATTATGCATTAACTCACCCAATATATGTAAAGTACACTTGGTCTTTACATTAACATAACCATCAAATCTTGCTTATGATGACAGAATTGAAAGCACACTCAGTCTAACAATTCTTCATTATCTTACTTTCCAAATCAAAGTATACATAGCCTTTTATAATTATCTTCCCACCTCTAGTGAAAAATGTCAGGTAATGAAAGCTCACTCAGTCTAACCATTACCTCATTATCTCACCCACCGAATACAAGGTTCAATACACCCATGTATCCTCATAAATGTATCATAGTAATTACGAATAATACTAGATAATGTGAACTCGCATAGTCCCATAATTATCACATTTTCCATTCCCCCCGATCATGGTATTACATTAATGTTCACGCAGCCTTTAGCATTCCTTATGATATACATATATGTAAATAATAAATGAATAATACCAGACAATGCAAGCACACTCAGTCTATGCATTGCCTCATTATTCCTCCCAAATACGATTATGCAAAATCAATATGCATATGATCTCAAGTGCAAGTAAACATAAATATAACCATTCAAAGTAATCAAAAGAACATAACGATAAATGATAAATGAATCACGAATTACCCTTTATACATAAAACAAGAAATTAGGAACTTTTGAAAAACAGTGAATAAGTCAAGCCAAACGGCCTTCAGATAAACTCGAGTTATTAACTTTATCATAAAAGTCTCCAACCAATGATTCCATTGTTTTTAGTAAACATACGAAGTTCCATATCCAAATTCCTTATTCACCCTATTATACTTGGAACTTTCAACTTCTGATAAACATTAGTAAATCCCGAAGCGAATCTAAACTTAAAACTTCCAAGAGTTAATCATTTCCTTCGGAACACCTATGAGTTCTCTCAACTCAAATTAGAACTAATTAACTCCCAATCCTAAGCATGTTAGCTCACTTACTTTAATCCTTTTGATTAAAATTTCAATCTTAACTTCTGATCCTACGAGTCGTTCAACTTGTTCGGTTTCTTAATTTATATTTAAATTTTATTTATCCTCACCTCGAATATTCTCGTGATAACAAATTTCTCACGAACCATAAAACGAGCAATCGCACCTACAATTCATCAATTGAACAACAATTTATAAATCATAACTAAAATGGGAAAAAGTGTGATTTTTGGGTGAATAGTGATTTTCGGATGAATAGTGTTTTCGAGTGAATAGTGGTTTCAAATGAATAGTGTTTTTGGGTGAATAATGTTTTTCAAAAATCCGAGCTCGAAATTGTCAAATTCCTTGATGGAAATGCATGATTTCAACTTCAAAACTCATTTAGAAACAAAAACAAAGAAAACCATATAAAAAGTTTTGAAAACTCACTTACTTTTTAAGGCTTCCCTTAGAGAACGAGAAACGCCAAAAAGCTAGGTTGGATAGGTAGCCCTCGTCCCGAGCAATCCAACGCAACCGAAATTGAGACGATCAATCGAGAAACGAAGAAAACCCAAGAATTCTCCTCCATCTTGATGACCCACGGCCATGGAGAGAAAGGAAGGAAGATTTGTCTCAATTTTTGTCTTTTGGTATATTTTAAAGAGATGGATGAATAGTAAAAAGATATTTTTAAGAATTCATAAATTACGAATGCGTCCATCATTTGCTTTTACCTTTTAAAAACGAAACCCGAAACATGGATCAAGTACCTCAAAAGGGCCAATGAACCTAGGGCTCAACTTACCTTTCTTCCCAAATCTCATAACACCTTTCATAGGTGCTACCTTCAAAAACACGTGGTCCCCCACTGAAAACTCAAGTGGACTACGTCGTTTGTCAGCGTAACTCTTCTGTCGACTTTGGGCAACCCTCATCCTCTCTCTAATCAAGTAGATCGACTGACTAGTTAACTGTAACAACTCGGGTCCCAAAAGTCTTCTCTCCCCAACCTCGTCCCAATGAGCTGGAGAACGACACTTTCTACCATAAAGTGCCTCAAATGGTGCCATCTCAATAGTAGCCTGGTAACTGTTATTATAAGCAAACTTTACCAAGTACAATTGAGAATCCCAACTATCTCCAAAGTCAAGAACACAAGCCCTCAACATATCCTCCAGAATCTGCTTAACCCTTCCATCTGACCATCTGTCAAGGGGTGAAAGGCTGTGCTAAAATCCAAGCCAGGTACCCATGGTGAATGTAAACTCTGCAAAAACTTGAGACAAAACGAGTGTCCCGATCTGAAACGATCCTCACTGGCACACCATGTAATCTGACAATCTTCCGTAAATACAACTGTGCTCAAGTCTCAACTGGGTAGGTGATCCTCCCAGGTATAAAGTGTGCGGTCTTCGTCAAACGGTCAACAATAACCCAAATGGTATCGTAACCCTTTGACGTTCTCGGCAATCCGCTGATAAAATCCATAGAAATCTCCTCCCATTTCCATTCTGGCACACTCAGAGGATTAAGATAACCCGATGGACTCTTCCTCAATGCCTTGACTTGCTGACAAGTCAAGCATCTACTAACATAATCGAGAATCTCAAGCTTCATCCCAGGCCACCAATAGTGCTCTTTCAGGTCCCTGTACATCTTCGTACTACCTGGATGAATAGAGAAGATATAACTGTGAGCCTCCTCCAACAGTTCCCTTCTAAAAGTTGATCCAAAAGGCACACATAGCCTCTTACGATACATCAGAGCACTATCTGTAGAGAAGGTAAAATGGCTAGGAATATCTGACTCAGCCTCTCTAAAACCGGCCTGTAAATGAGTCTCTATCTTCTGTGCATCAATCATCCTCTGCCTCAAAGTAGGTCCCACTGTTAAACTAGCCAGACTCATAGTGACCTCGGTAGTAAGAAATGATATCTCAGCTCGTTCCATATCCCACCTCAAACTCAAGGGTATGGCCAACAAAGCTGATGAATGAGAAGACTTCCTACTGAGCGCGTCAGCCACTACATTGGCTTTCCCAGGATGATACTGGATGTCACAGTCATAATCCTTAACGAGCTCTAACCATCTCCGCTGTCTCATATTCAATTCCTTCTGAGTGAAGAAATACTTGAGACTCTTATGGTCAGTAAATATAAGGATCTTCTCACCATACAAATAATGTCTCCAATTTTTCAAAGCATGAACAACAGCCGCCAACTCCAAATCATGAGTCGGATACTTCTTCTCATGCTCTTTCAACTGACGGGAAGCATAGGCTATAACTTTCCTGTGTTGCATCAACACACATCCCAAACCTCTCTGGGAAGCATCTGTGTACACAGCCAGACCACCGGTTCTATCAGGCGACACTAGAACAGGTGATGTTACAAGCCTCCTCTTGAGCTCCTCAAACCTCCTTTCACAATCCTCAGACCATACAAAATCAACTCCTTTCCGGGTCAAACGTGTCAAGGCTGAAGCAATTTTGGAGAAATCTTGCACAAATCGTCTATAATAGCCTGCAAGTCCCAGAAAACTGCGAATATCAGCCACACTAGCCGGTCTAGGCCAGTTACTAACTGCTTTAATTTTAGAGGGATCAACAGATACTCCTCTACTCGATAATACATGGCCCAAAAATGCCACTTCTCTCAGCCAAGACTCACACTTGGAGAACTTGGCATACAATCTCTGATCTCGTAGTACCGTCAATACTTCCCGTAGGTGAATAGCATGCAACTCCTCTGTCTTGGAATAAACCAAGATATCATCAATGAATACAATCACAAAAGAGTCAATGAACCTTATGAACACCGTGTGCATAAGGTCCATAAAAGCTGCAGTCGCGTTGGTCAAGCCAAAAGACATAACTACAAACTCATAATGTCCATAACGCGTCCTGAAAGTAGTCTTGGGAATATCCTCATCCTGAATCCTCAACTGATGATAGCCAAATCTCAAATCTATCTTCAAAAAGATAGTGGCTCCCTTCAACTGATCAAACAAGTCTTCTATCCTGGGCAAAGGATAAACTTACCAAAAGGTGATTAATAATTATTAATTGGCCCATTAATAATTATTAATACGCCCAAAACTAATTTAAACCACTAAAATAATTAAACGTCAAATAAAAGAATATAAATTCAAAAATATAAATTACTTAACTCTAATATGAAATTAAATGCTTTAAATAAAATAAATAATAAATAACAATAATTTTTTTTTGCCTTGTAAAAATAATGGGACGTTACAGTGTACCCTCCTTAAAAAACTTTTTGTCCTCGAAAAGTACGCTTACTAAGTGAAAAAGCAAGGGTACTTACATTGTATCTCATCCTCAAGTTCCCACGTTGCTTCCATTGACACTTGGTTCCTGCAAAGAACCTTAACCAAGTGAATTGTTTTATTTCTTAATACCTTTTGTTCGAATGCTAGGATCTCAACATGTGTCTCCTCATAAGACATATTAGCATCCAAAACTACAGGCTCATAAACAATCACGTGGGACGGATCCGCCATGTATTTCCAAAGCATCGATACATGGAAAATATTATTGTAACAACCCGATTTCAGTTAAATTCTTTAAATTCAAATGCACAGCGGAAGACTCAAATTTTTACAGAAAAACGGCATGGGTTCGTTTAAAAATCGGATTAACAAAACCTGTTTAAAACAACCCATATTCGGAGAAAGCGATAAATCGGGATTGCGCATTCTAGCATAAAATTTAAACTTCCAAAAGAGATTTAAATCATAAAACATATGTAGATTTTAAACACATACCCTTTTGGGCTCAAAAAGACACAAGTATGTAAGTTGGAAATAATTTACAAGCATTTCTAAGAATGCTAAACCAAAAGTATGTTCATCATTGTCCATTCACCATCTCGGCAAGTCACACAACAGCACCTCCTCTACCATGCTTCTTTGGACGAAGTTTACCTGAAAATTTGTAAGTGTAGCAACATTAGCATAAAAATGCTAGTGAGAGTAAAACGAAAGCAAGTAATCCTATGAACCAAATTTCATACCAGAAATTGTGTCCAAAGGCCTAAAATGCTCATTACTACCCACATTCACACTTCTAATTTTCCATACAATCATACGATAGTAATATACTACCCGTAATGGTCTTTCAATACCATGAAATAGAAATAAAGACATAAAGTAAAAGTAACAACCATTACTAAGTCTTACTACACAATTCTAAAGAATATGTAATTGTAATACTAACTATCTTTGTTACCAAACAAGTTTCATCGTAACGTGCTATTGTATGGATCGAAATCAACATACCACGTACGGTCGTACCATATCACAAATAATCATACCATGATACCGAATGGATCCGAATCAACATACTATCATGTACCGTGTCACAAATCATCGTACCATGATACCGTATGGACCGAAGTCAACATACTACCATGTACCGTCTCACAAATCATCGTACCATAATACCGTATGGACTGAAGTCAACATACCACGTACCGTATCACAAATCATCGCACCATGATACCGTATGGATCCGAATCAACAGACTATCATGTGCCGTATCACAAATCATCGTACCACGGTGCCGTATGGATCCGAATCAACATACTACCATGTACCGTACCATAAATCATCGCACCATGATACCGTATGGATCCGAATCAACATACTATCATGTGCTGTATCACAAATCATCGTACCATGGTACCGTATGGATCCGAATCAACATACTACCATGTACTGTACCATAAATCATCGCACTATGATGCCGTATAGATCCGAATCAACATACTATCATGTGCCGTATCACAAATCATCAAGTTCTCTAATAAGTTGGATAATCCTAACAGAATTCTACTAAGTTACTAAAGAACCTAATCAACTTGGCTTGCACGAGTTATCACTCAAGTGTATTTTCTAAGCCACTTTGACTCCCAAACCACTCAAAGAGCTTTAAACTTCCACTTTCATTTAGAATCTCCAATTCATATTACAAGACTTCCAAACCACTCCGATATTTCCTTTTCACCGAACTCACTTTAATTCCAAATTCTCTCCACTCACTTCCGAATTAAAGTCTCCAACCAAACATTAACTCTAAGAAGTTAGTTCCCTCATAACCTTTATAAACAAAATCGTAATGAAACTTAATTCATAAAATTACTAACTTCCCTTTTAAACTCACCTTAGATTGTAGTCAAGCTCCAATTGATCCGAGGTTGAAAACACACGAACAAATCATAATCCTACAAACGAATTGCACCTAAATAACATTAATTAACCGTAAATCGTACAAACAACATCTAAACACACAAAACGACGAAAAACCCGGATTTCCTCCCTATGGAGCTCTTTGCCATACAAGGGAATTTGGGGGTCGGGTTTGGTTTTCCGACTTTTATGCACTTTAGAGGTGTTTCGGGTTGGTTTCGGATACATTAGAAATTCACAACATCGAAGGGTATCCGTAAATTAGGGTTTTGTACAATAATCGATTTTCAAAAAATTAAGTAAATTGCAAAAACTTAACAACCTAAACATCCTAAACATGGCCAAGCGAGGGAAAATAACACGGAACGGGTTTCTGGCTCAAACTCGGTTTTAGGGTTTAGGGGAGGTTTCTAAAATTGACCAAAACGACTTTCCCGATTGAAATCTTCAAGCTTTGATGAATGAATTTGAAGATTTCAAACCAAAACCTCCATTAAAACACTATTCAGATCAAATTTTAGAAACTTTAACATACCTTAAGGCCTCGAGAAAATGGGCGAAAATCTCGATTGGTAGGTTAGAAATGATCCTCGGGCCGAGGGCTTTCCAACGCAACGAGAATCGAGACGATCCACCGAGTAATTAAGAAAAACCAAAAAAAAAGAGGGAGGGAGAAGGGCAATGTGGCTCTCGGCCATGGAGGAGAAAACAAGAGAGGAAATGTCTAAAATTTGACTAAATTTGACTTTTTAAAGTGAAGATGAATAGTGATTTGAGATATTTTAAGAAATTGGAAAATGACGCCTACGTCCCTCTTTTACTTTTACTTTAAAAACGAAACCCGAAGCTCTAAAAAAAGGTGATTAATAATTATTAATTGGCCCGTTAATAATTATTAATGTCACCGAAACGAATTTAAAGTATTAAAAGGGTTTTCGAACGAAAATAACTACTAAAATCGAAATCACTATTTTTAAATTAACCTTAAATACTTTAATTAAAATAAATAAATAAAATAAAATAAAATAAATTTTACCCCCAAAAGTAACGGGACGTTACAGACTACCCTCCTTAAAAGGCTTTTCGTCCTCGAAAAGTGCACTTACCAAGTGATAAGCGAAGGTACTTAGACTGCATTTCATCCTCACGTTCCCACGTAATCTCCTTCAACACTTGGTTCCTTTACAATACTTTGACCAAGTGGATAACTTTGTTTCTCAACACTTTAGCTCGGATGCTAGAATCACAACCGGCGTCTCATCATAAGACTAGCTAGCATCCAAAACCACGGCTCAACTTATTCTTATTTCCAAGTCTTATAACACCACTCACGTGTGCCATTTCCAAAAACACGTGATCTCCTACTACAAATCAAGTGCACTACGCCTCTCATAAGTGTAAATCTCCTGTCTACTATGAGCCACTCTCATCCTCTCTCTGATAAGAGCAAAGGAATCGATAGTCATCTGCACTAACTCCGGTCCCAGAAGTTTCCTCTCACCAACTTCATCCCCATGAGTCGGTGATCTATACTTCCTACTGTATAGTGCCTCAAAAGGTGCCAACAATCCTTCACATCTCAATAACAATGAGCAAAACATGGATAATACCAGATAATGCAAAGATCACACAACATAAACATTATCTCATTACTCTTCCCATTAATACATCCATCATAAGTAAACACATAACATGGATAATATCAGATAATGCAAAGATCACACAACATATACATTATCTCATTATCCTTCCCATTATTATGTCCACCATATCGAATATCAGGAGTTTCACCATATCGGATATCAGGAATTTCCCCATATCGGATATCAGGAATTTCACCATATCTAACGACAAATAATACAAGAGAGTGCCCTAAAAAAATGACAAAGTACCTGTAACAACAGTACTAGATGCCTCAGCATCCTCTCGAGTGGTGGAAAAGACACGGGCCTACTGTCGTGTCTGAGGTTGTGCCTGAACTACCGGGGGTGCTATTTGTTGCTGATTGGGAGTAACCTGACTCTGTCCTCGACCCTGACCCTGACCTGAACTCTGACCCTAACCCCCACTCTGCTGTGGTGACTGCAAACTAGGGCAGAAAGGTCTAATATGTCCGATCTATCCACACTGATAGCACCTCGTAACCTTACACTGACCTAGGTGATACCTGGTACAATCTGGACAGTAAGGTAAAGGAGGAGCCTGTCTATGTGGCTGTGTCCCTCGACCTGACAGGTCGTCCCCAGCCTTCCTCTTCTGAGAAAAGGCCTGTGCAGCAATCTCAAAAGCCTTCTTCTCAGAATCTCCAATATCTAATGCCAAAGCGGCACTCAAAGCATCAGCATATGTAGCAGGCTACAAAGCTCGTACCTGCCCTCATAATTCTGCCCGCAAACCCACTATAAATCTTTTCCTCTTACTCTCAAGATCAGTAACATGTCTGGTAGTAAATTTTGGCAACCGGTCAAAATCCCTCTCATACTCCACAACAGACCTATCACCCTGTCTGAGTGTGAGAAACTGTATCTCTAACTGATCCCGTGTATCCTCGGGATAATATTTGTCAAAGGACTTTTCCCTGAACATCTCTCAACTAACCTGCAAATCAGGACTGAGGGTAAGGGCTAAACCACTCCACCAGTATAATGCATCATCCACTAAAGAATAGGTCCCACAGTGGAGCTTCAAATGTTCCAGACACCGGTGAAACCAAGTACTCTCTCTACTCTGGTAATCCATCTCTCGGTGACTGCCGGGTCAGTAGATTTCCCATCAAACTCAGGAGTGTTATATCTCATATACTCCTTTAAAGTTTTCGCAGCATCAGTAACACCTGACTGATCTACCTCGGGAGCAGGTGCTCTGTAACATCCCGTTACTTTTGAAGTAATTTTTTTTTATTTAATACGTTAATTATTTATTTATTTCAATTAAAGTATTTAGTTTAATTATTATTTTGTAATTTAGAATTTAGTAGTTAATTTTCGTCCGAAGACATTTTTAATCATTTTATTAGCTTAAATTAGTTTTGGTCGTATTAATAATTATTAGCAGGCCAATTAATAATTATTAATAACCTTTGGGCTAGTTTAAGAACTTCGGATTTCGATTTATGAGTTAAAATCATTAAAAGGACGTAACCGTAATTTTCGATTTCTTCAAAATATCCAAAATCACTATTCACTTCTCTTTAAAAATCATCAAAGTTGACTAAAATTAACCAAAACCATTTTCTCTTCTTCTCCATGGCCGTAGCTTTCATCCTCCATGGAAAGGTTTTGAATTTTCTTGGCTTTTCTTCGTTTCTCGGCGGATCGTCGTGTTTTCGGTTGCGTTGGATTGGTAGGGACGAGGGCTACCTATCCAACCTACCTTTTCGAAGTTTTCCGTTCTCTAAGAGAAGTCCCAAAAAGTAAGTTTTCAAAACTTTTTATATGGTTTTGTTCGTTTTTTATTATAAATGAGTTTTGAAATTGAAATCATGAATTTCTATCATGGAATTTGACGATTTTGAGCTCGGATTTTCGAAAAACACTATTCACTCGAAAACATTATTCACCAAAAAACACTATTCATCTGAAATCACTATTCATCCGAAAATTCAAACTTGTTCTCATCTTAGTTATGAGTTGTAATATTTTGTGCAATTGATGAATTGTAGGTGCGATTGCTCGATTGTTGGTTCGTGGGAACTTTGTTGTCACGCGAGCATTCGAGGTGAGAATAAATAGAATTTAAAGTAGCTTTAGAAACCGAATAAGTTGAACGGTTTGTAGGATCAGAGTTGAGATTAAGGTTTAATCGAAAGGATTAAAGTAAGTGAACTAACATGCTTAGGCTTGAGAGTTAGTTCTAGTTGAGTGAGAGAATTCTTAGGTACTTCGAAGGAAACGAGTAACTTTCGGAAGTTCTAAGTTTATACTTACTTCAGAGTTTCCTAATGTTTATAGGAAGTTGAGAGATCCAAAGGTAATAAGGATTGTGAGTAAGGAACTTCGTATGTTTAATGAACATTGGAACAATGAATTGGAGACTTTTCTGTTAAGTCAAAATCTTGAGTTATTTGAAAGCCGGTTGGCTTGATTTTTTTTATTATTTTCTTATTAGAAGATCCTAATTTCTTATTTTATGTATAAGAGTAATTCACGAACCATTTACCGTTATGTCATTTCGATTATGTTGAATGTTTATATTTATTTATTTGCACTTAAAAGCATATTCATATCATATCATATTGCATAATCGATTATTGGGAGGAATAATGAGACAATTCATAGACTGAGTGAGCTTGCATTGTCTGGTATTATTCGTTTTATATTTACGTATATGTACATGAGGAATGCTAAAGGACTGCGGGACTTTGCATGATCGGAGGAGATGGATAATGAGATAATGATGGAACTATGCAAGTTCACATTATCTAGTATTATCCATAATTACTATGGTACCTATATGAGGATACAGGTGTGCATTGAAGCCTGTATTCGGTGGGTGAGATAATGAGGTGAATGAGATTAGCCTACAGGTGTGCATTGAAGCCTGTATCAGGTGTGTATTGAAGCCTGTGTTCATTACCTGTCATTATTCACTAGAGGTGGGAAGATATTATTGAAAGAAATTCGTTTATTTTATATTGGAAAGTGAGTTTAATGAGGTGAATGAGCTTAGCCTGCAGGTGTGCATTGAAGCCTGTATTAGGTGTGCATTGAAGCCTGCGTTCATTACCTGTCATTATTCACTAGAGATGGAAAGAGATTATTGAAAGGAATTTGTATATTTTATTTTGGAAAGCGAGATAATGAGGTGAATGCTTAGTTCTATGGGAGCTTTCATTACCTGATATTATTCGCATATGATGGTTATATTAATGTAAAGGTTGTTTGCCCTTTACACTTGTTTAGTGAGTTAATGAATGTTTAAATATGTTAAGACCGAGTGAGCTTAGCATTATTTATTAAAGAAAAGAAATGAAACATTATGTATATTAAACATTTCCATAGAGAAAAAGAATGAAATATGATGATAGCCGAGTGCTATAAGAATGAGGAATGAAATTGAATTGTATATTGAGAGAATACAAGGGTGTATTGAACCTTGTATAATTAGTGTGATATATACATATATATATATATATATATATATATATATATATATGTAAAAGAACTAGATTCTCAATAAATTGGAAGATATTGAAATTAGAGATTAAGATTTGATGTAAACCTTATGTATAGTATAAGGTATTAAAGAGAATGAGATACAAGTGTTATGTGTGCTATAAAACACATCATCCTAAAGGCTTGGAAGATAGTTCCTCAATTATCTGGGAGAATTGGTAAGTAAAAGTGAAATACTTGATATAAAACCTTTTTGGTGGTTGAAAGGTAGAGGAATGTGAGTTTTACTTGGACACAAATCCGGATGCGGGTTTGGAGTCTAAGGTTACTTTTTATTCTCGGTTATTTTCACTGGGCTTGCTTTTAGCTCATGATATTACAAACAATTTCGGGTAATGCTCGGGGTTGTGGAAAGAGGAGTCAGTGCGATGATCATGGATGATGATGATGCTGAGATGGACTAGGAGTATTTTAATGTCCATGGACTTGTTTTGTTATATTTGGTATCTTTTGAATGGTAAATATGTATATAAGCTCTTAAGAGCTTCTCGTCTTACTTTTATGATTATTAATCCTTTTGAACTCCTGAAATAGGAATTTGAAATTCCTTGTGTTTAAATTTCTGAATTGAAAATGTAAACAGGTTTTGGCTAGCCAAGTTTCAAACATAACCACGCCCGTTTTTTTTAAAATATAAAGACTTCCGCTGTGTTTGATTTTAAAATGATTTAAAAAGGAGTCGGGTCATCACATGCTCTAACAGGAGGTATAACCTGATCAACATGTCCTCCACCACCTCGTAACAAATCTAGATAGTCCTCCTCAGAAATGGTAATACTACGACCACGCCTAGTAGGCTGATCTACCGGAGGCTCATCCTCCCGATACTCAGGTGGAGGTGGTGGTGGTGTAACTGCTCTAGTCCGACCTCTACCTCGTAGTGTAGTCGGTACTCTGCTCCTACCACTCCTAGGTGCAACTGTCCACGGAGGCATACTGAAGTCACAATCAGAAAAGCTTCACATGAGATACCAGGAAAGGAAAAGCAAAAGTACAAATAAACTGATCAAAAGAGAGCGTTCTAAGGATACCTGGCGCCGTTGACCTCGAGCGATGATTGGAAAATATCAAAACATGAAAAACATGCGATGCATGTGGTCTTCAGAACCAAAGAGGCTCTTATACCAACTGTAACGACCTGATTTTCGTTAAGTTCTTTAAATTCAAATGCACAGGGAAGACTCAAATTTTTACAGAAAAACGGCATGGGTTCGTTTAAAAATTGGATTAATCAAAACTTGTTTATAACAACCCATATTCAGAAAAATCGATAAATCGGGAATGCGCATTCCAACATATAATTTAAACTTCCAAAAGAGATTTAAATCATAAAACATATGCAGATTTTAAACACATACCCTTTCGGGCTCAAAAAGATACAAGTATGAAAGTTGGAAATAATTTACAAGCATTTATAAGAATGCTAAACCAAAAGTATGTTCATCATTGTCCATTCACCATCTCGGCAAGTCACACAGCAGCACCTCCTCTACCACGCTTCTTAGGACGAGGTTTACCTGAAAATTCGTAAGTGTAGCAACATTAGCATAAAAATGCTAGTGAGAGTAAAACGAAAGCAAGTAATCCTATGAACCAAATTTCATACCAGAAATTGTGTCCAGAGGCCTAAAATGCTCATTACTACCCGCATTCACACTTCCAATTTTCCATACAATCATACGATAGTAATATACTACCCGTAATGGTCTTTCAATACCATGAAATAGAAATAAAGACTTAAAGTAAAAGTAACAACCATTACTAAGTCTTACTACACAATTCTAAAGAATATGTAATTGTAATACTAACTATCTTTGTTACCAAACAAGTTTCATCGTAACGTGCTATTGTATGGATCGAAATCAACATACCACGTACGGTCGTACCATATCACAAATAATTGTACCATGATACCGTATGGATCCGAATCAACATACTATCATGTACCGTGTCACAAATCTTCGTACCATGATACCGTATGGACCGAAGTCAACATACTACCATGTACCGTATCACAAATCATCACACCATGATACCATATGGATCCGAATCAACATACTATCATGTGCGGTATCACAAATCATCGTACCATGGTACCGTATGGATCCGAATCAACATACTACCATGTACCGTACCACAAATCATCGCACCATGATACCGTATGGATCCGAATCAACATACTATTATGTGTCGTATCACAAATCATCGTACCATGGTACCGTATGAATCCGAATCAACATACTACCATGTACTGTACCACAAATCATCGCACCATGATGCTATATGGATCCGAATCAAGATACTATCATGTGCTGTATCACAAATCATCAAGTACTCTAATAAGTTAGATTATCCTAACAGAATTCTACTAAGTTACTAAATAACCTAATCAACTTGGTATCCACGAGTTATCACTCAAGTGTATTTTCTAAGCCACTTTGAATCCCAAACCACTCAAAGTGCTTTAAACTTCCACTTTCATTTAGAATCTCCAATTCATATTACAAGACTTCCAAACCACTCCGATATTTCCTTTTCACCGAACTCACTTTAATTCTAAATTCTCTACACTCAGTTCCGAATTAAAGTCTCCAACCAAACATTAACTCTGAGAAGTTAGTTCCCTCGTAACCTCGATAAACCAAATCGTAATGAAACTTAATTCATAAAATTACGAACTTCCCTTTTTGTAACGTCCCGTTATTTTGTGATAAAAAAAAAACTTTTATTTATTTTATTTAATTTGAGTAATTAAAATTCATTTATTTATTATTAAATTAGAATTTAGTAATTTATTTCATTTTAATTCATTTTAATGGCTTTATTTATTTAAATACGTTTTAATGGTATTAATAATTATTAACGGGCCAATTAATAATTATTAATCAACATTGGGATAGTTTGAGATGTTCGGGAATCGTTTTTTAAGCCAAAAGTCGTAAAAGGGCAAAATCGTAATTTCCCAATTTGCAAAATATCTAAAAACACTATTCATTTGTCTTTAAAAACTCACCTTTGACTCAAAAATTGACAAAAACTCATCTCATTTTCCTCCTCCTTGCCGTGGGTCTCAAAGAGCAAAAGAGAATTTTTGGTTTTTGTTCGTTTCTTGCCGGATCGACTTGATTCTCGTTCCATTGGAAAGGTATCGGTCCTACGATCCTTTTCCACCTAGCCTTCATACTTGCCGCTCGTATTATACGGAGTTCTCGGTA
Source organism: Gynostemma pentaphyllum (assembly GCA_028015215.1). Lineage (NCBI taxonomy): Eukaryota > Viridiplantae > Streptophyta > Magnoliopsida > Cucurbitales > Cucurbitaceae > Gynostemma > Gynostemma pentaphyllum. The sequence continues at coordinate 24,972,997 of CM051354.1, forward strand.
AGTTTCTCTTGAAACCCTAAGCTCCAAATAGTGTTTTAATGGAGTTTTACTTGATTTCTTTCGATTTCGTGTTGTAGAACTCGGTGTTTGTAAACTCGGGAGTAGTTTTACGTGTTTTTGGAAACTATTCCATAACCCTAAAATCGAGTTTCAGTCGAAACCCTTTCCGTTTGAAATTTACCCTTTTGGGTTTGATTTTGGGTTAGAAATTAATGAATGAATGTTTATTTAAATTCGATTCGGGAAAGGGATTAATGTTCAAAAACCCTAATTATCGATACCCATTGAAATCGGGATTATCGAATTTGCTTAAAACCAACTCAAAATGTATTTAAATTGCCAAAGAGCCGAAAAACCAAACCCGAACCCCTTTGTTTAGGGAGGGCCGAGAGCCTCCAAGGGGAAGGATTGGTGGATTTCCGTCTTTTTGCTTGTTTAATCGTTGTTTAATCGTTAGTTGGTAATTTTATTAATTTTCGGGATATTAATTCGTTTGTAGGTGTTTTTGAACCGCGTGGTTGATCGCTCCTTCGGACTTAGGAGCAAAGTCATCTTTTAATTAAGGTGAGAATAGTTAGGATTTAAAGTAATTATAGAAATCGAATAAGTGTGAAGGTTTGTAGAGTTTGAAACTAAGTTTAGAATCCGAATCTAAGATTAGAGGGTTGTGAGTTAGTGCCCTTAGGATTAAGAGTTAATCCTTTAAGGAGAACTTAGGAGTTCTCAAGGAAAGTATCGAATCTTAGAAGATTCTAAGTTAGTTTCGTTTCGAACTAAGTTTGGATCATTGGAAGTTAAAAGATCCAGCTTGTTTTTAGAACGGTTAATAGAACCTCGGGTTTTGTTGGAAGTTTAGAATCCTTGAAGGTTAGGTTAATCGTTATGTTTGACCTTTACTTTTATTATTGTTAGCGGAATTCGAATTACATTTCATTCTGCCAAGTTTCTATCTTTTTTTTTTACTTTATATCTTACTTTATGTCTCTTTACTTTATGCTTGTTTCGGTTACTTTAATAATCGTACTTTACTTTATTTATTTTTATAAGTACATGCAAGCATGTGCATAACAATATTGCACCATTATTTATTGTACTATAACATCTCGCATCATTGAAAGAAAGTGAAAAAGGAAAGAAAGTGAGGATGAAAATGGAAGGAATGGTGGATGAATATGAATATCCACGTTCCTCATGCATAAGGAATGGTGGATGAATGTGAATATCCACGTTACCTTCATATCATGCATAAATGGCGAATGCGTATCCTACGGGAAGTACTCATTACTTTTATGCATATGATAGACGAGAAAGAGAATCGAGATGTTATAATTATGCAAAGTTTATTTATTTACTTTTCTTACTTATGTCATAACAAGTTTATGGATGAACAATTGGACTAAGTGTGCTAATTAGTATCATCAATTGGAAAATATGGAATAGAATCACCTAGAGTTTGGATGACTTTAGGAGTGTTTTGTGTCAGTTTACTTGGACACAAATCGAAATGCGAGTTTGAGGTCTATCTTTACTTTTTATGCTTATTATTCTCACTGGGCTTAAGTTGTTAGCTCATGATATTACAACCAATTTCAAGTAATGCCCTGGCTAGAGGCCGTGGAAGGGGAGATGGTGCTGCGTGATCGAGGGATGCTGACCTCGAGATGGACTAATGGAATTGTAAAGTTTATGTCTTATTTTGATGAACTTTAAGAACTTTAATGAATTGTATTTTGTATTTGGCTCCTAAGAGCCTAATGTTGATGTTTATATGATATACATATTTGAACTCCTGATTTGGACTTAAAGTTCATGTGATTTTATTAGATTTGAAAATTAGGATGTAAAATACTATTCACATCAAATTTTAGAAACTTTAACATACCTTAAGGCCTCGAGAAAACGGGCAAAAATCTCGATTGGTAAGTTAGAAATGATCCTCGGGCCAAGGGCTTTCCAGCGCAACGAGAATCGAGACGATCCACCGAGTAATTAAGAAAAACCAAAAAAAAAAGAGGGAGGGAGAAGGGCAATGTGGCTCTCGGCCATTCAGGAGATAACAAGAGAGGAAATGTCTAAAATTTGACTAAATTTGACTTTTTAAAGTGAAGATGAATAGTGATTTGAGATATTTTAAGAAATTGGAAAATGACCCCTACGTCCCTCTTTTACGTTTACTTTAAAAACGAAACCCGAAGCTCTTAAAAAAGGTGGTTAATAATTATTAATTGGCCTGTTAATAATTATTAATGTCACCGAAATGAATTTAAAGTAATAAAAGGATTAAAAGGGTTTTCGAATGAAAATAACTACTAAAATCGAAATCACTATTTTTAAATTAACCTTAAATACTTTAATTAAACAAAATAAATAAATAAAATTTTACACCCAAAAGTAACGGGACGTTACAATTATAACGGCCGATAACAAAGTTGGTAAAGCCAAATGGTAAACGACCGCTCCTACTCGATCGAGTATCTTGATAGGCCAATAAATCTAGGGCTAAACTGGCCCTTATTCCCAAATCTCATAACACCCTTCATATGTGCCACTTTGAAGAATACGAGATCCACCACTACAACTCAAATGGAAAATGCCGAACTCTGATCTCGACTTTGGGCAACCCTTAACCTCTCTCTAATCAAAGCGATAGACTCGCAAGTCATTTGTAACAACTTAGGTCCCAAAAGTCTCCTCTCTCCAATCTCATCCCAATGAGCTGGAGAAAGACATCTTCTACCATAAAGTGCCTAAACAGTGCCATCTCGATAGTATCTCGGTAACTGTTATTATAAGCAAACTCTTTCAAATACAACTGAGAGTCCTGACTACCACCAAAGTCAAGAACATCAACTCTCAACATATCCTCCAAAATCTGGTTAAACCTCTTTATTTGACCATCTGTCTAAGGATGAAAAGTTGTGCTAAATGCAAAACCGGTACCCATGGCGGTATGTAAACTGTGCCAAACCTTCGAGACAAAGCATGTGTTCCGATTTGATATAATCTTCACCGACACACCATGCAATCTAACAATCTTTCATAGATACAATTGTACCCTAGTCTTAATTAGATATATGATCCTCCCAAGAATAAAGTGTGCGATCTTCGTCAAACGGTCTACATTCACCCAAATGGTATCAATAATACTGCAATCTCATGTTTCATCTTAGGCCACCAATAATACTGTCTCAGATCCTCGTACATCTTTGTACTACCTGGATGAACATAAAAGATAGAACTATGAGCCTCCTCCAATAGCTCTTTTCAAAAGTCGATCCCGAAGGCATACAAAGCCTCTTACGATTTATCACGCACTATCTGTAGAAAATATAGATTGACTAGGCATGTCTGACTCTGCCTCTTGAAAACCAGCTTGTAAGCTTCAGAAAACTGTGAATCTCCGGTACACTAGTCTTTTTAGACAAACTACTAACTGCCTTAATCTTAGAGGAATCAATATATACTCCTCTACTCGATATAACATGGCCTAAAAATGCCACTTCTTTCAGAAAAAACTCACACTTTGAGAACTTGGCATAAAGTTCTGATTTCGTAACAGCGTCAAGACCTTCATCAAATGCATATCATACATCTCCTCGGTTTTAGAATAAACCAAGATATCATCAATGAACACAAACACAAAAGAATCAATAAACCTTCTGAAAATAATATGCATAAGGCCTATAAACGTTGCATGCGCGTTGGTCAGGCCAAAGGACATAAGTATAAACTCATAATATCTATAACGCATTCTACAACAGTCTTGGGAATATCCTCATCCCGAATCCTCAACTGATTTTACCGGATCTCAAATCTATCTTCGAAAAGATAGTGGTTCTCTTCAACTGATCGAATAGATCCTCAATCCGAGCCAAAAGATATTTATATTTCACAATAATTCGGTTCAATTCTCAATAATCAATGCACAGTCTCAATGAACTTTCTTTCTTTTTCACAAACAAAAAGGTGCTCCCCACGAGGATGCACTAAAGAACATAAACCCTAAGTCTAAGAGCTCCTGCGACTGACTCTTAAGCTCTTTTTATTCAGCCGGTGTCATGCGATAAGGTACCTTGGACAATGGAGCTGTCCCAAGAACAACCTCAAACTGAAAGTCTAACTCTTTCACCAGTGATAAACCTGTTAACTCATCAGGGTAAACAATAGTGAAATCCTTCACAACAGGCATAAAACTCAAGCTAGTCTCTTGTACTGATGTAACAACAACACTAGCTAGATAACCCACGCTCCATCACTCAGAAGCGCTCTAGCCTCTATCATAGATATCAAAATGGGTGCTACTCATCCATTAAACCCACGAAAATGTAAACTGATCCCACAAAGACTCATAAACTCAACAACTTTCTCAGTACAATCGATAGTGGCATGCTTAACTGATAGCCAATCCATAACCAATATCACATCAAAATCAGGCATATGCATAACAATCAAAGTAGAATATGAACAACTACTCAGAATGCACATGTCATCAGTACTAATCACACTATATCAACAATAATAAACCTCCCCATTGGGGTAAAAACATGCATCTCGAAGCCCACGGTTCAGACTCAAGAGCAGCCAAATCAACAAACTGAGATAAAATAAAAGAGTGGCTAGCTTAATAATCAAATAGAACAAAAGCCAAATGGTCCAAAAATGACAAAGTACCAATCACTACCATAGCCAAAGCCTCAACATCCTTTCTAGTAGAAAATACACAAACATGATGCTGAGTAGGTGGATGAGGTAAGAAGTAGAAATTTGTACTGCTGAGCCTTTCTTTCTCGATCTTTACCTTTGTCCTGACCTCTGCCCCTACCCTGGGGAGCATACTAAGCTGGCGGTGCCTGCTGTTGATTCTTCTGACCATCCTAATCCTTTTACTATGTTGTGGTGGCTATATCTGATATGTCCTACAAAAGTGGCGTGATTCCCAGTTTGATCGCAAGCATAGAATCTTAGTGGAAGTGTGCATCTCCCAAAATGGAAACTGGCACAACTATTGCTGTAAAGATGAACCTATCCCTGTGCTCTCGGCTGTCCATGTTGAGCTCCACCTAGAACCTGTTGTTGCTGCTGCTACCTCCATTGTGGCGGTATCCCTCGACTAACATGGTTGTTCTCCGCCTTCCTCTTCTTAAATGAGATCTGTCCTATAACAGCTAGTTTTCCTTCTTTTCATAAGATGACAAATCCAAAGAAAGGACAAAGTCTATAGCCTCTTCACTCAAATCTTGAATGAACTCTACTTCATAGATCATTTCTTTTCTTACAATGCAAAACTAGTGTCTCTCAAGCACCTTAGTTCAATAATGTTCTATCCTTCTAACATAGGATTTACGTTAGAGTCTATCTTGAAACACTCATTAGGTCCAAACTACGACCTACAAGTTTCTCAAAGTTCACCATCCAATTAGATGATCAAACATAATGTGATTGAAGTTCACCAAACACTCACATCGCCTTATAAAAGTGACTGATACCACGGTCCGACAACATCTTCTCTAGATCTCAATCAAATACCAATGCTCAACCTTAGTTTTAGTTAACCTTGACAATTAACCAAATATGGATCTCGACCTCGAGTATTTCAAATTTAGATTGGTACATCATAGCGTGATAGTGACAAGACTAGGTCATTATCCAATCAACAATGTTGTTAATGGTCCTCGTTGAGCCATCACGAAATGTTCTAACTTCCTCTTTTGAGTGGCAACACACTTTGCATTTAACACAATCATATCACAATGATTTACCACTTACCATAAATCAACTTTCTCAACTCAAATCAGGAACTTGTCCATTGAGTTGAATTTAGGTTACTGGACCCGAGCCAGACCGATTACGTAGTACAATTACTCACCTTAACCATGTGTTTCATCTCTTAATACTGGGCTCCAAACAATCATGTCCCCTTTTTACACATAAACGTCAACACACATTCACTAACACCACTACTTAGCAATTGTGTGACAATCAAACATTAATCAAACGTTGAGGATCAAACAATCGATATCTCAGAGTATCACGTCTCCTTTACACTGACATTACATCAATACGCTTAACGAGGTGTACATTCTCCAAACTAGATACCCTTCCATGATCTCAGTTGAGGGTCAAATCAACATCACCATATAGTGGTTTTACAAGGAGGTGAAATATAACAATTACAAATAACGTTTAACAACCTTCTCATTAACTTTTCCACTATTAAAGAAATAAAGCTTGGGAATAAAAGTTTTAGGCATACCTGGTGCTGTTGATCTCGGACGATGACTAGAGAGTGGACTTAAACAAAACATAAAAAACAAACATGCGTCGCATGTAGTCTACAGAACCCTTAGGCTCTGATACCAACTGTGACGACCTGACTCCTTTTAAATCATTTTAAATCAGAATGCAGCGAAAGTCTTAATATTTAGAAAAAAAAGGGGCATGGATACGTTTAAAATTTGAACTATCCAAAACCTTTTTATATTTTTCACAATCAGAGAAATCATAAAGACGAGAAAATGCGCATTTCCTGAAGCAAAGTTCAAAAGAAATTTCAGAATCATATAAGACTAAAAACAAAAGCTCTCATGAGCTTATATACAGACGTGCATCAAAAGATGAAAGACATAAAGAAAACATTAGTCCAAAGACTAACACTTTCTCTAGTCCATCTCGGCATCATCGTCATCCAAGATCAAGTAGCACCAGCTCCTCTCCCACGACCTCGATCACGGTCGATACCTGAAATTTTTTGTAATATCATGAGCTAAAAGAATGCCCAGTGAAAATAAACAGAAAATAAAGTAACATTAGACTCCAAACCCATGTTCAGATTTGTGTCCAAAAACTTACTCTTTGCTACCCAACCATTCAAAGGAATTTACATCAAGTATTCCACTTTCACTTACCAAATCTCTCAAATAATCAAGGATCTAGCTTCCAGGCATTTAAGAGGACGTGTTTCATAAAACACTTAACATTTTATTTCATTCTCTTTAATACCTTATACTATACATAAGATTTGCATCAAAATATTACAATCTCCAATTTCAAGATCTTCCAAAGGAATAAGAATTAGCTCTTAAGCATTTCAAAGTATTGTATTTCACTATACAATTCAATCTCAAATCCAAGAGTTAACATTAGTAAACACCGAAGCAAATCTAAACTTAAAACTTCCAAGAGTTAATCGTTTCCTTCGATACACCTACGAGTTCTCTCAACTCAAATAGAACTAATTAACACCCAATCCTAAGCATGTTAGCTCACTTTTTTTAATCCTTTCGATTCAAATTTTAATCTTAACTTTCGATCCTACAAGTCGTTCAACTTGTTCGATTTCTAAGTTTACATTTAAATTCTATTTATTCTCAACTTGAATATTCGCGTGACAACAAAGTTCCCACGAACCATAAAACGAGCAATCGCACCTACAATTCATCAATTGAACAATAATTTATACATCATAACTAAAATGAGAAAAAGTGTGATTTTTGTGTGAATATTGATTGCGAATGAATAGTGTTTTTGGGTGAATAGTGTTTTTAATAAATCCGAGCTCGAAATCGTCAAATTTCTTGATGGAAATGCATGATTTCAACTTCAAAACTCATTAAGAAACAAAAACAAAGAAAACCGTATAAAAAGTTTTGAAAACTCACTTTTTAGGGCTTCCCTTAGAGAACGAGAAACGCCAAAAAGCTAGGTTGGATAGGTAGCCCTCGTCCCGAGCAATCCAACACAACCGAAATTGAGACAATCCATCGAGAAACAAAGAAAACCCAAGAATTCTCCTCCATCTTGATGACCCACGACCATGGAGAGAAAGGAAGGAAGATTTGTGATATGAAACCCTAGAAAATTGAAATAGATCCCTTTGATATACAAAGAACCCCTAGATGCAAATCCTAAAACCCCAATAAACAATAAGGAAACACCCTTGGAAAACAAGAAGAGAAAGATTATTCCAATGATCTAATATCTTGAAATAAGAGAACTTGTTCTTATTTCAAGATCGAAACAATTCACAAACATACTAGATCAAATTATGCTTGAATGTTTCTAAAACATGCAACCTAGAACAAGGCTACAAAACTAAGCAATTTCAGCTAAGCAAAAAGCAATATTTTTATGAAATGAATTCTTAGTATTTAGGGTTACAAATGAGGCCTTTAAATAGGCAAAGAAACCCTAAAAATAACAAGGAAATTGGGAATAAAGAAGAGAATAAAATCTGCCCAAAACTTGCCTTATATGGATTTGGCAGATTTTGGGGAAAATCTTTCCTAGAGAATAATATCTTTCCTAATCATTTCCAAGCTAATAAACTGAATGTAAATGGCCTAAAACATGTCTAAATACGTCATAAATTCGTTGGAACCATATATGAGAAGTTTGGGAACAAATATGGATAGTTCGGGAACAAATATGGAAAGTGGTCAAAATAAGGAAAGTTTGCAAAAGTGATGAAACTTTCCAAATTAGCTCTCATCTTCATTTCTGATTGAACAAGTCTTCAATAATCTTCCTCCAAATGCATTTAACATAGATTAAAGTTGATCAAGTCCTCTTTGTACGCCTCCATGCTCGGATCTTCAAAAGCTTGTCTTGACTTTTCTAATGTAGGCTTGTAAATGGATGTTCAATGCTTCTCTTGATCTTTGAACTTGTGATTGGTCCTTGAGCTTTTTGTGACGTTCCATGATTCATATCAATTTGTCTCAATTGTTGTCTTTTGGTTTATTTTAAAGAAATGGATGAATAGTAAAAAGTTATTTTTAAGAATTCGGAAATTACGAACACGTCCCTCATTTGCTTTTAGCTTTTAAAAACAAAACCCGAAACATCTAAACTTACCAAAAGGTGATTAATAATTATTAATTGGCTTGTTAATAATTATTAATAAGCACCCAAAACTAATTTAAACCACTAAAATAATTAAACATCAAATAAAAGAATATAAATTAATTAACTCTAAAATGAAATTAAGTGCTTTAAATAAAATAAATAATAAATAATATTAGTTTTTTTTGCCTTGTAAAAATAATGGGATGTTACAATTAGATTTGTAAGGACCCGAGAATTTTAGTTGAATTCTTTTTTATTGGTATAAATTAAATTGTTCTTTAAATAGGGAAAATTAATTTTGTTATGATTGATTTTGGTTAATTTGTGACTAACCGAAATAAATTTAACTTTGGGTGGAGAAATAGATGGAAAAGGGGTTGTTAACCATGGTTAGATTAATAAAAGGGTTGGTTAGTAAGTAATTTAAGGGACAAGACCTAGTTAGCAAGAAAATTAGGAGGAGGGGTTTGTTTTTATTTTAAGAGGTGGAAGAGTTTGGTGGCAATAGTAGGAGGTGGAGGGACTTTTGAATAAATATAATTTAGTTATTATTTTAATTTTGGAAAACTAAAAGTATATTAAGGAAATTGAAAAAAAAGAAAAACAAAACATTCCCTTCTTTCTTCTCCAACCCGTCGGCCACCCCCCCCTCTCAAAATTTTATCAACTTTTCCTCCCTCAATTCTCTTATGTTCTTGGTTAAATTTAAAGGGAACTTGGTTGATTCATGCTAGAATCTTCATTCTAGGAAGGTTCAAACAAGGATCAATTGGTTCCTTCAAGACTCAAGGTAAGATTACAATTGAGAAAATTCTAGGTTTTCATGGGTTTTGGGGTTGTTCTTGAGTTGGTGTTTAAAATCTTTTGGGTGTTGTTTCTTTGTTTTAAATTCTGAAAATATAAGTATCATTAATGAATTCAAGCTTTGAAGTTCTCATATTTTGAAAGGAAGGAGAGGATGGCCATGGATAAGTTCAAGCTTTCAAAACCTCCATTAATGGTATTTCTCAAGTTTCTAGTTTTCTTTAAATTTTGGGTTTTCTTGACCATTGTTTAGCAATCCTAAATTCTGGAATTATGGGTCATTATATGTGTATGTGATATGTGAAAAACACATTGGAAGGTCAACTTAGTGAATTTTTGGTAAATTCCCATTTGATCAAAATTTTCACTTCAATTTGACTAGTTTACATGATTTTGTGTATTCCTTGACTATTATTAAAAGGTTATAAAATCTAGAACTTATGGGTGTTTATATGTATATATTCTTTAAGAAAAACTCTTTAGGGAACCAACCCAATGGATGTTTCATAATTTTCCTTTTGGCCGAAATTTACATCACAATTTGACTAGTTTTTGGAAACTTTTTCCTCTTAACGGGTTCGGGGTTATGTGCGATTGTTATGGGCTGACTTGTGATGTTAATTTTAGACTAAATATGTTTGGATTTGACTTGTTTTAGGGCAAAGGCGAGTGGATACGATCGGGACCAATTTTGAAGGTGAGAACACAAAGAATCGGAGGGGTGATTGGTGTAGTGTTCCTGATTTTTTCTGGACTATCTCGGACATGAAGTTTTATGATTATGAGAATGGTGAATTGTAGAATGGTTGTTAAGGTTTTGGGAGAAAGTGAAGTAACGAGAAGAGATAATGACTTTGGTATTGGTTTAAAAGAACAGAATCACTCATTAACTCAAAACTAGTTCATGTTTTGATTAGTTGTTCATTTAAGCATGCCTACTTGCTTTATAATTATGTTCATAGTCCATGAATGAGTCATATACTAGATTTGGGGCTATGGTTATGCATATTTGTTACATTTTTTTATTTATGCTCGATGAATAGTTACGATTGAGATAATAGAGAAAAGTGTGATCATGAACCATGTGAATATGTGAATCTTGAACATTATGTGAGCAAAGATAGAGTCATATGCCAATTTTGGGAAATTGACCTATTTATACTTGTTGAATCGATATTCCGTTATATGATGTTGTTGTGAAGAAGCATGCTAATTCCATTTCATGTCAGAGCATTCCACTCATGCATATCATGTGCTCGTTATGTGGCCATGGGGTCGTAACCCATGTAACGGTGTGTGGGGGTTGGACATTACATGTGGTTACCGTGGCGGAGATGTGGTGAAGCTCTGGTGTGCTATATGATGAATGGCCCGGATGCTAGCGAATATTGAGATACTTTGAGATTGAAATGAGCTATGGCTCGGATGTTGAATGACCATGTAACTTAGGGCGTAGTGAGACGCCGGGTTGTGTTTGCATTACTTGTGAGATCAAAGAGGATGGTAATTGTGAAATGAAAATATGGTACGGTTTGATGGAAGTATGCATAAAAGAGGTTGTGATTGGTTATCACTATCTAAACATAATGTATTTTGTTCTTTATATACATCTTAAGCATGTCATTACTTTTTATGAATTTTATCATGACAATTCCACATCACTGTTAATATTCTTTTGTTTTCACTGAGTGTCATGCTCAAAGGTGCTCTAAATCACCTTTCAGATATCGAACGAGGGCGGGGACGAGGCACGGCAGGTGGTGCTTGTTGACGCATCAAGATGGAGCTTTTGGGATTAGGTCTCCGGTCACGCGAGCTGCAGTTTCTGGGAGTGTAGTTGTCTTATTTTGGGTTGCGCCTTCTTTTGTTTTACGGTCGAGTTTTAAAATTAAAGTATGTATATTATATGTATGTATAACAGTTTTAACTCGGTGCACTGAACCTTATTTTAGTTTGAATTTAGGTGATATTCTGAACTGGCCGACGAGCCGCTGTTTTCTGTTAAACATGTTTTTATATTGTATGTGAGACTTGGAATTTACGAATACTACATGACGAAATTTTCAATATTTTGCTAAATCAATTGTTTTAAGCTTAAGTTTTTTTCGCTTCTGTATGCGTACTCGCGTCCTGGGCTTCTAGAATAAGCCAGGTCGTCACAAGATTAGATCTCACCTCCTTTCACTGGTCTTATGAGATTCAATTCCAAAGAATTTTGTGGCCCAAAAAAGATGAAATAATCTCAAAAGAAAAGTCCAGTTTCTTCCATTGGGTTCAAGGTATATTGAACTGATTATTTCGATCAAAATCTCACCACTTGATACTAAAGGAATTATTCAAGGGTTAAATTTTAGTAATGGATAAATTAATATTGCTTATTTCAGAAAAACACAATCTTATATATATATATATATATATATATATATATATATATATATCAAAACTACCAAAAACCATTGTTAAAAGACAAAATATACCCCGATTTAATTTTCCTTAATTTGTTCAAGATTTAAGAAAAGTTATAAAATCCCTTAAATTTTTGTAAGATTAAAGGAAAATGTAAATCTTAAAAAATTAAAATACAAGAAAAAAAACTCCAATATTCTGAATGCTTCTTTCTTCTCTGATCATCCTCCAACCACAATTAATACTTCTTCAAGCACTGAAATTTTGTTAAGAAAATAACCGTAAGTTTAACAATGTTAAATGTGATAAAAATATTTACTTTTAATAAACGTTGTAAGAAAATTGAAATGAATGAGAAGAACTAATCCATTGCTGATTAAAATGTTTTCTTTAAATAAATATTGTAATATACAACTAATGATGTAATGAAATTACAGAGACCAACGTAGATAAGAAGGACTCCAAAAAAGAAAGGAAAAAGGAAGAAGAAGGGGGAAATGATTTCGAGGTAAGATTGTATGTAACGTCCCATTATTTTGTGATAAAAAAAATTATTATTTATTTTATTTTAATTTAAGTAATTAAAGTTTATTTATTTATCGGTAAATTAGAATTTAGTAGTTTATTTCTGTTTAAGTCCTTTTAATTACCTTTTTAGTTTAATTTCGTTTTAATGGTATTAATAATTATGAACGTGCCAATTAATAATTATTAATCACCATTGGGATAGTTTAAGATCATCGGGTTTCGTTTTATAAGTCAAAAGTCATAAAAGGATGTAACCGTCATTTCCAAAATTCCTAAATATCTAAACACTATTTGGTCATCTTCTTTAAAGCACCTTTGACTTCAAAAATTGACCAAAATAACTCTCATTTTCTCTCCTCCCACCCGTGAGCATCAAAGAAGAAAAGGGAGAATTTGGTTTTCGTTCGTTTCTTGCCGGATCGCTTCGATTCTCGATCCATTGGAAAGGTATCGGTCCTACGATTCTTTTCCACCCAACCATCGTACTTGCCACTCGTGTTATACGGAGTTCTCGGTAAGTAAAGTTTCAAACCCTAAGCTCCAAATAGTATTTTAATGGAGTTTTCTTTGATTTCCTTCAATTTCGTGTTGTAGAACTCGGTGTTTGTAAATACGGGAGTTGTTTTAAGTGTTTTTGGAAACAATCCCTTAACCCCTAAAACCGAGTTTCAGTCGAAACCCTTCCCGTTTGAAAATTACCTTTTTGGGTTTAATTATGGGTTATGTATTGATGATATATTGTTTATTGAAATTCAATTCGGGAAAGGGCATAATGTTCAAAAACCCTAATTATCGATACCCATTGAAATCGGGAACATCAAATTTGTTTAAAACCAACTCGAAACACTTTTAAATTGCCTAAAAGCCGGAAAACCAAACCCAAAGCCCATTTCATGTTAGGGCCGTGGGCCTCATGTGGGGATTTGTTGGGTTTTTCGTCGTTTTGTATGTTTAGTTGTTGTTCGATCAATAGTTGGTAATTTATTGATTGTGTGATATAATTCAATTTGTAGGTGTTTTTGAACCGCTCGTTTGATCGCTCTTTCGAACTTAGGAGCGAAGTCAACTTTTATTAAGGTGAGAATAGTTAGGATTTAAAGTAATTATAGAAATCGAATAAGTGTGATGTTTGTAGAATTGGAAACTAAGACTAGAATTCGAATCTAAGATTAGAGGGAAGTGAGTTAGTGCCCTTAGGATTAGGAGTTAATCCTTTAAGTGAGAACTTAGGAGTTCTCAAGGAAAGTATTGAATCTTAGAAGATTCTAAGTTAGATTCGTTTCGAAGCTTAGGTTGGATCATTGGAAGTTAAAAGATCCAACTTGTGTTTAGAACGGTTAATAGAACCTCAGTTTTTGTTGGAAGTTTAGAATCCTGGAAGGTATAGGTTAATCGTTTAAGTTATGTTTTTACTTTTATTATTGTTAGCGGAGTTCGATTGATCTATCGTTCGTCCGGAGTTTCTATTTCTTTACTTTATGTCTTTTACTTTATGCCCCTTTACTTTATGTTCGCTTCGGTTACTTTATTATTCGCATTTTACTTTATTTACTTTTGCAAGCATGTGCAAGCATAACCATAACATCTTGCACCATAACATCTCACATCATTGAAAAGAGAAAAAGAAAAGAAAGTGAGAAAGAAAGGAAGGGAAGAATGTTGGAGCCTACGGGTAGTGTTCGCATCACCTTCAGAAAAAGAAAAGAAAGTAAAACTAAGAAAGAAGGTTGAATGGGTATCCTACGGGATGTACTCGTTACTTCTTCATTCATAAGATTGAATGGGTATCCTACGGGATGTACTCGTTATCTTCATTCATGCATAAGGGTGAATGTGAACCCTACATTACCTTTATGCATATGATCGATGGAATAGAAAATCGAGATGTTATATGTTATGCAAAGTTTAATTACTTTTCTTATTTATGTCATAACCAGTTAATGGAAGAGAATTTGACTACGAGTGTTAGTAATGTCATTCTTTGGAAGTTTAGAATGAATTTACCTAGAGTTTGGAGAACTTTAGGAGTGTATTGTGTTAGATTAATTGGACACAAATCGGAATGTGAGTTTGAGGTCTATCTTTACTTTTTATGCTTATTATTCTTACTAGGCTTAAGTTGTTAGCTCATGATATTACAACCAATTTCAATTAATGCCCTGGCTAGAGATCGAGGGAGAGGAGGTGGTGCTGCGTGATCGAGGGATGATGACCTCGAGATGGACTCAGTTGTGTAAAGTTTATGTATTATTTTTGTGAACTTTAAAGGATTTTGTGAATTGTACATTGTATTTAGCTCATAAGACCTTATAGATGTTGTTTTATGATATTACATCCTTGAACTCCTGAATTGGGACTAATGTTCCATGTGATTTTATTAGATTTGAAAAATTAGGATGTAAACAGGTTTTGGCTAGCCAACTTTCAAACATAACCACACCAATTTTTCTTAAAATAAAAGACTTCCGCTGTGTTTCCTAAATTAAATTTATTTAAAAGTGTCGGGTCGTCACATTGTAATAAGTATAAAACAATCATAAAATAATAAAAACATTCATAAATGATAAATAGTTTAACAAAAATAAAAAATTTTGAAAAGTAAAATAAAATTAAAAAATGCATGATTTGTAAATGCAGGATCAGCATTGATAAGGAGCAAATCTAAAGGAAAAGAAAAAGTGATAGAAGCAGACAAGGATGAAGAAGAAACAGAGGTACATAATAATTTATTAACATGAAAAGTAATGTTGGTTTTGCAACAAAAAAATATACACGGTCTAACATGTTTATATTCAGAAAATACATGTTTATATTTAATAAACAATGTATTATAGATAAACCAACCTGTAGCAGGAGCCATGAACGAACATGAAGAAATTCATCAATATCCGCCATTGAAACTTCTCTAGACCTTAAAAATAACCATAGTCTTAATATGTTAATTCTGATAGTTATGAGCTTCATCCAAAGAACCATCATACAAACAAATCAACAGATGTTGAACACGTGATGAAAAAAATGAAAAACAAAGAACAAGTAGGAAATGAAAAAACTAAAAAAAGAAAAGAAAAGAGCATGGCAGATCAATCGTACATGTAAAAGCACAAGAATATCCTTCACTTTTCTCCTCTCTCATATTTTTTAATTTTATGAAGGAATTTTCTTTTGGAAACTACCTAATGTCAGTTATTTGGCAGTTACATAGGATGTTCCATATCTTGACAGATATTGGCATTTTACCAAGTATGTGAAAGAAGGGAGAGAATAAACTCTCATTAAAAGAATTCTCTCACAATTTCTCAATCATCTATAAAGGATTTAGGCTGTAATAACTAAAGTTGTCCGTTCGGTGATTGGCTTTGGATGAGATACTTTACACACTCGGGTTTTGTTATTTCTATTGCGTTTCTAAAAGAATGTTCAAATCCTTAGATCTTCAATGACAACTTTGCGAATTGATGATTATTCTTTATGATTTTTTGCATGTTTTTTATGCATATTATTACGAATTGATCTATAAAATTTCGGAATATTTGAATGTTTAAATCATGAGATATTAGTTTTTAAAGTCACAACTTTTGCAAAGTTTAAAAGCAGTAACTTTAACTCTTAATAACTTTATGTAAAATTATTCATTGGTTGTGATTTTTTATATTTAGATATTGTGTTTAAAGAGTTTTCTATACACTAGTTTTTACCACGTGCGATGCCCATACATTTTTATTTACTTTTTTTTCATTTTATTATTATAAATTAATATTTATCTTTGGTTTTGATTTTTTCTCTATTTTTATTTAAAATAACATACATATTTATCCCATTATGTTTTTTTCGGTCTCTTTGTTTTTTTTTCAGGTTAAAAAATTATGTATCATATCATTTTTTTTTTGTTAAATATGTTTGTGAATTCTCACTTTATTATATACGAATTTTTTATTTAATTTTAATGATATATATCTAATTTCAATAATTTATTTAAAAATAAATCTACCATTTCACTAAATAAATATGACATAAAAAATAAGTAATGAATCTTATTTTGTCTACCCATGTAACGACCAGATTTCCGTTAAATTCTTTAAATTCAAATGCACATGAGAAGACTCAAATTTTTACAGAAAAACGGCATGGGTTCGTTTAAAAATCGGATTAACCAAAACCTGTTTATAACAACTCATATTCAGAGAAAGCGATAAATCAGGAATGCGCATTCCAACATATAATTTAAACTTCCAAAAGAGATTTAAATCATAAAACATATGCAGATTTTAAACAAATACCCTTTCGGGCTCAAAAAGACCCAAGTATGAAAGTTGGAAATAATTAACAAGCATTTCTAAGAATGCTAAACCAAAAATATGTTCATCATTGTCCGTACACCAACTCGGCAAGTCACACAGCACCACCTCCTCTACCACGCTTCTTAGGATGAGGTTTACCTGAAAATTTGTAAGTGTAGCAACATTAGCATAAAAATGCTTGTGAAAGTAAAAAGAAAGCAAGTAATCCTATGAACCAAATTTCATACCAGAAATTGTGTCCAAAGGCCTAAAATGCTCATTACTACCCGTATCCACACTTCCATTTCCATACAATCATACGATAGTAATATTGTAACGTCCCGTTACTTTTGAGGTATTAAAAAAAAATTATTTATTTTATTTTAAATTAAGCATTTAAAGTTTATTTTAAAATCGGTAAACTAGAATTTAGTAGTTTATTCCGGTTTAGATCTTTTTAAATCACCTTTTTAGTTTAATTTCGTTTTGGTTGTATTAATAATTATTAACGGGCCAATTAATAATTATTAATCACCATTGGGATAGTTTAAGGCAAAAGTCATAAAAAGGACGCAACCGTCATTTCCAAGTTCTTAGAATTATCCAAACACTATTCATCTCTTATTAAATACTCATCTTTGACTTCATTTGACCAAGAGTTCTTCTTCTTCTTCTTCCTTTTCTCCTTCAAGGCCGAGGACCTCCTTTTCCATTTCCCAAATTTGGAGTTTCGTTCGTTTCTCGTCGGATCGCTTCGATTCTCGTTCCGTTGGAAAGGTATCGGTCCTACGATTCATTTCCACCCAACAATCGTGATTTCCACCCGTGATCTACGGACTTCTCGGTAAGTTAAACTTCAAACCCTAAGCTCCAAATAGTGTTTTAATGGAGTTTTCTCTTTGATTTTTCGATTTCTTGCCGGGGAACTCGATGTTTTTAAGTACGGGAGTTGTTTTAAGTGTTTTTGAAAACTTTCCCTAAACCCTAAAACAGGGTTTCAGTCGAAACCCTTCCCGTTTGAAATTTACCTTTCGGGGTTGAATTTGGGGTTTATTTTCATTGATATATTGTTATTGTAATTCAATTCGGGGAATTACATATTGTCCAAAAACCCTAATTACCGATACCCATTGAAATCGGGAACTTCGAAATTGCTTGAAACCAACTTGAAACACATCTAAATTGTCTAAAAGCTGGAAAACCAAACCCGAGACCCACTTTTTAGGGGGGCCGAGAGCCTCATAGTGGGGTTTATAGAGTTTTTCGTCGTTTTGTGCCTTTATATGTCGTTTGATTGTTATTTGGTAATTATTGACTGTTAGATATAATTCTAATTGTATGTGATTTTGGACCGTGTGCTTGATCGCTCTATCGGATTTGGGAGCGAAATCTTCTTTTACCAAGGTGAGAATAGTTAGGATTTAAAGTAACTTTAGAAAGCGAATAAGTATAATGATTTGTAGGATTGGAAGCTAAGATTAAGATTTGAATCTAAGATAGAGGAAAGTGAGCTAGTGACCTTAGAATTAGGAGCTAGTTCTTTGAGTGAGAACTTAGGAGTTTCTCGAGGAAAACATTGAACCTTAGAAAGTTCTAAGTTAGATTCGTTTCGGAGCTTAGGATGGATTATTGGAAGTTAAAGGATCCAAACTTTTAGATAGAATGGTTAATAGAACCTTGGATTTTATTTGGAGGTTTAGGATCCTTGAAAGAGTAGATTATTTGTTTAAGATAGGATCTACTTTTATTAATGTATCGGGAGTTCGATTTACTTATCGTTCTTCCGAAAATTTCCTATCTATTTACTTTATGTCTCTTACTTTATGCCCCTTTACTTTATGCTTGTTCGGCTACTTTAACATTCACATTTACTTTTATTTACTTTTGCAAGCATATGCAAGC
The DNA here is from genome assembly GCA_028015215.1 of Gynostemma pentaphyllum. Taxonomy (NCBI): domain Eukaryota; kingdom Viridiplantae; phylum Streptophyta; class Magnoliopsida; order Cucurbitales; family Cucurbitaceae; genus Gynostemma; species Gynostemma pentaphyllum. Next base: position 24,991,761 of record CM051354.1, read on the forward strand.
ATATGCATAACATCTCGCATCATTGAAAAGAAAAGAAAGTGAAAAAGAAAAGAAGGGAGAATGTAAATCCTACGGGAAGTTTACATTACCTTCAGTGAAAAAGAAAAGATTGGAGAATGTAAATCCTACGGGAAGTTTACATTACCTTCAGTGAAAAAGAAAAGAAAGTGAAAGAGAAAGAGGAGGGAGAATGTGGATCCTACGGGACGTGCCCACATTACCTTCATTCATGCATAAAAGGTGAATGCGAATCCTACGGGATATCTTCATTACCTTCATGCATATTATCGATGGAAAATTTCATGGAAAAGGCAAATTAAGATGCTATGCTCATGCAATGTTTATTTACTTTTCTCTTAAATTGTTTAACAAGTTAATGGATGAGAATTAGACCACGTGTGCTAGTATTATCATCCTTTGGAGATTATAGATTATGGAATTTCCTAGAGTTTGGAGAACTTTAGGATTGATTATGTCAGATTAATTGGACACAAATCGGAATACGGGTTTGAGGTCTATTGTTACTTTTTATTCTTGTTATTCTCACTGGGCTTTGTTATTAGCTCATGATATTACAACCAATTTCAGGTAATGCCCGTGCTAGAGGTCGTGGGAGATGAGCTGGTGCTGTATGATTGCAGGATGATGACCTCGAGACGAGCTAGATTTATTTAAAGTCCATGGACTATGTTTTGTGAATTTTATACCTATTTTGAGTTTGTATATTTGTAAATGGCTCTTAAGAGCTTTTCATTTCACTTTTATGATGAAAATCTCTTTGAAATCCTGATTAGAAACTTGAAGTTCCTTGTGTTTTTTTTTTAGATTTCTGAATTTAAGATGTAAACAGGTTTTTGGCTAGCCAACTTTCAAACATAACCAAGCCATTTTTAAAAAAAAATAAAAATAAAGACTTCCGCTGTGTTTTCTAATTAAATGGTTTTAAAAAGGCGTCGGGTCGTCACAAATATACTACCCGTAATAGTCTTTCAATGCCATGTAATAGAAATAAAGACTTAAAGTAAAAGTAACAACCATTACTAAGTCTTACTACACAATTCTAAAGAATATGTAATTGTAATACTAACTATCTATGTTACCAAACAAGTTTCATCGTAACGTGCTATTGTATGGATTGAAATCAACATACCACTTACGGTCATACCATATCACAAGTCATCGTACCATGATACCGTATGGATCAAAATCGACATACTACCAAGTACCGTATCACAAATCATCGTACCATGATACCGTATGGATCCAAATCAACATACTATCATGTACCGTATCACAAATCATCGTACCATGATACCGTATGGACCGAAGTCAACATACTATCATGTACCGTATCACAAATCATCGTACCATGATACCGTATGGATCCGAATAAACATACTATCATGTACCGTATCACAAATCATCGTATCATGATACCGTATGGATCCCAATAAACATACTATCATGTACCGTATCACAAATCATCGTACCATGATACCATATGGATCCCAATCAACATACTATCATGTACCGTATCCCAAATCATCGTACCATGATACCGTATGGATCCAAATCAACATACTATCATGTACCGTATCACAAATCATCGTACCATGATACCGTATGGATCCAAATCAACATACTATCATGTACCATATCAAGTGTGGTTAAGTTCCCTAATAAGTTAGATAATCTCAAAAGAATTCTACTAAGTTACTAAAGAACCTAACTACTTAGATTACACGAGTTAAGACTCAAGTGTAACTTCTAAGCTACTTTAACTTCCAAACCACTCAAAGTAACTTAAATTTCCACTTTCATCTAACATCTCCAATTCATTTTACAATACTTCCAAACCTCTCCGATGTTTCCTTTTCACCGAACTCACTATAACTCCAAATTCTCTCCACTCACTTCTGAATTAAAGTCTCCAACCAAATCTTAACTCTAAGAAGTTAGTTCCCTCTTAACCTCGATAAACAATAACATAACAAAACTTAATTCATAAAACAACTAACTTCCATTTTAAACTCACCTTAGCTTGTAGAAAAGCTCCAATCGATCCGAGGTCGGAAACACACGAACAAATCAGAATCCTACAAATTAATTACACGTAAATAACATTAATTAACCGGAAATCGTACGAACAACATCTAAACGCACAAAACGATGAAAAACCCAGATTTCCTCCCTATGGTGCTCTCAGCCATACAAGGGAAACTGGGGGTCGGGTTTGGTTTTCCGGCTTTTATGTACTTTAGATGTGTTTCAGGTTGGTTTCAGATACATTGGAAATTCATAACATCAATGGGTATTCGTAAATTAGGGTTTTGTACAATAATCGATTTCTGAAAAATTAAGTAAAATGCAAAAACATAATAACCTAAACATCCTAATCATGGCCAAGTGAGGGAAAATCACACGGATTGGGTTTCCGGCTCAAACTCGGTTTTAGGGTTTAGGGGAAGTTTCTGAAATTTCCCAAAACGACTTTCCCGTTTGAAATCTTCAAGCTTCAATTAATGAATTTGAAGATTTCAACTCAAAACCTCCATTAAAACACTATTCACATAAAATTTTAGAAACTTTGTCATACCTTAAGTCCTCGAGAAAACGAACGAAATCTCGATTGGTAGGTTGGAAAGGAAGCTCAGACCGAGGGCTTTCCAACGAAACAAGAATCGAGATGATCTACCAAGAATTGAAGAAAACACAAAATTTGGAATTTTGTTCTTGATGGTCTCGGCCCCAAGAGAAGAAGAGAAGAGAAAATGAAATGTTTTTGCCTAAGTGTTGATATTTAAGAGAAGATGAATAGTAATTTTAGATATTTAAGAATTTGGAAAATGACGCCTACGTCCCTATTTTGTTTTTACTTTAAAAATGAAACCTGAAGCTCTTAAACTAATCTAAAAGTGATTAATAATTATTAATTGGCCCGTTAATAATTATTAATGTCACTGAAACGAATTTAAAATATTAAAAGGATTAAAAAGATTTTCGGACGAAATTAACTACTAAAATCGAAATTACTGAATTTAAACTAACCTTAAAAGCTTTAATTAAAATAAAAAAAAAATTTACCTCTAAAAGTAACGGGACGTTACAACCCATATCATGTTTCATCTATGAACTTGTTATATCCCAAGATCACATCACATAATACCTAGATATAATTGTCACTCATACCTTGTTTCATCTATGAATGCATTATATCCATAAATCTGTTCATGACCCTATTGCATCACAATATAAACAACTAATAATCCACACAATCACACTCAATTACATGCTTATCTTTTGTACTTCTCAAAGAGCTTACTCTTGCCAAATTTCCAAGGACATCAATCGTACTAGCATTAGAATTTCCATACTCCACGGTACTACCACATCAAACCATAACCCTTAACCATTACATAAGGTACAAGCTCGATTAAAATAACATTCCAACATCATCACCGATGCCACGTTCACGAAGATCGCAAAAGCAAAGTAGACAATTAACAAGGTTTAACATAAAAATGCTATCAAAGGTAATAGAACACAAACACTACATAAACGAATTCCAAGAAAAACTTTTAAGCTACTTTGGTCCAAAACTACTCAAAGTACCTTCAATTTCTAAGATTTTTCAAAATCCACCTTAACCTTACATAACTTCAAAAAACGTACTTAAGCCTACTTTTCAAACGATTCCAATAATTATCTCCAAATAAACTTGAAAAACATAACTAGCTCAAATTTCACTTTCAAGATTTATAGTCGCCATCCAACACTTAATATCTCTTAAAAATAAACGAACCTCTTATCCTCGATCAAACAAAAACGTAATGGAACTCAATACATAAAATTACTAGCCACCACTTTAAAGTCACCTAAGTAAAGAAGTCGAGATTCCAAATAGTCAAAGGAAAAGTAACACGAGTGATTAACAACACCTATAATTAAATTAAACCTAATAAACATTAATTAACCAAACATCGAATAAAAGACACCGTACCTAAATGCATAAAACAATGAAAATGCCAAGAATTGGCCAAAGAGGATCTCTGTGACGACCCGACTCCTCTTAAATAATTTAAAATCAAATTGCAGCGGAACACTTAACATTTAATAAAAATTTGGCGTGGATATGTTTAAAACTCTGACTATCCACACCTTGTATACATTTTTCACATCTGGAAATTTAAAAGCAAGGAAATGCAATTCCTTTTCCAGAATTTGAAGAAGTTTATAATCATAAAAGTTAAGACGAAAAGCTCCTATGAGCTTATATACAAATTTACATCTCAAAAGACACAAAATAAAACAAAATGAGTCCATGGACTTTTTAAAAGTGTAACTAGTCCATCCCTTTTTCATCATCCTCTCGATCAAGCCGCACCAGCTCCTCTCCCACCACCACGAGCATAAGTATTACCTGAAATTGTTTGTAATATCATGAGCTAACAACAAGCTCAGTGAAAATAAATAGAATATAAAGTAACAATAGACCCCAAACCCGTATTCTGATTTGTGTCCAAATAATCTTACATATTATTTTCTAAAGTTCTCTAAACTCTAGAAAACTAACTTTCAACCATTTGGAAAAGTACTTCCATAACCCATAATTTCTACAAGATGATATTACTAGCATACGTAGTCTAATCCTCATCCATTAGCTCCTTAAAACAATTTTAAATGGAATACACAATCTTTACATAATCATAACATCTCAAACAAATAAGGTTAGGTAATGGTAGCTCCCGTAGGACTAACATTCATTTTGTTATCTTACTTTCCATAATAGAATATACAATTCCTTCTCAATAATATAATTCCACCGGTAATGAAAATGAAGGTAATGAAAACTCCCGTAGGATTCGCATTCACCTTTTATGAATGAAGGTAATGAATATCCCATAGGATTCACATTCACCTTTTATGAATGAAGGTAATGAAAACTCCCGTAGGATTCGCATTCACCTTTTATGAATGAAGGTAATGAAAACTCCCGTAGGATTCACATTCACCTTTTAAGAATGAAGGTAATGAAAACTCCAGTAGGATTCACATTCACCTTTTATGAGAAGGTAATGAAAACTCCCGTAGGATTCACATTCACCTTTTATGAATGAAGGTAATGAAAACTCCCGTAGGATTCACATTCACCTTTTTCTGACTTTCCTTTCAATTCGATGATGCAATATGATATGCATATGCTTTCAAAAGTAAATAAACATAAATATGAACATTTAAGTAACCGAAGGGCATAAAGTAAATGGATCATAAATTTCCTTATACATAAAGTAAATAAATAGGGATTTCGGAAAAAAAATAAGTAAATCAAGCCAACGGTACTTTAATAATCGCGACTTCTTAACTTTACAATAAAGTCTCCACTTCCAAACACTATAAGAAATTTTGGAATAGGTGACGTTTTTTTGGCGTCACCTATTCGAATAGGTGACGCTTTTCTGGGCGTCACCTATGGCAGTGTCACCTATTCGAATAGGTGACGTCTAAAAAAAGCGTCACCTATTCGAATGGGTGATGCCAAAAAAACGTCACCTATTCGAATGGGTGACGCCAAAAAAAGTCACCTATTCGAATGGGTGACACCAAAAAAACGTCACCTATTCGAATGGGTGACGCCAAAAAAACGTCACCCATTCGAATGGGTGACGTCAAAAACGGGTCACCCATTCGAATGGGTGACGCCAAAAACGCCACCTATTCGAATGGGTGACGCTAAAAACGTCACCTATTCGAATGGGTGACGTCAAAAACGGGTCACCTATTCGAATGGGTGACGCCAAAAAACGTCACCCATTCGAATGGGTGACGCCAAAAAAACGTCACCCATTCGAATGGGTGACGCCAAAAACGTCACCCATTCGAATGGGTGACCCGTTTACCCGTCGGCCAGGTTTTACCCGTTTTACCTGTTTTTACCCGTCACCTATTATAATTTTAATAATATCACCATTTAGTGACTTTTTGATACCCATGAACCTTATATTGATCAATCAACATAATAAAGAGTAAATACATGGTCATTACAAGAATAACCCACAAACTGTATATACAATATATAACAAGAATACGTCACAAATTTAGAGTACAATATTACAAATGATGCTTTTCAAAAACTAGAATATACACAAGAATTTCTAAACCTCCACAAAAAGCCATTGAACAACTAACCATACCAACAAAACCGTTGTTCCACTACTTCCAAAGTCGTAAGTAAGGATAAAAATGTTCAAACATCATTAATCCAAAGCTGAAAAAATGAAGAACACATGCTTTTAGAGAGTTTAATAGACCAAAAAACTAATCCCTTCCATATCCATGAATGATTCAGAAATACACATGATATCGATATGAACAATAATGAGTAATCGAATTTACTAGTGAAATTTTCAGAATTTGAATTATATTTCAATAATTGAAATATAATAACAAAATATAGTTAATCTACTGCAGCCGAGATAATATTGTTTCCTTACTTTAAATAACCAAATATGCCATATCTTCTTGTAAATCATCACGTCTACTTTCCGATTACTACTTACCTATTTTCGCTGGTCGTGAACTGCAATCGATGTTTTAAGTCCTGGAAATCAACGAGGAGGTGACAATCCTGCATTTCAATATGTACTACTAAATGTCAAGGCAAACTACAGAAGCATAGAGAAAAGACTAACCCATAGCTTTTCTGTTCTTGAACCAATTTCATGTCAATATAGTCCCTAATGAATTATTTATTTCAACTTGGGACTCTAAATGAAAGTGTCGAATAATAGATAAAGAATATAACCAAACCTTTCACACATATAGCGAACGTTTGTTTTGTAAGTTTATTAATTTCACGTGTTCGTACAATACACGTGTTAAAATAATTTTTAATCTTTTCATCATAAACAAAGGTTTCTATCGTGTATAAACTCATGTACCAAACACAGAATTCACAATCCCGTGAACCAAAACACCCCCATATAGTCTTTGTCTAGTCTACAAAAACTATAGTTCTTATTTGAGGTTCAAACCGGCATAACAGCAAACAACATGAAAGCAAGCAGATTGAAAAAAAAAAGGTAATATTCAAAGATAATCTCATTCCCATTTCACAATGATTTGAAGCAAAACCATTAAAATTCACAATTACCCATAAAGCAGATCATGTTGTTGCCTAAGGAAATCACCAATTCCAAGGGCATCCAATGCCTTCCAACCATTAGGCCATATAGTTAAAGCAAAGCCAGTGATCCTTAAATTATCCGAAGACTCCAAAACTAAGCATTGAATACCCAATCTGCATATGAAAACTATATGGCTTAAAAAAACAAACAAAAGTAAAGTTTCATAATTCACAACATGAAAATATAAGAGAGAGAAAAACTCACCTGTGAAGTCCTAAAGCAGTAGAAAGACCAGCAATTCCAGCTCCCACAATCACAACATGATCTTCCATATCTTACCTTCCTCATAAACCTCCTCATAAAGGTAAATAATGTTAATGACTTCTAAAAATGATCAAGGAAAATAATTCAAAATTTCACAAAAAATCTTAAGAGCAAAAATTAAAAATTACACAAGATAAGAATTTTACTAAGTGTCCCTAATCTCTTTAGATTTGCAATTTAAAATAGAAGACCATTGAATTACCCCAAACTAAACAACATACCCGAAGAAGCAATTAATATTTGGAGTTGAATAAATATACTTTAAAGGCTCTATGCAGCCAATTTATAGATTCAATATTTTCTATTAAGTGACCTGCTCTTTATAAAGAAAATTTAAATACTAACCCATGGCTATATTCCATATCTCTCATTCAATCATTTTATTTTTAACATATAAATAGAGGAACCAGAAATGAAAGAGAAAAAATGGATCATTCTATCTTTCAGGTGCTTCCTAATATGAATTCGAGGATAATTAGTAATTCCTTTCTTAATGTTATTTTAAAGAAACAAAGTTGGGTACTTCAACATAGAAATTATCACCATAAACAATGAAATGATGAGATTCGATTACTTTACCTCGGAACTAATGGATTGACATTGGAAATAATTCCATTTCCAATGAAGAGTAAGAAAATATTATATAAAACAGATCGACCATGTACTAATTTAACTTAAACAAGCCAATATAATAAGGAAGAATGGAAAGTCAATTGAAAACTCATGAACCAAGTATATATATTTTCGTATCGTTATAAAAACAAGACCATAGAAGTACCTCTTAGCAAACAACATTCCAGTTTCCTTATTTTGTTTCATAAGAGTTGCAAATTTGTCTTCAATACCCCTAAGACCACTGATAGAACAAAATTAGGAATTTAGGATTTAAAGTTCATAGATTTAAAGTTCATTGTAATATATTTTGATTTAGCACAGGATAAAAGATCTCGTCTTAATAAAACTAGAAAGAGGAAAGATAATAATAGTAAAATGATTGACAAAGTAGTTGGAACAAACAAGAAACTAAGGATTAATTGAAGATAAAGGAAGTGATTACCTTGTTTCAAACTTGGATCTCAACTATTTGAAATCTAGATAATAGTGTTTTCTTTTATAATGACTAGATAATAGTGTTTAATTATGATTGGATGATATTAATCTTTTCATTTCTAAATAAACATTCAGACACTAACAAAATGAAAATATAATTAAAAAAATAAGAAAGTTTGCATTTTCTAAAACAATGTAATCCAAAATTAGCTATGCACGTTTGAAGAAAAAAACTATTTCAAAATCTCATTGTAGTCCGAATTACAAACTCTTTCTGGAATTTGTTACGCATAAAGACAGTTAATAATCCAATGGGCTATGACCAACTATTTCAGTTAACCTGGAAAAAGGATTTTTTTAGGAAGAGGGAGGCACCTACCTTGGAAGAAATTGTAGGGAGCTGGCATTACGTTCTCGCACCAAATGTCCATCCCTCCAAAAAGTCAAACTAGCTCGTGGTAACAACAATTAAACATATTTTCAAAGGAAACTCACATGCAGCGTTGAACACCATCAAGTTTAAATAAACAGAGTAAACAGAGTAAGAAATTATCAGAGAATCGACAAAAACTATAAACATAGTAAGCAATTATCAGAGAATCCACAAAAACTTAACAAAATAGATTAAGAAAACACCTTAGAACTGACTATTTGAGTATATAGTTGGTCTCGATGAGAGGATATAGTTGGCTATGTTAAGGAATAACATATTAACTCCATTTTTTTATGAGCGTGGGAACATGAAATGTGAACTTAAGAGGTACAATCTCACCTGGTTAGCTGTGGAAGAAGTGTAAGTTATCATACATGGCTTGTTTCTTATAATCTCTACGCCATTTTCTTGTAGAGGTTGGCAAATAGACAAGTTTAATTACTTGAATTGAATGTATAATTATTCCAAAAGTGGAATTAGCATAATGTAACATACTTTTACAAAATTTCAGCTCATATAACAAGTTTAGTTTACCAATGGTGAAACAAAGCTCTAAAACAATGATGCAAGCACATACGGAATCCCTATCCTGATCAAATTTCAATATCACAAACAAGTAAAAGCAATGAGTCGACACCAAATCAAATGTTCCCTTCTAAAATTACAAACTTAAAATATTTAAGAAACATAAAAGGGAAAAAAACCCAAACAAAAGCTAAATCAAATTCAAAAGCAGAGGCACAAACAAGAAACAAACCAAATCAAAGAGAGAAAAGAAACACGACTACATTATTCCTAGGTTCTCAACATTCCACTCTCCTAAATCGGCAAAAACACACCCAAAACAAAAGTTAGAGATATGAAAGAAGATCCAATATAGAAAAAAATATCACTAATATATAAGATACAGTTTTGATTTTTAGCAAAAAGTAAAACTTTCTTTCATAGAATTTTTTACTCATAAAAAAGACGAGTATCATATCAAGAGATGTAAAATTTCAGTAGAAAAATATGATATCATTCAAATTTCTTTATGAAACCAATAAAAAAGAAAGAAAGAAAGAAAGAAGCTGATAATTACCAGATAATAGTAAGCTCCATGTTGGAGCGAGTGGAGAGTGAGACCCCACTTATTGGTTAGAACAAGCAGACCATTTGAGTGAATCAGAACAGCTTCATCTCCAAAAGCTTACCTATGGTTAAGAAGAGGAAAAAGAATAAAAAATCTACCAGTCAATCTCTTTCGAAATTCCCTTCAACTTCTTTGCTTCAGCTTCCTTTTTTAACTGTTCTTTCTGTCTAGCTCTTTTATTTAACTCAACTCGAGTCACCATCTTCATCTTCAACCTGCACCAAGTTTTATTAAATAACATGAGAAATTATTATATTCCACAAAAAAAAAACATGCATTCAAAGAGAGGAACACTAGAAATATCCACACCTGACCTATAGATGAGATAAATTTAGATAAGTAAAAAAATTCCCAACTAGTAACTACAAAACAATTAAATAATTACAAAATATATAATTAAAAGATAAGAGTCATCTGAATGTCTTCAAATATCTTTTTATTCCTAACAAAATAGAATCTCAATAAATGGTTCTTAAAGTATTTTGTTCAAATTGCTGTCATCATCAGTTTCATTATGTAAAATAACATTATGAGAGAGCCAAAAGGAACATTATCAAAACTAGTTGACAAATAGATGCATTATGTAAAATAATTTTGCTCTGAGAAGTGGTACGGTACCTTCTTTCTGATACATTATCTTCATTCTGATCCATATTGTCCAAATTGCGTCATCATCACGGTTTCATTATCGGCATCCAGGAAAATACATCCGTAGAACATAACTCAAAGGTAATATATTGCACAAAAGAAAGCAACTAAAAGTAATATGTACACCGAGTAAATGTATTTAAAGTGCATGGACCAAAATACACACATCTTCTTCACTAATAAGTTCTCCTGGAACGTTAAAGGAACCTATGAGGCCCCACTCGTTTCGGTATACTTTCTGCATTTCTTCAAGAACAAGATAGGCAAATATATCCTGAATCGATAAAGTGAAAAATATAAGAAAAACAGATACTACAATAAGGATTCCAAGGAAAACATATACATCAAACAATCATTTATCAAAATTTTAACCGACGATTTTTTTTTTGAATAAAACACCTCAAAAGGCCATTTCATTAAAATAATGAAAGAAAAAAGAAAATACAATAATAAAAAACAGGTAAAGTGGCATACTATAACAAAAGCCACAAAATATACTATACCACCCCGCACCGCCACCTAATTACAAGTAATTACAAGTATGTTGGCCAACTATTTATAATTAAACCTAAAAGGTAATTACAAAAAAGTTTTGAGGTTGACACCCAAAAGGATGCATTTAAATATAATAAACAGAAGATGATTTTACATTACATCTTACCTGATGACTCTCAAATTCGGGATTAAATGAACACCCTGGGGTTCAACTTCAACCTTTGGAATAATATATGCCTTTGGTTTCTGTCCAATAAAGTCGATGATTTAATCAGTAAATAATCTTCAACTAAAACCTTATTTTATCCTCCTATTGAAATTTCTTTTTGTTTTTCCTACTTTTCATTAAAATAAAAGAATAAACCTTTAATGTGTTTAAGCTAAATAATATGATATACGATAAGATATAAAAGACTCATCATTAATAAGTAGAATACCTTTTTGATTATACTTCCATCTTCACCTACAGAAGCATTAAAGACAAGTTATATAATGTTTGCTACTTTTAAATTACAAATAGCAAAACATAAGGATCAGAAGGAAAAGTAATAAGGAAAAAAAAGGAACAACCTGAAATAGACCAATCTGAAGCAACAAATGGGTATTTATCCAACGTGTTCGACATCATATTTGCTTGAACTTACCTACTTATTAAGATAGAGGAATGAATAGAGAAAAAACCTATTTATGCAACTTCATGAAAATTGGTATTGTATATCATTTTACCCAAAAATGGATTAAAAGCACTAAATATAGACTCTGAAATTGAAACCATCCATAATACATAAAAGCACACAACTCAATTTCACATAACAATAGCAAATGTAAGGCCAGAGAATGACTAAATAAGCTAATTAAAAAGTCTCGATTGAGGAATGAATTGAGAGAGAAAGACATTTATTCCTTATAGAAATTTAGCTTGAAATAATATTAGTATCCCAAATGAAATTAAAGTGAATTCATATTGAAACCTTATACTTCAAAGAGAAGGAAACATATTAAGATTGAATGTAAGAAGTTCCCAAAATAGTTTTGAAACAAAAAAAAAAGAAGGAAACATATACCAAATTATGCAAATTGATATTTAAAGCTGCTGGTCTAAATGCATCTTTGACAATAACATTTTAAGCTACTAGTCTCTGAGATGTAATGTCAAAATCCTTGCCAGATCTGCCATTAGAAAATTGTTCACTACAGAGACTCAATGATTTCAAACTTTTTCTACTTATGTATCAAATACGAGCCCACCAGCTTCTGTTACAACGATGAAATGAAGGAAAGAAATTAGAGTTTTGAGAGATTAATTACGCTGAACGATGAATTGAAGGAAGAGACGAAGCACAAGAACAAGAAGCTCCCTTCGAATCCCTTCGAATAAACCCCTGCGAAGATGAAATCCCTTCGAATCCCTTCGAATAAACCCCCTGCGAAGATGAAATCACGATTTGGGAGAGAACAAAACCTTCAAAATCTGAATAATGAAGGGATGAAAGGTGAATAACGGTGATGCAAGATGAAATCTCGATTTGGGAGAGAGGTGAATACGATTTGGGAGAGAGCTTTGTTCGATTTGGGAGAGAGCGATTAGGGTTTAGAGAGGGAACGAAAAAGTGAGAGAGATAAACTGAGATGGAAAGTGAGAGAGAGAGAGAAGTTGCGAGAGTTTTTTTTTTTTATCGTATAAGCGAGAGAGCGAGAAGGCAAGGGAACAGGTGACGTCCTTTTCTTTTTCTTTTACTGTTCATCAGCTTTTTTTTTAATTGTGTCACCTATTAAAATAGTTAGTGTGTCCTATTCCTATTTTTCTTATAGTGAAAGATTCTAATCTTTTCAATAAATGTTCAAGGTTCCATATTCAAGTTCCTTAACCATCTCATTAAACTTGTATCCTTCAACTTCCAACAATCCATCCTAAACTCCGGAACGATTCTAAACTTAGAACTTCCAAAAGTTATACGTTTCCCTCGAGAAATCCATAAGTGTTCTCACTCAAAAGAACTACCTCCAAACCTAAGTATACTAGCTCATTTTCCTTTATTCTTTGATTCAATCCTTAAACTAACTTCCAATCCTACAAATCATTCTATTTATTCGGTTTCTAAAGCTACATTAAATTCTAATTATTCTCACCATAGCAAGTCAAAGTATAATCCAACGGCCCAACGAGACTTCAACGTACACCCGACATCTACAATTCATCAATCGAACAACGAATTACAATTCAAATCTAATAAGAGAAAAAGTATGATTTTCGGATGAATAGTCTTTTCGTGTGAATAGTGTTTTTAAAAAATCCGGGCTCAAAATCGTCAAATTTCTTGATAGAAATACGTGATTTCAACTTCAAAACTCATTTATAATAAAAAACGAACAAAACCATGTAAAAAGTTTTGAAAACTTACTTTTTAGGGCTTCTCTTAAGGAACGAGAAACGGCACAAGGTTAGGTGGGATAGATAGCCCTCGTCCCTAGCAATCCAACGCAACTGACCTCATCGAAAACGGTCAAGAAATGAAGAAAAGCCAATTTAAAGAGGGAATGAATAGTACCAAGATATTTTAAGAAATCGGAAATTACGATTACGTCCCTTTAATGATTTTTCCTTATAAAACGAAACCCGATGATCTTAAACTAGCCAAATGGTGATTAATAATTATTAATTGGCCCATTAATAATTATTAATACGACCAAAACTAATTTAAGATAATAAAGCGATTAAAAGAATTTACGAACGAAATAAACTCGTAAATTCTAAGTTATAAATTCTAAATTAAATCTAAAATTTAAATTAATAAATTCTAAAATTAAATTAAGTGCTTTACACCAAATAATAATAATTAAATTAAATAATAAAAAAAATCTGTGTAAAATAACGGGACTTTACAGTCTTCCCTCCTTAACAGACTTTTCGTCCTCTAAAAGTGGGCTCACTAAGTGAAAAAGCGAGGGTACTTTGACTATATCTCATCTTTACATTCCCGCTCTTCTGAAACTTGGTCCTCCAAGAACCTTAACCCAGTGAATTGATTTGTTTCTCAACACTTTTGTTTGAATGCTATGATCTTAACTGGTGTCTCCTCATAAGAAATATTAGCATCCAAAACTACCGGCTCATAACCAATCACGTGGGACGGATCCACCACTACAAACTCAAACGGACTACGCTGCTTATCAACATAACTCTTCTGCAACTTTGGGCATCCCTTAACCTCTCTCTTATCAAAGCGATATACTCGCTAATCATTGTAACAACTTGGGTACCAAAAGTCTCTTTTCTCCAACCTCATCCCAATGAGAGGGAGAACGACACTTTCTACCATAAAGTGCCTAAACAGTACCATCTTCGGCAAACCCCTGATAAAATTCATGGAAATCTCCTCTCATTTCCATTCAAGCACTCTCAAAGGTTAAGATAACTCGGTGGACTTGTCCTCAAGGTCTTGACTTGCTGACAAATCAAGCACCTACTCACATACTTTGCAATCTCATGTTTCATCCCAAGTCACCAATAATACTGTCTCGGTTCTCGTATATCTTTATACTACCTGGATGAACATCAAAGATAGAACTGTGAGCCTCCTCCAACAGTTCTTTTCAAAAGTCGATTCTGAAGGCACACAAAGCCTCTTACAATTTATCAATGCACTATCTGTAGATAAGATAGATCGACTAGGCATGTCTTATTATTCCTCTCGAAAACCAGCCTGTAAGCCTCAGAAAACTTAGAATCTCAGCCACACTAGTCGGTCTAGGCCAGTTACTAACTGCCTCAATTTTAGAGGGATCAACATATACTCCTCTACTCGATACTACATGGCCTAAAATGCCACTTCTTTCAGCCAAAACTCGTACTTTGAGAACTTGACATACAATTCTAATTTTGTAACATCGTCAAGACCTTCTTCAAATGAATATCATGCATCTCCTCGGTCTTAGAATAAACCAAGATATCATCAATAAACACAACCATAATAGAATCGATGAACCTCGTGAACACAGTATGCATAAGGTCCATAAAAGATGTAGGCGCGTTGGTCAAGCCAAAAGACATAACTACAAACTCATAATGTCCTTAACGCGTCTTAAAACAGTCTTGGGAATATCCTCAATAAAAAAAAAATCTAACTCTCTCATTGGTGGCAAATCAGGTAACATAACAGGGAAAACATCAACGAATCCCTCACCAATGACACAGAACTCAAGCTAGTCTCCAGTACAGAAGTATTGACAACACTAAGCTCCATCACATAGAAGCATTCTAACCTCTATCATAAATATCAAAGTGGGTGTTACTCGGCCATTAGGCCAACAAAATATAAACTGGTCCCACATGGACTCATAAAATCAAAACTTTCTCAGTACAATCATTAATGGTATGATTGGATGATAGTCAATCCATAACCAATATCGCATCAAAATCAAACATAAGCATAACAGTCAAAGTAGAATGCGAACAACTACTTATAATACACATATCATCAGGACTAATCACACTACCAACAATAATAAACTTTCCCATTGGGGTAGAAAAACGCACATCTCGAAACCCAACAGTCTTGACTCAAGAGCTGCAACCTCAACATAACAAGATAAAATAAAAGAGTGGCTAGCTCCAGAATCAAATAGAACAAAAGCCAAACGGCCAAAAACTGATAAAGTATCCATCACTACCATACCTGTAGCTTTTCCTGATAATCCTGACCCTTGTTACTATGTTGTGATGCCTATGTCTTATACGCCCTACAAAAGTGGCGTGATTCCAAGTTTATTCACAAACATAGCATCTTGGTGGAAGTGTGCATCTCCCAGAATGGAAACTGGCACAACTATTACGGTAAGGATGAACCTGTCCCTGTGCTCTCGACTGTCCATGTTGAGCTCCACCTCGAACCTGCTACTGTTGCTGTTGTTGTTGCCTTCACTGTGGCAGTATCCCTCAAATATCCTCTACTTTCTTCTATTGAGAGGAAGTCTGTCTTGTAGTAGCTAGTTTTTCCTTCTTTTCAGAAGATGTAAAATCCAAGATAAGGGCAACTCTAAAGCCTCGTCATGCAAATGTTGAATGAACCCGACTTCGTAGATCATTTCCTTTCTTGCAAAGCAAAACTGATGTCTGTCAAACACCTTAGTCCAATAACGTTCTAACTTTCGAACATAGGATTCACTTTAGAGTCTAACTTGAAAAGACTCATTAGGTCCAAACTACGACCTACAAGTTTCTCAAAATTCACTGTCCCAATTAGATGGTCAAACACAATATGAATTTAAGTTCACCAAACCATCACATTGTCTTATAAAAGTCACCGATATCACGGTCCAATGACATTCCTTCTAGATCTCAATCAAATACCAACACTCAACCTTAGTGTTAGTCAATCTTGTCAATTAACCAAATATGGATCTCGATAACTCGACCTCGAGTATAATCCAATTCAAATTGATACATCATAGTGTAATAGCCACCAACTAGGCCATTAACCAATTGACACAATCTTTAATTGTCCTCATTGAGGCTCATCACGTAAAGTTCTTACTTCCTTTTTTGAGTGGCAACACAGTTTCCTTTTAGCACAATACTACCACAAGAATTTACCACTTACCATAATTCAACTTTCTCAACTCAAACCAGGAACTTGTCCATTGATTTAAATCTAGGTTATTGGACCCGAGCCAGACCGATTTCTTTTCAACAATTACTCACCTCAAACAGGTGTTTCATCACTTAATACTGGGCTCCAGACAATCATGTCCCCTTTTTACACTTAAACGTCAACACACATTTACTAACACCACTACTTAGCAATTGTGTGACAATCAAACTTTAATCAACGTTGAGGATCAAACGATTGATCTCTCGGAGCATCTCGTCTCCTTTACTTTGACATTACGTCAATACTCTTAACGAGGTGTATAACCTCCAAAACTGCACGGGGTCATTCACATTCTCAGCACCCTTATCCAAATCTCATTCTGGGTCAAATCCACATCACAACAGAGTGGTTTTTACGAGGAGATGAAAAATCACAAATACAATTAACATTTAACAATCTTCTCATAAACATCCCACTATTAAATAAATAAAGCTTTAGAATAAAAGTTCAAGGCATACCTGGTGCTGCTGATCTCAGATGATGACTAGATAGTGGACTTAAAACAAAACATGAAAACAAACATGCATCACATGTAGTCTACAGAACCCTTAGGCTATGATACCAACTTTGACGACCCGACTCCTTTTAAATCATTTAAAATCGAATTGCAGCGGAAGACTTAACATTTAATAAAAATTTGGCATGGATATGTTTAAAACTCTGACTATCCACAACCTGTAGACATTTTTCAGATTAGGAAATTTAAAAGCAAGGAAATACAATTCATTTTCCAAAATTTAAAGAAGTTTATAACCATAAACGTTAAGACGAAAAGCTCTTATGAGCTTATATACAAATTTACATCTCAAAAGACACAAAATAAAACAAAATGAGTCCATGGACTTTTTAAAAGTGTAACTAGTCCATCCCTTTTTCATCATCCTCTCGATCAAACCGCACCAGCTCCTCTCCCACCACCACGAGCATAAGCATTACCTGAAATTGTTTGTAATATCATGAGCTAAAAACAAGCCCAGTGAAAATAAACAGAATATAAAGTAACAATAGACCCCAAACCCGTATTCTGATTTGTGTCCAAATAATCTTACATATTCTTTTCAATTCGATGATGCAATATGATATGCATATGCTTTCAAAAGTAAATAAACATAAATATGAACATTTAAGTAACCGAAGGGCATAAAGTAAATGGATCATAAATTTCCTTATACATAAAGTAAATAAATAGGGATTTCGAAAAAACAATAAGTATATCAAGCCAACGGTACTTTAATAATCGCGACTTCTTAACTTTACAATAAAGTCTCCACTTCCAAAGATTCTAATCTTTTCAATAAATGTCCAAGGTTCCATATTCAAGTTCCTTAACCATCTCATTAAACTTGTATCCTTCAACTTCCAACAATCCATCCTAAACTCCGGAATGATTCTAAACTTAGAACTTCCAAAAGTTATACGTTTCCCTCGAGAAATCCATAAGTGTTCTCGCTCAAAAGAACTAGCTCCAAACCTAAGTATACTAGCTCACTTTCCTTCATTCTTTGATTCAATCCTTAAACTCAACTTCCAATCCTACAAATCATTCTACTAATTCGGTTTATAAAGCTACGTTAAATTCTAATTATTCTCACCTTAGCAAGTCAAAGTATAATCCAACGGTCCAACGAGACTTCAACGTACACCCGACACTTACAATTCATCAATCGATCAACGAATTACAATTCAAATATAATAAGAGAAAAAGTATGATTTTCGGGTGAATAGTGATTTCGGATGAATAGTGATTTTGGATGAATAGTGTTTTTTGGTGAATAGTGTTTTTCAAAAATCCGGGCTCAAAATCGTAAAATTCCTTGATAGAAATACGTGATTTCATCTTCAAAACTCATTTATAATAAAAAACGAACAAAACCATGTAAAAAGTTTTGAAAACTTACTTTTTAGGGCTTCTCTTAAGGAACGAGAAACGGTACAAGGTTAGGTGGGATAGGTAGCCCTCGTCCCTAGCAATCCAACGCAACTGACCTCATCGAAAACGGTCAAGAAATGAAGAAAAGCCAAGAAATTTTCTCCTCATCCATGGATGGGGAGAGCTCCATGGTTTTGAGCAAAGAAAGGAGAAGAAAATTATGACTTTTGGTCAACTTTGGCAATTTAAAGAAGAGAATGAATAGTACCAAGATATTTTAAGAAATCAGAAATTACGGTTACGTCCCTTTAATGATTTTTGCTTATAAAACGAAACCCTATGATCTTAAACTAGCCAAATAGTGATTAATAATTATTAATTGGCCCATTAATAATTATTAATACGACCAAAACTAATTTAAGCTAATAAAGCAATTAAAAGAATTTACGAATGAAATAAACTCATAAATTCTAAGTTATAAATTCTAAATTAAATCTAAAATTTAAATTAATAAATTCTAAAATTAAATTAAGTGTTTTACACCAAATAATAATAATTAAATTAAATAATAAATAAATAAAAATTCCGTTTAAAATAACGGGACGTTACAATCTCAGCCAAAAATAAGGAAATTTTGGGTTCGTTTTTCTTGCATTTAGGCATTTTAGAGGCTTCTCACGTTGGTTTCGAGTAGCTTGGAAGTTTTTTTTATGAAAGGATAAACATAATTAGGGTTTTTAGACAATAAAACTTTTCCCAAAATTAAAGAAAACATCAAATTAAAACAATTTCACCCAAAAACACTATTCATCCAAATTCATCTGAAATCATTTTTCATCCGAGAATAACTCTTTTTCACACTTAAGTTATGGGTTATAAAAAATTTTCTATTGATTTTATTGTAGGTATTGATTGCCCATTTGATGGTTCGTTGGAACGTTGTTTTCACTCGAGAATTCAAGGTGAGGATAAATAGAACTTAAAGCAAACTTAAAAACTCAACTTTTTGAACAGTTCTTATGATTGTAAGTTGAGTTTGAGATTGCAAATGAAAGGTTTAAAGTATGTTTACTAACTTGTTTATGCTCGGAACTTAGTTCTAAGGTGAGTTGGGTGAACTTATGGATCTTTTGGTGGAAACAACTAACTCTTAACTTGGGAATGCCAATGTAGTGGCGGATGCACCTGGTAATAAGTCAACACGGTTGTCACCTTATCCTCTATACCGTTGAGGTTGAGATTGGATATGGAGCTAGTCGAGATAGCTCTTCTCATTGTCGAGGTTATAGTGAGTTTGGCTAGTGTGACAGTGGGGCCTATGCACAGTGAGGTGAAGCTCACTTACAGGAGGGTTTTTGAAAGGCATAGGGCTTAGGATTTTTTGAAAGGTAGAGTCAGATATGCCTAGTCATTTCACCTTTTCTAACGATAGTACTTTGGTGTATCGTAAGAGGCATTGTGTGCCTTTGGAATTGACTTTCAGGAAGCAACTATTGGAGGAAACTCACAATTCTATCTTTTTTGTTCATTCAGGTAGTACAAAGATGTACAGGGACTTGAGACAGTACTGTTGGTGGCCTGGATAAAACACGAGATTGCTGAGTATGTGAGTATGTGCTTAATTTGTTAGTAAGTCATGCCCTTGAGGAAGAGTCAATCGGGCTATCTAAGCCCTTCGTGCATGCCTCAATGGAAATGGAAGGAGATTTCCATGGATTTTATTAGTCGTTTGTCCATGACGGAAATTGATACTATTTGGGTGATTGTAGACCGTTTGATGAAGACCTCACACTTTATACCTGGGAGGATCACCTACCAGTTGAGACTTGGGCACAGTTGTACTAACGAGTGATTGTTAGATTGCATGGTGTGCCAATGAGGATTGTATTGGATCCGGACACTCTGTTTGTCTCAAAATTTTGTCAGAGTTTACATACCATCGTGGGCACCGTTTGGATTTTAGTACAACTTTTCAACCTTAGACCGATGGTGAGATAGAGAGGGTAAATCAAATTTTAGAGGATATGTTGAAAGCTTGTGTTCTGGACTTTGATGGCAGTTGGGACTCTGAGTTGTATTTGGTAGAGTTAACTTATAACAGTAGTTACCAGGATACTATCTAGATGAAATCGTTTGAGGCACTTTATGGGAGAAAGAGTCGTTCTCTCGCTCATTGGGATGAGGTTGAGGAGAGGAGACTTTTGGGATCTCGGTTGTTAAAGATGACTAGTGAGTTTATCGCTTTGATTAGAGAGAGGATGAGAGTTGCCTAAAGTTGACTGAAGAGTTGTACCGATAAGCGACATAGTTCGCTAGAGTTTGTCTTTGGGGATCATGTATTCTTAAAAGTTGCACCCATGAAGGGTGTTATGAGATTTGGGAAGAAAGACAAGTTGTGCCCTAGATTTATTGGCCCTTTCGAGATACTCGACCGAGTTGGAGCGGTAGCTTACCATTTAGGTTTACCACCTTCGTTATCGGTTGTTCATAATGTTTTCCATGTTTTAATGCTTCAAAACTACATGGTGGATCCGTCCACTATTATTTATTATGAGCCCATGATTTTGGATGCTAACTTGTCTTATGAGGAGACATCGGTTGAGATCCTAGTATCCGAGGAAAAGGTGTTGAGAAACTGATGTGGGCTAAGTATCCTCTTTGTTCACCTAGAGAGCATACTTTTCAGGGGGGGAAGGTCTTTTAAGGAAGGTAAACTGTAGTGTCCCATTAATTTATGAGGTAATATTTTATATATTTAAAGCATTTAATTGAATTTAGAGTTAGTTAATTTAGATTTTAGAAGTTATATTCTTTTACTTGGTGTTTATTACTTTATAAGCTTAAATTAGGTGCATTAATAATTATTAACGTGCCAATTAATAATCATTGATCACCTTTTAGCTAGTTTAAGTGCTTTGGGTTAATTTTAAGAGCTTTTGATGTCTTTAAGTGCTTTGGGTTAATTTTTAAAAGCTAGAAGTCAAGTAGGGGCCTTTTTGACAACTAAATTCTCCACTTTAAATTAAAACCGCTCATCTTCTTCTATTCCATTTCGACCAAAAGAAAAAAAAATTCAAAACGCTCTCTTTCTCTCCTCTCATGGCCAACGATCATGGGTGTGTTTTCTAGCTCCCGGGTTTTCTTCGTTTCTCGATCGCTTTTGACAATTCTTTTTGCATTGGCTTTCTCCTGACCTAGGCTTTCTTTCAATCCTACTTTTGAGACGTTTTTCTTTCTCCAAGGGAAGCAGTAGAAAGTGAGTTTTTATAACTTTTTATTTTGTTTTGTTTCTTTTTACTTTTAAATGAGATTTTAAGTGTAAATCTTCATTTTCCTTCAAGAAACTTGAAGATTTTGATATTGGAATTTCCATTAGGGTTTTATTGGTTGTTCTCCAAAATTTTAATATAAAAGTACCTAAAACCAACCCGGTTTGTCTCTAAATTGCTCAAAAAAACCACCACACCTTCACCTCCCAAAAACAGCCCCTAGGGTCATGAGCCTTATGTCTCTTTACCCGGATGTTTTGGCTTTATTTTACTTATTTAAATATCGTTTGTTTGTTTGGTTGGTTGGTTAATTTTTGAAATAAGGGACTTTAAGCATGCTTACTTACTTGTTTAGGCTTGGGAGTTAGTTCTATAATGTGTTGGGATAACTTATGGGACTTTTGGTGGAATTGACTAACTCTTGATAGTTCTAGGCTTCTATTCAACTTGTTGTGTTTCTTGATGATTTTGGTTATTGGAGTTTCCAAGAATAATGGGATGTTATTATGGAAATCGAATATGGAACTTTGCTTGGTTATTAAAACGATGGAAATGAGATTTTAAGTTAATGTTAATAGTATGGGATTATCTAAAGGCCATTTGGCTTGACTTTATTGCCATAATGAAAGTTGGCACTTTATTGTTTTATGCAGGGAATGATAACTAATGGTATAGGCATAGTTGTTAGCTTATGATCCTTAGGTTACTTTGAATGGATGAATTATGATTGAGCATGTTATATAATTCATAGATTGTGTGTGCTTGCACTATAGTGTACTTTGTATGTTTACACATGTATCATGAGGAATGCTAAAGACTGTTTGTACTGTGCATGATTGGGGGGATGGATAATGAGATATTGTTGAGATTGCGTGTGCTCACATTATTTGGTATTATCCATATTTGCAGTGATCCATATATGAGAGAAATGTAAAGACTGCATGTACTTTGCATTGGTGAGTGTGATAATGAGATCATATTTATACTGCGTACTTTCATTATCTTTTATTATTCACCGATTGTTGAAAGAAAGTAATGTAAAGGCTGCATGTATTTTGCATTGGCAAGTGAGATAATGAGATAGGTTTAGACTGCGTGTACTTTCATTATCTGTCATTATTCACATATTGTTGAAAGAAAGTAATGTAAAGACTGCCTGTACTTTGCATTGTTAAGCGAGATAATGAGATATTATTAGACTGCGTGTACTTTACTATTTATCATTATTCGTGTGTTGATGGTTGTATTGATGTAAAGACTGCGTGTACTTTACATGTTTACAGTGAGTTAATGAATAATGTTGAGACTGCCTGTACTTGCATTATTGCAATTAATCGTATGATATCCTTGTTTGTAACATGCTGAGACCGAGTGTGCTTAGCATGAGTTACCATAGAGAAAGAAAATGTGAACATTATAAATAGTATGAGATATGATACCTTAAGATGCTTGAGAGCTAGTTTTTTTTTTATTATTTGGAAGTGATAATGCTCGATGTCAAACCCTTTGAAATGATTAAGTAGTAAAGAGTATGTAGGAGTTTTGGACACAAAGCCGGATACGGGTTGGGGTCTAATGTTATGTGAAGACCCGACACTTTTAAATAAATTAAATCAGAGAAAACAGCGGAAGTCTTTTATTTTAAGAAAAATTTGCGTGGTTTTGTTTGAAAATTGGCTAGCCAAAAACCTGTATACATCTTAATTTTTCAAATCTAATAAAATCACATGGGCTTTAAGTCCCAAATCAGGAGTTCAAATATTTCATATCATACAAACCACATCAAAAGCTCTTATGAGTTAAATACAACATATACATCATCAAAGTCTTTGAAATTCACAAAATAATTACATAGACTCTACAACAACGAGTCCATCTCGAGGTCAGCATCCCTCGATCACGCAGCACCATCTCCCCTTCCACGGCCTCTAGCAAGGGCATTACCTGAAATTTTGTAATATCATGAGCTAACAACTTAAGCCCAGTGAGAATAATAAGCATAAAAAATAAAGATAGATCTCAAACTCGCATTTCGATTTGTGTCCAAATAAACTGCATAAACTTCCTTAGAATTCACCAAAATCTAGGTAATTCTATTCCATATTCTCCAAAGTACGATAATACTAACTCTTAAGGTTAAAACCTCATCCATTAACTTGTTATGACATAAATAAGAAAATAAATAACTTTGCATAGAATATAACATCTCGATTCTCTTTCTCATTAATCATAAATATGAATGCATGAGAGCATCCCGTAGGATTCGCATACGCCCTTATGCATGAAGAAGGTAACGTGGTCTATCCCGTAGGATCCATCGTTCTCCCTCCTTTTCTTTCTCACTTTCTTTTCTTTTTCTATGAAGGTGATGCGGACACTACCCGTAGGCTCCAACATTCTTCCCCCTCCATTTTCTTTCTCACTTTCTTTTCTTTTTCCTGAAGGTGATGCGGACACTACTCGTAGGCTCCAACATTCTTCCCCCTTCATTTTCTTTCTCACTTTCTTTTTCATGATGCGAGATGTTATGATGTAATATGATATGTTTTGGAGTAAATAAATAAAGTACGGAATTAAAGTAGACGATACAAACATAAAGTAAAAGGTATAAAGTAAAAGACAAAAAGTAAATGACATAAGGTAAAAAGTAGGTAAGCACCTCGGACGAACGATATATCGATCGAACTCCGGTATCAATAATAAAAGTAAAATCATAAATCAAACGATTAATCTATACCTTCAAGGATTCTAAACTTCCAATAATCCGAGGTTCTATTAACCGTTCTAAATACAAGTTTAGATCCTACAACTTCCAATGATCCAATCTTAGTTTCGAATCGAATCTAACTTAGAATCTTCTAAGATTCAATACTTTCCTTGAGAACTCCTAAGTTCTCGCTTAAAGGATTAACTTCTAATCCTAAGGGCACTAACTTACAACCCTCTAATCTTAGATTCAGATTCTAGTCTTAGTTTCAAATTCTACAAACCTTCATACTTATTTGCTTTCTATAGTTACTTTAAATCCTAACTATTCTTACCTTTAATAAAAGATGACTTTGCTCCTAAGTTTGAAGGAGCGATCAAGCGAGCGGTTCAAAAACACCTACAATTGCATTATATCATTCAATCAATAAATTACCAACTATCGATCAAACAACAACTAAACATACAAAACGACGAAAATAGGGTTTTTGAACAATAAGCCCTTTCCCAAATTGAATTTAAATAATCATTTCATTAAATTCTAACCCAAAATCAAACCCAAAAGGGTAAATTTCAAACGGGAAGGGTTTCGACTGAAACTCGGTTTTAGGGTTAAGGGATTGTTTCCAAAAACACTCAAAACAACTCCCGTATTTACAAACACTGAGTTCTACAACACGAAATCGAAGGAAATCAAAGAAAACTCCATTAAAACACTATTTGGAGCTTAGGGTTTCAAGAGAAACTTACCGAGAACTCCTTGGATCTCGAGAGAAACGGATAATAGCTAGGTGGAAAAGGATCGTAGGACCGATACCTTTCCAAAGGACCCGGAATCAAGTCTATCGGGCAAGAAACAAACGAAATCAAAAATCTCTCTTTCCCTCTTTGATGCTCACGGGTGGGAGAAGAAGAAAATGACAAGTTTTTGGTCAATTTGGGTCAATGGTATATTTAAGAAGATGACCAAATAGTATTTTAGATATTTTACAAATTTGGAAATGACGGTTGCGTCCTTTTATGACTTTTGGCTTAAAAACGAATCCCGAACTTCTCAAACTATCCCAATGGTGATTAATAATTATTAATTTTCCTGTTAATAATTATTAATACCATTAAAACGTATTTAAATAAATAAAGCCATTAAAATGACTTAAAATGAAATAAACTACTAAATTCTAATTTACCGATAAATAAATAAACTTTAATTACTTAAATTAAAATAAAATAAATAAATTATTTAATTTTTTTTATCACAAAATAACGGGACGTTACATGTTACTTTATCTTCCATTTATCTCCACTGGATTTTCGCTCATGATATTATTCTTTCAGGTATAGATCGTGGACGTGGTCGTGAGAAAGGAGTTGATGCTACTTGATATCGATGACGATGGTGTGGAGATGGACTAAAGAGCGTTTATAGTCCATGGACTCATGTTTACTTTATTTTCCATCTTTTATCGCACATTTTGTATATGATCTCATGAGAGCATCGCTACTTTAGACTTTTTATGATCTTGAACTTGTTTTGAACTTTTTGTGGATATGGAATGCTCATTGTGCTCTTAAAACAATTTATGGGGAAATTGTATTTACAGGGCATTGTGATATTTCAAGTTTTAAACGCTACCATGCCAAATTTTTAATAAAAATTAAGTCTTCCGTTGTGCTCTGGTTTTAAAATGGTTTAAAAGGATTAGGTTCGTCACATATTACCTCCCAAATAACCTTCCTCCAGCCGAAACACCTTCAAAAAACACCCCAAAACATCCCCTTATAGCAGCCCCTGTTTTTCAACCATATATGTGTTTTAGCAAGAATTTTCTCTTTGTATTTTTGTGTATTTATTTTTTGGTGTTTAGTTTATTTAAAATGGATAGTGGTAATTAAATGTAGGTGGTGTTAGATTGTCCGCATAAAGCCTCGTTGGTTCGTTTATTGGTTATTTTGCTTCAAGGTAAGGATAAATAGAATTTAATGTAAATTTAAGAACTATATTGGTTGAACGATTCATATGATTCGATGATAAGTAAAACTTGGAATTTAAGAGATTATAAGAATGCTTGTTAAAAGATTAGAAATTTGGAAGCTTAGCTCGTTTTATGTTTTTTGACGAATTTTAGTTCTAATTGGTTATGTTTAGTTTACTATAAGTTCTTTGCATTGCCTACCCTTGGGTTGACAATGGACTTTCTACTATTACGATTTATTATGTCGATTGAAGATGTTATTGGAGAAATATCATGGAAATCATATGGACCGAGTACCATGTCAGAAAATATGTCCAAAGTCCTTCCATGCTCTTTACTACCCATTTCATACGCCTAAAACACAATTTATGCATAATATCAAATATAACCCCACTTCAACCAAACACCAATCTACATAAAGTATTGCATTCAAGATTGAAAATAAAAGTGCTAACAATAGATGTGTCTTTCTAAACCACAACTATCCCATAGTAATAATCATATTACGAACTTGCTTTGTTATGTAATGTACCGTTACTTTTGAGGTAAATTTTTTTTAAAATTAAAGTATTTAAAGTTAATTTTAGATTTAGTAATTTTGAATTTATGAGTTTATTTCATTCGTAAACCTTTTTGGCTAGTTTAAGAGCTTCGTGTTTCATTTTCTAAGCTAAAAGCATTCAAAGGACGAGTTTGTAATTTCTGATTTCTTAAAATATCAATTCCCTATTCATTCTCTTCTTAAATGCACCAACTTAGTAAAAAAAAAGGCAAAAACCCTTCTCCTTTTCTCTTCTTATTGTCGTGGGTATCAAGTGGGGGAAGAAAAAGTTTGGGTTTTCTTCAATTCTTGGCGGATCGTCTCGATTTTGGTTGCGTTGGATAGCCCTTAGTCCAAGCTTCCTTTTCAACCTATCTTTGGAACTTTTCCTCCGTTTTCAAAAGGCCTCAAGGTATAACAAAGTTTCTAAATCTTTCTTCAAATAGTGTTTTAATAGAAACCAATGTTGAAATCTTCAAATTCTCACCAAGAAACATGAACATTTCAATTGAGGAAGTTGTTTTATATGTTTTTAGAAACTTTCCCTAACCCTATGTAATGACCCGCTTTCCGTTAAATTCTTTAAGCTCAAATGCACAGCGGAAGACTCGATTTTTAAAGAAAAACGGCATGGGTTCGTTTAAAAATCGAATAACCAAAACCTGTTTTACAACCCAATTTCCAGAGAAAGCTATAAATCGGGAATACGTATTCCATCATCTAATTTAAACTCTCAAACAAACTGTAAATCATAAAATTTATGAGATTATAGACAAACACCCTTTCGGGCTCAAAAAGACATAAGTATGGAAAATGGAAATAATTTACGAGCATTTCTACGAATGCTCAATCAAAAGTGTTTTAATATTGTCCGTACACCATCTCCAGGCAAGTCACGCGACACCACCTCCCCTACCATGCTTCTTAGCACGGGGTTTACCTGAAAATTTGTAAGTGTAGCAACATTAGCATAAAAATGCTAGTGAGAGTAAAACGAAAGCAAGTAATCCTATGAACCAAATTTTATACCAGAAATTGTGTCCAAAGGCCTAAATTGCTCTTTACTACCCACATCTACACTTCCAATTTCCATACAATCATACGATAGTCATATATTACCCGTAATCATCATTCAATACCATGAGATAGATATAAAGACTTAAAGTAAAGTAATATTCACTACTAAGTCTTACTACACAATTCTAAAGAATATGTAAAGGTAACATTAACTATCTTTATTACCAAACAAGTTTCATCGTATCGTGCTATTGTATGGATCAAAATCAACATACCACATACGGTCGTACCATGTCTCAAGTTACCGTACCATGATACCATATGGACCGAAGTCAACATACTATCATGTACCATATCACAAATCATCGTGACTCTCATCACATCGGATATCAGGAATTTCACCATATAGATATCAGGAATTTCACCATATCGGATATCAGGAAAAATAGATATCAGGAATTTCACCATATGGGATATCAGGAATTTCAACATATCGAATATCAGGAATTTCACCATATCGGATATCAGGAATTTCACATTATTGGATATCAGGAATTTCACCATATCGGATATCAGGACTTTCACCATATCAGATATCAGGAATTTCACCATATAGATATCAGGAATTTCACCATACCGGATATCAGGAAAAATAGATATAAGGAATTTCACCATATATATATCAGGAATTTCACCATATCGGATATCAGGAATTTCACAATATCGGATATCAGGAATTTCACCATATCGGATATCAGGAATTTCACCTTATCGGATATCAGGAATTTCACCTTATCGGATATCAGGAATTTCACCATATCGGATATCAGGAAAAATAGGTATCAGGAATTTCACCATATAGATATCAGGAATTTCACCATATCAGATATCAGGAATTTCACCATATCGGATATCAGGAATTTCACCATATAAGATATCAAGAATTTCACCATATAACAAATCATCGCACCATGATACCGTATGGAGCCTATCACATACTATCATGTGCCGTATCACATAACCTCGCATCATGATACCGTATGGAGCGTATCACATACTATCATGTGCCATATGGAAGTCAT
This sequence comes from Gynostemma pentaphyllum, assembly GCA_028015215.1. NCBI lineage: Eukaryota > Viridiplantae > Streptophyta > Magnoliopsida > Cucurbitales > Cucurbitaceae > Gynostemma > Gynostemma pentaphyllum. The sequence continues at coordinate 25,021,076 of CM051354.1, forward strand.
CAAGCTCCCTAGTAAGTTAGATAAAGTTCCACTAAACTACTAAAGAACATAAACCGCTTGAATTACACGAGTCAATACTCAAGTGTAATTTCTAAGCCACTTTGACTCCCGAATCACTTAAAGTTCCTTAGTCAATCACTTTCATCTAAAGTCTCCAAATCATCTTATAAAACTTCCAAACCACTCATGTTTCCTCTTTTACTTCCAAAACCATAAGTACACCAAAATCACTCCACTCACATCCGAGTTTAAGTCTCCAACCAAGTATAACTTCCGGAAGTTAGTTCCCCTCTTAACCTCGGTAAACAATATCGTAATGAAACATAATGCATAAAATTACTAACTTCCATTTTAAACTCACCTTGCATGCTCGCGTGAGATCCAAATTCTCACGAATCAACAAACGAGCAATCGGACCTACAATTCATCAATTGCACAACATATTACAACTCATAACTAAGATGAGAAAAAGTTTCAATTTTCGGATGAATAGTGATTTCAGATGAATAGTGTTTTCGGGTGAATAGTATTTTTCAAAATTCCGAGCTCAAAATCGTCAAATTTCATGATGAAAACACATGATTTCAACTTCAAAACTTATTTATAATCAAAAACGAAAAAAACCATATAAAATTTTTTGAAAACTCACTTTTTAGGGCTTCCCGTAAGGAACGAGAAACGGCACAAGGTTAGGTGGGATAGATAGCCCTCATCCCAAGCAATCCAACGCAACTGACCTCATCGAGAACGGTCGAGAAACGAAGAAAAGGCAAGAATTTGTCTTCTCATCCATGGATGCTCACGTTGGAGAAGAAGAAGAGAAAGGAAAAATGATGAATTTTGGATAATTTTTTATATTTAAAGATATGATGAATAGTGTTTTTAGATATTTAAAAAATTGGAAAATGACGCCTACGTCACTCTTTTGTTTTTACTTTAAAAACGAAACCCGAAGCTCTTAAATAAATCTAAACGTGATTAATAATTATTAATTGGTCCATTAATAATTATTAATGTCACCGAAACAAATTTAAAGTATTAAAACGATTTAAATGAATTTCGGACAAAAATATCTACTAAAATCGAAATCACTACTTTTAAACTAACCTTAAATACTTTAATTAAAATAAATAAATAAATAAATAAAATTTACCCCCAAAAGTAACGGGACGTTACACCCTAGAATCGAATTTGAGCCGAAAACCCGTTCCGTTTGATTTTCCCACACTTTGTGATGTTTAGGGTATTTTTAATTGTTATTGTTTTATATTTTACTTAACTTTTCGGGAATGAATTATTGTCCAAAACCCTAAATTATGTTACCCATTCATAGTGCGAACCTCCAAAGTACTCGAAACCAACCGGAAACGCCTCTAAAATGCCTAAAAGCCGGAAAACCGAACCCGAAACCCTCCCCCCTATTTTGGGCCTAGAGCTCCATAGGCCAAAAATCGGGTTTTTCATCGTTTTATGCGTTTAGATGTCAATTGTTTGTTGTTTGGTTAATTGATGTTTATTAGGTGTAATTTAATTGTAGGTTTGTAATTGCTCGTATGACTTTTTCCTCGACTCTTTGGAAACTCGACTTCAATACTAAGGTGAGTTTAAACTGTTGGTTAGTAATTTTATGTTTCGAATTACATTACGTTATTGTTTGATCGAGGTCAAGTGACAAAACAATCTTCTAGGAGTTAATACTTGTTGGTTGGTGACTTTAGGCTTGGAAGTGAATTTGAGTGTCTTTGGAGTTATTTAGTGATTTTGGGAGAAAAAGTAAGTTTTAGTACGTTTTGGAAGTCTTGTAAAACTATGGAGAATTTTAGAAGAAATTTGAGAATTTAAGGTAATTTGAGTAATTTTAGATAAAAGTATCTTAGAAGTTATTCTTGGGAGTTAACTCGTGTAATTCCAAGCGACTCATGCTCTTTAGTAGCATCGTAGTGTTTTAATTTTGTTATTAGCTTACTTTGGAAACTTTTATCTTCGTGGAATTGGTAACATGTGGTAATACGGTACAGGGTAGTATGTTGATGTGGTAACATACGGTAACACGGTACATGGTAACATGATGTGGTACGGAATTGGTAACATATGGTAATACGATACGTGGTAGTATGGTGATATGGTAACATACGGTAACACAATACCTAGTAACATGATGTGGTACGGAATTGGTAACATGTGGTAACACGGTACATGATAGTATGTTGATGTGGTAACATACAATAACACGGTACCTGGTAACATGATGTGGTACTAAATATGGTAACATGTGGTAACACAGTACATGGTAGTGTGTTGATGTGCTAACGTAGGATAACAATGTAACGTCCCGTTAATTTTGAAGTGAATTTTTTTTATTTAATGTTATTTATTTATTTAATATGTTATTTATTTATTTAGGGTAAAATACCATTTTGGTTCCTGAACTTTTACTCAAGTTTCACTTTCGTCCCTGAACTTTTACTCAAGTTTCACTTTCGTCCCTGAACTTTCAAAATTCACCATTTTCGTCCCTGAACTTTCCAATTCGTTTCGTTTTGGTCCTTCAGATTTTTTTTTCATTTAGGACATCACCGAAAGGCTTATGTGGCATATAATTGATGATGTGACATTATATAAATATACAATAATGTTAAAAGACATATAAAAACGAATATACAGTGAGATTTAAGACTAAAATTAAAGAGAAAAGGATGAGATTAACCTTCCTTTATATTCGTTTTTCTATGGTATTTAACCTCACGGTATATTTCTATAATGTCACATCATCAATTTCTTGCCATATAAGCCCTCCATTAGTGTTTTAGACGGGGAAAAAAATCTGAAGGACCAAAACGAAACGAAACGGAAAGTTCAGGGACGAAAAATGGTATCTTTTGAAAGTTCAGGGATGAAAATGAAACTTGAGTGAAAGTTCAGGGACCAAAATGGTATTTTACCCATTTATTTATTTCAATTAAATTATTTAGTTTAATTATTATTTTGTAATTTAGAATTTAGTAGTTAATTTCGCTCAAAACCCTTTTTAATCGTTTTATTAGCTTAAAATTAGTTTTGGTCGTATTAATAATTATTAACGGGCCAATTAATAATTATTAATCACCATTGGGCTAGTTTAAGAACTTCGGGTTTCGATTTAGAAGTTAAAACTCATTAAAGGGACGTAACCGTAATTTCCTATTTCTTAAAAATATCCAAACATTATTCATTCTTCTTTAAAATCACAAATTTGACCAAGTTGACCCATTCTTCTCTTCCTTTCCTTGCCATTGTCGTGGCCTTCATCCACCATGGGAGGGTTTTAGTTTTTCTTGGCTTTTCTTCATTTCTCGGTGGATCTTCGTGTTTTCGGTTGCATTGGATTGGTAGGGACGAGGGCTACCTATCCAACCTACCTTTTCAAAGTTTTCCGTTCTCTAAGGGAAGTCCCAAAAAGTAAGTTTTCAAAAAAATTTATATGGTTTTGTTTGTTTTTTATTATAAATGAGTTTTGAAGTTGAAATCATGAATTTCTATCATGGAATTTGACGATTTTGAGCTCGGATTTTTGAAAAACACTATTTACCTGAAAACACTATTCATCCGAAATCACTATTTATCCAAAAATTCAAACTTGTTCTCATCTTAGTTATGAGTTGTAATATGTTGTGCAATTGATGATTTGTAGGTGCGATTGCTCGTTTGTTAATTTGTGAGAATTTGGATGTCACGCGAGCATGCAAGGTGAGAATAAATAGAATTTAAATTAGCTTTTGAAACCGAATAAGTTGAACGATTTGTAAAATCGGAAGTTGAGATTAAGGTTGAAATCGAAAGGAAGTAAGTGAGCTAACATGCTTAGGCTTGGGAGTTAGTTATAATTGAGTGAGAGAACTCATAGATTCCTCGAGGGAAATTATTTAACTCTTGGAAGTTCTAAGTTTAGATTCGTTCCGGAGTTTAAGAATGAATATCGAAAGTTGAAGGTTTTAAGAAATTGGGATGAATAAGGAACTTGATTATGGAACTTCGGATATGTACTGAAAGCAATAGAATTATTTGAATTAGAGACTTTTATGATAAAGTTAATATCTCGAGTTATTTGAAGGCTGGTTGGCTTGATTTATTTATTGTTTTCTTATCAGAAGTTCCTACTTGCTCATTTTACGTATAAGAGTAATTCTTGATCCATTTACCTTTATATCCTTTCGATTATGTTGAATGTTTATATTTATTTTACTTGCACTCAAAAGCATATTCATATCATATCATTTTGCATAATCAAAATTGGGAGGAATAATGAGGAATGCTAAAGGACTGCGGGACTTTGCATGATCGGAGGAGATGGATAATGAGATAATGATGGAACTATGCGAGTTCACATTATCTGGTATTATCCATAATTACTATGATACATATACGAGGATACAGTGTATTGGTAGCCTGCGGGAGCTTCATTACATGTATTCGGTGGGTGAGTTAATGAGGTGAATGCTTAACCTGCGTGTGACGACCCGACCCAAATTCAATAATAAATATGCTAAAGTATAATAAAGCAGCGGAAGACTCGATTTCAAGTAGTTCATCTTTAAAATTCATTTCAAAAGAATCCCGGGATTCATAAAGTTTTGTAAATGTATCCTTTCAAATCATAGATAAATGTAACCAAATGGTATAAAGTTTTACAAATATTCAATGAATATAAAACAATAATTCTAAAGCCTAGAATCAAAAGAACATCTAGACCAATAATGCAAGGGTAATAGTCCATTTAATCGCCATCGCTAAGAATCGTCAAGCTCCCGATCCTCTTCCATTACCTGAAATGTTTTGGTGTATAACACCATTAGCTACACTAGCTAGTGAGAGAAGAAATAGAAAATGAGTAGTTATTCAAAAACGGACACAACAACTCACTTGAGAGTTTTAAAACATTCTTTTCTCATTTTTGAAATCAAGTGTATCATTTATAAACCTCTTGTATCAAAACAAAACTACCTCACCGTTGAGGTAGCTAACATCAAACAATTTTTAGAATGTTGGCCTTATGTGCCCTTTTCTTGCTTGGATCCAATAGACTAAGTACGCAAGTTAGAATATGGTCCAATTCTCAAGTAACATGTAAGACTTGGCTTACATAGCCTAAGTGCTTACTAGGTGATCGCGGGTACACAACCTTAAGATATAGTACGCAAGTACAGCCTCACCTTTATCCAGGGACCATAACTACGCCCTTCAATCGTAGCGACAAGATAAAGACACCAACGCTACATTCTCACAAACATGAAATGAAATCCTAATCTCTTTACTTGTTTGGAGCCAATAGACTAAGTACGCAAGTTAGAATATGGTCCAATAGGTGATCGGGAGTCGAAACCCTAAGCTATAGTACGCAAGTATAGCCTCATCTTCTCATAGAGACAAGCAAAGGGAAAAAGATTTCATTTCTACAATCACATGCAATTCTTGTTCATTCTTGGCAACACATGCCTAATTTCTCAATATTACCATAATGTCTCTCAATCCGCATGGTTCATTTCCCTCTCATTATCCAGTATTAAACATAAACAGAGAATTTCCACATACAATATTTGAGCATAAAACCAGAAAATTCATATAACAATAAACATATATAATTCCAGAAAATTCCCATAATGACAGTTAAATCATGAATGATCACATATATTTGAATGAAATGCTCATCCCACTAATTGGGAGCTCTCTACCTAGATGGTATTCATGAACAATATGTAAGAAGATGACAATATGCTAGAAGGTCTATAATGCAAATTCATACTTAAAATATAAAATAAAACTTGCAATTAAATGACATTTACTAAATAAATTATTATGCAATTTCATGATTAGAACATATTATATAATTAAGCAATCAATTGACCTTGAAGGTCTATTCTCAAATACCCATCCATTTTCCATCTCTTAACTCACCTTTCTCTACTACTTTCAAACAACCAAAAACACCAAATAACGAGTTTCCAGGTTATCGTTCACACACCACCTACATAAAGTCAATTCATTCACACTTTAAAATCTAAAATCAAAATTAGAATACTTAACAAAAACATGGTGCGAACCCGGGTCTTGAAAAAGAATTGTCAATTTGGGGTTAGGAGAAAATGAAGTCAAAAACTAATGTTATGGATAGTATATATGAGTAACTAAAACAAGACAAGCGTGACAACTTTGAAAGCATGACAAATTGACAACATTTACATATTAATATTAAAATCAAGTTTGTACAAAAATTAAAACAAAACAAAAGTAAAGTTAAAAGCTATTATATATAATATTAAAAATAAATTCTAGTCAAAAGCCTTTAAGAAAATAAATAATATATATTATCAAAATTCAAGTAACAATTTTACCTTTCATATATATATAAAAAAGTAAAAATAAATTTTCGGTTATGGCCTAGAAAAGAAAAACATTCATCCATGGTTTTTCATCCATGAATCCAGATTTTGAAGCCTTTAAAACCCAAATAAAAACATGGTATAACTATCAATGCTTTAAGCTAGCCATTAATGGAGTCTTTTCATACCTTGAAGCTACAAATGAGAGAGAGAGAGAGATTTCTAAAAATGGATTATCAACCAAGACAACCTCATGGATCTCCACACGATCTAGTACAAGGGATGGAGTGAAGAGAAATGGAACTCGCTCTCCTTGCACGGCGGTGGTTGGCGGCGTGACTGCTAAGAGGAAATGGTCCCTTTTTCTTTTGTTAGAACTTAACAATCAAAGCTGGGTTAGTTCTATCTAAAAAGGGAAGATTGATTTCCCCTTTCCCCTTGGAGTAGCGGCGGGTGTGGGGTCGTGAAGCAGCAGCCACGGTGAGAGGGGGAGGTGGTGATTTGGCTTTCTATTTCTTGCTTCTTCTTTAAACCAGCGATGGAGATAGAAAATGGAAGAAAATAAATAATAAGGAGAGGTGGTGGAAAGCGAGATAATGAAGTATAGTTAGCCTACGGGAGCTTTCATACTATCATTATGAGAATATGATGATTATATTGATGTAAAGGTTGTGTGCCCTTTACACTTGTTGAGCGAGATAATAAAGTATAGTTAGCCTGCGGGAGCTTTCATACTGTCATTATAAGCATTATTTTGGAAAGCGAGATAATGAAGTAATGTTAGCCTGCGGGAGCTTCATTACTGTCATTATAAGCATTTGATGGTTATGTTGATGTAAATGCTACGTGTATTTTACATTTGTTGAGTGAGTTAATGAATATGTTAAGACCGAGTGTGCTTAGCATTATTTATGAAAGAAAAAGGAATGTAAACTTTTTATAGCCCGAGTTGCTATAGAGAAAAAGAGATGAAACATTATGTATGACGTACATTTCTTTAGAGAAAAGAAATGAAATATGATGTATAGTCGAGTGCTATAGAAAAGAGGAATGAAATTGAATCTTGTATAATTATTACGAGAACTAGATTCTTAATTAATTAGAAGATCCTGAATTTGGAAATTAACACTTGAATGTAAACCTTATGTATAGTATAAGATATTGAAGAGAATGAAATAAAATGTTATGTGTGTTATGAAACACATTCTCCTAAATGCTTAGAAGATAGTTCCTCAATTATTTGGGAGAATTGGTAAGTAAAAGTGAAATACTTGATATAAAACCCTTTTGATGGTTGAAAGGTAAGGGAATGTGAGTTTTACTTGGACACAAATCCGGACGTGGGTTTGGAGTCTAATGTTACTTTTTATTCTGTTTATTTTCACTGGGCTTGCTTTTAGCTCATGATATTACAAAAATTTTCAGGTAATGTTCTGGGTCGTGGAAAGATGAGCTGGTGAAGCCTGATCTGGATGATGATGATGCTGAGATGGACTAGGAGTATTTTAATGTCCATGGACTTGTTTTTGTTATATTTGGCATCTTTTGAATGGTAAATATGTATGTAAGCTGTTAAGAGCATCTTGTTTTAACTTTATGATTATTAACTCTTTTAAACTCCTGAAATAGGAATTTGAAATTCCTTGTGTGTAATTTTTCTGATGTGAAAATGTAAACAGGTTTTGGCTAGCCAAGTTTCAAACATAACCACGCCGTTTTTTTTTTAAAATATAAAGACTTCCGCTGTGTTTTAGTTTTTAAATGATTTAAAAGAGTCGGGTCGTCACAAACACGGTACATGGTAACATGTTGTGGTATGAGATGTGATCTATGATGTGGTAACAAAGAAAGTTCGAGATACGATTACATACTTGTGATAGTTTTGTTCAGAAAGTTTTATTTCAAAACTCAAAATCATTACTTTATGGAGTTGGATGTTGATTGATTTGGAGTTATATTCGATTTTATGCTTATATGGTAATTGGAAGTGTAGAATGGGTAGTAAAGAGCATTTTAGGCCTTTGGACACAATTTCTGGTATGGAATTCGGTCCATAGGATTACTTGCTTCCATTTTACTCTCACTAGCATTTTTATGCTAATGTTGCTACACTAACTATTTTTCAGGTACTTCTCAACATAGAGGAGGTGGGGCTGCTTGACTTTCGAGGATGATGGTTGGGCATGGACATGGACATGATTTTGTATAGCATTCTTGAAATTCTTATGTATATATTTCCATCCTTTCATATTGTGTATTTTGAGCTCATGAGAGCGTTTGTTTTAAAAATTTGTAATGGTCTTGTGAATTTAAGTTGTTTTTAGAAATTTATTTACAATTGGAATGCGCATTCCATTTTTATTGCTTTCTCTGATTGGGAAAAATGTAAAATAGGTTTTGGTTAATCCGACTTTCAAACATACCCATGCCGTTTTTTTTAAAACCAAGTCTTCCGCTATGCTATTGAATTTAAAGAATTTAACGGTTTGGGTTGTTACATGTTACTACACCATAAATCACATCCCATATTGGTGCCTTAAGCTTATTTCATCTAGGAGCCCAATAGGTCGATCTATCCACTTACTTTGTTACCATGCCATATTATTACCACATCACATATTACCATAAAACTTGTTATCATATCACGTATTACCACAACACTTTGTTACCACACAACGTATTACCACAACAATTTGTTACCACACAATGTATTACCACAACACTTTGTTACCACATCACGTATCACCACAACACTTTGTTACCACATCACATATTACCATAACACTTTGTTACCACAACTTCTAAAGTAAGTGAAAGAACAACCATAGAAACACCTCTTTACTATTAGGAACAAAGAAAGCCAAAATTATACATTAACTACCACAATTTTTTTCTCTAGGTAGCTTTGGTCCAAATCTAACCAAATTGCTTTTCCCTTCCAAAGTTCCCTTAAATTCTCTATAAACTTACAAAACGAACTAGGAACATATTTTAAGCTTACTTCTACTCCAAACCAACAATTTTAACCAAAGTACTTTCTAACACATAATGGCTCAAAACTCTCTTCCAAGGTGTAAAGTCTCCATCCAATTGTTGTAAAACTTTTCTTAAGCACTTTTCTTAACTTTAATCAACTTCCAAATTTGATAAGTTTCAATAAAAAGTAATTCTCTTAACCACGATCGAACATAATCAGCATGCAATTTGAAAACATAAAACAACTCAACAACCACTTTTAACTCAGCTTAGTAAAGTAGTCGAGCTTTTTAAGAGCCGAAAGAATTGTCATAGGGGCGATTACAAACACCTACAATTAAATTACATCTAATATACATTAATTAACCTACCTTCGAATAAATGGCACCTAAACGCATAAAACGATAAAATAGTCAGATTTTGGCTAAAAGAGGCCCACAGCCTAAAACAGGGGGTTGTGGGTTTGTTTTCCGGCTTTTAGGAATTTTAGAGGCGTTCCGGGTTGGTTTCGAATAGTTTTGAAGATTGTACTATCAATGGGTAAACATATTTCAGGTTTTTGGACAGTAATTCTTCCCTCCAAATTAAAGAAAGCTCAAAACTAAGCAATGAAAAATCACCTAAAACAACCCACGGTTTTGGCTACTTCTCAAACGGGACGGGTTTTCGCTTACTTTTGAGTCTTGGGTTAGGGGAACTTTCCGAACACCTAAATAAAATTCCTTAATTGAAATCTTAGAGTTTCTTGGTGCGGAATTGAAGATTTCAACCATAGATTTCATTTAAACTTCAAAAAAAATTAAAACTCGTAAAGATTTAGACACTTTATCTAACCTTGAGGCCTCTTAAAAAATAAAGAAAAGCCATAAAGGTAGGTTGAAAAGGAAGCTTGGAGTAAGGGCTTTCCAACTAACTAAAAATCGAGACGATCCGTCGAGAATTGACAAAAACCCAAAGATTTTTTCCTCCACCAATGAGGCCCACGTTTTTTAGAGAAGAAAAGATGAGTTGAATTTCTATTTTTTGGCTTAAAAAGAATATAAGGAGAAGGTGAATAGTGTACATATTTTAAATGAAAATCAAGAATTACGAAAAAAGTCCCTCGTTTGCTTCTAGTTTTTAAAACTTAACCCAAAGCACTTAAACTAGCTAAAACACTACAACAAAATATGATATTCTTGACCCTTGATATTTTTAGATTCTTGACCCTTTAAATAAAAATAGTCAAGGAAATAGGATTTTATGTTAAAAGAGTCAAAATAAAATGGAAGAGTTACGCTCGTTAATTTTTATTTTTTACGTCATGTTTTCTTGACGCTTTTAAAAAGTCAAAATAATTGTAATTGGAAACATTAAAAATCGACACGTTTTAAGAGTCAAATATTAAAAAATTTATTTTAAGCATAATATTATTTTTTTTATTATCCTATATTTGACTCTTTAAAATGCTCGAAATAAATGCATTTTTAAATATAAAACGATGACTCGTATGAATAGTCAAGGATAACATATTAAAAAAATTAAAAAAATAATATCCTCACGCTTTCGTACGCAAAATTTTGTTTTCAATCTTTTGCTCGATCGCTCACATTCGAAAAGAACCCTCAGCCCTTCTCATCTGCTTTCAAGCTTTTTCTCTCATTCGAAAAAAACCCTAAGCCTCCTCTCATCGCTTCAAGCTTTTGCTCTCATTCGAAAAAAACCCTAAGCCCCCTAAAACCTCTTTCAATCTTTTGCTCTCATCAGGAAAAAAACCCCCCAATCCCCCTAAAATCGCTTTCATCTTTTGCTCTCATTCGAAAAAAACCTTGAAGTCCCCTTTTTTTCCTGAACCCTTGTACAGATAAATTTCTCGAAGGCGAAGACTTGCGATTTCTTTAGAGTTCATCAATAAAAGTGATTTCAGTCCAAGGAGATTTCAGTTTTTGTGTTTTTGTATTTGAAGGGGATTTCAGTCCAAGGCGTTATCAGTCCAAGGCGAGAACGACTTCCGACTTCTAACTTTCAGTTTCAATCTATTCCTCTCCACTGCTCACAATCAACCAAAATGTATCTTTCTTTCTTTTCATTTTTTAATTTAGTTTGCAGATTAGATTCTGATTTTAGTGCATTTTGTATATCTAGAATACTCAATTATTGAGTTATGTGAGCTTTACTGTCGATTATTTAAGTTATTGATTCACTATACTAATTTTGCCTAGAATAAAGTAGAGGGTTTAAATCCAATGAGCATATCTAAAAGACTAAATGTTTCTTGTTCATCAAATCTTCTGACTGAAAACAGATCAAGGGGGTCAAATTAACTAAAATTCGAATCTGGGTAATAGAAAAATCTATAATTCATTCTTAATCATCAATCCCTAATGTGATGAAAACAGAGTAAAAGAACAAGAAACTGGGGAAGAATAAAAAAATAGATCAAATTAAAATTCGAATCAGTTTGATAGGGAATAGGTTTAAGTCCAAGGTTGTCTCTGTTTTGAGTATGATCATAGCCTTCCCTTCTCCAAAGGTGGTGCATCTACTGCTGATAATTACCAGATTCTTAAAACCGGAGTTAATAGGTTTAAGTCTGATAAGGATGATCTCAATGCTTTCAAATTGAAAAGCTTTTCTTGTGATTTTAGATTTACTGGTATGTTATTGCTTTACCTTGCATCCATTTGTGTTCCTCTATAGCTCAGTTTTTATTGGTTTAATTCTAACTTTAGTTACTTTGATTTATAGTCGGTTTCAATTCAGTTCATATCATTTTAAAAGATTCAATTTAGTGTTTATTGTTTGGAGTTTGTTTTAATTTTATCCATACGAGTTGATAAAAGCTTACAAAATAGTGCCATTATCAAACTGACCCGTAAAAAAGCCTCAGAGTGTTTATTAACACCATATTATAATCTGTCTTTGCCACCAGATTTGACCCCTTTAACAGAAAATGATACATTTGTAATTTGTTAATTGTTTTTTTATCAAAATAAAAGGACTAAATCGAAACTTTCAAAATATAAGGACTCAATTGACGAATACTCGAAATCATTAACCTTTTGATTCTAAAAAAATATCAGCTTTTGTGACACCAAACCATTGATTGACTGTTCTTGTTTTGTTTTATTTTTTGTTTTGTATATTTTGGTGTAACTTTTGTGTCCTCTTGCTCTACTATCAAAATAATGCTTTTAAGTTTGTATTTTAATCCATTGATAACTGATGTATAGTGATTTAAGATACTTTTTCACGAGTTTTCTAACGTGAAATATCATATTAGGTAGTTATCATGTAAGATTGGTCAAAACTATTTTCAAATATGTTTGTAGTTAGATGAATCATTATAAAGATTTTAATATGGTCCATTAGATATTATAATCCTGAATTTATGGAATTTGATTTAGTAATGGTGAAAAACGGAAATGCAGATAAGGAGCTTGACATAATTGAAATGTTATGATGTTTTAAGTCCATTTTTTTTCCATGCTTTTAATACAGTACATGTTATGATGTTTTAAACCACTAACTTTTGTTTATAGTATTTAACCAAAGCACTAACGTTTTTTTACAACATTATAAATTGATAGGAAGTACAGAGGTTTAGGTCAAAAATTTGAAAAAAGAGAAAAGATAAACATGGATAAATCGTGGATGTCCAAGAGTAGATTATCCAAAGAGTTTGAGTTAAGCGTTAATAGTTTTATTGAATTTGCAACTCGTAATGAAAATGGTGGAACTTCAATACGATGTCCATGCTTGAGATGTGGAAATCGTTTAGCCCAAACCATAACTGAGGTAAAAAACCACTTGTATGAAAAGGGAATTGATGAAAAGTATACAAGGTGGTATTGGCATGGTGAGGAGAGATCTAACACATCTAAAGGTTTCAAAGATGGTTTCTAAATCACCGAAGTTATCAAATAAAGTTTCTCCATCATCAAAGGTATCACCTAAATCGTCAAGGGTTCATAAATCACCAAGTACCTCGCCAAAGATTACCACATCACCAATAAGCTCAAAGAAGGTTATCACAATACCAATGGTTGCAAAGAAAGATCCCACATCACCCAAGGTATCAAATAGGGTGTACATTATTATTTAGTATCATTTTATTTTTAAGATCTTCAATAAGTATAAGCTTTATTACATATAAATTACTTTGTAGGAAAAGAAGAAAAAAATTAGACAAGGTGAAAATAGAGTTATTGGTACTATTGATCAATCAAGGCTACCAATGACTTTAAGGTTTTTATTGGGACATGCTTAGTATGCAATGAAAAAATTGGGTAGTATTCAATGCGCATTCCAACATATAATTTAAACTTCGAAAAGAGATTTAAATCATAAAACATGTGCAGATTTTAAACAAATACCCTTTCGGGCTAAAAAAGACACAAATATGGAAGTTGGAAGTAATTTACAAGCATTTCTAAGAATGCTAAACCAAAATATGTTCATCATTGTCCATTCACCAACTCGGCAAGTCACACAGCACCACCTCCTCTACCACGCTTCTTAGGATGAGGTTTACCTGAAAATTTGTAAGTGTAGCAACATTAGCATAAAATTGCTAGTGAGAGTAAAACGAAAGCAAGTAATCCTATGAACCAAATTTCATACCAGAAATTGTGTCCAAAGGCCTAAAATGCTCATTACTATCCATTCCACACTTCCAATTTCCATACAATCTTACGATAGTAATATACTACCCGTAATAGTCTTTCAATACCATATAATTGAAAATAAAGACTTAAAGTAAAAGTAACAACCATTACTAAATCTTACTACACAATTCTAAAGAATATGTAAATGTAATACTAACTATCTTTGTTACCAAACAAGTTTCATCGTAACGTGCTATTGTATGGATTGAAATCAACATACCACGTACGGTCGTACCATATCACAAATAATTGTACCATGATACCGTATGGACTGAAGTAAACATACCACGTACCGTATCATAAATCATCGCACCATGATACCATATGGACTGAATCAACATACTATCATGTGCCGTATCACAAATCATCGTACCATGGTATCGTATGGATCCGAATCAACATACTACCATGTACCGTACCATAATACCGTATGGACTGAAGTCAACATACCACGTACCGTATCACAAATCATCGCACCATGATACCATATGGATCCGAATCAACATATTATCATGTGCCGTATCACAAATCATCGTACCAATGTATCGTATGGATCTGAATCAACATACTACCATGTATCGTACCATAATACCGTATGGACCGAAGTCAACATACCACGTACCATATCACAAATCATCGCACCATGATACCGTATGGATTCGAATCAACATACTATCATGTGCCGTATCACAAATCATCGTATCATGGTATCGTATGGATCCGAATCAACATACTACCATGTACAATACACTAATACCGTATGGACCGAAGTCAACATACCACATATCGTATCACAAATCATTGCACCATGATACCTTATGGATCCAAATCAACATACTATCATGTGCCGTATCATGAAAGGTTAAGTTCCCTAATAAGTTAGATAATCTCAAAGAATTCTACTAAGTTATTAAAGAACCTAACTACTTAGATTACATGAGTTATCACTCAAATGTATCTTCTAAGCTACTTTAACTTCCAAACCACTCAAAGTAACTTAAATTTCCACTTTCATCTAACATCTCCAATTCACTTTACAATACTTCCAAACCACTCCGATGTTTCCTTTTCACCGAACTCACTATAATTCCAAATTCTCTCCGCACACTTCCGAATTAAAGTCTCCAACCAAACATTAATTCTAAGAAGTTATTTCCCTCTTAACCTTGATAAACAATAACATAATGAAACTTAATTCATAAAACAACTAACTTCCATTTTAAACTCACCTTAGCTCGTAGAAAAGCTCCAATCAATCCGAGGTTGCAAACACACGAACAATTCACAATCCTACAAATGAATTACACCCAAATAACATTAATTAACTGGAAATCGTACAAACATCTAAACACACAAAACGACGAAAAACCCGGATTTCCTCCCTATGGTGCTCTCGGCCATACAAGGGAAATTGGGGTTCGGTTTTGGTTTTCCGGCTTTTATGCACTTTAGAGGTGTTTCGGGTTGGTTTCGGATACTTTGGGAGTCCACAACATCCATGGGTATCCGTAAATTAGGGTTTTGTACAATAATCGATTTCCGAAAAAATTAAGTAAATTGCAAAAACATAACAACCTAAACATCCTAAACATGGCCAAGTGAGGGAAAATCACACGGAACAGGTTTCTGGCTCAAACTCGGTTTTAGGGTTTAGGGGAAGTTTCTAAAATTGACCAAAACGACCTTCCCGATTGAAATCTTCAAGCTTCGGTAAACGAATTGTAGATACCGTATTTTGTTCGGCTCAATTTCATTAAGAAATTTGAAATTCATTTAAAAATATGTTTAATTTGGAATTGATTTTAAATGATAAATTTAATTTTTGATTTTAAAATTAATTTTTAATTAAAGTTTTTGTGGTTTAATAAAAAGATTTGGCATATTAAAAATTGGTGAAATTTTGGTTCAAATATATTTGAATTTGAAATTGATTTGATTAGAAAATTATTTAAGGAAAAAACAAATTACCATTGATTTATGCTAATTAGTGACAAGGCAAATTGATTGATTGAAATTTATGATTTTGTTTCCTGATGTTGCTCTTCCAATTTGCCTATAAAAGAGCCTCAATTTAGACCTAAAATCTCACCAAGATAACCATCTCATAACCTCATAACTTCCAACACCTCATTGCCTCCTAATTTCACCTCCTCACCAAGAACACCTCACAACCCCCTTCATCATCTCTTAGCCTCCATAGCCTTATCATCACGATCTCACCCCACCATCTCTTTGCCTCTATAACCATCTCCAAGAAACCAAGATAACCTCTCCATCTCCTAGCCTCCACATCATCACTTCTCAATTCTCTTCCTCCCAGTTATTCCTTTTCTTCCTCACCATTCTCTCGCCTCTAAATTCCCTGTAGCCAAAACCTTTTGTAATTACGTTGGGATATCTTTGCTAAGTAGCTAAATCAAAATGATTTGAATAAAATCACCACCGCTTGTTTCATAGTTTTCTTGGAGTTTTCCTACACCATTTAGATCAGGTAATTGACAATATTATTATTTGAGTTTGCTCCTTAATTCATCATATATATATATATATATATGGAGCTTAATATTTATATAGTTTTTTTTTTCTTATATACTTAGATGATTGTGTCATCTTTTCATTGTAAATTTAAATATATTAGAAAGTTTCTTTTTTTTTCTTTAATCATTTTATATGTCACTTTCGTATACTGCTCATGGTTTTACCAAGTTGTCTTTTGTGACTTCATAATATATCCATATGTATAGATATAATTATAATTATAAAATTTATTAATTTCTAGGCAAATGGTTCGGTTTGTGGTCTTTCATATATGTAGACATAATTATAATTTTAAGCTTAGTAATATTTTTATCAACTCCAGGTTCTATATTTTTTAACCATATATTCATATTACTTCTAAGAGATTTTTAAATTAGATGTTTTTATTGTTTATTAGAATTATCAAACCTAATCACATTTTATATTTATCAAAATTAGTTTCTCATACCTGCAAAGTAAAATAACTGAATTTTAGTATTATTTAATTGAGGTTAAATTACCGTACTTGTTGAAATCTCGATAAGTGTGTGAAAATCATCACGTTTGTGAAGGCTGAGTAATGTGCTTATCTCATATAAGTCTATAAAAATCTTAAAAAATATAGAGTAAAAAAACTTAAAAAAAAAACAATATTACATGTATTATTTCAAAAATAAAAGAAAAGTATTTTAAATAAAAATAAGGAAAATGTTTTAAAAATATAAATACAATTCCTATGATGGATTTTGAGAAGTAAAAACCTCAATTTCTTAAGTTGGAATTTTCTTAAATTCCAATATTGTTCAATCAACGGTCGTAACCCCACTCATTTTAATCTCTATTGCTTACTTCATTTTTTGAAGTTGAGAAATGATTAAATGAGACATTTTTTTTTATAATTAAAATTATTTTTTAAAACTATTTAAATTAAGGACCATCATAAAAAAAAATAATAAGGTAATATATTGTAAAAATATGGTAACCATTTTTAAATGGGTGTTGTAGGGTGCTAACACCTTCCCTACACACAAACGGCTCCCGAACCCAACTCGATTTTCGGAGACCATTATTATTTTTATTCAATTTGGTGATCAATCACACCCAAATATGGTTGATGGTGACTTCCACTTCTTTTTCATATAAAAAACCTAATATATAGGATGTCGCCCGCTCCGCGTCGCAATCACGTTGTGACACGAATTTGAAGATTTCAAACCAAAACCTCCATTAAAATACTATTCACATCAAATATTAAAAACGTTGTCATACCTTAAGGCCTCAAGAAAACGTGAAAGTCTCGATTGATAGGTTGGAAAGGAAGCTTGGACCGAGGGCTTTCCAACGGGACAAGAATCGAGACGATCCACCGAGAATTGAAGAAAAACCAAAAATTGGAACAAATCCTCTTGATGGTCTCCGCCCCAAGGAAGAAGAGAAGAAGAAAAATGAGCAAAAATTCTAATTTATATTTAAGAGAAGATGAATAGTGTATTTTTAGATATTTAAGAATTTAGAAAATGACGCATACGTCTCTCTTTTGTTTTTACTTTAAAAACGAAACCCGAAGCTCTTAAATTAATCTAAAGGTGATTAATAATTATTAATTAGCCTGTTAATAATTGTTAATGTCACTGAAACGAATTTAAAGTATTAAAACGATTAAAAAGAATTTCGGACGAAAATAACTACTAAAATCGAAATCACTACTTTTAAATTAACCTTAAATACCTTAATTAAAATAAATAAATAAAATAAAAATTTACCCCCAAAAGTAACGGGACGTTACATCTTCTATGCTCTACTGCTGGAATTTTTACTAATTTTTAGAGTAAAAAGTGGAGATATGAATGCTTTTTTTATGCTTAAAATTACAAGAACATGTATTGCATTTATGTAATACTTTGTTGATAAATTTACAGAAACATATATTTTTATTTTGTTGATACTTTTTTTAGATTTAACCTATAAGTATTGTTTTATTTAGGGCTATAACTAACAAGTATCCATATTGCTCAAGCCAATATATGTTTGTAGATCCTGGCACTATATCCATTAGATTAAATCCTACGGAAGAACGAATAAGAACTCTTTATGGTAGAATTTCAGTGGCTACCCCAGGTCAATTAGTAATTGTTCCATATAATCCAGGGTAAGCAAAATATTTTTGTGACGACCCGTCACTTTTAAATAAATTAAATTCAAAGAAAACAGCGGAAGTCTTTTAATTTACGAAAAATTGGCGTGGTTTTGTTTGAAAATTGGCATGCCGAAAACCTGTTTACATCCTAATTTTCAAATCTAATAAAATCTCATGGACTTTAAGTCCAAATCAGGAGTTCAAATATATAATATCATAAAACATCATCCAGAAGCTCTTATGAGCCAAAATACAACATTAAAGTCTTTGAAATTCATAAAAGTGATACATAAACTATACAATGACAAGTCCATCTCGAGGCCAGCATCCCTCGATCACGCGGCACCATCTCCCCGTCCACGGCCTCTAGCCAAAGCATTACCTGAAATTGGTTGTAATATCATGAGCTAACAAACTAAGCCCAGTGAGAATAAATAGCATAAAAAGTAAAGATAGACCTCAAACTCGCATTTCGATTTGTGTCCAATTAAACTGACACATTCTACTCCTAGAGTTCTCCAAACTCTAGGTAATTCTATTCCATGAATTCCAAGTATGACATTACTACACTTGTAGTCAATTCTCAAACATTAACTTGTTATGACAAATAAGGTAAAGCGAATAAACTTTGTTTAACATATAACATCTCGATTCTCTATATCATCAATCATAATCACGAGTGCATAAGGACATCCCGTAGGATTCCACAATTTCTTTTATGCATGAGGAAGTAATATGTACGTCCGCAACTTACAATTCAACTCCACATAAGGAAGTAATATGTGCGTCGCAACTAACGATTCAACTCCCTATGTATGAGAAGTAATATGTACGTCCGCAACTTACAATTCAACTCCACATGAGGAAGTAATATGTACGTTCGCAACTTACAATTCAACTTCTATGCATGAGAAGTAATATGTACGTCCGCAACTTACAATTCAACTCCACATAAGGAAGTAATATGTGCATCGCAACTTACAATTCAACTTCTTTTCAATGATGCGAGATGTTATGCATATGTTTACATATGCTTGCAAAAGTAAATAAAGTAAATGTAAATGATAAAGCAACCGAAACAAGCATAAAGTAAAGGGCATAAAGTTAAGAACATAAAGTAAAGGGCATAAAGTAAAATAGATAGAATCCTGGATGAACGATATATCGATCGAACTCTGCTAACAATAATAAAAGTAAAGGTTAAAACATAACGATCAACCTAAACTTTCAAGGATTCTAAACTTCCAATAATCTAAGGTTCTATTAACCGATCAAATCAAAGTCTTGGATTCTTAAACTTCCAAGTGATCCATTCTAAACTCCGAAACTAATCTAACTTAGAATCTTCTAAGATTCGAGGTTTTCATCGAGAAATCCTAAGTTTCTCGCTTAAAGGATTAACTTCAAATCCTAAGGCACTATCTCACATCCTCTAACCTTAGATTGGATTCTAATCTTAGTTTCCGATCCTACAAATCATCGTACTTATTTGCTTTCTATAGTTACTTTAAATTCTAATCATTCTCACCTTAATTAAAAGTGAAGACTTCGCTCCTAAGCACCGGAAGAGCGATCAAACAAACGGTTCAAAAACACCTACAAAAGGATTAATATCCCGAAAATTAATAAATTACCAACCAACGATTAAACAACGATGAAACAAGCAAAAAGACGGAAAATCCACCAAACCCCCATCAAAGAGGCTCTCGGCCCTCCCTAAAACAAGGGTCTCGGGTTTGGTTTTTCGGCTTTTTGGCAATTTAAATACGTTTTGAGTTGGTTTTAAGCAAATTCGATAATCCCGATTTCAATGGGCATCGATAAATAGGGTTTTTGAACATTAATCCCTTTCCCAAAATGAATTCAAATAAACAATCATTCATTAAATTCTAACCCATTTTCAATCCCAAAAGGGTAAATTTCAAACGAAAAGGGTTTCGACTGAAACTCAGTTTTAGGGTTATGAAATAGTTTCCAAAAACACTTAAAACTACTCCCGAATTGACAAACACAGAGTTCCACGGCAAGAAATCGAAAGAAAACAAGTAAAACTCCATTAAAACACTATTTGGAGCTTAGGGTTTGAAACTTTACTTACCGATAACTCCGCAAAACACGAGTGGCAAGTACGAAGGCTAGGTGGAAAAGGATCATAGGACCAATACCTTTCCAATGGAACGAGAATCAAGTCGATCCGTCGAGAAATAAGCGAAAATGAATTTTCTCTCTTTGCTTCTTGATGCTCACGGCAAGGAGGAGGAGAAAATGAAGAAGTGTTGGTCAATTTTGTGGTCAATGACTCATTTAAAGAAGATGACAAATAGTAATTTTTAGATATTTTGCAAATTGGGTAATTACAACTTTGCCCTTTTTAAGACTTTTGGCTTAAAACGAATCCCGAACATCTCAAACTAACCCAATGGTGATTAATAATTATTAATTGGCCCGTTAATAATTATTAATACCATTAAAACGTATTTAAATAAATAAAGCCATTAAAATGAATTAAAATGAAATAAATTACTAAATTCTAATTTAATAATAAATAAATGAATTTTAATTACTCAAATTAAAATAAAATAAATAAATTTTTTTTTTTTATCACAAAAATAACGGGACGTTACAATTTTATTCTTTTGAATTATTGTAAAATGTGTACTAACCTAATTTGTCTTTCAAATTATCGTAGAGGTCATTGTATAGTTGCTGTTATAAATCCTTTCGATGATGATGTTTTCTTATTGAACTCAATGCGAACCAGTACAACTGAAGACCTACACCTCATTGTAAACTTGTAAGTAAATTTTTTTCTCACAAGTCGTGTTTTAAGTTGTGCTACCAAACCGAGGTTTTCTTTCCTTTCTTTTTGATAACTGGAATTTACATGTATGCCACACTCACATAGGGAGTGATTTTGTCCAACTATGAATTATGAACATGTGCAAGTCTGATATATTGATAATGTAAACTCATGTACCTTATTGTTTTCATTTTCTAAAAAGTGGTTTTTTTTAATGTTGTATATGTAGAGAAATGGCAATGTTCAAAGCACATAATCCATCAAAGACATCTCGAAAAAACACTACATGGAGGAATGTTAAGGTATACAAAGATTCTGAAACTTGTTTAATAGATTTAGTGGGTTTGGGGATGAATGTATGATATAAAAAATTGGATTAAAAGTATGTGAAAAATTGGAATTAGAGAATGTCTATTTTGAGTTTCGATATAGATTTACGGCGAAACTGAAATTATGCAATTGCATCACTTTATTTGGATGTTTAAGTACGTTTTTGAGTGTTTTAAGAGAATTAAACCTTGCTAATTGTGAATAACATGGTTGACTATTTACTGCCCATTAAGTCGAAAATATAAGCTTAGGCGGTTAATTATTTATTAATTGAACTCCATATCGGCCGTAGTGTATTTTTGGATGTTTAGGAGTGACTTTTGGAGTGCTAATAGCCGTTATGCCGCTGAATTTTTGTTAGAGAATTATTAAACTTTGAATGACCGAAAAAGGAGTGAAACTATACTAGTTTGGGCTAGTTTAGTTTCTAGATTATAGAATTGTTGGGTATACATAGAATGGTTGTTATCATTCTTTGAGCAGGGCTTGTTGGTGTATTTTAATGGATTTAGTGGGTTGTTTTGGTATACAAGGCTTGAGTGAGATTTTAGTTTCCTAGGAATAATTTTCAACACTTATCTATATTGATAGCTGCACTAGTTTTAAGCAACAGCAGGCATGTCCTTGAGCCAATGGCTTTCCATCAGAATAAACAAATGCAGGCTTCTGCATATTATAATAAATTTTCTGGAAATCGAGCTTCTTGAATTCATCCCATTCTATTTGAAAGCAAACTCCATGAGCATCTTTTGTTGCTTCATAAACATCCCAGACCACACTAACTTGTTTCATAGTAGTTGGGATCATTGGCTGCTAGTTTTGATATGGTATTAACTGAGAATATCCTTTTGAGCTAAGAAAGCATTGGCTGCTAGTTTTGATTATGCATCCTTTTTCATTTTGTGATATCATTAGTGGTGAAATTGAATAAAAATGAATGTATACGTAGGAAACTTTCGTGACATATATGTGGTGTGGCCTTAACTTTATTGTGTATTGTGTTAATGAGATATAGATCTATGCTTTGACTCAATAAATCTGTTCATCAGTTGTAAATTTCATGATATTGTATGCTATAATAATAGATTTTTTATGGTGGCTTCTGTTAGGAGTGGTGTCCTAGAACTTGTAATTATTTAATTATAATAATTTATTTCGAATAAATTAAATAAATAAACATAAGTTCTTTATATAATCTAGATTGATTCAATTGACGATATTAGGAATATATGGAAATATATAAATATCAAAACATTCAAATAGTAAACCCTAAGTTACTCTTATGAAATCACGACTTAGTATGTGAGTCATACAAGAGGATTAAAGTCGAGATGAGTAACTTAAACGTGTCTACGAAATGGATAACGTTTGGGAACCTTATCCTGGTAACACCGTTGATAGCTTCGCATTTTGTTTATAGACAAATGATCTAATCCTGATCATTCATGTGGGAGACATGAAATGGAAGTATCATATGCAATGTTGATTGTATAAGACAGGACCACGATATTCGATCAAATTTCTCATTAGTACCTGGTTTACGAGAAATGATCGAATATCAAACTAAGTTTATCAACCGTGATAGATCTCAATCCTGAGTGAAATGCGGACTCCTATTTGTGGAGTTATGTTCTTTGATTCACATAGTTGAGAGCGATCTGTAAGAACGCTCAATACACTCCTGTTTTGGGAACATGACTAGATAAGTAGCTGGGAACTCATTTTCACGAGAAGGAATTCATAACTTTCCTATAAATTAACGGTATCAGTGCGATACCTAAACATTTTAGGAACTTTAGGAAACTCCCTTGATGTACTGATTCGAGACATGAACAAGTGACGTCACGACTTCTATTGATCACAGAAGTATCTTATCTCTAGTTAGACTAAAGATAAAGTTCATTGGAGAATCAGCGGTAACACAAGGATAAAGCGGTAATTACAGGGGCAAAACGGTAAATTTATCCGCCTGTAATTATGAGGGTTCCACGTGAAGGATAATATCACAGATATAAATAAATGATAAACTGAATGGACATAACTCATCTATAGTGAGGGGAGTTCAGCTATGAATCTATAGTGGAATTATTCATAGTTAGATAATAAGTAATTAACTGATTATGTGTTAATCACTTAATTGACTAATTATTAAGCCCATGATCTATAGGTCCATCGGGTCCCTATGCTAGCCCAAATATCGTAGTCGCGAAATCAAGTAGAAGAAATGGAAATTTTAAGTAAAGTGAATTACTTAAAATAGGCAATATTAATTGTTTAAATATTGAGTATATTTAAACGGTAATTAATATAAACATTATTAATTGTTTAAATAATAAGTTTATTTAAACAGGAAATTAATAATGAAATATTATTAATTAGATATTATTAATTATTTAAATATTGAGTATATTTAAATGGTAATTAATAATTTGAAATTAATTAACGATTATTAATTGTTTAAATAATTAATTTTATTTGAACGGAAATTAATAATTAAAATTAATTAATTAATAATAAAATATTGTCAATAAAATTATTAATTAAATAATGAGTTTATTTAATGGAAATTAATAATTAAATATAATTTGATAATATTTAGACGGGAGAAAATATTAATTATTTAAATAAAATATTTATTTAAATGGTAATTAATAAATAAATTAATTGAGTTGGACTTATTAATTTAAGAGAGAGTTTCTAGCCCAATTGGATTAATGAACCCAATTGGGATTGGCCCGAAATAATTAATTAAATAAATTAGAATTTTTTTTAATTAATACATGTAAATTTCGGCCATATATGATTATTTGGAGGAGATAATTGTTTGAATTATATCCTAAAATAATTACATAGATTTATTTACCCAAGATAAATAAAATAAAAGAAAAGAAAATAATCTCTTATTTATCTATGCATTTTCGAAATTGCAAGATAAAAAGAAGAGATAATATTTTTTCTTTTTGTATTTATCTCTATAGATTAATCCTAATGTGATTAGGATTCCTATTTTCCTATAAATAGGAGGGTTGGGTCATTCATAAATCACACAATACAATTCCATAGAAAGTTGGAACTCTCTCTTCCCCTTCTCCCTCCCTTGGCCGATTTTTCCATAGTGTTGGGAAGAAAAATATTTTTTTTTTCTTCTTCCCAATTTCTTCTAAAGTTCGATCCCACAATCGAATTTCGTTTGATCGATCGGGATATAGCATAGAAGATCCGGTGTTGCTGAGGATTGATGCTGTAAAGAAACCTCCAACCGATTCTCCATTATTCAGTCAATGTAAGTTCCGGTTTTTAATTTTCGAATATATAAGCATGAATCTACATGTTTTATCACAAATTGCATGATGTTAATAGATCCGTTATTAAATGTTAATAAGTTTACTAAACAAAATTCCGCTAATTTAGTAAATCATCCCTTCAATTGGTATCAGAGCTAATTTTAATTATCATGCAAATTTGTGTTTTTCGAAAATTTGGTGGGTTGCATAAAAAGTTGTTTTATGTATGTTTATATAAATTGTGGAGGTTTGCTTATTGACTGTTTAGGTATTCTTGAGGCACTTAGGATTTTTAAATTTTAGTAGAAAATTTGTAAACCCTAAATTTTAGGGTATAGGAAAAATTTGTAATTTTCCCATACCCATTGATGGTAAAATCGGCTACACCAAGGGAGGAAGAGAAGAAAATTTTTCCCCATCATTCATGATGCCCACGCCTAAGGATGAGATAAGGTAAAAATATGGTAAGATATTTTAACATAATTATCTTGTTATCTCAATTTAAAAAATTTAAATATTTAAGATAAGGATAAAATCTATTTAAAGATTATATCTCTATCTTAAATTATAAATTTAGAAATTGAGATAAGATTACATGGAAAATATTTTCTTTATTTTTCCATATAATTAAAAGATAATTATTTTAAAACAAGTATTTATGGAAATATTAAGGAGATAATATTTGCCCCATAAATACCCATGCCCACGCCTACGACATGGAGGAGAGAGAAAGATGAAGCCTCAAGATCTACAATGGAAGATTTAATTAAGTTGTAATTTAATTTTCCGTTTTAGAAATAGTGCCAAGAATACCGGTCAATTTAGCTATTTATTATTTAAATTGTTTATATGTATGATATAATTGTTTTAAATAATGATCATGCATAAAAGTATGTCATGTAGAAAATCCCACCATAGGTTGTATGATTTTATTAATTATACATACATGCATCATGATATAATATGTGTTATTATATGCTAATGTATGTGAAGCATGCTATAATTTTATTTTATAATTGTTATTATCGAAAATTATATTCTAATTGTTTTAGAATTAAAAGCATGCTTATTTAGTTAAAATTCAAAAGTTAAATCTAGTTTAAAAGTTGAATAGAAACTAAATGAATTATTTGTAATATGGAATTATTGTTTAAACAATTGGGCCAAAATCCATATAAGATAAACAAATAGAAACTTTTAATTAAGGGTTAATTAAAAATTAATAATTGAGATTAATTAAATTGAACGGATCTCCTGGCGAGAAAGCTCGCCTAGCGATGAGGTTTCATAAAGTTCCCCTAACACGGAGCGCCTCTAACTGGGAGCGATCTGGGAGAAAAGTTCAAATTAATAAATCAAAATTATTAAGACGGCGCATAATGTGATTAGTTTAAATTAGGAAAACTTGAACAATCACTTTATAAAATTAATCTAACCAATTTAAGAGTTAAAGTTGATTAGGTTAATTAAAACTTGGATTAATGAGTTAGCCTGAATTAGTCTAAGTTATGAAACCCTAACTCAAAATATTAAGTGGGAGAAGGAAACATGTCAATGAATCCTATGGTCTCCACTAATGGGCTCGAAATGTGAGATTTATACATGGCCTCTGTAACACCTGCTGCAGTGTTCATTCCCATAGGAAGGTTTATTGTATAAATCAATATCAAGTTGGGTCTCCCGAAAGGGATAAAGAATTTTAAATGAGATTGATTGAAGACTGAATCTACACTTCGTAGACACTCTTCAATTTTATTTAAAAGACTAAATTAGTGGGTCACACTTAAAAGAAATTTGATAAATTGTGTTATCAAAACTCTGGACCAAATACACGGTAAACAATGACATAGGAATATGAGTTATTCTGGAGTTGTCAATTGTTCGAGTGACATCTCGTTTTAATGATGGTAACTGACCTATCATTCGACGGCACTTCACCGGTATCATTAAAATATCGTGACATAGTAACATGTTTTAGGGCTTTTCTGTTCATTAATATGTTCGCATTCATGCATCATATTTAATTATATGTCGAAACTTTGAATATTTGAATGTTGAAAGCATGTTAGATTACTAAGATAAGGTTTATTTAAATTTTCAGTAAAATGGCATCTGCTTTAGTCACAATCCTTGGAAAGAACAAACTAAATGGAGATAACTACACCTCCTGGAAAAATGAAATGAATACCATTCTCGTGGTAGAAGACTTGAAATTCGTTCTTAGTGAACTTAAACCTGATACACCGCTACCAATGCTCCTAAAGTCATTAAGGATGCATATGAGCGCTGGGTCCTGGCAAATGAAAAGGCCCGTGTTTATTTGATGGCCGGGATGAGTGACGTCTTAGCCAAGAAACATGAACCAATGGAAACGGCTTTGGAAATAGGCATTCCGTGCAGGGCATGTTTGGCCAACCATCAAAACAAGCACGTCATGATGCTATAAAGTCAGTTTATAACACTCAAATGAAAGAAGGCACATCCGTTCGTGATCATGTTTTGACAATGATGAACTACTTTAACGTAGTTAAACGAACCGGGGCCATGATTGATGACGATTCCCAGGATAAGCTTTATATTGGAATCTCTCCCACCGAAGTTTTTTCAGGTTTTAAAAGCAATTTGGTCATGAACAAACCGAGCTACTCCCTTACTCAATTGCTAAACGAACTTCATACCTTCGAAGCAATGAAAAAGGAAAACAAGAAGTCAGGAGAAACAAATGTCTTCTTCAATGCTTCTAAGAAGAAAAAGAGCTCAAATGCTAAAAAGGCCAAGCTCAATGCTAAGAAGAAAGCATTTAAGGCTGAGACCAAAGAGCCTAAGGGGAAATGTTTTCATTGCAACATAGATGGACATTGGAAGAGAAATTGCCCCAAATATCTCGAAGAAAAGAAAAAGGGGAAAGAAGGTAAATTAGATTTACTTAGTGAAAAATTTGAGAAATTTATTTTGAATGGTTGATTCAATAGTCACTAACACAAAGTTTTTTTTAAAAACTTTACAGGTGCAGCTTGATTCTTCAACACTGCTGGTTTGAAGATGACTCAAGATAGAAGTAGATTGGATTTACTGTTTTCAGTCTTTAATTTTTCATATTTCTAGTTTAGTTTAGTTTTAAATTTTGTTTTAAATTTTGAATTATGTAATAAATATTGATTCTCACCCTATAAGAATCAAATTAGGAATATTTTAATAAAAGTCGTTTAGTTAAATATTCCTTTGCAATTTTATTACAACGTTCCAAAGTGTGATTGGATGGTTATTCAAAATACTTAGAATAAAACAAATAAATTCCAAATCCAAATTCTAAACTACTAAATACCTAAACAAGTTATGAAGGTTTAAAAATGTTTAAATGTTTAAGTCTAAAATCACTTAAATAAGTTAAAGGATTAACCTCTTAAAGATGGTTCTCAAAGAATTTGAGATGATAACCATGTTAATCTACAAACTTAAAGAAATAAGTGAAATTGAGCATCTTTGATTTATCAAAGATAATCGACTTAAAATCACTAAAGTTCAACACTTAGATGTTAAACTTAAGTGAAAAATGAACAAAGAATCAATTTCTAGTATTCCAAACATTCAGTTATTTAAAAGGATGTTTTAAAGGAGCACTTACTGATATGGAATAAACAATATAGAAATTGAAAGTAATAATTAGTGAATTATTGAATTCACAAATTATTAAGGAAAAGTTCAGTAAATCAGTGATACTGAAAGTTTTAAACCTTAATTAAGATATAAAAGAATTACAATGATTTTATTTCAAAATAAAAACAAGTAGTTATTTAAAAGTTTAAATTGTTAAACTACTTGTAGAACTTTATTTGAGTGGGAGCGTCATAATACGAACCAAAGGACTTTCGAAGTCCAAGAGAAACTCATTGACTTCAAAATCAATGAATAAAGTTCAAAATAAGTGAAATAAAAATGACATGAATTTTCAATAGTTGAGTTGAAAAAGGTCACTTATACTTATATATTATTTTGGAAATAATAAGAAGTATAGAATTGTAATCATTAAACAAATGAAAGTAATGGAGAATTACCTTGTAGTGGGAGCTTAAGAATTTCGAGAATCCTAGAACCAATGTGACTAAAATAAAATTTACAAATAGTATGTTAGTGCACATAGATAAAATGTGAGATTTTATGAGTTGCACGGGCTCAAATTCGAACATGAATTTACTTCCATGTAAGAATTCGACAAAAGACCTTTGCGAATTAAACATCAAATGAGTTGAGTATAAGTAAAATGAGTTTTTACTGACTAAACTCTAAATTCGCGTGATTACTAAGTTGTTAGTAAATGAAAGGTGGTTGAACATGATGGTTTCAAATCAATAATTAATAGAGTTTATTTTATGTCGATAAAATATGGAATCTATTAAACTTAATGAAACTAACATCGAGACAAAAGAAATACATACTAAACAGATGAAAACGTTCTCGATAAAGCATTAAAATGACTACCATGGCTAAGTAGTTGATAGTCATCCAGTTGGACTGGAATTACAAGTCAAATCTCCAAAGATCTAGGACAAGTGGGAGATTGTTAGGAGTGGTGTCCTAGAACTTGTAATTATTTAATTATAATAATTTATTTCGAATAAATTAAATAAATAAACATAAGTTCTTTATATAATCTAGATTGATTCAATTGACGATATTAGGAATATATGGAAATATATAAATATCAAAACATTCAAATAGTAAACCCTAAGTTACTCTTATGAAATCACGACTTAGTATGTGAGTCATACAAGAGGATTAAAGTCGAGATGAGTAACTTAAACGTGTCTACAGTAAATGGATAACGTTTGGGAACCTTATCCTGGTAACACCGTTGATAGCTTCGCATTTTGTTTATAGACAAATGATCTAATCCTGATCATTCATGTGGGAGACATGAAATGGAAGTATCATATGCAATGTTGATTGTATAAGACAGGACCACGATATTCGATCAAATTTCTCATTAGTACCGGTTTACGAGAAATGATCGAATATCAAACTAAGTTTATCAACCGGTGATAGATCTCAATCCTGAGTGAAATGCGGACTCCTATTTGTGGAGTTATGTTCTTTGATTCACATAGTTGAGAGCGATCTGTAAGAACGCTCAATACACTCCTGTTTTGGGAACATGACTAGATAAGTAGCTGGGAACTCATTTTCACGAGAAGGAATTCATAACTTTCCTATAAATTAACGGTATCAGTGCGATACCTAAACATTTTAGGAACTTTAGGAAACTCCCTTGATGTACTGATTCGAGACATGAACAAGTGACGTCACGACTTCTATTGATCACAGAAGTATCTTATCTCTAGTTAGACTAAAGATAAAGTTCATTGGAGAATCAGCGGGAACACAAGGATAAAGCGGTAATTACAGGGGCAAAACGGTAAATTTATCCGCTTGTAATTATGAGGGTTCCACGTGAAGGATAATATCACGATATATAAATAAATGATAAACTGAATGGACATAACTCATCTATAGTGAGGGGAGTTCAGCTATGAATCTATAGTGGAATTATTCATAGTTAGATAATAAGTAATTAACGATTATGTGTTAATCACTTAATTGACTAATTATTAAGCCCATGATCTATAGGTCCATCGGGTCCCTATGCTAGCCCAAATATCGTAGTCGCGAAATCAAGTAGAAGAAATGGAAATTTTAAGTAAAGTGAATTACTTAAAATAGGCAATATTAATTGTTTAAATATTGAGTATATTTAAACGGTAATTAATATAAACATTATTAATTGTTTAAATAATAAGTTTATTTAAACAGGAAATTAATAATGAAATATTATTAATTAGATATTATTAATTATTTAAATATTGAGTATATTTAAATGGTAATTAATAATTTGAAATTAATTAACGATTATTAATTGTTTAAATAATTAATTTTATTTGAACGAAATTAATAATTAAAATTAATTAATTAATAATAAAATATTGTCAATAAAATTATTAATTAAATAATGAGTTTATTTAATGGAAATTAATAATTAAATATAATTTGATAATATTTAGACGGGAGAAAATATTAATTATTTAAATAAAATATTTATTTAAATGGTAATTAATAAATAAATTAATTGAGTTGGACTTATTAATTTAAGAGAGAGTTTCTAGCCCAATTGGATTAATGAACCCAATTGGGATTGGCCCGAAATAATTAATTAAATAAATTAGAATTTTTTTTAATTAATACATGTAAATTTCGGCCATATATGATTATTTGGAGGAGATAATTGTTTGAATTATATCCTAAAATAATTACATAGATTTATTTACCCAAGATAAATAAAATAAAAGAAAAGAAAATAATCTCTTATTTATCTATGCATTTTCGAAATTGCAAGATAAAAAGAAGAGATAATATTTTTTCTTTTTGTATTTATCTCTATAGATTAATCCTAATGTGATTAGGATTCCTATTTTCCTATAAATAGGAGGGTTGGGTCATTCATAAATCACACAATACAATTCCATAGAAAGTTGGAACTCTCTCTTCCCCTTCTCCCTCCCTTGGCCGATTTTTCCATAGTGTTGGGAAGAAAAATATTTTTTTTTTTCTTCTTCCCAATTTCTTCTAAAGTTCGATCCCACAATCGAATTTCGTTTGATCGATCGGGATATAGCATAGAAGATCCGGTGTTGCTGAGGATTGATGCTGTAAAGAAACCTCCAACCGATTCTCCATTATTCAGTCAATGTAAGTTCCGGTTTTTAATTTTCGAATATATAAGCATGAATCTACATGTTTTATCACAAATTGCATGATGTTAATAGATCCGTTATTAAATGTTAATAAGTTTACTAAACAAAATTCCGCTAATTTAGTAAATCATCCCTTCAGCTTCACCAACCTTCACTATATGTAATGTAAATGAATTTTTGATGTTGTGTGTCTTGCCTTATGGTTTTACATCTAATTTTTTGTTTACTCTATAATAATAAATGTTTAATTGCCTTCTTTTTAATATAGTGCCCACTTGAAGACGGAAATGTCGAGTGTGCATATTATGTCATGAGATTCATGCGATGCATAGTAACAACCAAATATACTTTGATTTCAGATGTGGTGGGTAAATTTATTATAATTCATATTCACTTTTAAAAGTATAAAATTGTACTAAGTAATTTTATTATACTTTGTAGATCGACACAAAGGTAGAATACTCTCAAGAAGAAATTGATGAAGTGCGGGTAGAGTGTGCTAAATTTTTGGCTCAACTTATCTAGAAGTTACATCTCCTATTGACTGTTTTTGTCGACTGAATTTATCCTAGATGTTACATCTCTTATTGACACTAAGACATGATCAATTCTTTTTTTGGAAAAAGTTTAGTTATGTAACTTGCTTTTAGAAACGTAAACTATGACATCGAAAGGTTTTTGTTGGTAGAAACTCTTGCTTATAGGTAATATTATATAGCTTTTTATGGTTTTGAATCATTGGAATTTGAATGTTTTGGTTGGATGAGTGAAATTTCTAATTATATATTAGAATGGTGTGAACAGGTGGCTCGTTTCGGTATATTTTTTTTAAGAAAATAAATATATTGCTTTACTCTTAAAACAGGTCGACCCATACTCTTACATTGGATCCAATTATGCCAATTCTCGACTAATAAAAATGGTCAAGATATGATAAACATTGAATCTTAAAAAGGGTAAAAAATCATAAAACGTGAACCTTTATAAGAGTCAAAAATCATAAAACTTGACTCTTTTGTTCAGTCAAGTGAAAGCGTTATTCTTGACTCTCAAACTATTCTTGACGGTCACTTATTTGACACTTTAAAAAGGGTCAAGTAAGCGATTCTTGACTCTTTTTAATGGTCAAGTATCAACTATTTTGTTGTAGTGAAAGGTGATTAATAATTATTAATTGGCCCATTAATAATTACTAATACACCCAATACTAATTTAAGCTACTAAAGTAATTAAAAAGGTTTACGAAGGAAATAAACTCCTAAATTATAAGTTATTAATTCTAAAATTAAATTTAAATACTTTAATTAAAATAAAAGATTACCTCAAAAGTAACGTGACGTTATAGTCTACCCTCCTAGAAAGGCTTTTCGTCCCCCAAAAAGTAAGTTTCCTAGGTGAAAAGGTGAGGATACTTAGCCCGCAACTCATCCTCACACTCCCACGTGACCTCCTCCGACATTTGGTTCCTCCAAAGAACTTTGACCAAGTTTATCATCTTGTTCTTCAACACCTTTTGCTCGGTAGCTAGAACTTCAATAGGCATCTCCTGATAAGATCGATTAGCATCCCAACTCACTAGCTCATAATCAATAATATGTGAAGGGTTTACCACATACTTTCTAAGCATCGACACATGGAATACATTATGAGCTGCCAACAAGGCCGGTGGCAAGGCCAAGCGATATGCTACCTATCCAGAATCTCAAACAGGCCTATAAATCTAGGGCTCAACTTTACCTTCTTCCCAAACCTCATCATCCCTTTCATGGGTACCTCTTTCAAAACAACATGGTCACCTACCTCGAACTCAAGTGCACTTCGCCTCTCATCGGCGCAACTCTTCTGTCTACTCTGATCTGCTTTCATCCTCTCTCCGATAAGAGTGATGGACTCACAAGTCTGCTGTACTTACTCTGGTGCCATAAGCTTTCGTTCACCAACTTCATCCCAATGAGCTAGTGATCTGCACTTTCTACCGTAAAGTGCCTCAAAAGGTGTCATCTCGATGGTATCCTAATAACTGTTGTTATAAGCAAACACCACAAGATACAACTGAGTATCCCAACTACCACCAAAGTCTAGAACGCAAGCTCTCAGCATGTCCTCTAAAATCCGATTGACCCTTTCGGTCATACCATCTATCTAAGGATGGAAAGCAGTACTGAAATCCAAGCCACTGCCCATTGAAGTGTGTAGACTCTACCAAAACTTCGAGACAAAGCGAGTGTCTTGATCTGAAACAATCCTGACTAGTACTCCCTGTAGTCTGACAATCTCTTTCAAATACCATTGTGTCAATGTCTCAACAGGTAAGTCAACATTCCTGGCATGAAATGTGCACTCTTGGTCAACCTGTCGACAATCACCCAAATGGTGTTATAATCCTTCACTTTCCTCCACAAGCCACTAATGAAGTCCATCGATATTTCTTCCGACTTCCACTCAGGTACGCTCAAAGGGTAGGAGCAGAATCTACTAAAAGTGTAACGACCCAAAACTCGTAAAATCCTTTTAATTCAAATGCACAACGTAATACTCAAATTTTAAAGAAAAACTGCATGGGTTCGTTTGAAAATCGGATAAACCAAAACATGTTTACATATATACCCATCTTCAGAGAAAACAATAAACATAGAATGCGCATTCCAATCTATGATAAAACTTCTAAAGAAAGTTTTAAAATCCAAAGACATTTACAA
Source organism: Gynostemma pentaphyllum (assembly GCA_028015215.1). Taxonomy (NCBI): domain Eukaryota; kingdom Viridiplantae; phylum Streptophyta; class Magnoliopsida; order Cucurbitales; family Cucurbitaceae; genus Gynostemma; species Gynostemma pentaphyllum. Next base: position 25,055,567 of record CM051354.1, read on the forward strand.
ATTATACAAATGCTCCACCGAGCTCAAAAGTACATCAAAAGAAAATATGATGAGATGTTTGCAAGCATTTCAAGAATGCTAAACCAAAACTAGTCATGTTTCTGTCCATCCATCGTCTCGATAAGTCACGCAGCGCCACCTCCTCTACCTCGTCCTTTTCCACGAGTCTTACCTGAAAAATTGTAAATGTAGCAACATTAGCATAAAAATGCTAGTGAGAGTAAAATGAAAACAAGTAATCCTATGAACCAAATTCCATACCGTAAATTGTGTCCAAATGCCTACATTTCACTTTTACTACCCATTCCACATTCCAAATTCCACACAATCATATAATACGTAATATGCTTTTCATAAAGTAAACATATTAAGACTTAAAATAAAAGTACCAACTATTACTAAGTCTTTCTAACCATTCTAATGAATATATGTAATTGTAACACTAACTTTCTTTGTTACCAAACCAGTTTCATCGTAACGTGTTACCGTATGGATCAACATCAACATACTACCACGTACGGTCTCACCATATCACAAGTTGTCGTAACGGGTTACGATATGGATCAACATCGACATACTACCACGTACGGTCTTACCATATCACAAGTCGTCGTAACGGGTTACCGTATGGATCAACATCGACATACTACCCCGTACGGTCTTACCATATTACAAATCATCGTAACGGGTTACCGTATGGATCAACATCAACATACTACCCCGTACGGTCTTACCATATCACAAATCATCAAGTTCCCTAGTAAGTTAGATAGATAGAATTCTACTAAGCTACTAAAGAACATAAACTACTTAAAATTACACTAGTTAACTCTCAAGTGCAACTTCTAAGCCACTTTGTCTCCCAAACCACTCAAAGTGCCTTAAACTTCCACTTTCATCTAAAATCTCCAATTTCATCTAAAACTCTTCAATTCATCTTACAAGACTTCCAAAAGTAACAGAACGTTACAAAAAGCCTTGATTTGCTGACAAATCAAGCACTTACAAACAGAGTCGGCAAATTCATGTTTCATCCTAGGCCACCAATAACGCTTTCTCAAGTCCCTATACATCTTAGTACTACCTGGATGCAAAGAAAATATAGAAATGTGGTCCCCCTCCAATAGCTCTCTTCTATAAGTCGATCCTAAAGGCACACACAGTTTCCTACGATACATCAAGGCATCATCAATGGAAAAGGTGAAATGTCTAAGTAAAACGGACTCTGCTTCTCCACTGCCAAGTGTTTCTCACCCCTGTGTGATTCTATCATCCTCTGTCTCAAAGTAGGGCCAATAGTCAAACTTTCCAAACCCACGGTAACCTTAGTCATAAGTCTAAGTCTCAACGGGAGAGTGGACAAGGCGGACGAGTGTGATAACTTTCAACTAAGTGCATCAGCAACTACATTAGCCTTTCTAGGGTGATACTTTATGTCACAGTCATAATCCTTCATAAGCACTAACCATCTCCTCTATCTCATATTTAGTTCCTTCTGGGAGAAGATGTACTTGAGACTCTTATGATCGGTTAAAATCAAAATCCTCTCACCATACAAGTAGTGTCCCCTGATTTTCAACGCGTGTACCACAGCTACCAATTCCATATCATAAGTCATATACTTCTTCTCATGCTATTTTAAATGTCGAGAGGCGTAAGCTATTACCTTCTCATGTTGCATCCAAGACCCTGCTTTGATGCATCTGCATACACTGTCAATCCACCTGACTCATCTGGTGATACTAAAATTAGTGTTGACACATGTCTTTGCTTAAGCTCCTCGAAGCTCTTTTCATGCTCTTCAAACCATACAAAATCCACTCCCTTTTTTTGTCAAATGAGTCAAAGATGATGCTATCTTGTAAAATTCTTCCACAAATCATCTATAATATCCTGAAAGTCCAAGAAAACTTCGTATCACAGCCGCACTAGTCGATCGAGGCCAACCACTAATGGCTTCCACCTTAGAAGGATTAACATAAATCCCTCTACTAGATACCACATGTCCTAGGAATGCCACTACCTTCAACCAGAATTCACAATTTGAAAACTTTACATACAACTTCTGAGCTCTCAACATCGATAACACCTTTTCTAAATGCATGGCATGCAACTCCTCAGTCTTTGAGTAAACCAGAATGTCATCAATGAACACTATCACAAAAAGAGTCAATAAATCTCTACAATACTGTATGCATAAGGTCCATAAAAGTTGCTGGAGCGTTAGTCAGACCAAAAGATATGACAACAAACTCATAATGGCCATAATGTGTCTTGAATGCGGTCTTAGGAATATCCTCATCCCTAATCCTTAACTGATTGTACCCTTATCAAATATCTATCTTTGAAAAGACATTGGCTCCTCTTAACTAATCAAACAAGTTCTCTATCCTGGGCAAGGGATACTTGTTTTTCACTGTAGCACGATTCAACTCTCTATAGTCGATGCACATCCTCATACAGCCATCCTTCTTTTTCACAAACAACACCGGAGTTCCTGCAACTGACTCTTGAGCTCTTTTAACTCAGTTGGGGCCATACGATAAGGTGCCTTGCACAATGGAGCGGTCCCAAGAATCACCTCTATCCAGAAGTCTAACTCCCTCACTGGCAGTAAACCGGGTAACTCATCAGGGAAAACATCAGTCCTCACAACAGGTACATCATCTAGAGTAGTCTCAGTAATTGACGTGTCTACTACGCCGGCCAAATAACCCAAAACACCATCACTCAAAAGCGCTCTACCCATGGAAACTAAAACTAGTTCCATATGGACCAACAAAGTCTACAACTTTCTCACTACAACCGATGTTGGTGTGGTTGGCTGACGACCTATCCATGCCCAAGATAATATCAAAGTCAGGCATCAACATCGTAATCAATACAACATGCAGATAGTAACCCAAAATACAAAAATCATTAGTATAAACAACTCTATCCACAATAACAGATTTTCCAAGCGGAGTAGTAACATGCAACTCATGCCCTATTGGCTCGAACTCGAATGTAGCAGACTCAACAAACTCAGTAGAAATAAAGGAATGCCTATAACTAGAATTGTGTCCTAAAACTAACAAAGTACATGTAACAACAGGTACATGATGCCTCAACATCCTCTCGAGTAGTGGCAAAGACATGGGCTTGCTGATGTGTCTAAGGCTGTACCTGAACAATCGGTTGTGGCCTCTCTACTGATGTAACGACCCGATACCGTAAAATCTTTTAAATTCAAATGCACAGCGGAAGACTTGGTTTTAAAGAAAAACGGCATGGGTTCGTTTAAAACTCAGATAAACCAAATCCTGTTTTTACATTTTTCACAATAGAGAAAGCGATAAAAATGGAATGCGTATTCCAGATTATAAGTAAACTTCAAAAAGAGCTTTAAAACCACAAGACTATTACAATTTTAAACAAACGCTCTTCCAATCTCAAAAACACAAAGTAAGAAAAATAGAAAGTATAAACAAAGCATATCATGAATGCTATACAAAAAGTGCCCCGATTCTTGTCCATTCATCGCTTCGAGAAATCAAACAGCACCACCTCCTCTATCACGTCTCCCTCGTCGAGATTTACCTGAAAAAAAAAATGTAAGTGTAGCAACATTAGCATAAAAATGCTAGTGAGAGTAAAATGAAAGCAAGTAATCCTATGGACCAAATTCCATACCGGAAATTGTGTCCAAAGACCTAAATTTCTCTTTACTACCCATTCTACACTTCCAATTCATCATAATCATACACCAATCAACTTCCCAATTTTCGAACCATATCGAACCACAACTATTACCAATTTCGTACCATATCATATATCTCATATCGTGTTACCATATGTTACCACCTCAACATACTAACACGTACAACGTTACCAAATCATGTTACCACATCTAAATACCTAATAATGTGATACCGTATGGATCAACATCAACATACTACCACGTACGGTGTTACCAAATCATATGTCTTTGTAACGTGTTACCGTATGGATCAACATCAACATACTACCACGTACTGTCTTACCATATCACATATCATCGTAACGTGTTACCGTATGGATCAACATCAATATACTACCACGTACGGTCTTACCATATCACATATCATCATAATGTGTTATCGTATGCATCAACATCAACATAGTACCAAATCTCGAATTACCATAAGTTGCCACATAATACCACATAAGGTAATTCCATTGAAAACAAACACTTATACAAAGGATAAGCATGTATTTACATAACAACTAATAAACAAGTTGGGATGCTCATTATATGAACTCGATCTATCTGTCAATCTTGCCATATAACACCCGCTCATAGCCTGTTTCATCTATGAACATGTTATATCACAAGATCATATCACATATACCTACGCCATAGTCGATTTCACCTATGGGATCAGTATAGTATACCTCATCTCATACACCTACGCCATTGTCTGTTTCACCTATGGAATCAGTATAGTATAACTCTGCTTGTATACCTATGCCATAGTCTGTTTCATCTATGGGATCAGTATATCTCAAATAACATAAATCGGTTCATTAAATGAGCATCTCAACACAAACAACTAACAATCAATACAATGATATTACAATTACAATCAATGACATGCTTATCCTTTGTACTTATTAAAGTGTTGCATCTTACCAAAAATCCCGAGTACATCAATCGTACTACCATTAGAATTTCATACTCCCCGGTACTACCACAATCAACATCAATCCTTATTATCATTAGAACTTCCATACACCACTTTATTACCACATTAAACTACAATCCTTATTACTTACACAAGGTAATAAGGTCGTATAAACACTAACCATTATCATCACCGATACCAAGTTCCACGAAGTCTTATAATTCCCAAATAAGCAAAAATCAAGGTTTAACGTCACCATGTCACGAATGACAATAAATCACCTTAAATCATAAATATAATTTCCAAGCTGTTACCATCATCCACGAGTTAACTTCCAAGTATTTCATCTACTTTACTTTAGTGCAAAACTACCTAAAGTAATTTCAACTCCCAACTTTATCTCAAAATCTCCATAACCTTTAATACTTCCAAGAATAACTTATAAGCTACTTTGATCTATAACTACTCAAAGTATCTCAAACTCCCAAATTTCTTCTAAAACTTTCCATAATCTTACACGACTCCCAAAATGTTTTCAAACTAACTTTTTCATCCAAAAATCACTAAAAAGCTCCAAAGTCACTCAAACTCACTTCCGAGTCTAAAGTCACCAACCAAATAAGTATTTACTCCTAGGACATTGTTTTGTCACTTAACCTCGATCAACAAAATCGTAATGAAACTTAATTTATAAAATTACTAACTTCCATTTTAAACTCACCTTAGAATTGAAATCAAGCTTCCAAAGTGTCGAATGAATTACCTCTCGTACGATTATCAAAACCTACAATAACACCGATCGAATACAAATTATAAACCATAAATAAATAAGAAAATGGATTTTCGGGTGAATAGTGATTTTCAGGTGAATAATGTTTCAGATGAATAGTGTTTTTCGAAAAATCCGAGCTCAAAATCGTCAAATTTCTTGATGAAAACACATGATTTCAACTTTAAAACTCATATATAAACAAAAATAAAGAGATTCATAGGAAAAGTTTTGAAACCTCACTTTTTAGGACTTTCCTTAGAGAACAAGAAATGCTACAAGGCTAGGATGGAAAGAAAGCCCACGTCCCAAGCAATCCAACACAACTGAAACTGTCGAAATCGGTCGAGAATTGACAAAAACACAAGCTTTCCCTTCCCTTCCCATGGAGCTCACGGTTTGTCAAGAGAGAAAGATGAGAAGTTTTTGCAAGTTTTTGACTTTTAAAAAGAAGATGAATAGTAATGGATAAGTTTAAAGAAATCAGAAATTACGATTATGTCCTTTAAGTGATTTAGCTTATAAAACGAAACCCGAAGCTCTTAAAATGGCTAAATGGAGATTAATAATTATTAATTGGCCCGTTAATAATTATTAATACAACCAAAACTATTTTAAGCTAATAAAACGATTAAAAAGGTTTTCGAACGAAATTAACTACTAAATTCTAAATTACTAATTCTAAAATTAAACTAAATACTTTAATTTAAATAAATAAATGAAATATTAAATATTAAATATTAAATATTAAATATTAAATAAAAAAATTTCACTCCAAAAATAACGGGACGTTACAACCGATTAGGCTTAACCTGGCCTCTACCTCCTTTCTGACCTCATCCCTGGCTCTGGCCTCGTCCCTGGCCATGGCCCAGACTCATACTGTAACCCTAGACACCACGCTGCTGTGGTGTCTGCAAACTAGGGCAGAACTGCCTAATGTGTCCCGTCTGACCACAATGAAAGCATTTCCTCACTTTGCACGCACCGATGTGATAATCAGTATAATAGTGACAATAGGCAAATGAGGACCCTCAACTCTAGACTGGCATGTTTGCTATCCTGGGCAAAACTGAGGTCTGATCTGTCCTCCGCCCCTACCCTGAGCATGTCTCTGCAGCTGTGTCCCTCGACCTGGAAGGTCGTCCTCACCCTTTCTCTTTTATCAAGAGGACTGTGCAGCAGCTACCTTGGCTTTCTTCTTAGAGGCCCCACTATCTAATACCAAGGTAACATCCAAACTCTCAGCAAAAGTGGTAGGTCATAAAGCTTGCACTTATCCTCAGATGTTTTCTCTCAAACTCACAATAAACATCTTTTTCTTACTCTTAGGGTCAGCAACATGCCTAGTGGCAAACTCAGACAACCAGTCAAACTCCCTTTCATACTCAACAACATATTGATCATCCAATTTAAGTGTTAGAAACTGTACTTCTATTATGTCCTCAGGGTAATACTTAACAAAGAATTTCTCCCTAAACATCTCCCAAGTAACCTCCAAAGTAGGGCTTAGGGAATGGGATAAAGCATCCCACCAGTGAAGTGCATCGTCAACCAAAGAATAGGTCTCACAGTGGACCTTCAGATGATCTAGCAACCAAAAAACCAAGTGCTCTCTCCACTCTAGTAACCCATCTCTCGGTGATTGTCGCATCACTAGATGTCACATCGAACTCAGTAGGGGCATACCTGATATACTCCTTCAAAGTTTTATCAGCATCGCTAATCCCATGTTGTAACATCCCGTTACTTTTTAAGTGAATTTTTTTGATTTAATATTTTATTTGTTTATTTTTTTATTTTAATTAAAGTATTTAGTTTAATTTTAGAATTAGTAATTTAGAATAAAGTAGTTAATTTCGTTCGAAAACATTTTTAATCGTTTTATTAGCTTAAATTAGTTTTGGTCGTATTAATAATTATTAACGGGCCAATTAATAATTATTAATCACCATTTGGCTAGTTTAAGAGCTTCAGGTTTTGCTTTATAAGCAAAATCACTTAAAGGGATGTATTCATAATTTCCGATTTCTTAAAATATCTTTTTACTATTCATTTTCTTCTTTAAATAAGCCAAAAGTAAAAAATCAAGCCAATTCTCTTCTCCTTTTCTCTTCTCATTGTCGTGGGCTTCAATGGTGGGGAAAGAAAATCTTTGGGTTTTCTTTGTTTCTCGACCGTTTTCGACGATTTCTTTTGAGTTGGATTTCTCGGGACGAGGGCTATCTATCCAACCTAACCTTATGGCGTTTCTCGTTCTCTAAGGGAAGCCCTAAAAAGTGAGTTTCCAAAACTTTTCCTATGGATTTCTTTATTTTTGTTTATAAATGAGTTTTAAAGTTGAAATCATGTGTTTCCATCAAGAAATTTGACGATTTTGAAATCGGATTTTAAAAAAACACTATTCACCCGATTTTGTACTTTTGGAAATTAAAAGACTTCGTGGAACTTGGCATCGGTGATGATAATGGTTAGTGTTTATACGATCTTATTACCTTGTGTAAAGAATAAGGATTGTGGTTTGTTGTGGTAATAATGTGGAGTGTGGAATCCTAATGATAGTACGATTGATGTACTCGAGACTTTTGGTAAGAGGAAACACTTTGATAAGTACGAAAGATAAGCATGTAATTGAGTGTAAATTATATGGTAGATTGTTTGTTAGTTATTTGTTTTGAGATGCTCATGTAATGAACCGATATATGGATATATGTGTAGTCCATGGATGAAAGAGGCTATAGGAGTCACTATATCAGGATATTTATGGATATATGTGTAGTACATGGATGAAAGAGGCTATGGGAGTCACTATATCAGGATACTTGTGGATATGTGTAGTCCATGGATGAAAGAGGCTATGGGTGTCACTATATCAAGGTGTAGTCCATGGATGAAAGAGGTGATGGTCGTCACTTATCGAGATACTATGTGATATGATCTTGGGATATAACAGGGTCATAGATGAAACAAGCTATGAGCGATGTTATATGACAAGATCGACAGATAAATTGAGTTCATAACATGAGCTTCCCAACTTGTTTGTTAGTTGTTATGTAAATACATGCTTATCATTTGTACAAGTGTTTTATTTCAATGGTAATACTTTATGTGTGACGACCCGTCACTTTTAAATAAATTAAATTAGAAAACACAGCGGAAGTCTTTTATTTTAAGAAAAATTGGCGTGATTATGTTTGAAAATTTGCTGGCCAAAACCTGTTTACATCTTAATTTCAAAATCTAAAATACACAAGGAACATTAAGTTCCTATCCAGGAGTTCAAAATGATCATAATCATAAAACAACGACAATAAGCTCTTATGAGCATATTACAAAGTACAAATCATCAAAATGATATAAATTTCACAAGACCATGTACATGGAATTTTACATAACACATAGTCCATCTCAAAGTCGTCATCCTCTCGATCAAACGCGCACCAGCTCCTCTTCCACGATCCCAAACATTACCTGAAATGTTTGTAATATCATGAGCTAACAAACTAAGCCCAGTGAGAATAATAAGAATAAAAAGTAAGAATAGACCTCAAACTCGCATTTCGATTCGTGTCCAATCAATCTGACACAAAACACTCCTAAAGTCCTCCAAACTCTAGGTAATTTCATTCTAAACTTCCAAAGGATGATATTACTAATAATCATAGTCAATACTCATCCATTAACATTATTATGACATAAATAAGAATAATAAATAAAACTTTACTCAAATATAACATCTCATTTCTCTTTTTCATCTATCATATGCATAAAAGTAATGAGTACATCCCGTAGGATACGCATTCGCCATTTATGCATGAAATGAAGGTAATGTGGATTTTCACATACTATCCACCCTTATCCTTATGTATGAAGTAGTGTGGACAATTATCGTATTCCACCAGTACTTATGTATGAAAGTAGTCTGGGAAATTATCATGTCCCACCAGTACTTATGCATGAAAGTAGTGTGGGCAATTATCATGTCCCACCAGTACTTATGCATGAAAGTAGTGTGGACTTTCTCGTATTCCACCATTAACCTTTCGTTTTTCTTTCTCACTTTCTTTTCTTTTCAATAATGCGAGATGTTATGCATATGCTTGCATATGCTTGCAAAAGTAAATAAAGTAAATGTAAATGATAAAGCAACCGAAATATGCATAAAGTAAGTGAGTAAGGTAAAGACATAAAGTAAAGGACAGATAAGAATTCTCGAACGAACGATTTATAAATCGAACTCCGGTAATAAAGTAAAGAATCAAAACATAACGATTAACCTAAACCTTCAAGGATTCTAAACTTCCAATAATCCGAGGTTCTATCAACCGTTCCAAAAACAAGTTGGATCTTTTAACTTCCAATGGTCCAACCTAAGCTTCGAAATGAATCTAACTTAGAACTTCTAAGGTTCAACACTTTCTTTGAGAACTCCTAAGTTCTCCTTAAAGGATTAACTCTTAATCCTAAGGGCACTAACTCACATCCCTCTAATCTTAGATTCGGATTCTAATCTTAGTTTCAAACTCTACAAGCCTTCACACTTATTCGATTTCTATAATTACTTTAAATTCTAACTATTCTCACCTTTGTAAGAGGAGAACTCGCTCTCAACCTCCGATAGAGCGATCAAGCAAAGTTCAAAAACACCTACAATTGAAATTATAACTCAAAATTTAAATAAATTACCAATTAATGATTAAACAACCACTAAACATACAAAATGACGAAAATCCATAAAACTCCCCCCACATGGAGGCTCTGGCCCCCATAAAAAGTGGGTCTCGGGTTTGGTTTTCCGGCTTTTAGGTACTTTAAATACGTTTTGAGTTGTTTTTAAGCAAATTCGATAATCCCGATTTCAATGGGTATCGATAATTAGGGTTTTTGAACATTAATCCATTTCCCGAATTAAACTTAAATAAACATTATTTCATTAAATTCTAACCCATAATCAAACCCAAAAGGGTAAATTTCAAACGGAAAGGGTTTCGACTGAAACTCGGTTTTAGGGTTATGGGAAAGTTTCCAAAAACTCTTAAAACTACTCCCGTATTTACAAACACCGAGTTTCACGGCAAGAAATCGAAAGGAAACAATGAAAACTCCATTAAAACACTATTTGGAGCATAGGGTTTGAAGATTAACTTACCGAGAACTCCGTATATCACGGGAGAAAAGCACGATGGTTAGGTGGAAAAGGATCCTAGACTCGAGGGCTTTCCGATGCAACCGAAATCGAGTCGATCCGACGAGAAACGAGCAAAAACCAAAAAAATCATTTCCCCCACCTTGAAGCTACGGCCTTGGGAGAGAAATGAGAGATGTTTTGGTCAACTTTGGTCAAATGGCAATTTAAAGAAGAATATGAATAGTGTTTTGGATATTTTTAAGAAATCAGAAATGACGGTTGCGTCCTTTTATGACTTTTGACTTCTAAATCGAAACCCGAAGCTCTTAAATAAATCTAAAGGTGATTAATAATTATTAATTGGCCTATTAATAATTATTAATGTCACCGAAACGAAAAATAAACATTAAAACGATAAAAATGAATTTCGGGCAAAATTAAGTACTAAAATCGAAATTACAAAATAATAATTAAACTAAATACTTGAATTGAAATAAATAAATAAATAAATAACATTAAATAAATAATTAAATTAAATTAAAATAAAAAAAAAATCACTTCAAAATAACGGGACGTTACATTATGTGAGAATATGGTAATACTGTACGTGGTAGTATGTTGATGTTGATCCATACGGTAACACATTACGAGGATACTTTGTTTGGTAATATCGTATGTGGTAGTATGTTGATGTTGGTCCATACAGTAACATGTTGCGACGATACTTGATATGGTAATATGATTTGGTAACGCCTTACGTGTTAGTATGTTGAGGTGGTAACATATGGTAACACGTTACGAGGTAATTAAATGTGGTAATATGATTTGATAACGATGTACGTGGTAGTATGTTGAGGTGGTAACATACAGTAACATGTTACGAGGTAATTAGATGTAGTATGAAATATGGTAATATGACTTGGTAACATCGTATGTGGTAGTATGTGATGTTGATCAATACGGTAACATGATACGAGATATCTTGATGTGGTACGAAATTTGTAATAGTTGTTGTTTAATATGATTCAGAAATCGGGAAGTTGATTGGTGTATGATTAGGATGTATTGGAAGTGTAGAATGGGTAGTAAAGTGTATTTTAGGTCTTTGGACACAATTTCCGGTATGGAATTTAGTCCGTAGGATTACTGGCTTTCATTTTACTCTCACTTGTATTTTTATGCTAATGTTGCTACACTTACAATTTTTCGTACTTCTCGATGTAGGAGACGGGGTGGAGGAGGTGGTTTCGTTTGATTTCTCGAGCGATGAATAGACATGAACAAAGAATGTATTTTGTATAGCATTCTTGAAATACTTTGTATATATTTCTACTTTTTCATATGTTGTGTTTTGAGCTCGTGTGAGAGCGTTTGATTTAAAAACATGCAATGGTTTTATGTTTATAAGTTGTTTTAGAAGTTCTATTTTCGATTGGAATGCGCATTCCACCCTTTATCGCTTTCTTTGTTGTGAAAAATGTAAAAACAGGTTTTGGTTAGTCCGAATTTTAAACGTACTCATACCGTTTTTCTTTAAAACCAAGTCTTCCGCTGTTTATTTGAATTTAAAATATTTAACGGATTCGGTCACTCTGTGACGACCCGACTCCTTTTAAATTATTTAAATTAGATTGCAGCGGAAGACTTATTATTTAATAAAAAAGTTGGCGTAGATATGTTTAAAACTTGGACTATCCACAACCTGTTTACACTTTTCACAATCAGATAAATTAAAGACAGGAAATGCAATTCCTGTAGTAAAGATTAAAGGAGTTTGAGGTTATAAAAGTTAAAACAAAAGGCTCATATGAGCTTATAAACAAATATACAACTCATGAGATAAAATAAAATGTAATAAAATGTGTCCATGGATTTTTAAAAATGACTCTAGTCCATCCTGCCATCATCATCAACTAGATCAGACCGCACCAGCTCCTCTCCCACAATCCCGAGCATTACCTGAAAATGTTTGTAATATCATGAGCTAAAAGCAAGCCCAGTGAAAATAGATAGAAAGTAAAGTAACATTAGACTCCAAACCCGCATCCAGATTTGTGTCCAAGTAGAACTCACATTCCCTTACCTTTCAACCACCAAAAGGGTTTTACATCAAGTATTTCACTTTTACTTACCAATTCTCCCAAATAATTGAGGAACTAACTTCCAAGAATTTAGGAGGATGTGTTTCATAACACACATAACATTTGTATCTCATTCTCTTTAATACCTTATACTATACATAAGGTTTACATTCAAGTATTAATCTTCAATTTCAAGATCTTCCAATTTATTGAGAATCTAGTTCTCTCATATATATATATATATATCATAATAATTATACAAGGTTCAATAAATCCTTGTATTCTCTCATTATACAATTCAATCTCATTCCTCTTTCCTATAGCACTCGGCTAAACATCAATTTCTTTTCTTTTCTCTATAGAAATGTATGTTATGCATAATGTTTCAATTCTTTTTCTTATAGCAACTCAGGCTATCAAAAGTTTACTTTCCTTCTTCTTTAATAAATAATGCTAAGATCACTCGGTCTTAATATATTCAAATAAGATAATTCATTAAATCGCTCAACAAATGTAAAATACACGGAACATTTACATCAACATAACTATCAAAATGTTCATAATGACAGTATGAAAGCTCCCGTGGGCTAACTATACTTCATTATCTCGCTTTCCAAAATAATGCTTATAATGACAGTATTGAAGCTCCCGCAGGATAACAATACTTCATTATCTAGCTCAACAAGTGTAAAGGGCACACAACCTTTACATCAATATAATCATCACATGCTCATAATGACAGTATGAAAGCTCCCGCAGGCTAACTATACTTCATTATCTCGCTTTCCAAAATAAAATATACGAAGTCTTTTCAATAATATATTCCCACCTCTAGTGATTAATAACAGGTAATGAAGCTCCTGTAGGCTAAGCATTCACCTTATTAACTCACCCACCGAATACAGGTAATGAAGCTCCCGCAAGCTACTAATACATTGTATCCTCGTATATGTATCATAGTAATTATGGATAATACCAGATAATGTGAACTCGCATAGTTCCATCATTATCTCATTATCCATCCCCTCCGATCATGCAAAGTCCCGCAGACCTTTAGCATTCCTCATGATACATATACATAAACATAAAACGAATAATACAAGACAATGCAAAGTCCCGCAGTCTTTTAACATGTCTCATTATTCCTCCCAATTTCGATTATGCAATATGATATGATATGAATATGCTTTCAAATGCAAGTAAAATAAATATAAACATTCAACATAATCGAAAGGCATAAAGATAAATGGTTCACATATTTCTCGTATACATAAAATAAGAAATTAGGAACTTCTGATAAGAAAACAATAAATAAATCAAGCCAAACGGCCTTTAGTTAAACTTGAATTATTAACTTTATCATAAAGTCCTCAATTCAAATGATTCTATTGCTTTCAGCAAATATTCGAAGTTCCATAATCAATTTCCTTATTCACCCGATTATACTCGAAACCTTCAACTTCTAATAGTCATTCTTAAACTCCGGAACGAATCTAAACTTAGAACTTTCAAGAGTTATTCGTTTCCTTCGAAAAATCCATGAGTTCTCTCACTCAATTATAACTAACTCCAAGCCTAAGCATGTTAGTTCACTTACTTTAATCCTTTCGATTTAAATCTCAATCTCAACTTCCGATTCTACAAATCGTTCAACTTATTCGGTTTCTAAAGCTACTTTAATTTCTATTTATTCTCACCTCGAATGCTCCCGTGACAACCAAGTTCCCACGAACAAACAAACGAGCAATCACGCCTACAAATCATCAATTGCACAACATATTACAACTCATAACTAAGATGAGAACAAGTGTGAATTTTCGGGTGAATAGTGATTTCAAATGAATAGTGTTTTGAGATGAATAGTGTTTTCGGGTGAATAGTATTTTCAAAAATCCAGGCTCAAAATCGTCAAATTCCTCGATAGAAATACGTGATTTCAATTTCAAAACTCATTTTTAATAAAAAACGAACAAAACCATGTAAAAAGTTTTGAAAACTCACTTTTTAGGGCTTCCCTAAAAAAACGAGAAACGACATAAGGTTAGGTTGGATAGATAGCCCTTGTCCCGAGCAATCCAACGCAACTGACATCATTGAAAATGGTCGAGAAATGACGAAAGCCCAATGAGTTCTTCCCAAAGATGGCTCACGACCATGGAAGAGGAGAAAGGAAGAAAGTTGCCTTCATTTTTCCTTTTGGTTTAATTTAAAGAGATGGAGGAATAGTAAAAAGATATTTTTAAGAAATTAGAAATTACGGTTACATCCTTTTTAATGATTTTAGCTTATAAAACGAAACCAGAAGTTCTTAAACTAGCGAAATGGTGATTAATAATTATTAATTGGCCCGTTAATAATTATTAATACGACCAAAACTAATTTAAGCTAATAAAGCGATTAAAAGAATTTACGAACGAAATAAACTCGTAAATTCTAAGTTATAAATTCTAAATTAAATCTAAAATTTAAATTAACAAATTCTAAAATTAAATTAAGTGCTCTACATCAAATAATAATAATAAAATTAAATAATAAATAAAAAAAATACGTGTAAAATAACGGGACGTTACAGTTACACAGGTGGGTCTACTATTGGACAGGATCCTCTAGCAGGTGGTATAACATGATCTGCATGTCCTCCACCACCACGCAACAAATCCAGATAATCCTCCTCGGAAATGGTAACACTACGTCCATGCCTAGGTGGCTGGTCTACTAGAGGCTCATCCTCCTGATACTCAGGTGGGGGTGGTGGCGGTGGTGTGACTGCTTTAGGTCGACCCTTGCCTCGTACCGGAGACGGTACTCTGCCTCTACCTCTCCTAGGTGCAACTCCTCTTGGAGGCATACTGAAATCACAGCCAGATAAGTCTCACATGAGCTAGTAAGAAAGGGACTTACGAAACTACATTTAAACTTAACAACAAAGAAGTTCTAAAAGTGTAAAGTCTAAGGATACCCGGTGCCGTCGACCTCGAACGATGATTTGGACAAGGAATTAAAATCAAAACATGCAAAACATGTGATGCATGTTGTCTATAGAACCATGAGGCTCTGATACCAAATGTAACGACTTGACTCTGTTAAATCATTTAAATTCAAAGACACATCGGACTTTAGAAGAAATAGGGAAGAAAAAAAATGTATTTTTCTTCCCAATTTAATAGCAAAATCGGCAAAGGGGAAAAAAAGGAGGAAGAGAGAATTTCAATTTCTAAAGAATTGAGTTGTGTTATTTATGAATAACCCAAGCCTCCTATTTATAGGCTAATGGAAAATCTAATTATAGTAAGATATTCCATATACATAAATAGAAAAAGAAAAAGATATTCTCTTTCCATTATCATGGTATTTTCGAAAATACTATAGATAAATAAGAGGATATTTTCTTTTCTTTTATTTGATTTATCTTGGGTAAATAAATCAATATAATTATTTAAGGATATAATTCAAATAATTATTTTCCTAATAATATATATGTATAGCCTACTTCTTCAATAATAAATAATAAATAAATCTAATTTATTTAATTAGTTATTTTGAGCTAATTTCAATTGGGTTCATTAAAGCAATTGGGCTTAAAACTCTCTCTTAAATTAATAAGTCAAACTTAATTAATTTATTTATTAATTACCATTTAAACAAAATATTTTATTTAAATAATTAATAATATTAATATTAATATTTTCTCCCGACTAAATATTATCAAATAATATTTAATTATTAATTTCCATTTAAATAATTTTCTTTATTTAAATAATTAATAAATATTTTAATTATTAATTTCCATTAAATAAACTCATTATTTAATTAATTAATAATTCTAATTCACAATATTTTATTATTAATTAATTAATTATTATTTTTAATTATTAATTATTATTTTTAATTATTAATTATTGTTTTTTCGTTCAAATAAAATTAATTATTTAAACAATTAATAATTATCAATGAATTTCAAATTATTAATTACCATTTAAATATACTCAATATTTAAATAATTAATAAAGGCTAATTAATAATATTTCATTATTAATTTCCTGTTTAAATAAACTCATTATTTAAACAATTAATAATGTTTATATTAATTACCGTTTAAATAAACTGAATATTTTAACAATTAATATTGTCTATTTGAGTAATTCACTTTACTTAAAATTTCCATTTCTTCTACTTGATTTCGCGCCTATGATATTTGGGCTAGGATAGGGACCTGATGGACCTATAGATCACGGGCTTAATAATTAGTCAATTTAGTGATTAACTCATAATCAGTTAATTACTTATTATCTAACAATGAATAATTCCACTATAGATTCATAGCTGAACTCCTCTCACTATAGATGAGTTGTGTCCATTTAGTTTATCTTTTATTTATATATTTGATATATCCTTAGCATGGAACCCTCATAATTACAGATGGATTAAATTTACCGTTTTACCCCTGTAATTGCCGCTTTATCCTTGTGTTCCCGCTGATTCTCCAATGAACATTATCTTTAGTTGAACTAGAGATAAAATACTTCTGTGATTAATAGATGTCGTGGCGCCACTTGTTCATGTGTCGAATCAGTACATCAAGGGAGTTTCCTAAAGTTCCTAAAATGTTTAGGTATCGCACTGATACTGTTAATTTTAGGAAAGTTATGAACTCCATCTCGTGAAAATGTGTTCCCATCTACTTATCTAGTTATGTTCCCAAACCAGGAGTGTATTGAGTGTTCATACAGATCGCTCTCAACCATATGAATCAAAGAACATAACTCAACAAATAGGAGTCAACATTTCACTCAGGATTGAGATCTATCACGGTTGATAAACTTAGTGTTATATTCAATCATTTCTCGTAAACTGTACTAATGAGAAATTTGATCAAACATCGTGGTCCTCTCTTATACAATCAACATTGCATATGATACTTCCATTTCATGTCACCCACATGAATGATCAGGATTAGATCATTTGTCTATAAATAAAATGCGAAGCTATCAACAGTGTTACTAGGATAAGGTTCCCAAATGTTATCCATTTACTCTAGACACTTATAAGTTACTCATCTTGACTTTAATCCTCTCGTATGACTCATATACTAAGTCGTGGTTTCATAAGAGTGACTTAGGGTTTTAATATTTGAACATTTGAATGTTTGATATTTATATATTCCTAATATTGTCAATTGAATCAATATAGATAATAGAAAGAACTTATGTTTATTTATTTAACTTATTCGAAATAAATTATTTTTATTAAATAATTACAAGTTCTAGGAAACCATTCCTAACAATAAAGTCATGGAAATGCACATTTTCGTTTATAAAAAATAATTCGATATGGACATAAAATAATAAAGACAAATTCAAATGCTCTCACGAGCCCAAAATACAAATTATATGAAAGATGGAAACAAAGTAAGACACATGTGAAAATATAAAAAAATAAGCATTTCTAGAAAGCTCAACAAAATGTGTAAGTCCATGCCCAAAATCCATCATTCTGAAGTCAAACAACACCACCTCCTCTACCATGCCTTTGCCACGTTGAGTACCTGAAAAGTTGTAAGTGTAGCAACATTAGCATAAAAATACTAGTGAGAGTAAAATGGAGGCAACTAATTCTATGGATCGAGTTCTATATCGGAACATGTGTCCAAAGTCCTAGCATGCTCTTTACTACCCATTCCATGCTCCCACAATACAATTTATGCATAATATCAAATATAACCCCACTTCATCAAAACACCAAATTACATAAAGTATTTCATTCAAGATTGAAAATAAAAGTGCTAACAATAAATTTGTCTTTCTAAACCACAACTACACAAAATAATAACCGTATTACGAACTTTTGTTACAACACCATAAATCACATCCCATATTAATGCCCAAAGCCTGTTTCATCTAAGAGCCCAATAGGTAGATGTATCCACTTACTTTGTTACCATACCACATTATTACCACAACACTTTGTTACCACATCACATATTACCACAACACTTTGTTACCACATCACATATTACCACAAAACTTTATTACCACATCACATATTACCACAACACTTTGTTACCACATCACATATCACCAAAACATTCAGTTACCACATCACATATTACCGCCACACTTTGTTACCACAACTTCTAAAGTAAGCCAAAGAATAACTATAGGAACACCTCTATACTATTAGGAACAAAGAAAGCCTAAATTATACATTAACAACCACAATTCTTTTCTCTAGGTAGCTTTGGTCCAAAACTAACCAAATTTATCTTCCCTTTCAAAGTTCCCTTAAATTCTCTATAAACATACAAAACCAACTAGGAACATATTTTAAGCTTACTTCCACTCCAAGCCAACAATTTTCACCAAAGTACTTTCTGGCACATAATTGCTCAAAACTCTCTTCCAAGGATTAAAGTCTCCATCCAATAGTTGTAAAACTTGTCTTAATAACTTTCCTTTAACTCCAATCAACTTCTAACTTTGATAATTTTCAATATAAGGTAAGTGATAACTCCATAAAAGTGCAGTTATAATGCCTTTATCTTGTTAATATTTCAAGAGAATAAATGTGTACTGAATATATTTTAGGTTAGTTTAGTTAGTTTTAGGACTATATATAATTTATGTTTTAGCTCTAAAATGTTGTGGCTTGTGTAAATTAGCTATGGTAGGAAACAGTTCTTGGCAATATTCCCTTGAAAGACTTGATGAAAGTCAAGCTTAGGAGCATCTAAGTACCTCGAGAGGTGGTAAAAGAGATGAATCTAACTCAAGAACAACTACCCATTAGCTTTGTCTTAAGGGAAACTAAATGGTTGGGTTTATTAAGCTTGCATCATTAGCTCCCTTCGTAATACTTAGTGAGAGCTAGGTTAAAGAGGTATTTGGTACACCAAAAGGTCGAAACAAATCACATTAAACAAGCTTAATAGATTCACTTTCTTAGTTCCTAAAGAAGCCTAGAAATAGTGCCCTACGCACACTTGTATGGTCTGGAGAAGCTTACTTGTCTTATAGTTTAGGTCCTTAACCATATTGATTTATTTTTACAAAACATGTCTTAATTATCTTTTGATGCTCAAAGATGAAATTCATGAATATTTAAGGTATAGGTAAACTGTTTTGAGAAAAATAGCGCACCAAGTGTTCGATAAATGTTTTATGTGAAAAGCTATTGAAGCGTGATCTACATTTGCTGCATCTTAATATTCTAGAAATGTATATATGTCTTTTCAGCTCGTTGCTTGCATGAACTCTCACCCACATCACACCAACAATCCATTTTCATGAAGTTTAAGTAGTCCATCATTTAAGTTATTGTCTTTACTTTAGTCTTTATTAAATTCATAAAAGCCACAAAAACATATTCTCGACTTAATAAACTTAGAATATCTTGCACCAAAGCAACCCAAATATCTATCCTCGTGGGACACGACCGTCACTTACCACTACTATTACTTGTTGACCACGTGCACTTGCATGCCACCCATCACCATCTAGTTTAATCACTATTTCCACTAACAGTAAGTCTCTTAACCCCCATCGAACATAAACGTCATGCAATTCGAAAACATTAAATTACTCAAGAGCCAAAAGAATTGTCACATGGGCGCTTACTAACACCTACAGTTAAATTACATCTAATATATATAAATGACAAAATAGCTCGATTTTTGCTAAAAGAGGCCTACGGCCCAAAATAGGGGGTTTTGGGTTTGATTTTCGGGCTTTTAGGCATTTAGAGGCATTTTTTGAGTAGTTTTGAAGATTGTACTATCAATGGGTAAATATATTTAGTGTTCTTGGACAATATTTCTTCCCACAAAATTAAAGAAAACTCAAAACTAAATAATGGAAAATCATCTAAAATAGCCCACGGTTTTGGGTAATTCAAGCGGGACAGTTTTTGCTTACTTTCGTAATTAGGGTTATGTGAAACTTTCCAAACACCTAAATGAACTTCCATAATTGAAATCTTCAAGTTTCTTGGTGAGAAATGGAAGATTTCAACCATAGATTTCATTTAAACTTCAAATAAAAAAAATCCATAAAGATTTATAAACTTTGTCTTACCTTGAGGCCTCTTGAAAACAAAACAAAAAGCTTCAAATGTAGGTCAAAAAGGAAGCTTGAAGCTAAGGTTTTCTAACGAACTAAAAATCGAGACGATCCGTCGAGAATTGACAAAAACCCAAAGCTTTTTTCCTCCCCCAATGAGGCCCACGGTTTTGAGAGAAGAAAAGATGAGTTGAATTTCTATTTTTTAGCTTAAAAAGAATTTAAGGAGAAGAAGAATAGTGTAGATATTTTAAATGAAAATCAAGAATTACAAAAATATCCTTCGTTTGATCTAGCTTTTAAAACATAACCCAAAGCACTTAAACTAGCTAAAAGGTGATTAATAATTATTAATTGGCCTGTTAATAATTTAAGCTAATAAACTGTAACGTCCCGTTACTTTTAGAGGTAAAATTTTTTTTATTTTATTATTTTTATTTATTTAAAGCTTTTAAAATTAGTTAAAATTAGTAATTCCAGTTTTATTGGTTATTTCCGTCCGAAAATCCTTTTTATCGTTTTAATTCGTTTCGGTGACTCTAATAATTATTAACGGGCCAATTAATAATTATTAGACACATTTAGATATTTTTACGACCATCGGTTTTCGATTTATAAGCAAAAGGTCAAAAAGGGCAAAACCGTAATTACCCAAACCCTAAAATATCTAGATATTTTCTTAACTATCATCTTTTTAACTTAGCCATTAAGCATTAGTCTTCATCTTCTTCCTTTCTCCCTCCTCTTGGCCGTGGATACCAAAACCCCAAAACCCAAAAATTCGTTTTCGTTTATTTCTCGGTGGATCGTCTCGAGCCTACATCCATCGGAAAAGCCTCCGTCCCGTAGATCATTTCCCATCTACCGTACGTTGTTTTCGCTAGTTTTCTCGAGGCTAAAAGGTATGTTGAAGTTTCAAAACCTTGATGTGAATAGTGTTTTAATGGTAGATTTGAGTTAGTTTTATCAAATTCTTTCATTAAAGCTTGTTGAATTCAATCGGGAAAGCCGTTGTGAGTAATTTTAGAAACTTTCCCTAAAACCCTAAAAAGTAAGTTTTCAAAACTTTTTATATGGTTTTGTTCGTTTTGATTGTAAATGAGTTTTGGTGTTGAAATCATGAATTGTTATCATGAAAAATGACGATTTTGAGCCCGGATTTTCGAAAAACACTATTCATCCGAAATCACTATTCACCCGAAATTGCACACTTGTTCGCATATTAGTTATGAATTGTAATATGTTGTGCAATTGGTGAATTGTAGGTGCGATTGCTCGGTTGTTGTTTCGTGGAAAGTGGTGATTTGGAGTTATTTGGCTAAGGTGAGTTTAATATGATAGTTAGCAATTTTATGAATTTAGTTTCATTATGTAATTGTTTATCAATGTTAAGAGGGGGTTAACTTCTTAGAATTAAGTTTTGGGTGGAAACTTTAATTCGGAAGTGTGTGTGGAGAAAGTCGGACTTATGGTTAGTTCGATGATTAGAGATCATCGGGGAGGTTTGGAAGTATGGTAACGTGATTTGGAGATGTTAGATGAAAGTGGAATTGGAAGTTACTTCGGTTGATTTGGAAGTTACTTCGGTTGATTTGGAAGTTACTTCGGTTAATTTGGAAGTTACTTCGGTTGATTTGGAAGTTACTTCGGTTGATTTGGAAGTTACTTCGATTGATTTAGAAGTTACTTTGATGGATTTGAAGTCATTTGGATGACTTTGGAAGTAAAGTAATTAGAAGATGCACTTGAGTGATAACTCGTGTATTCTAGTTAGTTAGGTTTCTATTTAACTTAGTAGACTTCTTCGGAGTTTAGCTAACTTATTGGAGACCTAGGGCACAATGATTCACACATGATAGTATGTTGATTCGATCCATACGTATCATGGTGTGATGAATTTGTGGGAACTTTGACCACTTAGTAACTAGCACATGATAGTATGTTGATTTCGATCCATACGTAGTCATGGTGTGATGTTGGTACTTTGGTTTGTAACTAGCACATGATAGTATGTCGATTTCGATCCATACATATCATGTTGCGAAATGGTGAAAGTCCTGATATCTGAAATGGTGAAATTCCTGATATCTATATGGTGAAATTCCTGATACCTATGGTGAAATTCCTGATATCTATATGGTGAAATTCCTGATATCTATATGGTGAAATTCCTGATACCTATGGTGAAATTCCTGATACCTATGGTGAAATTCCTGATATCTATATGGTGAAAGTCCTGATATCTATATGGTGAAATTCCTGATACCTATGGTGAAATTCCTGATATCCGGTATGGTGAAACTCCTGATATCTGAGGATTGTGATATGGTAATACCGTACGGGCTTAGTATGCGATATTTATCCATATGGTATACCCGGTACGATGATTGTGATATGGTAATACCGTACGGGCTTAGTATGCGATATTTATCCATATGGTATACCCGGTACGATGGTTGTGATATGGTACATGATAGTACGTGGATTCGGATCCGTACGTACCATGGTATTATGATCTATGATACGGCACATGATAGTATGTTGATTCGGATCCATACGTATCATGGTGCGATGGTTGTGACATGGTATGACCGTCGTGGTATGTTGATTTCGATCCATACAATAGCACGATACGATGAAACTTGTTTGGTAATAAAGATAGTTAATGTTATTTTTACCTATTCTTTAGAAACGTGTAGTGAGACTTAGTTGTGAATGTTAATTTTACTTTAAGCCTTTATTTTCCATCTTATGGTTGAATGACGAATACGGGTAGTATGATACTATCTTATGTTTACATGGAAATTGGAATGTGGTTACAGGTAATAATGAACATTTAGGCCTTTGGACACGATTTCTGGTATGAGATTTAGTTCATAGGATTACTTGCTTTCATTTTACTCTCACTAGCATTGTTTGCTAATGGTGCTACACCACAATATTTTCGTAAAAACCCTATCCTAAGAAGCGAGGTAGACGAAATGGTGTCGCTTGACCTGCTCGAGGTGGTGTAAGGGACAATATTAAACTCTTTTGATAAGCATTAGTAAAATGCTTGTAATCATATACTTTTTACATACTTTGTGTCATTTTGAGCCGTGAAGGGTGTATGTGTAAAGTATTTTGATGTTTTTATGATTAAGCTTTACTTTGGAATGTGCATTCCCGATTTATAGCTTTTTCTGGACTTTGGGTTGTAAAACAGGTTTTGGATATTCAACTTTTAAACGAACCCATGCCGTTTTTCTTTAAAAATTAAGTCTTCCGCTGTGCATTTGAATTTAAAGAATTTAACGAAAAATCGGGTCGTTACAGATGGTATCAGAGCCTCTTTGGTTCTGAAGACCACATGCATCGCATGTTTTTCATATTTTAATATTGTCCAAACATCACTCGAAGTCAACGGCGCCAGGTATCCTCAAAACGCTCTTTTTTTTATTATTAGTTGTTTGTACTTTAGTTTTCCCTTTACTGGTATCTCATGTGAGGATTTTCTGATGTGATTTCAGTATGCCTCCGAGGACAGTGACACATAGTTGTGGTCGTAGTAGGGTACCGACTGGGGTACGAGGTAGAGGTAGGACTAGGGCAGTTACACCGCCTCCTCCTCCACCTGAGTACCGAGAGGATGAGCCTCCAGTAGATCAGCCACCTAGTCACGGTCGCAGTGTTACCATTTCTGAGGAGTATTCAGGGATCTGTTACGAGGTGGAGGACATGTTGATCCGGTTATACCACCTTTTAGATCACCTGCTCCTGTGGTAGATCAGACTAGTGTGGTCGATGCCGCGGAAAACTCGAAGGAGTATGTCAGGTATAATACTCCCGAGTTTGATGGTACATCTACCGATCCTGGCGATGCGGAGAGGTGGATTACCAGGATCGAGAGAATACTTGGGTTTATTAAGTGCCCAGGATCACTAAAGGTTCACCGTGGAACCTACTCATTAGTTGATGATGCACTTTCCTGGTGGAATGGTTTAACCAATACTCTTAGTCCTGATTTGCTTGTTAGTTGGGAGATGTTCAGGGAGAAGTTCTTTGAGAAGTACTATCCTGAGGAAATGCGTGACCAACTAGAGATTCGATTTCTTACTCTCCAGGCAGGTAACGGTCCATTGTGGATTATGAGAGAGAGTTTGACCAGGTAGTCAAAGTTTGCCACCAGCAGGTTATTGATCTTGAAAGTAAGAAGAGGAGATTTATCGTAGGTTTAAGGGCGAGAATTACGAGGACAGGTACGAGCCTTGCAACCTACTATCTTTGTTGACTGACTTTGTTATCATTTTGGAGATGGATTGGCTATCAGCCAACCACGCCATTATCGGTTGTAGTGAGAAAGTGGTAGACTTTATTGGTCCATGTGGGACTAGTTTACGCTTTCACGGGATCCGAGACAGGGTGACACCTGTAGTTATCTCGGTGATCCAGGCTAGAGCACTTTTGTATGATGGTGCTTGGGGTTACTTAGCTAGTGTAGTTGACACATCCATTAGTGTGACCACCCTAGTTTCCGTACCCGTTGTGAGGGATTTCGTTTATGTTTTCCCTGATGAGTTACCTGGTTTGCCACCAGGTGAGGAGTTAGACTTCCAGGATAGAGGTGATACCGGGGACAACGCCATTGTCCAAGGCACCTTATCGTGTGACACCAGTGAGCTCGAGAGAGTTGAAAAGTCGATTGCAATAACTTTTAGACTTGGTTAAAGTTCCGTGGAAGAACCAAGTGTTGAAGGAGATACGTAGTAACGTGAGGACGAAATGTAGTGTAAGTACCCTCGCTTATCACTTGGTAAGTGCACTTTTCGAGGACGAAAAGTCTTTTAAGGAGGGTAGTCTGTAACGTCCCGTTACTTTTAGAGGTAAAATTTTTTTTATTTTATTATTTTTATTTATTTAAAGCTTTTAAAATTAGTTAAAATTAGTAATTCCAGTTTTATTGGTTATTTCCGTCCAAAATCCTTTTTATCGTTTTAATTCGTTTGGTGACTCTAATAATTATTAACGGGCCAATTAATAATTATTAGACACATTTAGATATTTTTACGACCATCGGTTTTCGATTTATAAGCAAAAGGTCAAAAAGGGCAAAACCGTAATTACCCAAACCCTAAAATATCTAGATATTTTCTTAACTATCATCTTTTTAACTTAGCCATTAAGCATTAGTCTTCATCTTCTTCCTTTCTCCCTCCTCTTGGCCGTGGATACCAAAACCCCAAAACCCAAAATTCGTTTTCGTTTATTTCTCGGTGGATCGTCTCGAGCCTACATCCATCGGAAAGCCTCCGGTCCCGTAGATCATTTCCCATCTACCGTACGTTGTTTTCGCTAGTTTTCTCGAGGCTAAAAGGTATGTTGAAGTTTCAAAACCTTGATGTGAATAGTGTTTTAATGGTAGATTTGAGTTAGTTTTATCAAATTCTTTCATTAAAGCTTGTTGAATTCAATCGGGAAAGCCGTTGTGAGTAATTTTAGAAACTTTCCCTAAAACCCTAAAAAGTAAGTTTTCAAAACTTTTTATATGGTTTTGTTCGTTTTGATTGTAAATGAGTTTTGGTGTTGAAATCATGAATTGTTATCATGAAAAATGACGATTTTGAGCCCGGATTTTCGAAAAACACTATTCATCCGAAATCACTATTCACCCGAAATTGCACACTTGTTCGCATATTAGTTATGAATTGTAATATGTTGTGCAATTGGTGAATTGTAGGTGCGATTGCTCGGTTGTTGTTTCGTGGAAAGTGGTGATTTGGAGTTATTTGGCTAAGGTGAGTTTAATATGATAGTTAGCAATTTTATGAATTTAGTTTCATTATGTAATTGTTTATCAATGTTAAGAGGGGTTAACTTCTTAGAATTAAGTTTTGGGTGGAAACTTTAATTCGGAAGTGTGTGTGGAGAAAGTCGGACTTATGGTTAGTTCGATGATTAGAGATCATCGGGGAGGTTTGGAAGTATGGTAACGTGATTTGGAGATGTTAGATGAAAGTGGAATTGGAAGTTACTTCGGTTGATTTGGAAGTTACTTCGGTTGATTTGGAAGTTACTTCGGTTAATTTGGAAGTTACTTCGGTTGATTTGGAAGTTACTTCGGTTGATTTGGAAGTTACTTCGATTGATTTAGAAGTTACTTTGATGGATTTGAAGTCATTTGGATGACTTTGGAAGTAAAGTAATTAGAAGATGCACTTGAGTGATAACTCGTGTATTCTAGTTAGTTAGGTTTCTATTTAACTTAGTAGACTTCTTCGGAGTTTAGCTAACTTATTGGAGACCTAGGGCACAATGATTCACACATGATAGTATGTTGATTCGATCCATACGTATCATGGTGTGATGAATTTGTGGGAACTTTGACCACTTAGTAACTAGCACATGATAGTATGTTGATTTCGATCCATACGTAGTCATGGTGTGATGTTGGTACTTTGGTTTGTAACTAGCACATGATAGTATGTCGATTTCGATCCATACATATCATGTTGCGAAATGGTGAAAGTCCTGATATCTGAAATGGTGAAATTCCTGATATCTATATGGTGAAATTCCTGATACCTATGGTGAAATTCCTGATATCTATATGGTGAAATTCCTGATATCTATATGGTGAAATTCCTGATACCTATGGTGAAATTCCTGATACCTATGGTGAAATTCCTGATATCTATATGGTGAAAGTCCTGATATCTATATGGTGAAATTCCTGATACCTATGGTGAAATTCCTGATATCCGGTATGGTGAAACTCCTGATATCTGAGGATTGTGATATGGTAATACCGTACGGGCTTAGTATGCGATATTTATCCATATGGTATACCCGGTACGATGATTGTGATATGGTAATACCGCATGCGGGCTTAGTATGCGATATTTATCCATATGGTATACCCGGTACGATGGTTGTGATATGGTACATGATAGTACGTGGATTCGGATCCGTACGTACCATGGTATTATGATCTATGATACGGCACATGATAGTATGTTGATTCGGATCCATACGTATCATGGTGCGATGGTTGTGACATGGTATGACCGTACGTGGTATGTTGATTTCGATCCATACAATAGCACGATACGATGAAACTTGTTTGGTAATAAAGATAGTTAATGTTATTTTTACCTATTCTTTAGAAACGTGTAGTGAGACTTAGTTGTGAATGTTAATTTTACTTTAAGCCTTTATTTTCCATCTTATGGTTGAATGACGAATACGGGTAGTATGATACTATCTTATGTTTACATGGAAATTGGAATGTGGTTACAGGTAATAATGAACATTTAGGCCTTTGGACACGATTTCCGGTATGAGATTTAGTTCATAGGATTACTTGCTTTCATTTTACTCTCACTAGCATTGTTTGCTAATGGTGCTACACCACAATATTTTCAGGTAAACCCTATCCTAAGAAGCGAGGTAGACGAAATGGTGTCGCTTGACTGCTCGAGGTGGTGTAAGGGACAATATTAAACTCTTTTGATAAGCATTAGTAAAATGCTTGTAATCATATACTTTTTACATACTTTGTGTCATTTTGAGCCGTGAAGGGTGTATGTGTAAAGTATTTTGATGTTTTTATGATTAAGCTTTACTTTGGAATGTGCATTCCCGATTTATAGCTTTTTCTGGACTTTGGGTTGTAAAACAGGTTTTGGATATTCAACTTTTAAACGAACCCATGCCGTTTTTCTTTAAAAATTAAGTCTTCCGCTGTGCATTTGAATTTAAAGAATTTAACGAAAAATCGGGTCGTTACATAAACTAATTAAAAAAATTTACGAACAAAATAAACTCCTAAATTCTAAGTTATTAATTCTAAAATTAAATTTAAATACTTTAATTAAAATAAAAAACAATTACTTCAAAAGTAAAGGGACGTTACATTTACACTTAGCCTGTGTAGCATTGCTGGATGTGTTCATTCCCATTGGAAGGTTTTCGTGGTAATAAATACATTGTGAGTCTCACATCAGTGATAAACTGATAAAGTAATTTTAAAGGAGAATTGATGACTGAATCTTGACTTCCTAGAAACTCATAAGTTCATATTTAAAAAGACTAAAATAATAGATCTCACTTAAAAGATTTGATAAAACATTTATCAAAAGACTTGACCAAATACATGGTAAACAATAACATTGGAATATGAGTTATTCAGAGATGCTAATTGTTCAAGATGTATCTCGTTTTATTGAAAAGTAACTGACTTATCAATCGACGATACTTTACTTTGATCATTTTAGTATCGTGACATAGTAACATGCTTTAGGGATTTTCTGTTTGTTAATATGCTTGCATCCATAAATCATAATTAAATATATGTCAAAACTGTTAGGAATGGTGTCCTAGAACTTGTAATTATTTAATTATAATAATTTATTTCGAAGAAATTAAATAAATAAACATAAGTTCTTTATATAATCTAGATTGATTCAATTAACGATATTAGAAATATATGGAAATATATAAATATCAAACATTCAAATAGTAAACCCTAAGTTACTCTTATGAAATCACGACTTAGTATGTGAGTCATACGAGAGGATTAAAGTCGAGATGAGTAACTTAAACGTGTCTACAGTAACCAGATAACGTTTGGAAACCTTATCCTGGTAACACTGTTGATAGCTTCGCATTTTGTTTATAGACAAATGATCGAATCCTGATCACTCATGTGGGAGACATGAAATGGAAGTATCATATGCAATGTTGATTGTATAAGACAGGACCACGATGTTCGATCAAATTTCTCATTAGTACCATTTACGAGAAATAATCGAATATCAAACTAAGTTTATCAACCGTGATAGATCTCAATCCTGAGTGAAATGCGAACTCCTATTTGTGGAGTTATGTTCTTTGATTCACATAGTTGAGAGCGATCTGTAAGAACGCTCAATACACTCCTGTTTTGGGAACATGACTAGATAAGTAGCTGGGAACTCATTTTCACGAGATGGAATTCATAACTTTCATATAAATTAACGGTATCAGTGCGATTCCTAAACATTTTAGGAACTTTAGGAAACTCCCTTGATGTACTGATTCGAGACATGAACAAGTGACGTCACGACTTCTATTGATCACAGAAGTATCTTATCTCTAGTTCAACTAAAGATAAAGTTCATTGGAGAATCAGCGGGAACACAAGGATAAAGCGGTAATTACAGGGGCAAAACGGTAAATTTATCCGCCTGTAATTATGAGGGTTCCACGTAAAGCGAATTACTTAAATAGGCAATATTAATTGTTTAAATAATTAGTATATTTAAACGGTAATTAATATAAACATTATTAATTGTTTAAATAATGAGTTTATTTAAACATGAAATTAATTATGAAATATTATTAATTAGATATTATTAATTATTTGAATATTGAGTATATTTAAATGGTAATTAATAATTTGAAATTAATTAACAATTATTAATTGTTTAAATAATTAATTTTATTTGAACGGAAATTAATAATTAAAATTAATTAATTAATAATAAAATATTGTCAATAAAATTATTAATTAAATAATGAGTTTATTTAATGAAAATTAATAATTATAATATTTATTATTAATTATTTAAATAATGAAAATTATTTAAATGAAAATTAATAATTAAATATAAATTTGATAATATTTAGTCGGGAGAAAATATTAATATTATTAATTGTTTAAATAAAATATTTTATTTAAATGGTAATTAATAAATAAATTAATTAAGTTGGACTTATTAATTTAAGAGAGAGTTTCAAGCCCAATTGGATTAATGAACCCAATTGAGATTGGCCCAAAATAATTAATTAAATAAATTATATTTTTTTATTAATTACTATTGTAATTTTCGGCCATCATGGTTATTTTGAGGAGATAATTGTTTGAATTATATCCTAAAATAATTACATAGATTTATTTATGTAACGACCCGATTTTCCGTTAAATTCTTTAAATTCAAATGCACAGCGGAAGACTTAATTTTTAAAGAAAAACGGCATGGGTTCGTTTAAAAGTCGAATATCCAAAACCTGTTTTACAACCCAAAGTCCAGAAAAAGCTATAAATCGGGAATGCACATTCCAAAGTAAAGTTTAATCATAAAAACATCAAAATACTTTACACATACACCCTTCACGGGCTCAAAATGACACAAAGCATGTAAAAAGTATATGATTACAAGCATTTTACTAATGCTTGTCAAAAGTGTTTAATATTGTCCCTTACACCACCTCGAACAGTCAAGCGACACCATTTCGTCTACCTCGCTTCTTAGGACGGGGTTTACCTGAAAATATTGTGGTGTAGCACCATTAGCAAACAATGCTAGTGAGAGTAAAATGAAAGCAAGTAATCCTATGTACTAAATCTCATATCTGAAATCGTGTCCAAAGGCCTAAATGTTCATTATTACCTATAACCACATTCCAATTTCCATGTAAACATAAGATAGTATCATACTACCCGTATTCGTCATTCAAAACCATAAGATGGAAATAAAGACTTAAAGTAAAATTAACATTCACAACTAAGTCTCACTACACGTTTCTAAAGATTAGGTAAAAAAAATAACATTAACTATCTTTATTACCAAACAAGTTTCATCGTATCGTGCTATTGTATGGATCAAAATCAACATACCACGTATGGTCATACCATGTCACAACCATCGCACCATGATACGTATGGATCCGAATCAACATACTATCATGTGTCGTATCATAGATCATAATACCATGGTACGTACGGATCCGAATCCACGTACTACCATGTACCATATCACAACCATCGTCACGGGTATACCATATGGATAAATATCGCATACTAAGCCCGTGCGGTATTACCATATCACAACCATCGTCACGGGTATACCATATGGATAAATATCGCATACTAAGCCCGTGCGGTATTACCATATCACAATCATCGGATATCGGGAGTTTCACCATAGGTATCGGGAATTTCACCATATAGATATCAGGAATTTCACCATAGGTATCAGGAATTTCACCATAGGTATCAGAATTTCACCATAGGTATCAGGAATTTCACCATTTCAGATATCGGACTTTCACCATTTCAGATATCAGGACTTTCACCATTTCGCAACATGATATGTATGGATCGAAATCGACATACTATCATGTGCTAGTTACAAACCAAAGTACCAACATCACACCATGACTACGTATGGATCGAAATCAACATACTATCATGTGCTAGTTACTAAGTGCTCAAAGTTCCCACAAATTCATCACACCATGATACGTATGGATCGAATCAACATACTATCATGTGTGAATCATTGTGCCCTAGGTCTCCAATAAGTTAGCTAAACTCCGAAGAAGTCTACTAAGTTAAATAGAAGCCTAACTAACTAGAATACACGAGTTATCACTCAAGTGCATCTTCTAATTACTTTACTTCCAAAGTCATCCAAATGACTTCAAATCCATCAAAGTAACTTCTAAATCAACCGAAGTAACTTCCAAATCCACTTTCATCTAACATCTCCAAATCACGTTACCATACTTCCAAACCTCCCCGATGATCTCTAATCATCGAACTAACCATAAGTCCAACTTTCTCCACACACACTTCCGAATTAAAGTTTCCACCCAAAACTTAATTCTAAGAAGTTAACCCCCTCTTAACATTGATAAACAATTACATAATGAAACTAAATTCATAAAGCCACTAACTTTCACATTAAACTCACCTTAGCCAAAAAACTCCAAAAGTCCACTTTCCACGAAACAACAACCGAGCAATCGCACCTATAATTCACCAATTGCACAACATATTACAACTCATAACTAATATGCGAACAAGTGTGCAATTTCGGGTGAATAGTGATTTCGGATGAATAGTGTCTCGGGTGAATAGTGTTTTCGGGTGAATAGTGTTTTTCGAAAATCCGGGCTCAAAATCGTCATTTTTCATGATAGAAATTCATGATTTCAACTTCAAATCTCATTTATAATCAAAAACGAACAAAACCACCTAAAAAGTTTTGAAAACTTACTTTTTGGGATTTCCCTTAGAGAACGGGAAACTTCGAAAAGCTAGGTTGGATAGGTAGCCCTCGTCCCTACCAATCCAACGCAACCGAAAACACGACGATCCGCCGAGAAACGAAGAAAAGAAAATATTCATCCATGGTGGAAAGCATCCACGGCAAGGAGAAGGAAAGGAAGAGAAAGATGAAGACTTTTGCAATTTTTGTGATTTTTAAAGATGAGTGAATAGTGATTTTAGATATTTTGGAAAATTGGAAATTACGAAAATGCCCTTTTTAGACTTTTTGCTTATAAAACGAAAACCGACGGTCTTAAATAAATCTAAAGGTGTCTAATAATTATTAATTGGCCCGTTAATAATTATTAGAGTCACCGAAACGAATTAAAACGATAAAAAGGATTTTCGGACGGAAATAACTAATAAAACTGAAATAACTAATTTTAACTAATTTTAAAAGCTTTAAATAAATAAAAATAATAAATTAATAAAATAAAAAAAAAAAAATTACCTCTAAAAGTAACGGGACGTTACAATTTACCCAAGATAAATAAAATAAAGAAAATAAAACAATCTCCTATTTATCTATGGCTTTTTCGAAATTGCAAGATAAAGGAAAGAGATAATCTTTTTTCTTTTTGTATTTATCTCTATAGATTAATCCTAATGTGATTAGGATTCCTATTTTCCTATAAATAGGAGGGTTGGGTCATTCATAAATCATACAATTCAATTCCATAGAAAGTTGGAACTCTCTCTTCCTCTCTCCCACCCCTTAGCCGAAATTCCCTATTCAAAATTGGGAAGAAAATATTTTTCTTCTTCCCAATTTCTTCTTAAGTTCGATCCCACAATCCGGGTTGTTTGATCGATCGGGATATAGCATAGAAGATTCGGTGTTGCTGAGGATCGATGCTGTAAAGAAACCTCCAACCAATTCTCCAATTTTACTCAATGTAAGTTTCGGTTTGATTTTGATTTTCGAAAATTAAGCATGAATCTACATGTTCTTCGTGTTTTTTAATCACAATTTGCATGATGTTAATAGATCCGTTATTAAATGTTAATAAGTTTACTAAATAAATTTCCGCTATTTTAGTAAATCATCCCTTCAAAAACTTGTTTTATTTGAATGTTTAATGCATATTAGATAACTAAGAGAAAGTTTACATAATTTTAAGTAGAATGGCATCTTCTTTAGTCGCTATACTTGGAAAGAACAAACTGATCAGTGACAACACGTCACATAAAAAAAGAAATGAACACCATTCTCATGGTGGAAGACTTGAAGTTCATTAGACGAACTTAAACCTGATGAAAATGCTGGCAATGCTCCTAAATCTGCTAAGGATGCATTTGAGCGTTTGGTCTGGGCCAATGATAAGTCTATAATTAATATTATTATTAATTTAAATAATAAAGACTATTTTAAAGGAAATTAATAATTAAATATTACTTTATGATATTTAATCGGTAGATAATATTAATAATATAATTATTTATATATATAAAGAGTTTTATTAAAAAAAAAAAGGTAATTAATAATTAAATTAATATTAAATTTAATAATTAATTAAGTTGGACTTATTTAATTTAAATGAGAGTATTTAACCCAATTAGATTTATGAACCCAATTGGGATATGGCGAAAATAATTAATTAAATAAATTACATTTATTAATTAATTATAATTAACCGACATATGATTTTCAGCCAACATGTTATTATTTGAAAATAATTATTTGAATTATTTTCTAAATAAATACATAAAATTATAATTTTGCAAGATGAAAAAAATTAAGGAAGATAAGTTTTTTCCTTCCTAGTTTATCTACACCTATTTTTGGCCAAGCAAGGTGAAAAAGAAAAAAAAAATTGTATTTTTTAATTATGATTAGGTGTAACGCCCCATAACAAAGTAGTTAAAATAAATTTTATTCTTTTAAAATAATATTAATCAGGCTTGATCGATTAATAATTTTATTCCCGAAAACCTTGAAATTTGAACCTTCTGATTTGATTAATATTTTGACATAAAATTGATCGTCTCGAGGTCAAGATTCCTACGCAACTAACGGTTTGTCATTCTGAGATCCGGTGATCAAGATATAGACGTTTTAAGGTGAGTGGCAGTTTCGTAAATATGGAAACTCGTGATTTCTAACCTAAGATGACTTCCCATTTGTCATTCTCAAATTTTTAGACTCTCTTCTCTACCTCTTACGCCGACGCCGCTCATAGAAGAAACTGGAAGCTCAGTTTGTTTCGTCGTCGTTTGATCGTCGTTCCTCGTTCCGATCTTGGATTCGGAGTGGTTGGGGATCATCTTTGCAATCAAGAAGGTAAAATTTTCTCTTCCTTTGAATTCCCCATTGCCGCTGCCCCTATACCCATGAAATTGATGTTTGGTTTGTCAATTCTTGATGCTAGGTGCACGATTTGATCGTGGGGAGTTGTTAGGCGAAGATTGGAGTTCGATTCCGTGAATTCCTAATCTTGGGTAAGGGATTTGGACCAATTTTTAGTCTTTATAAATTCTGGAATTTTGGGTTTAATATTATATTATGAACTTCAAGAACCTAGCCCTTGAAACCCATTCCCCATTGATTTCCAATTCCCAAACCTTAGCATGAAACCGCGATTTTGATCAATTTTGATCTACCTTGCCTAAAACCAAAAACCATCAAAATCGATCTCCCTAAACCATGACCTGAAGGCCACGGTTAAGCCACGGCAAGGGGATAGCAGCGCCATGACTGTCCCCTTCCCAACGGCGAACCGTTCGTAGTATGTTTTTCCCCGTTCTTCGAGCCGTCGAACCCCAGACCTTTTTGTACTTTTTTGAACTGTTTTAGCATGCAATTTAATTATTTAGGACCTCCGTTTTAGGTCTGGTTCATAGAGGAAAGTAGCATTAAAGTTCGAAATTAGCAAATTTCAAGGTAAGTTAATGGTTTAATCAACGATGAGGTTTTAGAGAAATATAAAGCTCTTACCATAGCGTATTCAATTCGAAATATTTAATTATGATATTCTGGAATTTTAGGATGAGAAATTTTATTGGAAACGCCGAAAAATCTAATGGGAGAATTAACTTTTCCGTTAGAACTAGTTTAGACATTTTTCGACGAAATTTAATGTTTTTAGATTTGAAATGTTTATGAAATTTTATGAATTCAATTCTGGAATTTTTGGGAGTTATTTATGATCATTTACCATGAGTTTTAGGTTAGGAAGTGTAAAAGTGCATTTTTCGATATTTCGGTTGTTTTCCTATTTTTCGACAATTTTTTGAATTGAGTATAATCTGTTGGGGCTGCAGTATTTTAATGTTCATTATTGAATTTTATTGAATATTATCATGTGTATAATGTTGAGAATTATGAGTTTGATGGCCTGTCAGGATATGTTAACTAGTGTTGAGGTTACGAGCTCACACTTAGTTCAAATTTAATTATGGGAGAATCCATAACCGAATACTAATGAACATTGCTCGTAAGAATGATTCATTAGGCGATTCAGTTATAGTAGCGACTATAACCAGGTACTAGGAAGTGTTATTAGTCCCGAGGGATCGCATTTCTAGTGTTGCATGTTCATTCTTGTTTATTGTTATTAGTATTTAAATGTGTTATGGATTGGGTTTGTGCATGATACAGAGATTGTAAGAATGATGGGTATCATGTATTGGATTAGTTAAGCTCATGAGATTGAGTAAGAGTTAATATAATGAGTTATGCCTTGAATATGGAACCTGGTAGTGTTGCCTATTCGTGTATGGAATTATTATGTATTGCCTTGAATATAGAACTAGTTAGAGTTGCCTATTCATGTATGAGAATGAGATTATGAGAAGTGTGGAGATTTACTATGGTTATGAGAACGAAAGGATTTATGATCCAAGTGTGATCAATTATTAAATTTCTGGAATATGGAATTAGTGAGATAATTGTCTTTTCATGTATTGGATTGAGATAGAGTTTTAAGTGACGCTTTGAGCGTAAGAGTTTTTGGAGAGTGATGAGTGCTTGGGACTCGGTTTGAATTGTTAGAGACTATTTAAGACTTTACCTTTGATGAAGTCGTTTTCTCACTGGCTTTAGCCTCACATTGCTATAATGTTGTTTTTTTAGGTAATAATGGACCGAGAGGTGGCGGTTGATGAAGTGGAGAAGATGAGAGGTTCATATCGTGGTGGCCGCCTATTTCTTATTCATTTTATTAATGAATAAGAATTGAAATTTTATTGGTTTTAGTTGAACTATTTGAGTTTTTGAGAATTCTGTTTTTATTTGTCGAATGGTTTAAGAATAATATTTTAGTTCATTGATATTTGTTTTGAAAGTTTATAACTCCGGAGTTATTATTTAAATAAATGTTCATTTGATTTAAGTGAATTTTTTCGTATTTTCAATAAATGTTATTTATTGAGTCTTCCGCTGATTTTAAATACGTTTGTTTTATTGTCTGAAAAGTCGGGTCTTTACATTAGGAAACTAACAAAATATAAATAGGAAGCCTTGGTTTTTCATAATTAACATATAGTTCATTTAAGAAATTCCCTTTGCCGATTTTGGTAGTCCAAAATAAGAAGAAAAATATTTTCTTCAATTTGTTTTCTTCTAGTTCGATCCCACCATCGGGTTTCGCTTGATGGATTAGGATATAGAGTAGAAGGCTCGTTGCTAAAATTACCTCCAACCAATTATTCATAAATCTACTTTATAAATATTTATTGTTTTCGAATTTAGCATAAAATTATGGAACATTTTTTTATCAAAAGTAAATTTGACTCTTGCATGTTAATTAAATTGTTTATCTGTTCAATTAATTCGTTTCTACTTTGTTAGATTATAGCCCACTTCCTACAAATATGCCCAACCTTATATGCCATTGGTTTCATCTTTACGACTTTATCTTTATTTGTTCTTGACTCAGCAGTCTAAAACATATTGACATTATAAAAAATTTATATACTAATATGAAAATAACTTTTATTTATTAAGAAATAAATTGTCTTTTTATTCAGATAATAAAATAATATGTTTTAAACAACCATAAAAGAAATAAACGTTCATAAAACATAAAGTATTACAAACCATAAGGAACTACTAAATTTTAAAATAATAAATTACTAGAAAAGCTTCTACAAGCTCCATACTTAACGAACTCATGATGATGACCTTAGACCCGTGTTACACAAATAAACAAAAGATGAGTTAATCACCGAAGTTAACTCATTCTTTTCAATTCCATCATTAATTTATCATTAAGATATCTAACTCCTTGTACTAGTCTTCTACACTTCTAGTGCCTTTATCAAACCTTTGCAACTTAAACACAACATCTCTTTCATAAGTTGTTGGAAATGAACCTCTTCCTCATCATAAGCTTAAGCTCAGCCCATGTTTCTACTTGTGGTTGTCATTCTCTTCTAACTTAGCTTTAAACTAAATCCACCAAACAAAAGCATAATTAGTAGATTCAGTTTTTGTAAGAAGTACCTTCATTTGCTCACTCTAGTTGTTGCAATCAAATATGTGCTTAGTTTGTGCCTTCCATTTCAAGTACTCCTCCGAATGAATCTTGCCTTCCAATAGTGGAATCTTGAACTTAATGCCCCTTAAGTCATCATCTCTTTCAAAAGGAACATCCCAATTTGGCCTTTTAACTTAGAACCCTCGACCTCTTCCTCTACCTACTCCTTGACGTATCCTCATTTGATTTCTAGAATGTTCTTCCTCATAAGCATAAAGATCCCAACCTTGTGAAGGGAACTACTTTACTAAATTAGTGGAACTTATTTAGTAATTTAATTAAAATTTAATTTAGGATCCATAATGTAACGTCCCGTTATTTTAATTCAAGGTAAATTTTTTATTTTATATTATTTTAATTAAAGTATTTAAATTTAATTTTAAGTTATTAATTAAAAATTAAAAGTTTTATATAATTAGTAACCTTTTATTTCCGTTAGAAGTTTAATTTAGAACTAAGCGTATTAATGATTATTAACGGGCCACTTAATAATCATTAATCTCATTTTTAATTAAATTTAATTACTTTTAGATAAATTGTAGAAGTAGTTGGTTTTTCAATTGCCTGGGGTTTATTTTAAAAGGAAGAAGGAAGTGTGGGGACCTCTTTACAAGAATAAGTTACCTCTTAAAAATATCTAAAACACTAATCTTTCTACTCACTTTGATAAAAAAAAAAAAAAAAACAAAGAAGAAAGAAGAAGAAGAAGCTCTCCTCTCCCTCCCAAAACCGTGACCTCCATTGATGGAAGGAGGATTTCTGATTTTTCTTCGTTCCTCGACGGAATTCATCGATTCTTAGTGCATTGGAAAGCTATTGCCGATAGCATTCTTTTCATCCTTCTCTTGAGACGTTTCTCCATCTCCAAAGGAAATCCTAGAAAGTAAGTTTTCAAAACTTTTCCTATGGTTTTCTTCCTTTTGTTTCTAAATGAGTTTTTAGGTTGAAATCATCAATTTTCTTTGAGAAATTTAACGATTTGGAGCTCGGAATTTCATAAAACACTATTCACCCGAGATCACTGTTCACCCAAGAATTTTTTTTTTTTTTTATTCTCATTGTTTTGTGTTTTTGTTTGAGTTTCTGAAGAAATCTTGTTGCAGTGTCCTAATTAAAGCTACCCATTGTTTAATCCTACCTAAAAAGTGCCTAAAAAGAACTCGGAACGCTCCTAAATTGCCCGAAAAGCCGGAAAACTACTTTCCCAAAAAATACCCCTAGGGCCAAGAGCACCATTTTTCCATTACTGGGCTGTTTTTCGTCTTTTATTTAATTTTTAGTCGATCATTGTTAAATTTGTGAAATTAATGTATGTTAGGTGTAATTAAATTGTAGGTTTCGATAAACATTCGCGAAATTGATCTTCCGACGTGTAAAGGTCGACTACGTTTTCAAGGTGAGTTTAAAGGGGTTGTGTGTAGTTTTATGTATGGATTGCATGACGAGTTTTTTGATCGAGTTTAAGAGGAAATGTGGAATTGGGATCCTAAGAGGATATTGGTTGTTTAGATTATTTTGGATGTGAATGGTTGTGTTTTGCACTTTGAAAATATTTTCGGAGTCTTAGATAAAAATCTGGAATGGTAAGTTAAGTTTATGGTTGTAATTGATGGTTTCGAGAGGAATTGAAAGATTCAGAATAGATCTTGGAAAAGAAAAGTTTCAAAAGAAGTTTTGAGAAAAGTAAAGTATAAAGGTGGGAATTTTGAATTTGGTTACGGGAAATTAAGAGTTAGGCTATGCCGTTAGTGGATCAGGTGTTTCCAGTTTCAATTATTACTTTGTGTTTTTATTTGAGAAATTGCCTATCTTTCGTAGAATTGTTAACGATTTATTTGTTGTTACTCGTGCACTTTATTTTGCTAATGTTCTTGGTCGAGAACATTAGTGGTAACACTTTTATTTTGCTACTATTCTTGGTTGAGAACATTAGTGGTAACACTTTTATTTTGCTAATGTTCTGGGTTGAGAACATTAGTGGTAACACTTTGATTTGTGAATTTGTAAATAGTACTCGGATTCTTTAGATGGAGTATGTGTTACATAAATGAGGAATTATGAAATATGCTCAGTTTCTTTAGATGGAGTATATGTTTCATGTAGGTGGGAAATGTTAAACCGTACTTGGATTATTTAGATGGAGTACACGTGTTACCTAAGTGTTTAATTATAAAATGTACTCGAATTCTTTAGATGGAGTACTTGAGACACTTAAATGGGAATTTATGAATGTCCTCGGATTCTTTAGATGGAGTACATGTGTAACGACCCGATTTCCGTTAAATTCTTTAAATTCAAATGCACAGCGAAAGACTCAAATTTTAAAGAAAAAACGGCATGGGTTCATTTAAAAATCGGATTATCCAAAACCTGTTTATAACAACCCATATTCAGAGAAAGCAATAAACAAGGAATGCGCATTCTCGAATATAATTTAAACTTCCAAAAGAGATTAAAACCATAGGACATTTACAGTTTTTAAACAAATGCCCTTTTGGGCTCAAAAAGACACAAAGTATGAAAGATGATAAATAATTTACAAGCATTTCAAAGAATGCTAGACCAAAAGAGTGCATATTATTGTCCATAAATCAACTCGGCATGTCATACAGCGCCACCTCCTCTACCATGCTTCTTGCGACGAGGTTTACCTGAAAAATTCTAAGTGTAGTAACATTAGCATAAAAATGCTAGTGAGAGTAAAACGAAAGAAAGTAATCCTATGAACCAAATTTCATACCAGAAATTGTGTCCAAATGCCTAAATTGCTCTTTACTACCCATATTCACATTTCCAATTTCCATACAATCATACGATAGTAATAAACTTCCCATAATAGACTTTCAATGCCATATGAAATAGAAATAAAGACTTGAAGTAAAAGTAACAACTATTACTAAGTCTTACTACAATTCTAAGAAATATATGTAATTGTAATACTAACTTTCTTTGTTATCAAACAAGTTCCATCGTAACGTGCTATCGTATGGATCGAAATCAACATACCACGTACGGTCTTACCATATCACAAGTCAACGTAACATGATACTGTATGGATCGAAATCAACATACTACCACGTACGGTAGTACCATATCACAAGTCATCGTAACGTGCTATCGTATGGATCAAAATCAACATACCACGTACGGTCATACCATATCACAAATCATCGTAACGTGCTATCGTATGGATCGAAATCAACATACCACGTACGGTCGTACCATATCACAAATCATCGTAACGTGCTATCGTATGGATCAAAATCAACATACCACGTACGGTCTTACCATATCACAAGTCATCATAACGTGCTATCGTATGGATCGAAATCAACATACCACGTACGGTCGTACCATATCACAAATCATTGTAACGTGCTATTGTATGGATCAAAATCAACATACCACGTACGGTCGTACCATATCAAGTGTCGTCAAGTTCCCTAATAAGTTAGATAATCTTAATAGAATTCTACTAAGTCACTAAAGAACATAACTACTTGAATTACACAAGTTATCACTCAAGTGTAACTTCTATGCCACTTTAACTTCCAAACCATTCAATATTTCCTTTTCACCCAAACCCACTAAAATTCCAAAGTCTCTCCACTCACTTCCGAGTTAAAGTCACCAACCAAGTAATAACTCTCAGAAGTTAGTTTCCCTCTTAACCTCGATAAACAATAACGTAACAAAACTTAAATCATAAAATAACTAACTTCCATTTTAAACTCACCTTAGATTTTGTAGTCAAGATCCAAAAGTGCTGAGGTCGAAAAACACACGATCAATCACAATCCTACAAATGAATTACACCTAAATAACATTAATTAACCGGAAATCGTACAAACATTATCTAAACGCACAAAACGATGAAAAACTCAGAAATCCTCCCTATGAAGCTCTCGGCCATACAAGGGAAAGAGGGACTCGGGTTTGGTTTTCTGGCTTTTATGCATTTTAGAGGTGTTTCGGGTTCGTTTCGGATACTTTGGAAGTGTAACGACCCGCTTTCCGTTAAGTTTTTTAAATTCAAATGCACAGCGAAAGACTCGATGTTTAAAGAAAAACGGCATGGGTTCGTTTAAAAATCGAATAACCAAAACCTGTTTACAACCCAAATTTCCAGAGAAAGCTATAAATCGGGAATGCGCATTCCAAAAGATATTTAAATCATAAAACATAGACATATTTAACACAAATACCCTTTCGGGCTCAAAAGACATAGTATGTAAAGATGGAATAATTTACAAGCATTTCAATGAATGCTAAACCAAAATGAGTTCTTAATATTGTCCGTACACCATCTCGTCAAGTCACGCGACACCACTTCCTCTACCACGCTTCTTGGCACGGGGTTTACCTGAAAATATTGTGGTGTAGCACCATTAGCAAACAATGCTAGTGAGAGTAAAATGAATGCAACTAATCCTATGAACAAAATCTCATAATCGAAATCGTGTCCAAAGGCCTGTAATGCTCAATACTACCCACATCCACACTTCCAATTTCCATACAATCTTTCTATAGTCAAATATTACCTGTAATCGTCATTCAATACCGTACGATAGATATAAAGACTTAAAGTAAAGTAACATTCACTACTAAGTCTTACTACACAATTCTAAAGAATATGTAAAGTAACAATAACTATCTTTATTACCAAACACATTTCATCGTATCGTGCTAATAATGTCGCAACCACACACGCTCAAATCTTCGAATGTCACCCGTATCACTGCATGTATAGTACTATAATAATGATAACAATAATAACGCATCCATACACGCTCAAATCTTCGAATGCCAACCTCACCACAGCGAGTATAGTGCTATAAAGTATAATGCATTTATAACACTCATTTCGTAGAATGCCCACCTTACCACAGCGTATATAGTGCTATATCACAAATCATCACACCATGATACCGTATGGAGCGTATCAACATACTATCATGTGCCGTATCACAAACTCTCACAACATGATACGTATGGACCGAAGTCAACATACTATCATGAGCCATAGTGCCATCATCGTAACGTGCTCGTATGGATCCGAATCAACATACCACGTACGGTCGTACCATATTACCATCATCGCACCATGATTACATATGGATCAAAATCAACATACTACCATGTGCCGTATCACAAATTATAGTACCATGGTTACATATGGATCAAAATCACATACTACCATGTACTATTTCACAAATCATCTCACCATGATTACATATGGATCAAAATCACATACTATCACGTGCAGAATCAAAGTGCTCGAAGTTCCCACAAATCATCACACCATGATTACATATGGATCAAAATCTCATACTACCATGTGTAAATCAATGTGCCCTAGGTCTCCAAAAGTTAACTAAACTCCAAAGAATTCTACTAAGTTAATTAGAAACCTAACTAACTAGATTACACGAGTTATCACTCAAGTGCATCTTCTAATTACTTTAACTTCCAAATCCATCAAAGTAACTTCCATTCTCACTTTCATCTAACATCTCCAAATCTCATTACCATACTTCCAAACCTCTCCGATGTTCCCTTTTCATCGAACTCATTATAACTCCAAACTTTCTCCACACACACTTCCGAATTAAAGTCTCCAACCAAACTATAATCCTAAGAAGTTATCTCCCTCTTAACATCGATAAACAATTACATAACGAAACTAATTTCATAAAACCACTAACTTTCACATTAAACTCACCTTAGCTTGAAGACAAGCTCCGAATAATCCGAGGTTGTAAATTCACGATCAATTCACAATCCTACAAACGAATTATTCATAAATTACATTAATTAACCGAAAAGCAATCAAACAACATCTAAACACATAAAACCACGAAAATCCCGGATTCTACCCTTATGGAGCTCTCGGCCAAGCTAGGGAAAAAGGGGTTCGGGTTTGGTTTTCTGGCTTTTATGCATTTTAGAGGTGTTTTGGGTTGGTTTTGAATACTTTGGAGGTTCGCCACTACAATGGGTAATCGTAATTTAGGGTTTTACACATTAAATGATTTCCGAAAAATTAAGTAAATAGTAAAAACACAATAAACCTAA
This sequence comes from Gynostemma pentaphyllum, assembly GCA_028015215.1. Classification (NCBI taxonomy): domain Eukaryota; kingdom Viridiplantae; phylum Streptophyta; class Magnoliopsida; order Cucurbitales; family Cucurbitaceae; genus Gynostemma; species Gynostemma pentaphyllum. The sequence goes on from CM051354.1 coordinate 25,099,867, forward strand.
CATCATAAACATAGCCAAAAGAGGGAAAATCACAAGGGACGGTTTTTCCGGCTCAAACTCGGTTTTAGGGTTCAAGGAAACTCAAGAAAAAGTTACTCAAAGTGTTTCCCAACATGGATTTAACAAGTTTTGGAAATGGATGAAGGTTTGGCCAAGGAAAACACAAGTTTGAATCAAAACTCATATAAAATGTTTGAAATTTCGAAATCTAGGGCTTACCTTAGAGAGGTGAAAACGTTCCAATGGTAGAATGGATATAAAGGTCTCGGCGAGAGCTTTCCAACGCATCCGAAATCACGTAAACCGACGAGAAACGGCCAGGGCGACGATTTCTTTCTCTCCTCTTTTTTTCTCTCTAAGCTACGGGTTTGGGATTGAAAAATGAGAAGAAAATGATATTTTTTTCTAATTTTGGCATAATAAAGGAGATGGATGAATAGTGTTAGGATATTTTAAGAAATTGGAAATGACGTCTACGTCCCTCTTTTACTTTTGCTTTAAAAACGAAACCCGAAGCTCTTAAACTAATCTAAAGGTGATTAATAATTATTAATTGGCCCGTTAATAATTATTAATGTCACCGAAACGAATTTAAAGTATTAAAACTATTAAAAAGAATTTCGGACAAAAATAACTACTAAAATCAAGATTACTAAATTTAAACTAATCTTAAAAGCTTTAATTAAAATAAATAAATAAATTTAAAAAAAAATCACCCCCAAAAGTAACGGGACGTTACAAGAAGTTCGTTACATCAATGGGTAACCTTAATTTAGGGTTTTACTCAATAATTGATTTCCGAAAAATTAAGTAAAATGCAAAATCATAACAACCTAAACATCCTAGCCATGGCCAAGTGAGAGAAAATCACACGGAACGGGTTTTTGACTCAAACTCAGTTTTAGGGTTTAGGGAAAGTTTCTAAAATTGCCCAAGACGACTTTCTCGATTGAAATCTTCAAGCTTCGATGAATGAATTTGAAGATTTCAATCCAAAACCTCCATTAAAATACTATTCATAACAAAATTTAGAAACTTTGTCATACCTTGAGGCTTTGAGAAAACGGACGAAAAACTCGATTGGTAGGTTGGAAAGGAAGCTCGGAACGAGAATTGAGACGATCCACCGAGAATCGAAGAAAAACCAAAATTTCAAATTCCTTCCTTGATGCTCTCGGCCCCAAGGAGAAGAAGAGAAGAAAAATTGAAGCATTTTGTCTAATTGTTTATATTTAAGAGATGAATTAATAGTGTTTTAGATATTTTAAAAATTTGGAAATGACGCATACGTCTCTCTTTTGCTTTTTATTTTAAAAACGAAACCCGAAGCTCTTAAACTAATCTAAAGGTGATTAATAATTATTAATTGGCCCGTTAATAATTATTAATGTCAACGAAACGAATTTAAAGTAATAAAAGGATTAAAAAGATTTTCGGACGAAAATAACTACTAAATTCGAAATTACTAAATTTAAACTAACCTTAAATGCTTTAATTAAAATTAAAAAAAATAAAAAATTTACCTCCAAAAGTAACAGGACGTTACAGTCTACCCTCCTAAAAGGGCTTTTAGTCCCCGAAAAGTAGGCTCTTAAGTGAAAAGGTGAGGATGCTTTGCTAGCATCTCATCCTCACGTTCCCATGTAGCCTCCTCTCTGATACTTGGTTCTTTCATCGAACTTTAACCAAGTTTATCGTTTTGTTCCTTAACACCTTTTGTTTTCTGACTAGGATCTCAACTGGTACTTCTTCATAAGATAGACTAGCATCCAAAGTAACTGGCTCATAATCAATAATATGTGAAGGGTCAGCCACATACTTCCTGAGCATGGACACATGGAACACATCATGAACCATCGACAAGGTCGGTGGTAAAGCCAATCAATAAGCTACAGACCCAACCCGATCTAGGATCTCGAAGGGGCCTATAATTCTAGGGCTCAACTTGCCCTTCCTGCCAAACCTCATCACCCCTTTCATGGATGCCACCTTCAAGAATACGTGGTCACCAACTTCAAACTCAAGTGCACTATGCCTCTCATCAGCGTAACTCTTCTGTCTACTCTAAGCCACTCTCATCCTCTCTCTGATAAGAGCAATGGAATCACTAGTCATCTGCACTAATTCCGGTCCCAGAAGTTTCCTCTCACCAACTTCATCCCAATGAGCCGGTGATCTGCACTTCCTACCGTAAAGTGCCTCAAAAGGTGCCATTTCGATGGTAGCCTGATAACTGTTGTTATAAGAAAACTCAACAAGGTACAACTGAGTATCCCAACTACCACCGAAGTCTAGAGCCCAAGCTCTCCACATATCCTCCAAAATCTGATTGACCCTCTCGATCTGACCATCTGTCTGAGGATGAAAAGCAGTACTGAAATCCAAGCCAGTGCCCATGGCGATGAGCAGTCGCCGCAATTTTCAAACAAAACGGGTGTCTCGATCTGAAACAATCCTAACTGGCACTCCATGAAGTCTGACAATCTCTTTCATGTACAACTGTGCCCATGTCTCAACAAGGTAGGTTATCTTCCCTGCTATGAAATGTGCACTCTTAGTCAACCTGTCCACTATCACTCAAATGGTGTCGTAACCCTTTGTGGTCCTCCGCAAGCCACTGATAAAGTCCATCAATATTTCTTCCCACTTCCACTCAGGCATGCTCAAAGGGTTAAGATAACCAGGTGGACTCTTCCTCAAAGCCTTTACTTGCTGACAAATCAAACACTTACTAACAAAGTCAGCAACTTCACGTTTCATCCCAGGCCACCAATAATGCTGTCGCAGGTCTATGTACATCTTAGTACTACCCGGATGCACAGAAAAGATAGAACTGTGAGCCTCCTCCAACAGCTCTTTTCTATAAGTCGATTCTAAAGGCATACACAGCCTCCTACGATACATCAATGCATTATTAGTGGAAAAAGTAAAATGGCTAGGTAAATCAAACTCTGCCTCATGAAAACCCTCAGCCAAGTGTTTCTCACCCCTCTGTGCCTCTATCATTCTCTGTCTCAAAGTAGGGTCAATAGTTAAACTTGCCAAACTCATAGTAACCTCAGCTGTAAGAACAGCTATCTCAGCCCTTTCCATCTCCCATCTAAGCCTCAATGAGATAGTACTCAAAGCAGACAAGTGGGATGACTTTCGACTAAGTGCATCAGCAACTACGTTGGCCTTTCCCGGATGATACTGGATGTCACAATCATAATCCTTCACAAGTTCTAGCCACCTTCTCTGTCTCATATTTAGCTCTTTCTGTGTGAAAAAGTATTTGAGACTCTTGTGATCGGTGAAAATCGGAATCTTCTCACCATACAAGAAATGTCTCCATATTTTCAACACATGTACCACCGCTGCTAGCTCCAAATCATGAGTCGGGTACTTTTTCTCATGCTCCTTTAACTGCCTAGAAGCATAAGCTATTACCTTCCCATGCTGCATCAATAGACATCCCAAGCCCTACTTGGATGCATCGGTATACATGGTCAAACCACCGATTCATCAGGTGATACTAAAACTGGGGCCGATACAAGTCGCCTCTTAAGCTCCTCAAAGTTATTTTCACACTCATCAGTCCACACAAAATCAACCCCCTTTTTCGTCAAATGAGTCAAGGAGGATGCAATCTTGGAAAAATCTTGCACAAATCGTCTATAATACCCTGCAAGTCCAAGAAAGCTCCATATCTCAGCCACACTAGTCGGTCGGGGCCAACTACTAACTGCTTCCACCTTAGAAGGATCAATAGAAATCCCTCTACTAGATACTACATGCTCAAGGAAAGTCACTTCCTTCAACTAGAATTCACATTTAGAGAACTTTGCATACAACTTTTGAGCTCTCAAAGTCGATAATACCTTCTCTAAATGTATAGCATGTAACTCCTCAGTCCTCAAATAAACAAGAATATCATCAATAAACACTACCACAAAAGAGTCAATAAACCTCTTGAACACTGTATACATCAGGTCCATAAAGACCGCAGGAGCGTTAGTCAAGCCAAAAGACATGACAACAAACTCATAATGACCATATCGTGTCCTGAATGCAGTCTTAGGAATATCAGCATCCCTAATCCTCAACTAATGATACCCCGATCTAAGATCTATCTTCGAAAAGACAGTGGCTCCCTTCAGCTGATCAAACAAGTCCTCTATCCTGGGCAAAGGATACTTGTTTTTCACTGTGACCCGGTTCAGCTCTCTATAATCAATGCATAATCTCATACAACCATCTTTCTTCCTTACAAACAATACCGGAGCTCCCCACAGTGATACACTTGGGCGTATAAACCCCAAGTCTAAAAGTTCCTGCAACTTCCTTTTTAACTCTTTAAGCTCAGCTGGTGCCATACGATAAGGTGCCTTGGACAATCGAGCAGTCCCAAGTATCACCTCTATCTGGAAGTCTAACTCCTTTACTTGTGGCAAACCAGGTAACTCATCAGGGAAAACATCAATGAAATCCCTCACAACGGGTACAGAAACTAGGGTAGTCACACTAACATATGTGTCAACTACGCTAGCTAAGTAACCCCAAGCACTGTCACTCAAAAGTGTTCTAGCCTGGATCACCGAGATAACTACAGGTGTCACCCTACCTCGGGTCCCATAAAATCGAAAACTAGTCCCACATGGACCAACAAAGTCTACCACTTTCTCACTACAACCGATGTTGGCGTGGTTGGCTGACAGCCAATCCATACCCAAAATAATATCAAAGTCATACATCGGCCTCACAATCAACATAGCATGCAGAAAGCAACTCATAATACATAAATCATCAGTATAAACGACTCTACCCACAATCACAGATTTTCCGAGTGAAGTAGTAACATGCAACTCATGTCCTAACGGCTCAAAATCAAAGGCAGCAGACTCGACAAACTCAGCAGAAATGAATGGGTGACTAGCCCCAGAATCAAATAATACAAAGGCAGAGTGCCCTAAAACGGACAAAGTACCTATAACAACAGTACCAGATGCCTCAGCATCCTCTAGAGTGGTGGCAAAGACACGGGCCTGCTGTCGTGTCTGAGGCTTTGTCTGAACTGCCGGTGGTGGTCTCTGCTGCTGATTATGCCTAACCTGGCCTCTACCAGCTGTCTGACATCGCCCCTGACTCTGTCCTAGGCCCTGACCCTGACCTGAAATCTGACCCTGACCTCCACTCTGATGTGGTGTCTGTAAACTAGGGCAGAAAGGTCTGATATGTCCGGTCTGTCCACACTGATAGCACCTCATCACCTTACACCGACCTAAGTGATACTCAGTCCAATCAGGACAGTAGGGTAAAGGAGGAGCTTGAGCAGTAGACTGATCTGTATGAAACTGAGGTCTTGTATGTCCCCTAACCCTACCAATAGACTGTCTATATGGCTGTGTCTCTCGACCTGAAAGGTCGTCCCTTGCCTTCCTCTTAAGGTGCTATCGTATGGATCGAAATCAACATACCACGTACGTTCGTACCATATCACAAATCATCGTAATGTGCTATCGTATGGATCGAAATCAACATACCACGTACGGTCTTACCATATCACAAGTCATCGTAACGTGCTATCGTATGGATCGAAATCAACATACCACGTACGGTCGTATCATATCATAAATCATCGTAACGTGTTATCGTATGGATCGAAATCAATATACCACGTACGGTCGTACCATATCAAGTGTCGTCAAGTTCCCTAATAAGTTTGATAATCTTAATAGAATTCTACTAAGTCACTAAAGAACATAACTACTTAAATTACACGAGTTATCACTCAAGGGTGACTTCTAAGCCACTTTAACTTTCAAACCACTCAATATTTCCTTTTCACCCAAACTCACTAAAATTCCAAAGTCTCTCCACTCACTTCCGAGTTAAAGTCACTAACCAAGCAATAACTCTCAGAAGTTAGTTTCCCTCTTAACATCGATAAACAATAACGTAACAAAACTTAAATCATAAAATAACTAACTTCCATTTTAAACTCACGTTAGATTTTGTAGTCAAGCTCCAAAAGTGCCGAGGTCGAAAAACACACAATCAATCACAATCCTACAAATGAATTACACCTAAATAACATTAATTAACCGGAATTCGTACAAACAACATCTAAACGCACAAAATGATGAAAAACTCGAAAATCCTCCCTATGAAGCTCTCGGCCATACAAGGGAAAGAGGCACTCGAGTTTGGTTTCCCGGCTTTTATGCACTTTAGAGGTGTTTCGGGTTGGTTTCGGATACTTTAGAAGTTCTTTACATCAATGGGTAACCTTAATTTAGGGTTTTACTCAATAATTGATTTCCGAAAAATTAAGTAAAATGCAAAATCGTAACAACCTAAACATCCTAGCCATGGCCAAGTGAGAGAAAATCACACGGAACGGGTTTTTAGCTCAAACTCGGTTTTAGGGTTTAGGGAAAGTTTCTCAAATTGCTCAAGACGACTTTCTCGATTGAAATCTTCAAGCTTCGGTGAATGAATTTGAAGATTTCAATCCAAAACCTCCATTAAAATACTATTCATAACAAAATTTAGAAACTTTGTCATACCTTGATGCTTTGAGAAAACGGATGAAAAACTCGATTGGTAGGTTGGAAAGGAAGCTCGGACCAAGAGCTTTCCAACGGAACGAGAATTGAGACGATCCACCGAGAATCGAAGAAAAACCAAAATTTCAAATTCCTTCCTTGATGCTCTCAGCCCCAAGGAGAAGAAGAGAAGAAAAATTGAAGCATTTTGTCTAATTTTTTATATTTAAGAGATGAATTAATAGTGTTTTAGATATTTTAAGAATTTGGAAATGACGCATACGTCCCTCTTTTGCTTTTTACTTTAAAAACGAAACCCGAAGCTCTTAAACTAATCTAAAGGTGATTAGTAATTATTAATTGGCCCATTAATAATTATTAATGTCACCGAAACGAATTTAAAGTAATAAAAGGATTAAAAAGATTTTCGGACGAAAATAACTACTAAATTCGAAATTACTAAATTTAAACTAACCTTAAATGCTTTAATTAAAAAAAAAAATTTACCTCCAAAAGTAACGGGACGTTACAACATGGGTGTTATGAGTAAGAGCTATTGCTAATGATATTGTATCGTTTATTTATGAAAGTTATCGATAGTTGTGATTTACTCTAATGATCTTGGAAATGAAATGGGTGTTAATTGTGAATGTTGATAGATGGTAGAAATGGTTCATACAGTAACATGTGGAATGTGAATTTGGGAATAAATTGAATTTGGGTATAAGTTGTTTGAGAGTACAGAATGGGTAGTAAAGAGCATGCTAGGACGTTAGACACAATTTCCGATGTGGAATTCGTCCATAGGATTACATGCCTCCAATTTACTTTTACTAGCATTTTTATGCTAATGTTGCTACACTTTAATTTTTTCAGGTAATTCCCAAGGTAGAGGCCGTGGTAGAGGTGGTGGTGCAGCGTGATCGCGGGACGATGGTTTTAGACTTGGACAGAATTGATTCGAGCATTCTAGGAATCCACGCACTTTAGTAACTTTTTGAACAATTGATTTACTTATTTGACTTATGGTGTTATTTTGGAGCTCAAAAGAGCATTTGACTGTTTTATGACTTTTATGTCGTTTTTAGAATTTGAACTATGTTGGAAATGCACAATTCTATGATTTCCCTATTTTTACTGCTTTATCTGGCTATGAACAGTGTATTCTGGTTTTGGTTTATTCAAAATATAAACGGCACCATGCCAATTTTTATAAAATCAAGTCTTCCGCTGTTAATTTATGATTTATAATTTTGAGAAAATTCGGGTCTTTACAATTAATATCATTCACTTGTAATTAAACATTGGACAGAAACTTTAAGGTTTTCGAAAAACTAAAACTTATACTTACATTGCGTAAATTATGGAGAATTGGTTGGAGGTTTTTTTATAGCATCAAGCCTTGTACACCAATATGAGGAAGAAGGAAGAAGAGATTTAAGAAGAAGAAAAAGAATTTTTCTTCCTATTGTCTTGTGATAAAATCGAGAATATGAGGAAGAAGGGAAGAAGAGATATTTTTAATTTCTAAGGAATTGAGTTGAAGTGATTTATTAATAACCCAAACCTCCTATTTATAGGCTAATGAAATATCTAATCAAATTAGGAATATTCCATGGAGATATATATAAAAGAAAATGATTTTTCTCTCTCGTTTATCTTCCACATAGCCAGGCTAATGATAAAGGGAAAAAATGGGTTTTCCTTATTTGCTTTATCTTGGGTAAATAAAATCTATATAAATGTTTTAGAATATAATTCAAACAATTATCCTCCTAAAATATACATATATGGCCGAAAATACCTATATTAATTAATTAATAAATCTAATTTATTTAATTAATTATTTGAACCATTTTCAATTGGGTTCATTAATCCAATTAGGCTAGAAAATCACTCTTAAATTAAATAAGTCCAACTTTATTAATTATTAATTTATTCATTAATTACCATTTAAATAAAATTATTTATTTAAATAATTAATAATATTAATACTTTCTCCCCATTAAATATCATCAAGTAATATTTAATTATTAATTTCCATTTAAATAATATTAATTATTTAAACAATTAATAATATTTATAAATATTTTATTACTAATTTCATAAAATAAACTCATTACTTAATCAATTAATAATCCTAATTGATAATATTTTATTACTAATTAATAATATTAATTTCCATTTAAATAAATTAATTATTTAAACAATTATTAATTACCAATTAATAGTATTTCAATTATTAATTACCATTTAAGTATACTTAATATTTAAACAATTAATAATATTTCATTATTAATTTTCTGTTTAAATAAATTCATTATTTAAACAATTAATAATGTTTTTTATTAATTACCATTTAAATTTACTCAATATTTAAATAATTAATATTGCCTATTTAAGTAACTTAACTCACTTAAATTGTTCATTTCTTTAATAGTTAAATTAATGACTTGATTTTACAAGTACGATATTTGGGATAGCAAGTGACTTGATGGACCTATACATCATCGGCTTAATAATTCGTTAATTGAGTTATTAACTCATAATCAATTAATTACTTACTATTTAACTATAAATGATTCCACTATAGATTCATAGTTGAAATCCCCTAACTATAGATGGGTTATGTTCATTTAGTTTATCTTTTATTATGTCTGTGATATATCCTTCATGAGGAAAACTCATAGATACAGATGAGATAAATTTAACGTCTTGCCCCTGTAATTACCACTTAATCCTTGTGTTCCCACTGATTTTCCAATGAACGTTATCTATAGTCAAACTATAGATAAAATACTTCTTTGATCAATAGAAGTCGTGGCGCCACTTGTTCATGTCTCGAATCAGTACATCAAAGGAGTTTCCTAAAGTTCCTAGAATGATTAGGTATCACACTGATACCATTAATTCATAGAAAAGTTATGAATTCCATCTCGTGTAAATGTGTTCCCAGCTACTATCTCGTTATGTTTCCAAAACGAGAGTGTTTTGTGCGTTCATTTTGATCGCTCTCAACCATGTGAATTAAAGAACATAACTACTTGAATAGGAGTTCACATTTCACTCAGGATTGAGATTTATCACTGTTGATAAACTTAGTTTAATATTCGATCATTTCTCATAAAACGGTATAATTGAGAAATTTGATCAAAAATCTTGGTCCTGTCTGACTCACATACTTAGTCGCAATTTCATAAAAGTAACTTGAAAAGTAACTTGGGGTTTTACTATTTGAATGTTTGATATGAATATACATATATTTCTTATATCGTCAATGAATCAATATAGATAAAATAAGAACTTATGTTTATTTATTTAATTCATTCCAAATAAATTATCTTCATTAAATAACTACAAGTTCTAGGACACCATTCTGAGATCTTATTTTTTCCTATAAATAGGGAAGAGTTTTTAGAAACCAAAACACTTATGAACTTTCAAAAAAAATTTCTCCTTCTTCCTTTCTCTCTTGTTGCCGCCTCCATTATAGTGTAGGAAAATTATTAATTTTGTTCTTCACTTATTCCAAAGAAGGTCGGTGCCCATACGATGTTCTCCGTTGTGCATAGTGAGGAAGGCTTCTTGGGGGTCTCATGGTCGTAAGCCTTAAGAACGAGCATACACTTCTCATCAAGGGTATGTTATTTATACTTTGATAGAAAAAAATATTATGCTACAATGAAAATACTTGGGCATTCCGCTGCGTAGATCTCTATTGAGATGTCTCATTCCGAACAGAATTATCTTTATAAGTCATGGCTGCAAGTAAACAAGTCGGTAAATAAAAGGGTAAAATACAAATGAGACTCCTATGGTTTTGGTCAAATGCATGAACACCCCCTATGATTTAAAAATGGAAAATCACACCCCTGTAGTTCCGAATTATGATAATGAGACCCCTCAAAAGTCACCAAATCTGTCGCGAGTGGGCTTCACGCGCCACCATTTCCAGCTGCCCTAATCTCACGCGCCGAGAGCATGGAGGCACGTGGGTGAGTTTTTTCGACGGTCGTCTGTTGGGTTTTGTTGATCTTGTGATTTACGGCCTGTCTGTGGTATTTTATGGTGTGAATAGTGCTCGGGTGTGAAGAAAAACATCGTTTTTCTTGCTGTCCAAAAGTGTTCTTCACTGTTCAGATCTGATTTCGTGAGTTTTTTGTGCTATTTTGTGGTTTCTTCATTCTTTTGGGATATATGTCTGATAAAGTTGAGAAAAAACCCGCGGTGGTGTTCGATGTGATTCCCATGATGTCAAGAATCACCGATTGGAAGTGGAATGGGTCAAATTATAACAACTTGCGTAAGACTATCCTCCAATATTTACGTAGCGTTGAGATGGATAATCATATCGGTGAAAATCCACTTTAAGGAGAACTAGAGAAGACTTGGTTGCGAGATGATGCTCGTTTGATCTTACAAATCAAGAATTCGTTAGAACATGAGGTTGTTGATTTAGTCAGTCATTATGACTATGTGCAGGAACTAGTTGAATATTTAGATTTCCTGTATTTCGCAAAAGGTAAATAAACAGAATGTATGAGGTTTGCAAAATGTTTTATCGTTCTGTTCAGGAGGAAGATCAGCCCTTTACAAATTTCTTTATATAATTTAAAAAAATATATTTTGAGTTGAATACATTGTTACCTTTTAGTACAGATATAGCCATTCAACAAACTCAATGCGAGCAAATGGCTATCATGTGTTTCCTGTCTGGAATCTTGCCAAAGTTTGAGATGGCTAAATCTCAGATTCTTTCCAGTATTGAGGTCACCTCTTTACAAGAAACATTTAGTAGAGTCCTTCGTACTGAAACCTCTCCGGTGACTCCAGCTTCTACTACTTCGTATAACACACTTATCAGTCAAGGTAATGAAAACTTTGGTGATATAAGGGGGAGATCAAATAATTTAGGCCATCAATCTAATGGTCATTCTGTTCAACAATTTGGTGCACGAAAGCAGGACTCGGGGGACATTGTTTGTCGGTATTGTCGAAAGGTTAGCCATTTGAAACGTGATTGCTGGAAATTGATTAATCGAAACCAGAAGCCCCAAACTGCTAATGTTGCTTCCGCTACATCTGATAACTCTATTGCGATTTCTGCACATGATTATGCTAAATTTCAATAGTACCAGAAATCATTCAAGGCTTCATCTTCTCATGTTACGGCCATTTCTGAGTCAGGCAGGGATGGCAAAATTCCTCGCGGGTTAGGGGCCCCGCGGGGTCACGACCCTATAGGGGCGGGGAATCCCCGTTTTATAGGGTTAGGGTGAGAAATTTCCCCCCGATTTGTTATAGGGTAAGGGTATGGGAATACATCCCCCGCCCCCGACCCCTAACCCGAACCCGATTTTTTAAGAATATCTTATGTATTTTGTTTACTTTTATCTTTATTTATTGAAAAATATATGTAAAATATGATTATATTAACTAATACAATATAAAATGTTTAGTATATGTTTTCTTTTAGACTTAAAAATGTATATTTTAAATTTATATTTCTTTTTAAATAAGAATTAAAATGTAAAACGGGGAATTTTCCCCACGGGGAACCCGATCCCCGAATGGGGAATCCTTGAACCCGACCCTGATTTTTTGATTAGGGGATAGGGTAGGGTATAAGGATTAAAAATCACCGCGGGTTAGGGGATGGGAAGTGCATCCCTGACCCCGCCCCACCCCATTGTCATCCCTAGAGTCAGGTAAGCCAACTAAATGTCTTCTTTCATCTTCTTCAAAGTGGGTCATTGACTCTGATGCTATAGATCATATGACAGGTAATCCACATTTACTTTCTAATCTTGACTTATCTACTTCTTCCCATAGTGTCACCATTGTAGATGGCTCAACATCCTCTATTGTGGGATCTGACACTGTTCATCTCACTCCTTTTCCTTTGCAATCTGTTTTGAACTGATCTCAATTCTCTTATAATCTTATGTATGTGAGAAAACTCACTCGTGATCACAATTGCTCTGTCTCAATCTATCCTGATTATTGCTTGTTTCAAGATCTTATGACGAAGAAGACTATTAGTAGAGGTCGTGTATTGGGCGGTCTTTACGTATTTGATCGTCCATCACCACAGCATGTTGCATATTCTGGAGCCACATCACGACTCGATGAGCATTGTCGATTGGATCAGCCGTCATTGTCTTTTTTAAAGAAACTTTGTCCTCATTTTCGTAGTTCGTCGTCTTTATATTGCGAGTCTTATCAGTTTGCTAAGTTACATCGTATTCCTTTGCGTCCTAGAGTCTATAAGCGAGTTGCCGCTCCTTTTGAGTTAGTTCAATCTGATGTTTGGGGTCCATGTTCTATTGAGTTCAACTATGGTTTTAAGTACTTTGTCACTTTTGTTGATGATTACTCTCGTGTGAAATGGTAATATTTAATGAAAAGTCGTTCTGAGTTGTTTTCTCATTTGTGTTCTTTTCATGCTAAAATAATGACAAAATTTAATGTTTCTCTTAAAATATTAAGGAGCGATAACGCAAAAGAATATTTCTCTGAGTCATTTCAATCTTATTTGGGTAAACATGGCTTTCTTCAAGAATCTTCCTGTGTTGATACACCTGCCCAAAATGGGGTGGCAGAATAAAAAAATAGGCATCTCCTTAAAACTGCAAGAGCCTTATTATTCCAAATACATGTCCCAAAATCCTTTTGGGCAGATGCTGTTTCCACGGCTTGTTTTTTAATCAATTGAATGCCTTCTTTTGTCCTTCATGGATAAATACCATATCAAGTTTTGTTCCCTGGCAAGTCATTGTTTCCTATTGCCCCGAAATTTTTTGGTTGTACGTGCTACGTTCGGGATATTCGTCCAACTCTTACAAAATTAGATCCTAAATCTACTAGGTGCATTTTTCTTGGTTATTCGTGGGTGCAAAAGGGATATCGTTGTTTTATTTCTTCATTAAATCGCTATTTTATTTCTTCCGATGTCAACTTTGTTGAGACCCTTCTTTTTCTTCATCACCTCATTCTCCAGCTCCTAGTGACGTTGATACTGACCTGCTCATGTACTCTATTATTCCTCTTATCACACATGTTTACTCTCGCCGAAAGAAGCCTCTTAATACACATCTTATTCCGGTGGAGTCTTCATCATTAGATCTAGCTTTGAGTGATGATCTCCCTATTGCACTTCGTAAAGGTACGCGTAAATGTACTTATCCTATTGCTTCTCTTGTTTCGTATGATCATTTATCAGCCCCCACTCGTTCTTTTGCTACTTCTATTAATTCCATCTCAGTTCTGAAAACCATGCATGCCGCTTTATCTCATTCTAGTTGGCATGATGCCATGATGGAGAAGACGACTGCCCTACATGATAATGGTACATGGGATTTAATATCTCTTCCTGTAGGTAAGAAGACAATTGGGTGTAAATGGGTGTGACGACCCGACTCCTTTTTAAATCATTTAAAAATCAGATTGCAGCAGAAGACTTCGTATTTAATAAAAATTTGGCATGGATATATTTAAAACTTGGACTATCCACAACCTGTTTACACTTTTCACAATCAGAGAATTTTAAAGACAAGGAAATGCATTTTCTGTTGTAAAGATTAAAGGAGTTCAAAGTTATACAAGAAAAAACAAAAAGCTCTTATGAGCTTATATACAAATGTACAACTCAAAAGACAAAACATGAAATAAAATGAGTCTATGGGGACTGAAACAAAGGTTTGTCGTCTTCACAAATCCCTATAGGGACTGAAACAAAGTCCGCGGGCATGGTTTGGAAAATTTAGTCAAGTTCTCAAAAACTTTGGAATGAAAAATAGTACATTCGATCATTCTGTCTTCTACAAACGTTTTGAGAGTGGAATCATCTTATTAATTGTGTATGTAGATGACATTGTCATTACAGGAAGTGATGCTTAAGGAATTATGTCACTTAAAACCTTTCTTCATAGTCAGTTTCGTACGAAGGATTTAGGGATGTTAAAATACTTATTAGGTGTGGAGATTATCAGAAGTAAGTAAGGAATTCTTCTGTCACAAAGAAAATATGTGCTCAATTTGCTTTCTGAGACGGGTAAATTAGGGGCTAAACCGTGTACTTCTTCAATAATTCCTAATATTCAACTTACAACAGATGGTGAGTTATTTAAGGCTCCGGAGAGATACATAAGATTAGTTGGTAAATTGAGCTATTTGATTGTGATTAGACCAGATCTTGCATATTTAGTCAGTTTTGTTAGTCAATACATGTCTTCACCGACCATTGATCATTGGGCACCAGTAGAACAAATTTTGTGTTATTTAAAATCTACTCCCGAACGTGGGATTCTATACACGGATCATGGTCACGCTAGAGTTGAGTGTTTTACAGATGCAGATTGGGTAGGATCAAAAGATGATCGTCGATAGACTTCGGTATATTATGTTTTTGTTGGAGGAAATTTGGTCTCTTGGAAGAGTAAGAAGCATAATGTAGTCTCCTGTTCAAGTGCTAAATCAGAATATAGAGCTATAACACAATCTCTGTGTGAAGTCATGTGGATACATCAATTGTTATCTGAGTTTGGGTTTAACATTACAGTACCTGCTAAATTGTGGTGTGACAATCAAGTTGCAATGCACATTGCCTCTAATCATGTATTATATGAGAGAACAAAACACATTGAAGTTTATTGTCATTTTATTCGCGAAAAGATTCAACAAGGTTTAGTATCCACAGGATATGTCAAGACCGGTGAATAGTTAGGACATATATTTATGAAATATCTCAATCACACTTGTATTGATTACTTTTGCAACAAGCTAGGCATGATTAACATATATTCTCCAGCTTGAGGGGGAGTGTTTATAATATGTTTATTATAGTATCTTACTTCAATTGTCTTTAGGGTTTCTTCCAATTGCAGTTGTCAAAGATTGAAGTGTTTCGAGTCCTCTTCCTTAGCCTCCATACTTTAATCTTCAAAACTTGTCTTGACTTTGCTCATGTAGGCTTGATAATGGATGTTTAATGCTTGTTGTAGCTTCTTAGAATTTGATCTTGTAATTGGCCCTTGAACCATCCTAAGCTTGTCTTGTACTCCATGATTCATATCACAAATCTTCATCATTAGAGATATCCTCGAACTCACCGCTCAAGCATTCCATCACCCTCTAAACCTAACCATTTTTTGTGCCCGTTTAGGAAACTTTTGGAAGTTCTTAAGAGTGTTTTTGGATAAATGTGTTTTTGATAACTATTAAAAACACCTTTAAACACTTTTAAAAGTTATCTCAAACAAACTCTTCATCATCATCAGAGAACTTGAAAACTATTCTTTTTTTACATTGAGAATCCGTTGACTAATACATTTTCCCTTACAACCAATCCAAGTCATTTTATTCAAGGTAATTAGACAAGGATTTATTGAATTTGCAAGAAACTTTTTAGATAACATAGATTAATTGGTGGCGAAATAGCATTGAAGTGCTCATCAAGAACATGTGCATCATTCCACATTTTTAAACTTTGTCAGTGACAATGAACAAAAATTTCAGAATTTGAGTCCAAAAAATCAAAGCAATCAAACAAAGGACTTTCCGGTCCTAAAATTCTCCTATTGTTCTTTTTCTAGGAATTTGAAACTAGCAAGAGTGGAATCTAAGGTTAACTATAAGAGTAGCCACCTAATATAAAGTTTAACACTTTTTAACCCCTTCTTCAAAATTAAAACTAAATAGCCACATTGAGGAGAGAGAAGACAATTTTACCAAAAACCCCTACCACTATTTCCCATACACTCCATCACAAAAAACCATCTTTTTCAAAAAGTCATCTTTTTTTTCCTTCTCCTCTCCCAGAAATATGTATTATACGAACCGTATGTACATATATAAAAAACATATAAATGGATAAAACAAATGTGTTATACATATTATATACGTATTGTATAATGTCATTGACACGATGAGCAAATTATATTGCGTATATTATATACATATAAATAAATAAAAACATATAAATGTACAAAACATATCCATACATATAAATAAATAAAAACCTATATTTGTACAAAACATGTCCTAAAAAGGAAAATGAGATTTTTTTTTTAAAAATGAACCTTGATATTTAAAATGTAAAATAAAATTTCATAGATCATAAATTTAATACACAAATAAATGTCTTCAAAAGTAAAAAAGTCATTGTAGCTATTGTACATGAATTATTTTTATGGGGGCAACAAATTTATAAAACAATTTTTACGAAATCAAAGCGGGCAAAATGGATAAAATAAAAGGATAAATTATATATTTCCCCTTCCCCATCCGTTTTCCAATTCAGTTAAGAGTTCTCTCTAAATGAAATAATAATATTTGGAAATAAAAAACATCAGAAAAGGACAACAAGAAATATAATTTTATATTTCAACATATATGACTCCATGAAAATTGTGAAGCCGCTGCAACAAATCTGATAATTGTTCTTTGACAACTCGATAAGAATTAAATCGAATTTAACGACGAGCTATTTTGTTTATCAAATATGAACCTAAAGCAACATTTTCACAGTCTAAGGCAACAACTTTCTCAAAAATCTAAAAATCAGCATCTGTTTGATTCATTCTCTTTGCCACGAACAAAAATCAGGCAGTTGTGTAGACACCCATCTTACTGGAGTTTAAGAAACACATGCACATCTCTAAGAAATTGGATGCCTTCTCCTGTGTGTAAAATCCATTACAGGTAAGAACTCTACATAGTTTCTTGAAACATATTATATTATATAGGATATGAACTGGACACTTGGATGATTAGGAGCGCTATTGGCATAATAATCTCTGTGCGTGTATCTATACTTATACGCATACAAAGTCACGTATCAAAAACGTAATCAAAGAAATATAGCAATACAAATTAAAAAATACATATTTACTACCCAAGAAAAGGTTGCTCAAGTTATCAAGAAACTATAAAATATCAAGATATTGCAAAGATTGGAACATACTGTAGTAAAGTCAAAATTGTTTTGGACATTTTCTCAAGACAATCAATTAGGACAAGTTGCAAAATTTACCTCTTTGGTCGACTTCGGTCTTCCTCATAGTCCATCACTCCACCAGGTTCAGAGTAGATCTCCTCATGCCCTCGGAAGTCAACGTCGCCCTGCTTACAGTTTGTAACTTCTGCCACAATGTAAGTAAGACACATCGACCAACATATCCCAGTATTTGAGTAAAAAGTCATTGGTTAACTGTATCATTTAGCCACTGAAGATCCAGATGTGGTTATGGTGCATATATTAATCTAATCTTTTTAACTGATTTGTTTGTGTATTAGATCAATGAAAAAAATTTAGTTCCAATTCATTTTTGCCATTGAAAGAAAAATCACAAACATGAACTTTTACTCTTATATATCAAGAAAGTCTTCAGCCTCTGTGCTCACGAGATTTACGAACTACAACTTCAAGGTTTAATGTGTGTAAAGATGACATGATCAATATTTACAAACTATTTGACAATAACTCTGGTTCTCTTTTACCAAATCTCCAAGGGTCCTTTGCAAAAAAATCTCCACGGGTACATTTAGTTATCAGGAATAAGATTCTCATTGATTAACTTCAAATGGTGAAGTCGCACTATTTTTGAGCTATTGAATAAGGCAATCCAAAAACCACTTTTTTTTTTTAAAAGGGTGGCTCTCATAAGCCCATTTCATTGATATAATGAAAGAGAAGCGAGAAAAAATACAAGAGATGCCACAATGTAGGCAAGAACCCCACCACAAGCCCCGGCCGCCACCCAAAACCACTCTTTCAAACTATCATAAAAGGGGGTTGGACTTTGAAATGATAGTAAGGCAAGCTATAGGTATCTTAGCTTAGTAGAAGTGGACCTTGAGCTTTTAGGCTTCAAGGGGTAGGGCTAGTTTGGAAACCTAACCTAAACCTCGAGGTAAATCCTTAATCCAGGTCAAACTATTCCACACGAGACTTGCCTAAGCTCTCAACGAGACCAACTCATTTCTTTCTCTAAACACCCAGGTCATTATCCTCCAAAGAGAATAAAGTTTTTATTTTGAATTTCTTTATTTGTTGTCATACACATCTTAGTTGAGCACAATGGAACAAAAACTAACATAGAAGTGGAAACCCCCCCCCCCCAACTCCTTTGCTCCATCAAGGACCATCCCACGTGTCCTGACACTTTCTCGTCCTTGTCTTCATCTGTCTTTAGTCATGAGTAAAAGTTGGGGAGAAGTGATGATTGCTGCCATGGAAAACCTGCCGTGATTAAAGATGATGTTGCCATGGAAAACTTTCACTAGATGAGATTGTGATCTTCTCAGGGTTTCCAAGGCAACAAAATCTTTAATCATTCACCTAGATTAAACGTTTTGTTTAGTTGGGTAGAAAGGTTTTATTTGCAGAGAGGTTGAGTAAATTGACCAAAATCTCATTAGGTCGATTATCAATGCCTAGGATCATGATGCTTGATGGCGGGACTTTTAGGAACAATACAAAGTACTTCTTTAGAATAACGAGGCTCTCGACAGCAATGATCTTCATCTAGACATGGTCAAACATTTAAAGGTATTTACATCATAGTTTTGTTGAAACATTCAAACAGAACCACACTGCAATCTACATTCTGACGAGCTGCAGTACTAAAGGGTGGAAACTTTTTTTTTTTTTTATAATAAACTGAACTCTTTCATTGATAAGTGAAAAATAGATTGAAAGTGCTCAACAAAATGGACCAAATAGATCTAGAAAAGCCACAATGGAAGAACAAGAAGCTGGTACTCTCTAAAGCTTTCAAACAAATGGTGCATCTATTCTGCTGAAGGGTTATCCAAGGGTTCCTCAATTGCCATTTTTGGTTGGAGTTTTAACCCATCATTGATAAGAATCAATAAGAAGACTTTAATTTTCCTCGGATAATTACTTTTCCACACTAAGTTCATGTTAGGATCATCCCTCAAGTTCTTCCACAGCAGAAGCTAAACCCTTTGGCTTTATCCGACTTCCAAATTCTTCTATCCTCCCTGTTGTTCAAACTAACAGTAGCCAAAGTGTCCATAACAGCAATACATTCCTCCACCTCCTCCTCTTTCATATTTCTTATCCAAGAACTAAGCTCTTCCTGAAATGAAACTTGTCCATAGCTATCAAGTATAGGCTAGGAAATCTGGAAGCAAAGGGCAGGACCTCCACCCAACAATAGTACCAAAGCAACACGCTCACCCCTGCCAACCGAGAAGAGACCGTTAATCTCCATGATAGAATGGAGTTTGTGTATGTGATTCCAAGGACTCCTATAAGTGCAGCCAGCTTTCATGTTAGAGGACCATCCCAAAGGTTTAATGTCATGAATGCCAACAATAATCTTGTGCCAAAGGGTGTAAACTTCTAAGGGAAATCTCCACAGCCACTTGAGGAGGAGAGCATCATTGAGCTTAATTAAACCACCGAAGGCAAGGCCACCTTTCAGGAAAAGGGGAGGGATTTTATCCCATTTAACAAGATGAGAACGCCCATCCTTATCAGCCCCTTCCAAAAGAAATCTCTCAAAATTTTGTGGTGTCTATAACCACAGCTTTAAAAACAGATAGATAATAGGTAGGAAGGCTAGAAAGGATTGCTTGGGCTAGGGTTAATCTCCCACCTCTAGAAATCAGGAGGCTTTTCCATTTGTTAATCCTCTTATAATTTTTTTCAACCACCAGACCCCAAAAGCTCTTGGAAGAAGGATTTCCACCAAGGGGTAAGCCAAGGTAAAGCATAGGCAGAGTACCCCCAAGGCATAGTTGAACAATAAGCCCACATCATGCAATTCTTCCTCCTCCAAATAGATGCCCACAACACATGACTTAAGCCTATTAATGCTAAGCCAGAACCACTTTCAAACTCAAAAATCACTGTGTTCAAATTAGCCAACAGATCCAAATTAAAATGGGAGAATAGGTGAGTGTCAACAGCAAACTGGAGGTGTGAAACTTCAATGGAGCCAGCAAAGAAGCCTCTGATCTGCTGTCAAGTTGCTGTTTTAGTAACACTCTGCTTAGGTTGTCTTAATACCCCTAGTAGCCTTGAACTTTCCTTTTGCCTTGCCATTTAAGAGGATAGAGAAATTGGTGCTTTTAATACAACCTTTAATCCAAAGGCACCATTTGCGGTTGAACCCTTTTCTCTTGAGAACTTCCAGCAAGAATCCACACTATCATAAGCTTTTTCAATGTCAAGCTTAAGAATAACTCCCTTGTCTTTCTTTCTTTTGCAATCTTCAACTAACTCATTGGCTACAAGAATGGAGTCAATAATTTGCCTACCCCCAATGAAAGCATTTTGGAAAAGGGTGGTTTCAAGTAGCACCAATTTAAGCCGATAAGCAAGGACTGTTGCAATGATTTTGTAAGGCTGATTGGACGAAAGTCTACCTGTCATAGCATCTACTTTCTTAGGAATGAGGGTGATATAAGTTTCGTTGACACAAAACTCTTAGAACACCATCATAATGTCTTTCTTAATGAAGTTCAAAGTAATTTTAAAGAACTCAGCTATGAACCCATCTGGACTAGGGGCTTTATTCACTCCTAAGCCAGAAATAGCCCTAAAAACCTCTTGTTCAATGAAAGGAGAGATGAGCCTGTCATAATCTTGGATGGAAATAGGATTCCAGTAGAGGCTTTCCCAATTAAAAGTACGAACAGCCTTCTTGGTAAACAAATCAATGAAGCTAGCAACAAACTCATTTTCCACCTTTGTGTCATTCCGCAACAACTTATTAGTCCTATCAAGAATTTGGTTAATAAAACTCTTTTTCATTCTGCCTTTGATGATGCTATGGAAGAGTTTGGTGTTGTCATCCTCATCTCTCAACCATTGGGCCCTGTTTCTCTGTCTCCTATACATATTCTCCTTCAAAATCAGATCCATGAGCTCACCTTTTAACTTTCAACGTTCCATCCTTTGAGATTGGACTAGGTTTCCAAATTCATCAATATCATCAAAGTCTTGGATAGCTTTCATCAAGGCAGCTTTTTGGGAGATATTACCAAAGGTCTTCTTATTCCACTCCTTTAGTTTAACTTTTAAAAGCTTTAGTTTTAGCATCAAAGAATGCCCAGGTCAATGGTTGTTATCAAGCTCTGCCCACCAGCTAGCGAAATTATCTTTGAACATTCTATGATGCAACCACATGTTTTCAAATCTAAAGGGAGAGGGGCCCCATTGAAAGTTTCCAGTCTGCATGAGGATAGGGTAATGATCAGAAGTAATTCTAGGCATCCTATCCACTCTAGCATCTTGAAACCTCCCAATCCAGCTGCTAAAGGTGAGGATTCTGTCAATCTTGGTATGAGTAGCACCATCCCTACAACTAGACCAAGTAAAATTACCACTTGTCAAAGGTAAATCCACCAGATTAAGCTCCTCGATAATCTTGTTGAAGTCTTTCATGCTTCTAGTCAGAGTTCTACCCGTAGATTTCTCATTGATCCATCTCACTACATTGAAATCACCAGCAATAACGCAATCAACTGAGCATAATCCCACTAAATCTGCCAGCTCCAACCAAAAGCCCTCACGATCCTTCTTGGCATTAGGGCCAAAGACACCAGTGAGCCAAAAAGAGAAATTATCAAGGAGAAGGATTTTGATTGTGAGGGAAAAGAGTCCCTCATGAACCTCAACCACCACAAACTCAGGGTCTGACCACATAAGGAGGATCCCTCCGCGAGAACCAGAAGCATCAAGATGACCACATAAGGAGGGATAGTCCCTCATGAACCTCAACCACCACAAACTCAGGGTCTGACCACATAAGGAGGATCCCTCCGCGAGAACCAGAAGCATCAAGATGACCACATAAGGAGGATCCCTCCGCGAGAACCAGAAGCATCAAGATGAACACATAAGGATGATCCCTCCTCGAGAACCAGAAGCATCAAGAGAAACCCTGGAGGTGTGGAAAATCTCCCTTTCCAAAGAGAGATCGTATCAAAAGGCACAACAAAGCTAAACCAGAAAGGCACAGCTCAAAAGAAAATGGAGACAAAAACAAAACAGCCCTATATTATGTTAGTTTTTTATTTTAATACCTCAGGGCAGTGATTGATAGAATAATAAGGAGAGCTAAAGCCTAGCGAGAGATCAAAAAGGGCCTAGAATTGAAGTTTGTATTTTTTTTTTATAACACCTCAAAAGGCCATTTCATTGATATAATGAAAGAAAAAAGTAGAAATAAAGCAATACATAAAGGTGGCAAAAACAATCCAAAAGCCACAAAGATGGTATACCGTACACCCAAGACCCCAACAAGCCTGCACCGCGAACTAATTACAAGTATGCAGGCCAACTATTAATAATTAATCCTAAATTGTAATTACAAAAGACTTTGGTAGTTGACACCCAAAAAGATGCATTTACATGCGCCAACTCCCAAACATAATCCCAAGGTCTCGTCTCCTCCCTAAAAATCCTCCTATTTCTTTCTAACCATATACCCCAAGCAATTGCGCACACACCCGCTACCCAAAGGCTCTTCCCCCTTTCGTTGAACGTGGGGATAAGATCAACTCCTCCAAAGTTTGTATTGCTAGTATTAGGAGGGCCTAAAACACCAATAAACCATTTTGTGATAACATGGCAGTCAAGTTGTGTGACTGTGTCTATGTGCAAACAAAAAGGGAGCGGGAGCTGCGAGATTAGGAAAATCTGGGCTAGTGAGGATATCCGCAGCTTTAAGGTCAAACTAAAAATTTGGGACCAAAAAATCAAGGGTTGAGAAGCGAGAGTGTTCATTGTCAGGAGGTACGCTGTATCTTCGCCTCAAAACAAACGAAGTTATTGGAAGGTTGGCTAACTTATGTGTATTCGGTTCATGAAGGAATTGATGATGTCGTACATCTGGTGTACTTGGAGAGATCAATATTCTGGTAAACAGGAAGGAACCCGCTATCTAGGCTGCAAGACACGAGTCTTTTTTTAGTTTTATCATCCTAAAAATTATGAGCGAGCTTCTTTTTTTCGTTTAATGTGAGTGGAGTACTCTGAATGTTTCAAAGGTTTGTCTTCCAAAAAAAAAAGACAATTTTGAACTATGCAGTTTGTTTAATCTCTATTTAGATTCTTTTTCTTTTTTCCACTTTTTTTACAAGGCTGGCTCAAAAACCAACTACATTAAGACAATGAAGGAATACAAAAGATCAAAAAGCACCACCACCAAAGTGTACAAGTATATGGCCCAATTGTTAGAAATAAAAAATCCGGTGTTCCAAATTAATAAGCGCATTCTTTATGACAAACAAGATGAATAAGTTGTTTGGGAGCGGGTGCTTTTCGTCACATTTTGATGGGCGGGGTGAATAGGGCTAAATTTCTATAATTTGGGCTTACCTTCACTTCCATGTATACTACTAGACAAGTTTAATTCTTGTAATTTTCTTTTCTTGTTTTCTTCTTAGAGGATTGTTCATCCTCTTTTGTTATATATAATTTTATGATAAATTTTGGTTTTTTAATCAAAAAACAGAAAAGAGGATTCGACCATTAAGGTAAGAAAACAAAACTTGTTTCAACTGACCTTCAAAGAAAGTGACTTCTTTAATTCTTCCACCCTATCTTCAACATCCTTTCGATGTTTCTTGTCCAATTCACTCATATTATCAGCCCATTTTATCTTTTCTTGAATTGAGACCAATAAATTGTCTGATGTTGTCAACCTAGATATTCACACACAAGAAGCGATGAGTTAAAATAGATGTTAGCCCCAACCGAATAGAGAAGGGAAGGTGACATGGTCAACTTTATTGTCAATGAAGAAACTAAAGAAATCAACTCAATCAAAGAAACACACAACTAGAAAATGCAAATGGTAAATTAAAAAAAATGACAATCAAAAAATTGAATGAAAATGCAAAAAATAGTATGGAGCTCAAAGCTTGAGGTTGAAAGAAAATACAATGTCAACTAATACAAATGAGAACTTTGTAGGTCACAAATTGACATTTTCCTTTCACGCACAAGAACTCTCTATAGCAGAGATGTGAAGATAAGTGACCCAATGACACTTCAACTAACATACATACCAGTTCGATAGTGTTTGTATCATGCTCCCAAGTTGCCCAGGTCTCAGATCTCTCCCTGCAGCAAATTGGACCTGCATGTTCACAGAAGGATTACAATTGACCAAATCTTCAAAGCAAATATTCTGAACAAGGGTCCAACAATAAACACAAACCTCAAAGCACCTTCGCAACTGATCCAGCTTTCCTCTGACTATACCCTGAAGGAAAATAAGCATCAGTGCAGAATCTGAAAAAAATAAATATATAAAAGATTCTTGTTCATGATCTTTCAAGAGCTTTAGTTATCCTCCATCCCAAAATAAGGAGTTTTTTTTTTTAAAAGAAAATGAAAGAAGAAGAAAAAAAAACTGTCATCTAAATGCAAGCATGTAAACCCAAAAACAAAAGAGGGCCACCACAAGCCCAAAATCACCAACACCTGCACTTAAAAATGAGCAGCCCAGTTATTGGTAATTAAAAATAAAAGGGTATTACACAATTTTATTAACAAAAACAAGTGTTAACAAGTGGCGCTTCCCATACATTTTCCCAAAGATCCTCCATACGCAAAAATAGCATCCTATTTCTTTCAAACCAAATACTCCAAATGATTGCAAAATAAGGGTTTGTCTGACATGTCCCCGACATGAGCGACATTTTCATCCTTGATTCAAACCACTTGTTCAAATATCTCTTCCAAGTTGGCCTAGCAAAACTACAAGACCAGAAAATAAAACTGCAATCCTCAGCATCCTATTTGGAAAGACTACAAAACTGAGGACTGAGTGCAGAAGCAGAGGATCTTTGGAGAAATTTTTTTTGTAAGAAACTTAAAATTCATTCAAAAAAGGGAGAGAAACTTTAATTTGCAAGAAATTATAATTACCTAAGTTTAGATATAGTAGCTAGCAGAGAAACTTTAAATTTAATCAAGTCCCAAATATCTGTAGCATTATTATCAAAAAAAAAAATATCTGTAGCATTACAAGCCTATCTTGAAATATTCTAGTATTCTGCTCCAACCATATTTCTCAAATCAGAATCTTGACCATAGTTACCCAAAGATATTTTGCTGTGTTTGAAAGGGTGGTGTCCCACTAGAAGCGAATGAAGGCAGTCGTTGGGAGTATATCTTGAAAGCACTAATCAAGGTTGAAAGTATTGAAGACAAGTCCATATCAAACAAACATAATTACAGTGAAAAAAGAGATGACTTTGGTTTTCACAATTCTGCAAACAGAGGCAGCAACCATTTGGAGATAAGGCCAAATTAGAATTTCTTAGCTGTGAATGTTCTCCATAAAAAGGCTACGATCCAAAAAAACGAATCTTCCTTGGGCAGCCGTTTATCAGATAGCTTTAGAAAAATCTTGATCAATAAAAGAACTTGATCCGGTAAGATGTTCAATTAAATCTTGATTTCCTCCGAGGCAGAGTAAGGCTGCAACAGATTTAACATATCTAGTAAACTCACCTATTTCAAGCGCCAACTTTGGAGGGAATTGAAGGTTTCGTTCAAGCGCCAACTTCCAAGGAAAAAATCTGACTTTCTTAGGGATATTCAATTACCATGACTTAGCAAAGAATAGAGTATTACCACCCGGGAGCGGAAGCAGATGAGAAGGTGAGATGGCTAAAGAGGACAAGAAATATTTACAGGAGAACGACCCTGAAGAGTCCAAAGAACACTCTTTTATCTAGCACACCTTTCAAGAAAGCACCCTCTAAAAGAGAGAATAAAGATAACAAACCACTCATTTTCGCATCCCAGATACTCCTTCTGAAATGGAAGTCAAAAGATGGATTAGGGCAACCTCCCCATAGAGGAATAATCGGGGCATTTTTAGCAACAGATAAAGAGTAAAAAGATGGGAATCTTTCCTTAAATGAGTTCTTATCCACCAATTCATCTTCCCAGGGCCAGAACTAAATACGGTGCATTTCACGCAGTTGAGAAACGAAGGATGGCAGATAGCAATAGCCTTTCAACGGCTCCTACTAGTTCCATGAACGGTTCTTCATCTCCCCTCCATTAGGGTGTATACCGTGTCTAGTCTCTATGACATGGTGCCTCACAGGTACTGGGTTTGTTGAATAAGAATGAGTATAAGATGTCTTGGAAATAGATGTGTGAGAAATAATATGGAGATATTGGATTAGTGTGTTTTGTTGAATAAAGGAATTAGATGTTTGAGAATTTAATGTGTTTGTTTTGTAGAATATACCATGGAAATCAATTGGGATGAGATAACTTTTGTGAGTGAGTTTAATTCCTAGGAAATAATATCCTACCAATTGAAAAGCAAATCACATTCTCATCTCTCATGGGAGTTAATGTTACTTCGGTAAGAGATGCCCATGAATTAAAAAAATGAAAAGAACATCCCAAACATGGTTAATAAAATCTCATCCAATTTCTTCTCGGTTTTTAAAGCCCCTGTGAAAGTTACTAAGTCTATTGATAAACTTCTCAGAAATTTCTTTTGGAAAGGGGTCAATGGGGATGGTGGTAGTAATTTAGTGAAATGGGATTTAATTCCCCCTCCTTTGAGTAGTGGCGGTTTGGCCTTTGGTGGTTTGAGAAAAAGAAATGATAGTCTTCTCCTGAAATGGTTGTGGAGGTTTCCCTTGGATTCTCATCTTCTTTGGCATAAGGTGATTAGTGGTATCCATGGCATAGAGGAGTTGAAATGGTGTTCCAAGTCAAGGAAAACAGCTTTAACAGAAGTCCTTGGAAACGCATTTTTAAACTTAAGTCCATTATGGAGGATAATAGTGTGTTTCTGGTAGGCAGAGGTACTAACACTCTGTTTTGGGAACACATTTGGGTTGGTGAGGAAGCTCTTTCTACTAAATTCCCACACTTGTTCAATCTCTCCAAACTCAAGCAGCAGCCTGTCAACAAGTTTTGGAAAGAAGAAGTTCATTCTTGGGTGATAGACTTTAGAAGAAACTTGAATGACGTGGAGGTGGAGGAATGCATTATGTTGCTGGAATTACTGGAACCTTTGTCTTAATGATAGGGAGGATGTTTGAGTGTGGATTCCTGATAAGGCTATCAGTTCATCAGCTATTCTGGAACATCAATAGCAACAGAGTGAACGAAGCTTACAAGCTTACTTAGGGAGGAAAATATCCTAAGAAAATCAAAGTTTTCTTGTGGCTTGTTTTTAAAGATGGGATCAATTCTAATCACAAGTTGCAGCAGAGGGAGCCTTGGATTTCGATCCAACCAAATTGGTGTTGTTTGTGCAAAAGTAGTGTAGAGACCACAGAACACCTTCTGTTTGAGTGGTGGTTTGCTCTTTAACCTCTGGCATTTTCTTTTGCTTACCTTTAATGTGGAGTGGGTGTTCAACAAGGAACCGAAGTCCAACTTGATTGCTCTCTTGGGACGTCCCGCTCTTCATGGCAGAAAAAACATTATTTGGGTTAACGCGGTGCGATCTATAGCTTGGAACATTTGGCTTGGACGTAATAGAAGAATTTTTGTGGACAAGGAAAAACATTGCTCTCTTGGGAGGTCCCACTCTTCATGAAATGGCCTTTTGAGGTGTTCTTATAAAAAAAATAAAAAAATAAAAAAAAACATTGGAATGATATTTGGGAGCTTGGTGTGCTTAATGCCTCCATTTGGAGTGCAAGTTGTAATGCTTTTTGTAACTATGCTCCCTCAACTATAGCCTCTAATTGGAAGGCTTTTTTTGAAATATTTTTTGGCTTAATCATACATCAATGAAATAGCACGTGTTTATAATAAAAAAAAATCTCATCCAATTTCTACCCCAAAAACCCTCTTTGGGCCCTAGTGGTTCTAGGGGGAATCACCAAAGCCATTTAGATAAGTGTCAGTGTCACATTCCTCACATCTAAATTCCCAATCCACCCTACTCCAACTTTGATACGAGACAATATTGTTTTTTTATAAGAACACCTCAAAAGGCCATGTCATTGATATAATGAAAAAAAACAGAGAAAAAGAAAAATAAAACGTTACAGTAAAGTGGCAAAAGCAAACCAAAAGCCACAAAAATTTGGTATACCATATACCCGTACCCGAGTTAACCCGCACCACCACCTAATTACAAGTATGCGGGCCATCTATTTATGATTAACCCTAAAGTGTAATTACAAAGAGACCCAAAAGGATGCATTTACATGTGCCAACTCCCAGACATAGTCCCAATGTCTCTTCTCATCCCTAAATATTCTCCTATTCCTTTCCAACCATATACCCCATGCTATTGCACACACTCCCGCTACCCAAAGGCTCTTCCCCCTATCGTTGACTGGGGGGCTAAGATCATCTCCTCTATTGTTTGGTGAAAAGTATCATTTCCACCCATGTTATCCCAAACGTTTGGAAAAAATTTGCCAAATAAGTCTTGAAAACTTGCACTTCCACATGATGTGATTAAGATTTTCTGAC
This sequence comes from Gynostemma pentaphyllum, assembly GCA_028015215.1. Taxonomy (NCBI): domain Eukaryota; kingdom Viridiplantae; phylum Streptophyta; class Magnoliopsida; order Cucurbitales; family Cucurbitaceae; genus Gynostemma; species Gynostemma pentaphyllum. Next base: position 25,128,850 of record CM051354.1, read on the forward strand.
ACAACATTGTTTTGAAAGGCAATAAGCACTTTTAAGCGATGAAGTTTCTCGGGGCTCAAGCGCAAAGCGCAAGAAAAGGCAAGGGCCATTTTTTGTGAAGAGCATAATATAAAAATAAAAAATTAATATTTTATATATGAGATTTATAGTATAATCAATTACAAAAAAACAGATAATTAGAGATTTGAGAACTTTTTCGTAGATATTACTTTAAAATAAAGGCATATCAAGTCATTTCCTCCCTTAAAATGCTCAAAAACGTCATAATTACACAAAAAAAAGTCAAAGGCACACGCTTTTCAGTGAGGCGCGCGACTCAAGAAGCACAAAAAGCATATGCCTGACGCATAGGTCTGCGCCTCGACTAACTGAAAAGGAGCGCCCTGACTGCGTGTCAGGTTCAAAACACTGCGACACAGCTAAAGTTAACCCCACCCCCCTCTTTTTTTTCATCCAAAGAAAACTCATCATAATCTTCTCAAGTTTCCCCTTAACCATAACAAGTAATGTAAAAACTAATAGGAAGTAAGGGAAATTCCAATCAAAGGAAACTATATTTTTTTTGGATAAAAAACCGGACAACTTCATTGATAAATGAACAGCCCTTAGGCCACAAAAGATTACAAAAAAGAATTCCAATTGGAAGCTAATCTAGAGGGGGTATAATTACAAAAGGGAGTACAATTTGCACTCCAAGTAGAGGCATTAAGAACGGAGAATTCCCACACCTCATCCCAAGACTTGTTCTTATCAACAAAAATTCTTCTATTACGCTCTAGCCAAATATTTCAACAGATAGATCTAACAACATTGTCCCGTGAGATTTTCTTTTTACCTTGAAACATAGAGCCACCTAAAAGAGCTAAAACATTGCTTTTAGGATCAAAATGAGCCACCCACTTCATCTTTAAAGTGTCAAGGAGAGAGTTCCAGAATTGGGGAGAAATTTTTCAATGGAAAAGAAGGTGCTCAGTAGTCTCTGTGCTTCTTATACAAGGGGAACACCATTTGGTTGAAGAGCTATCCATGGCTTCCTAGCTTGCATCTTTTGATTAGAAGGGTCATTAATGTCTAACCAAAGGAAACTACATATTTTTTTTCCTTTTTTTTTTTTTTGAAAAGAACATCTCAAAGGCCATTTCATTAAAATAATGAAAGAAAGAACAAAGACTAAAACAATACAATACAATAATGAAGTGGCAAAACAAACCAAAAACCACAAAAGCATGGTATACCACCCCACATCCCACCACCTAATTACAAGTATGCATGCCAATAATTAAACCTAAAAGGCATATCAAAGTTTTTTTTTTTTTGAGAATAAAGGGCATATCAAAGTTAATCTTTCTCCTTTTGAAAAATATCCTTTCTTCTACAAGGCCAGCCTCCTGTATTCTGTACCTTATAAATTATTAGGTTCCAAGAGGATGTCGACCTAGAATTATACACCAAAGTGTACAAATATGTGAACCATCATCACAGTTTAGACCACTTAAAGAATCCTCTATTTATTTTGAGTCTTGAGGCCTTTTCAAATATTTGAATGATATCATGAGGTTTCAGAAAGAGTCCTCTTTTCCCGAGCAAAAGATAATGGTGTCATCTGTGAACAGTAAATGAGATAACTTGACTTTGCCCCTCCCACCTCAAACCTCAAATGAGACAAATATGAAGGTTAAAAGAAAAAAATGAGGTAAGGAAATCAAGCTTTGACAAGAAAAAAAAACAGAGAAAGGGCACCATCCCTCCAACCAAGAAGACGCCGGAGAAGGTCGAGCTCCACCAATGACATGAATGACACCAAGAGGGAGGAAGGGAGAAGGCATTGTTTCCCTAACGGACACTCTCGAGAAGGCACATAAAATCACCTTGTACAGGTTTGTTTATCAATCTGTTTTCCCAAAACAGAGTAAACAAATTAATAAACAGAACTCCACAGAGATTTGCAAGCTACAGAAAAACCTTTCAGAATACTGGACTCCATGGATGAGGTAAATACAAATGTAATAATGGCAAGGTGAAATGGGCCATTGAGATGGGTGAATCATAAAGATCCTAAGTCCATCATCATTGCTCTGTTGAGTGGTTCGATGTTCACAGGAAAGAAAATAACCTTGTGGGATAATACGGTGAAATCTATCTTGTGGAATGTTTAGTTGGAGCGCAATAGAAGAACTTTTGTGGACAAGTCTAGGTCTTGGGAGGAAGTATGGGAACTTAGTGTACTTAACGCTTCCAATTGGAGTGCAAATTGTAAATTTTTTTAATTATACTCCTACTATAGCTTTAGATTGGAAGGCTTTTTTTAATTTTTTTTTTTATAATAAACAGTGGCCAATTCATTGATATATGAAAAAGCCCAAAAAGGCGCGAAAGGATTACAAAAAAGCCTTCCAATTCAAAGCTATAATAGGAGTATAATTACAAAAAACTTTGTTTTGTTTTGTTTTGTGGCTTTTTGGATAGTCTAGTGCCACTTTATCTTTTTATTTTCTTATGTTTTTTGTACTTTCTTTCATTTTATCAATGAAATTGCCTTTTGAGGTGCTTTTTTCAAAAAAAAAAAAAAAAAAACTTTACAATTTGCACTCCAAGCGGAGGCATTAAGAACACTAATCTCCCAAATGTCTTCCCAAGATTTGGTCTTATCCACAAAGATTCTTCTATTGCGCTCCAGCCAAATATTCCACATGATTGATCTCACCGCATTCACCCACAAAATCAAATTTTTATCCTTAAGCTTAGAGCCTCCCAAAAGGGTAATAATGTTATACTTAGGACTCTTGTGATTTACCCACTTCATGTTGAATAAGTCGAACAAGGAAAACCAAATGGAAGTAGAAAAGTTGCAATCAAAGAAGATGTGCCCCGTAGACTCCACATTCTCCTTACACAGACAGCACCAGTTTGGTTGTAAAGTAATCCAAGGCTTTCTAGCTTGGATTTTTTTATTGGAATTAATTCCATCATTGAAGACCAGCCACAAGAAGACTTTAATTTTTTTTGGATACATCCCATTCCAAATTAGCATATGAGAGCTGTCCGCACCCTTCCCTTCTTGATTCCACATCAACTGAAGAGCAGATTTGCAAGAGAAGCCCTTAGGAATATCTTGTTTCCAGATTCTAATGTCCTCTCTATCACAAACAGTGAGGGGGTTTAAAAGAGACATTAAATTGATCCATTCAACCACCTCCCAATCATTAAGATTTCTTCTAAACTCTATTAACCAAGAGTTCAAATCAACACTCCAGAAATCCACAATCGGATGATGCTTCTTCTTGGCAATATTGAACAAATTTGGAAATTTAGAGGCCAAGGTATCCTCACCAATCCAAATATGCTCCCAAAACAGAATGGAATTGCCCTTTCCAGACATAAAGCAGCAGTTGTCTTCCATTAGATTTTTTAGCCTGAAAATGTGTTTCCAGATGCTTCTATTTGTGCTATTGGATTTGATTTTAGAGTACCACCCCATGGAATCAATACCATGGATACCAACAATAACCTTATGCCAAAGCAAATGGGATTCTAGAGGAAATCTCCACAGCCATTTCATAAGGAGAGCGTCGTTCCTCAATCTCAGCCCACCGAAAGCTAACCCTCCACTTGATAAAGGAGGAGGAATTAAGTCCCATTTAACAAGGTGCATACCACTCTCCCCATCAGCTTCTTTCCAGAAGAATGTCCTCAGAATTTTATCAATGTCTTTGGTCACTTGGGTTGGGGCTTTGAACACTGAGAGAGTAGGTAGGAAGTCTATTTAAAATGGAATGCACTAGGGTAAGTCTACCACCTCTAGATATGAGAACTTTATTCCATTTGGAGATTATTTTTTTAATTTTATCCACCATAGGATCCCAAAAGATTTTAGAGGAGGGGTTTCCTCCCAAAGGCATCCCGAGATAATCCGTGGGGAAAGCACCAAACCCATAGTTCAGACTAGCAGCCACCCATTGAGACTCCTCCTCATCGAGATTGATCCCCACCACCGAAGATTTACCACTGTTAATGAGCAGCCCTAAGCCTTTTTCAAACTTCTTAACCAAAGCAGCGAGGTGTAGAATTTTATCCTTGTTGAAGTGAGAAAAGAGAAGTGTGTCATCCGCAAATTGAAGATGAGAAACTTCAATATTACCAGCCATAAAGCCCTTGATTAAGCCAAGAGATTGACTATTCAACAAGAGTCTACTAAAGCTATCCGCGATAATGAGGAAGAGAAATGGGGAAAGAGGGTCCCCTTGTCTAATACCTCTAGAAGCCATAAACTTCCCTTTAGCTTTGCCATTGATAAGAATGGAGAAATTGACACTTTTGAGACAACCTTTTATCCACATGCACCACTTAGGATGGAACCCTTTCAATCTAAGAACCTTCAAAAGAAAGTCCCAATCGACACTATCATAAGCCTTCTCAAGGTCTAGCTTGACTACAACCCCTTTGTCTTTTCTCTTCCTGCACTCCTCTACCAATTCATTAGCAACCAAGATGGAATCAACAATTTGCCTACCTCCAATGAAAGCATTTTGGTAGATTGAGATGGTATTTGGTAATATTTTCTTAAGCCTATCAGCTAGCACTTTTGCAAGTATCTAATATAAGCTTGTTGTGAGGCTAATAGGACGAAAGTCCCTCACCGCTAGAGCATCTATTTTCTTCGGGATAAGAGTAAGATAGGTTTCATTAGTACTTTTATTCACAATACCTTTCTCAAAAAAATCTTGGAACACCATCATAATATCACTTTTGATGATGTTCCAAGTCTTTTTAAAGAACTCCGCCGTAAATCCATCGGGCCCAGGACTCTTGTTACTGCCTAGGCCAGAAATGGCATTGAACACCTCCTCTTCGGTAAAAGGAGCAATAAGCTCCTCATTATCCCCATAAGAAATAGGATCCCACTCTACCTCCTCCCATATATCACGAACTCCATCTTTTTTGGTGAACAGCACCGTGAAGTAGTCAACGAACTCCCCCTCCACTACTCTTTCATTCAATAAGAGTTCACCTGATCTATCCATCACTTGACTGATAAAGTTTTTCCTCCTTCTCCCTTTAATAAAGTTGTGAAAAACCTTAGAGTTCTCATCACCCCCTTTGAGCCAAATACATCTACTTTGTCTCCAATACACACTCTCTTTCATAATCAAATCCATAAGGAGTCTTCTCGAATTCAATCTTTCTTCTCTTTGCAAAGGATCCAAAGACCCAAGTTCATCCTGCAGATCAAGAGCAGCAATTGAATTCTGCAACTCAAACTTTTGGGAAAAAAAATTCCCAAACACTTCCTTGTTCCACTCCCTTAATTTTTCTTTCAGCAACTTCAATTTACACATAACAGAATGCCCAGGCCAGTGAGAAGTCTGAAAGGAATCCCACCATTGCTTTATTTTCCCTTGAAATTGGTTGTGGTCTAACCACATGTTTTCAAATCTAAAAGGGGAAGGGCCCCAAGAGAAGTTCCCAGTTTGTAACAAGAGAGGAAAGTGGTCAGAAGTGGTTCTATGCAACCTGTCAAGTCTTGAGTCAGGGAATTTTTGCAGCCAGCTTTGGGATACTAACACTGTGTCAATACGGGTATGCACAGGGAGGCCTCTGAAGCCAGACCAGGTGAATCTACCATTTCTCATAGGGATATCTTCAAGATTAAGCTCCTCAATTAAATTAGAGAAGTCCTTCATACTCCTAGTTATACGACCACCGGAAGACTTCTCAGAAATCCACCGTATCACATTGAAATCCCTTGCCATAAGCCAATCGCCAGAACAGAGACCACCTAAAGCTGCCAATTCGAGCCAAAACGCCTCCCTATCTCTCTTGTGATTAGGACCATAAACCCCTGTTAACCAGAAAAAAGAGCTATCAGGGAGCATAACTTTAATAGTGAGGGAATGGACCCCTACATGAGCTTCACTGATAACATAATCAGGATCTGACCACATTATAAGAATACCCCCCCTGGACCCGGAAGCATCCGAGTCACCCAGCCAATATACCTCCTGCTCCAAATAGATTTAACCATACTCCTATCCATCATAGCTAATTTGGTTTCCTGAATGATTACAAAATCATATTACGGATAAAATCTCTAATTAGGCTTCTTTTGGACAAAGCCCCAAGCCCTCTAACATTCCAATTAAGAATCTTCATGAACAACAGCTGAAACCCTTTGGAGAGACATGTTGTCAGCCATGGATCTCTTATAATTAATAGTACTTCTAAGCCTCTCAATTTCTCTTCTGCCCCTATTGTCTTTTGAAGGAGTTTTAATTAGGGAATTTTTCTTCCTGACTGGAACTATGGTAGATTTGGATCTTCTAAGCCAATCTGCAAATCTCAGCTTTTTTTCCCCCCATTTGTCAACTAAAACAATAAAGGTACCCTCCGAATCTTCATCTACCTCCACTAACTCCTCAACTGATTCATCAGCATCATAATCAACAATCTGCCCCTTGGATCTGCCTTTAGAGTTCTTCTTCTTCTCATGGGCAATAGTGGTTTCTGAGATTCTAAGCCATTCTGCCAGGCACATTCTTTTTTCACCCCATCTATCTTTAAAAACAATAAAAGACCCTTCTTTTCTACCCTCTCCTCTAAGCAAGGAATCTTGGTCCATTCTCTGATCAATATAATCCACCTGGATGGCTTCTTGTATTTCAGGCACTACCACCAAGTCCAGACTCGTTGGAGGATTAGTATCCTCCATGTTAGGCCCTCCATCATCATGGATCTCCAAAGGAACTGAGAGCTCAGGAGCCACTTTTTCAAGAAGATTATCATCCTCAGATCTGACTAGGACATCAAAGGCTAAATGAACAAGCCTCAATGGAGCCAGCCTCTTCCACTTCCTCACAAGGGCTAGAATTATAAAAATCAGGATCTGAGTCTACAGCAACATTAACCCCCAAGACAGTGGTATGATTGACCTCACTTGCTTTGAAAAAAGCTCTGTTCTGGGCCTCTTCTTTAAAGTTTTTTTTTACAAACTTCTTTTTGATTGCTTTCCCTGGACAAGTGCTCTTTTCAACCTCTTTCCAGACTTCTATTTTTTTACTTTTTTGTTGGGGGTTAATGTATACTGGCCTATGTATATCAGAAATAGGGCCCAGTGTCTTTTTGAAAGGAACTCTATTTAGCAAATCTTCCTCAGACTCATTTAAATAGTGAATAGGATCTCCTTTATTTACTTTAGGAGGCAGCTCGTCAGGCTTTTGTCCAGTCACATCACAGCTACTAGTACCCTTTTCAAAAGTACTCACATTTCCCAAAAAAAGCCTACTAAAGGAGTTCTGAACAGGAATATTAGGTACGGGAGGAGCAGCCTGTGACATTTGACTTTGACATTGATGGGGTAAAGCATGTATTACAACTAGCAGATCACGTGAGTAATGTTGACCACTGGATTTCCAAGACTGTCTAAGAATATCCATTGGGTAAAGACCCCCTTCAAGGCCATTTCCGGTGAGGCTACCTTTTTTCTGACGTACACCACCCCCATAGATCGCCGGAGATTTCTTCTCTAACCACTTCCAATCTTGAAAAGCCACCACATTCGCCAAGAAACTCCTTCCATCAGTGTTTTTAACTTCAATCTCCGCAGGAATGAAGCCACAAAGATTTCTTTCAACTTGTATGACAGCTTCGAAGCTTCCAATTCTACTAAGGGTATTCTTGGAGCATTTAATAAATCCACCACAAAGATCTCCAATAGCTTTAAATACTCCTAACTCCCAATAAATGAGAGGAATATTTCGAACCTTGATCCAGCCTCCCATAGGAAGGTAATAAGTCTATCCTTCCATGTTTAGAGTTATCCCAGAACTCAAATTTCGAGTAATATCCTCAAAAGTACACCAGGAGCCATTACTACATAGGTTCACAGTAACCTCGACCTCCGGACATTTAAGGAGGGCTTTATCAGGGTGAAAAGGATTCACCTCAAAATTTTCAAGCCTGATACACTTTTTGATATTTTGAAGAATATTTCCCCAATCATTATGGAAATGCATCCTCGTGACAACAATAGTTGTTTGTAAATTTAAGCCTATTACATCCTCAATCATTCCCATAGGGGCTTCTTCTGGCAACTTCAAAGGAGTGTTGTCTGAGGCCTTGTGCATCCTTCCCTGATGCTTGTTCTTCACCACCTCAGCAAAGGAAGTAGAATTTCTAAGAAAAGCTTGCCTTATAGGTCTACTCTTTGAAACTTGTTCTTCAAACTTGCCTTCTATCAAACTAATGAACTTCCTCCATCCATTGTTCTCCACCCCTGAAGGTATGAAAATATTAGACTTTTCACCATTTTTCATAACTTTAGAAACATCAGCGAAAGTACCCCTTCGATTGGTTACTTTTTGCACCCAACAAGTACCATTATCACACTCTCTTTTCATAAAGAATTTCTGATTGTTTGGCCTATCCAACATCATGTCGATGGCATCCCTAACCCAAACAACCATTTGGGGTTCCAAAGAGATCGCATACCAGTTATTTCTATTTTTTTCCCTTAAGAGGACTCTTCCCTTCTTCTGCACTCTATCAGGGCCTAAGAAGAAGACCTTGTTTTCTATTCTACATCTACTTTCTACAGAAAAAGCCATAGTGGCTCGATTAGAACAATCCTAAAGCTGGTGACATGGGAGGCTAATGGTTAGAAAGGAAAGAAAAGGGGGTAAAGGGAAGAAGAATGTGACCTCCACCGTGAAAGACAGAAGAGATGGGTGGTTTGGGGGCTAACCCCACCGGTGTGAAAGACACCGGAGGGCTTTTTGAAGAGGTCTTGGAAAGTGTGTCTGAGAGAATTTTCAATTGTAAATGATTTTTTTATCATTAACTTAAAAAATCGAAGGCTTTTTTTAATCTTCCCCATCTTTTTGGCTTTTCATTCATCAATGAAACAGCAAAGTTTATTATCAAAAAAAAAATGGGCCATTGAGTTGAGCACAACTAGCCTACTAATACCTTTGCACCTTCGCATAAATGGCATGGAGACAATTAAGCTGACCACCAAACCATTACCAATGGTGGTATAAGAAAAAATAAAGTAAATTCAATCACATTTCTTGCTAAAAATTTAATAGGAAAGAGGCACAGAAAGAAAATTGATTGATGAGGAAAAAATCAATGACTTCAATAAAAATAACATCCATTGTTGACATTCATAGACTTGTTTCATATAAGAAAGAACTATATGATTGTTACAGCAGCAAAAAATTTGTCAACCACATGTACAGGATGTATTCGTGGATTATTTTTCCAAAACTAATAGCAGGTAACCAAAATTGATGAAGCCTGGATGATAGAACATACCGCATACATGCATTCATTAATAAGAAAATCCTCTAGTTCCCGTACATTTGTAACATCCAATTCCTGCATTAACTGATCATAGGCTAGCACCTGCTCATCAAATCAACAATCAAAATTGAGAAATAAGCCAATAGTTATTTTTAGAAAAAATGGCTCATAACTCCATTTCATTGTTATAATGAAATTATACAAAGTAAAATATAAAAAAACTTACACCCAGCCATATACCACCATATACATCATAAAACCAAAATACTTACAACCCAACGCCCCGGCCGCAACCTAATTACAAGTAGGCGGCCTAATTGTTAGTAAACAAAATAAGGGGGTAATTGCAAAAACAAAAATTGACATAGACGCCGGGAATAAAACTCATCACAGAATATTCTCCTATTATTTTTCAACCAAATTCCCCACATAACCACAAAGAAGCCAAATTGCAACGATCTACCACCCCTCTCCTTAAAATCTGGGTTCAAGATAACTTCCTCCATCACATGACGAATTGAACTCGATGGAGCCCAAGAAATCCCAAAAGTTGGAAAAAAAAATTGTGCCAAATATAAGTGGCAAAAGAACACCTACATAAGATATGATCAAGATCCTCTAAATCTCAAGTGCACAAACAACATCATTGAGGTCTAAGGACGAAAGAAAAAGATCGCTGAAGAAAGTCAAGAGCATTAATTTTGCCAAAGGCAGCTGTCCAAGCAAAAATCCTCACTTTTTTCAGGATCTTCGCTAGACACAATTTATAAAAGAATATAAACGAGGATATAGGAGAGTCTTTGGCTAATGTTAAGGAAAAAAGATTAAGAAAGAGGTCTTTGAAAGCAAGTTCTCCTACCCAAGTATCCTCCCAAAAGAGAATTTGGTTCTCATCCCCCACCCACCATTTAACACAGCAATAAATGGTGAATGCTTAGAAATCTAATATATTAATCATCTATCTAAAAACTTTCCCAAAAAACCTACAGACATTTATAGAAGGGACAAATAATAATTAAGACTGTAAACTAACATGCACACATCATGCAAAACTACAAAAGAAAAACCAAATGAAGCAAAAATTGTACAAAACAAAAACTATGAAATAACCCGAATCTCCAAGAGTATTCTTGATTATGGAAAGGAGAGAATAATCATGAAATAAAATTTTAATAAAAACTTGGAATCTAATTTTTATTTTTAATTTTGATAGGAAACGTAAATATATATTCAATAGAAGGGAGAAGATACAAAAGGGTGATAACTAAATCACCAAAGCCAAAGGATTACAAAAAACTCTCTCAGTTGGTGGTTAATCATAAAACTATCGTAGTTACAAAAATGGCTAGTAAGGGAGCTTCATTGAGAAATTTTGAACTTCAAAACATCCCACACCTTTTTTTTTTTAATAATAAACAAAGCTATTTCATTGATGTGTGAGAGCCAAAAGGCAAGAACAAAAACCAATTACAAAAAGGCCTTCCAATTAGAGGCAATGATAGAGGGGGCATAATTACGAAAAGTTTTACAATTAGCACTCCAATTGGAGGCATTTAGAATACTAAGCTCCCAAATTTCCTTCCCAAGCTTTTCTTTATCCAAAAAGATTCGTCTAGTGCGTTCCAACCAAATATTCCAAGCTATAGATCTCACCGCATTGTCCCAAATGATCCTTTTTTTCCCTTTGAGTAAGGAGCCTCGCAAAAGAGACTTAGGATCTTTGTTGAAGACCCACTCCATATTAAACGTAGCTAAGAGAGATTCCCAAAGAGCTTTAAAGAAGCTGCAATCGAATAGGAGGTGCTCCGTTGACTCTGAATCATTCTTGCACAAACAACACCAATTGGGTTGAAGAGTAATCCACGGCTTCCTTGACTGAATCTTGACATTGGAATTGATACCATCTTTAAAAACTAACCACAAGAACACTTTGATTTTCTTCGGATACTTGCCACCCCAAACTAATATATTGGAGTCTTCCTCTCTATTACCGTTCATATTCCACCGCAAAGAAAGAGCTGACTTGCAAGAGAAACCATTACTCTTGTCCGGAATCCAAACTCTAAAATCCTCCCTTTCGTTAATGCAAACCGGCTCCAACAAGGTCATCAAATTAATCCACTCCTCCACCTCCACATCATTAAGGTTCCTCCAAAATTCAATCACCCAAGAATTCACCTACATTTTCCAGAAATGCTTGATAGGATGCAGCTTATTCTTAGCAGGATTGAACAAGTTGGGGAATTTAACAGCCAAAGCAGTCTCGCCAACCCAAATGTGCTCCCAAAACAGAATATTGACTCCTTTACCAGCCACGAAAACAGTGTTATTCTCCATGTGCTTCTTGAGTTTAAAAATATGCTTCCAAGGGCTTCTATTGATGCTATTAGCCTTGATTTTGGAGCACCACCCTAACACATCTAAGCCATGAATCCCAATGATTACCTTGTGCTCAAGGTTGAAAATGTCGGTAATGTCGCCGACTCATATCGGAAAAATGGAAGCTTCGATACCGGGGGGGTCGTTCTTCCGGAATGTCGCCAGAATCAGCCAAATGTCGCCGATAAATATGGTTAATCCTTGTTGAGTTTGAGGTTAGAGATGCTTCAGGAAAAAACTAAAAGAGAAAGAAAGAAGTAAAGGGGAGAGTCGGTGAGGCAGTCATGACTAGAGAGAGGCCGTTTTGATTATAAAATTAGGGTTTCATGTTGTTAAAAGTGGAAATGGTGGGAAAGAAACAAAAGAACGTTTGATGAGGTTTCAATGAGTCCGTCCGATCTTTGGGAGCTCCTTGTTAAATTTACTTCTTTATGGTCACTAGGGCCAGAATTTTTTGTAATTATGCTCCCTCGATTATTGCCCCCCAACGGGAGTAATTTTTTGTAATCCTTGGGTGGCCTTTTTTGTATACTTTTCATTTATCAATGAAAGTGTTTTCTTATCCAAAAAAAAAAAAAAGTGGAAATGGTGGGTCTTAGGGTTTCTTTGGGCCTTTAAGTATTAAAGTGGCTGATATAGGACTTTTCTTTTCTTTTAATTTGAAATTACAATATTTAAGTAGGTGAATATTTTAAAATGCTTAATAAATTTAATATAAAAATTATAAAAATATAAAAATATTAAATTATTGACGTTTCTTTTTATATTAAGTAATATTCTTTATTTTTAATATAGAGTTATTTTGTGAATTATATTAAAAAAATTAAAAAATTCATCGACATTAAGAGATCGACACTTCCCGGATATCCATCGACATCGACATTCGACATCTCCGTAAAATTGACTTGTCGACATCGACATCGACATTTTTATCCTTGTTTGTGCCAGCGAAGATGTGACTCTAGAGGGAATCTCCACAACCACTTGAGCAAAAGGGCATCATTTCCAAACGATTGGTGTTTCTGCTTTTGTTGCTGAAGATTCTATAGTTTCTCTCCAACCATAATTCCCAAACGATTCCTTTAACCGCAAAGTCCCAAAGAGTTTTGGCCTTTTTGGTGAAAGGGTGACTGAGAAGGAGGTTTTCAATGTTCAAGCTGGCTTTGTTGTGGAGGCAGAGGCTTAAATTGAAAGTAGTTTTGAGGGAACTCCACAGGTTTTTGGGTGAAAGGGCAAAGGAAAAAGAGATGGTCGTGGGTTTCATTATGGTTAAGGCAAAGGCAGCAAGCATTAGGTGAGATATAAAGGTTTGGATTTCTCTTTTGGAGGATGTCATTGGTGTTGAGGCCACCTAAAGTAAGGTTCCAAACAAAAAATCTGACTTTTTTTGGGGGTTCCTCTTTGCCAAATGTTGTTGTAGAGGATAGGGTTCATCACTTCAAATCTATTGGTTAGGTTGGCAAAAAAGACTTTGGGGGTATAGGTTCCATCTTTGTCCAAGGACCAAAAGAGCTTGTCTTCTTGATCGTTTAAGGAAAAGAGTTGGGTGATGGAAAGGAGACTCACAAAATCTTCAATTTCTCTGTCAGAAAGATATTTGTTGAAGGTGATATCCCAAGAGCTGCAAGTGGAGTCCCTAAATGGTTCACCATAGCTGATTTGTTGGTGGAGATTTGGAAAAGCCTTGGAAACTGTCTTTTAAGAGGATTTCTGTTCGCCCATCGATCGATCCAGAAGCTAGTGGTGTTGCCGTTACCAACCTTGATGTTGAAGAGATCCGCACATTTTTTCCTGCAAAAGGAAATGTACCTCCATGGGCTAAGTTTTCTCGTGGTGGTGTTAAGGGTGAATCTACCATCAGCAGGAGTTCCGTACTTAGAAGATATGATAATGTGCCACAAGGAGTTTCTTTCTCTAGAAAACCTCCAAAACCACTTCGAGGCAAGGGCAATGTTCTTCTCCTTTAGGTTGCCAATGCCGAGACCTCCACCCTCCTTGTGATTAGAAACTTTTTCCAGTTTATAAGATGACTGCCATGATCAATGCCCTCCTTGGCCCAAAGGAAATCTCTAATATTCTTTTCAATCCCAGTAATCACCTTGTTAGGCATCTTGAAGATAGACATGAGGTAGGTAGGGATGTTCATGAAAATAGATTGGATTAAGGTAAGCCTTCTTCCTTCGGAGAAAATAGCATTTTCCATTTGTCGAGGGGCATACCAAGGTAGGTTAATGGCCAAAGGCCAATGGAGCAGCCAATGATGGAGGCTTGGAGGGAGACTTCTTGGGGATCGATATTGAGGTCATTAAGAGTGGCTTTGGTGAGATTGATCTTCATAGCAGAACTGTTTTCGAAGGATTTAAGAACATTGATGATTTTGCTAATTTCATTGTCTTCATAATCCCCAAAAATGAGAATATCATCAGTAAAGAGGAGGTGGTTCATGTGGTGAGCATTTCTGCCAACCTTAATGCCTTTGAGGGTGCTGTTCCTAAGGCATTCTTCGAGGATACCACTAAAAACTTGGAATCTAATTGAGATGATCTCTTGAGCTCATTCATGAGGGGAAGGACCAAAATTGTGTAAAAATGATTGGTTCTCAAAATTATAACTTTCCCAATAAACATTTTTCATAAAAGTTTTTTTTTTCGAGAAAAACAACTAAAAAATCAAAAGTCCATTTCAATAAGATATTTTTTTTTAATAGGAAACATAAATTTCATTAAAAAGAGAAGAAAAAACAGAAAAATTTGATAAGAAATCAACCTGCACTAACTGGATTACAAAACATTTCAATAAGATAATCAAAGAAAAAACAAGAAAAAGGCCGCTACAGAGATACAATTATACGACAACAAAAACATAGAGATATCAAAGACCCATCTACAAACAATCCACCCCTAAAAAATGAGCAGCCCAGTAGTAAATGAAAATGGAAGTATCCAAAAATAGTTTATTTACAAAAGCTCAAAAAGAAGTGTTTGTATTTGCCACTTCCTACACATTTTCTCAAGAGCCCTCAATGCACTGAAAAGTCTTCTATTCCTTTCTAGTAAGGCCAGATTACCACAAATATTTTCCCTTTCTTTCCAATGGGGATTAAGCAAAAATCTCTTCCATTCAATGAACCTTCGACATCTCTCATCGGACCTCTTTTTAAACTGATAAGTGAAACTGCATTCTACTAATATATCCTTTACATTTAATCTTGAGGCGTCTTTCCAATTAACCAGGATGATACTCACCCCTTCATCTTCTCCTTCCTAGACAACTTTCTCATAATTTTTTCATAAAGGTCTATTCACTACCCCTTCATCTTCTCCCTCCCATATACAACTTCTCATAATTTTTTTTATAAAGTTCTATTCACAATTAGAACGAGATGTACACACAAACAATGGGTCCATTAAAGCTAGCTAAATGAACCTTTCTCATGAGTCAACTAAAGGCCACAATCACATGGACCACCTTTTATAACATCAACTCACTGAGTCATCAACTCCTCAAAAGTGACAGTGCAGATAAAGAATAATTGTTTCACCACTCGGGCACAAAATATATGCAAATAAGTTAAAGAAATTTTGTAGTAGGGAGGGAGAATACCTTGTTTGTCTCTGCCAATGTTAGGACAGTAAGTTGCTTTAGCTTGAGGGCTTGATCAGAGACCAATTCTGGGAGACAGTCGGAGCTACCTACAGATTTAATATATAATCAACTCCCACACTCAAATAGCATAAATTGGAGGATCCTAGAAAAACTGCAAAGAATCAAGCGCAAGAGCACGCAAGTGTTTTTTATTTATTTATTTTATTATTTTTCTTTTTTTTTGAGGAAGAAGAATACAACGGAAAGGTCCATTCATTAAGAAAAGGAAAGAAAGAACAAGAAACAAAAATGTTGCCACCTAAATACAAGTATGCAAGTCCAAGAGAGAAATAAAAAGGCACTCAAGATCCACAAAACAACAACCCAGGTTGGTGAAGGGAATTTCCTATGGGTAGCAGGGTTTTGCCCTGTTGTGCTGGTTACAGAGAAATAGAAGAATCTTTAGGGAGGAAATAGATCTTGGTATTATATTTGGGAGTTGGCACACGTAAATGCTTGCTTTTGGTGTCAAGTTCCAAAAAGTTTTGTAATTATCCTTCAGGTTTAATTATAAATAGGGTATTATAAAAAAAAAGGTTTAATTATAAATACGTGGCCTGCATACTTATAATTAGGTGGCGGTCGGGTCTTTTGGGTTGATGGGCATACGGTATACCTCGTTTTTCGTTTTTTGTGGCTTTTAGATTGTTTTGCCACTTTTATATTGTATTTTTTTCTCATTTTATCTGTGAAATGGCCTTGTGTGGTGTTTTTTTTTTTTTAAAATAAACAAAACAACAACCCACAAAATTAATGAAAAAAAATTATTAGATAAGCAACAATTTCATTGATAAATGAAAGATTACAAGAACACCACAAGGGTTACAAAAAAAATTATCCAATTGGGGGCAATCAAAGATGGAGAATAATTACAAAAAGGATTAGAATATGCAATCCAAAGAGAAGCGATCCTAACCAAAATATCCCAAAGATTATGATGATCCATACACTTGCCTTGGAAGATTCTTTTGTTTCTCTCCCACTATGTTAGCAACAAAAAACGTGTATGGTGTTACGCCAAAGAACAAAAGTAATGTAAATTATAACTCCTTCCTAAAATTGCCCGCATCCACCCCTCAATTGATAACAACCTCTCTAGCAAACTCCCTATTTAATGACTAATTTTCCCCAAATAGCTTTCCTATAATACTCTTAATCCTTAAACATGCCTTGAATTCAAAATGTGCTTCACATAATGCACTTGAACTACACCACCCTCTTCACATTCCTCGATGACAAGGCAGAGAACATAAGTGTAGTGGATAGTCCAGTCCAAATTGACCAAAACTTGAGTTTCCACCGCCTTCATACCACCATTGATGTCAGTTTTGCTTCTCAAAACAAAAAATGAGAAATTATTTAGAACAAGTGTTTTAAAAGGCGCAAAGCACAAAAAAGCGATGAGGTCCCCAGGGCTTAAGAGCAAGGCGAAAACAAAAAGCGAGGACTTTTTTTTTAGGCGCACTATATAATAAGATTAGTTTATATATATAAACATATATATCTACATAAACTTAAAGCACCAATTAAAATTAGAAGAACAAAAGTTATCTTCATTTCACCCAAAACAATTCAAAACACAAAACACATCATAATTCATAACAAACAACTCCAACTTCAAAGTATTATGAAATCATAAAAACATCAAACATAAGCATAATAAGGTTCAAGAGTAATAATATTTTTTTTTGATAAGAAACAATTTCATTGATGAATGAAACTTTACGAAAAAAAGAAGCCTCCCAAAGGATTACAAAAAGTTCCTCCAGTTGGGAGCTATAGCAGACGGGTAATAATTACAAAACGGCTTGCTCCTAGCATACCAAAGAGACGAAAATCTAACCAAAACATCCCAAAGATCAGAAATATTCAAATAGGTTTCATCAAAAGTTCTTTTGTTTCTTTCCCACCAAACAAGCCACAGCAGCGCCCTTATGGAATTACGCCAAAGGATAGAAGCTTTGTCGTTGAGCTTCACCCCACACAGGTAGCTATGGAGAATAGCCTGCAGATTAGAGGGAGGACCTTGGAAAGAGAAGGTGTCAAAAATCTTGCCCCATAAAACAGCAGTAAAAGGACAAGTCCAAAAGAGGTGGAGGGGGTCTTCATTTGCCGAACAACAGAGAATGCAGCAGTTCGGGTTGCAAGCCATATCAGGAAAGCGTCTCTGAATTTTGTCACAAGTGTTAAGGCCACCATGAAAGATAGTCCAAAGAAGAACTTTCACTTTTTTCGGGTAATTGTCCTACAAGTATCCAAGGGTAAGGAAGGAACAGTGGCAGACAGAGTTGACTGGGATTTTCTTGTTGCCAATGAAAGCATTCTGGGAATTAGCAATGAGAATAGAGTCCCCAATTTGCCTGTTGCCAATGAAAGCATTCTGGGAATTAGAGATAGTGTTAGGCATGGCAATTTTAACTCTATCGGCCAGAACCTTAGCTAAAATCTTGTAGGAGCCCGTAACAAGACTAATGGGCAGTGACTGATCCAGGATTTAAGCTTAGAGGGGGCACACAATAGAGAGTTGTAACTTGTAAAAATCGTCAAATGGGTAAAAAGTGAATTGAAACTGATTAAAACTTATAAAAATCAATACCTTAACCGCCATGTGTTAAAAACCGATTGGATACATAGGCGGTTCATTTTTAATTTACAAATTTTTTTTCTTTTTAATCGGTTTAATGTCGATTTTGTTTATACTGTTAATAAATTGAACTAAAAACATCCACACAATACATGCAAATATATAATAATTTATTATAATATTAATAACTACAAAAATAAAATCTATATATTCATCATTAGTATTTAATTTAGTGAAAATCAAGTCAAGTAAATTCTAAAATATTTTTTTTTTATGTTAAAAAATTATTTCGTATTAATAATTATAAATGAATAAGATAGATAGATAAAAAAAAATGAAATTTTTTATTCGAAATAATATTTAAAATATATTAAAAATAAAAATAAATCTAAATCTAAATTATATTTTGATTTTATAAATTTAAAAATAGATCTGATATATATTTTTTATTTGAAATTAGAACATAAAAAATATATGATGTAAACAAATATATAATAAAGATAAAAGAAAGACACAACTTTAAACATTTAAAAAATGTTTGGCAATAATTGAAAAAACCATTGCTGGGGTCGAACTCGGGTGGGGCGTGTGCAAAGAAAGGCTTCCACCAACAAACCAACCTAAATACTTTTGTCTACGACAACTCATTTATTATATTATATTATAAATTAAACCACCATTTTTTATATATATTTTTAATTTATCTACAAATCGAGGGGGGCACATGCCCCCCCTGGTCCTACTGTAGATCCGTCGCTGCTAATGGGTCTAAAGTCCTTCACCATTTTCGCGTCCAATTTAATGAGGATCAAGGAGATGTAAGTTTCGTTGGTGATGGCATTGACAATCCCATTTTGAAAAAACTCCTGGAACATCCTTAAAAAATCAAGCTTAAGGATGTTCCAAGAATTTTTAAAAAATTCAGCGGAGAACCCATCAGGCCCAGGGGCCTTACAATTGCCAAGGCAGGAGATAGCGTCAACAATTTCTTTCTGCGAGAATTGCCTCTCCAGACCCTGGTTCGTACTCTCATCAATGGGGGTCCAATCCAAACTCTGAGGAAGAAATCTGGTTCCCTAATCTTTAGAGAAAAGATCCTTAAAAAAACCATTGAACTCATCTTTAAATTGTTTATCAGTTAGCAAGCTATATCCCTGACGAGAAAGAATCTCAGCAATGAAGGCTTTGGATTTCCTTCCTGAGAGGCATTTATGAAAGAAGCTCGTATTTTCATCCCCCTCCTTTAACCACTGGCGTTTAAGTTTCTGATTCCACCTTATGCTCTCGTTGGCAACTAAGTCAAGCAACTGAGTCTTAGCAGAAGATCTGGCAGCCAGTTGAGAGTCATCCAACCCCTGTAGCTCCTCCTGATTATCAAGAGAGGAGATTGTAGAGAGTAGAGTCGCTTTCTTGGTGACATTGTTCCCGTAAACCTCAGTATTCCATCTGCGCAACTCCTTTTTAAGTAATTTAAGTCTAGAAAGGAGAGAATACCCCGCCCAACCTCTAACTGGAAAAGAATTCCAGGAGGAAAAAATGAGAGAAGAAAAAGTGGGGTGGGAAAGCCACATATTCTCAAACCTGAACGAGGAGGGCCCCCACGTGATGCCTCCGGAATTCAGGAAGATGGGGAAGTGATAAGAGATAGGTCTTTCCAATCTTGAGACTTTAGCTTCCGAGAAAAGGTCAATCCACCTCCTGTTCATCAGGAATCTATTGATGCGAGAGAGGGCGCCAGCTCCATTAAGGCGGGACCAGGTAAAAATACCCTTGATCATAGGCGGATCATCAATAGAGAAATCTTCGATAAACTGGTTGAACCGTTTCATACTCTTCGTAATCCCTCTACCTGAAGATTTTTCCGAGGACCATCTACAGACATTGAAATCTCCACCCAGAAGCCAAGGGCCGTCACAGATGCCACCCAAAGCGTACAACTCGTCCCAGAACTGATTACGTTCTCTACAGATGGGTGGGCCATAAACACCCGTAATCCAAAAGTGAGAGGAATCAGAGATCTCAAGGAGCAAAGAGAGGGAGAAAGCTCCAGAGAAGATATCCCTAAACCCTAAACCCTAAACTCCCAAGCATCAACTTCAGAGTATTACGACCCGTCTATGATAGCTTTAAATTGGAGGGCCTTTTTGTAATTTCCTACTAGCCTTTTTTTTGGGCTTTTCATACATCAATGAATTAGCTTTTGTTTACTATAAAAATATATATATATATATATATATATATAAAACTCCCAAGCTAATCATCATCACTATCACTACAGACTCCCCCTTTTGATGTTTTTGAACAAAAGTTGCAAGTAAAAGTCAATACATCATTAGGATTTTGTAAATATGAATATTTCCATGTCGGATCCCTTCTTGCTCCTTCATTTTTTTTTTTTTTGGTAATAAACACTGCAATTTCATTGATGTATGAAAAAGCCCAAAAAGGCAAGGAAGGAACTACAAAAAAGCCTTCCAATTAGAGGCTATATAAGAAGGAGCATAATTACAAAAAATTTTACAGAGTGCACTCCATTTGGAGGCAACAAGAACACTACACTCCCAAACATCCTCCCAACAAAAACAAGTGTCCTTGAAGATTCTTCTATTTAATTTCTTGCTCCTTCATTTGATTTCTCCATTGGACAGAGAACATCGAATCCTAAATAGGGGCTGTGAGAAGTATATTTCGAATGAGAGAGGGGATGTTTGAAGCAGCTTTTTCAATGGGTTAGTGGACAGAGACCATCAAAAACCCAAAAGAAAATAGGAGAGAAGAGTTTCGCCGGAAAATATGAACAATGGGTTAGTGGACAGAGACCATCAGAAACCCTAAAGAAAATAGGAGAGAAGAGTTTCGCCGGAAAATATGAACAAAAATGAACTGTTTTTCTGGAAAAACTGAAGAAAACGTTGCAGGGAGAGAGATTTTTCACGAGAGGCAGAGAAGAAGAGCAGGAGAAGCAGCATCGTTATAAATATATATATATATATAGGCGGCTAGGGTTTTTTAATATTTTAAACTCACGTGTTTGGGGAAAAAAAATCACACGTGACCTAATTTAAAAAAATATAAAGCCAGCACCTTGTTCACCTTGCGCCTCACCTGAAGCTCGAGAGGCGCTCGCTTAGGCGCTCGCTTTATATATTCGCCTTGCTTCATTTGAAGCAAGGCGCTAGTGTTGAGCCTCTCGCATAGGCGCACCTAGGCTTTTTACTTTTTAAAACGCTGTTTAGAACCATGGGGGAGTCTTCTTTATATGGTGTCCCCGGCATTAAGGACCTTATGGAGAAGAGACCAGTTGAAAATTTTCAACTTTTAGAGGTCTTGGTCTCCAAATAATATCAAATTTTAGAAGAGATAACTGTTCTTTGTGCTGACGAAGTGGTCCTAAAGGTTTTCATAGAGAAATCACTCTCCTAATCAAAACTGCAGTAGGGGACCCGGGAGAGATGTTATTGAGAAGAGATGAGAGATTACACCATTCCACCACTCTCTATCATTGAGAATTCTTCTAAACATGAGATTCCAACAAAGATTGGTAACCCGACACTCATTAACCAAGTGATTTTGAGAGTTGACCAAAGTAAAGAGTCCAGGGTAAGCAGGATTGAGAGGCCCAATAGGGAGCTAAGAGTGATGCCAAAAATAGGACCTTTCGACTGTTCTCAAGCTAGAAGTTATAAAAGTCATACATAAGCTTTTTGCAGTCATATACAAAGCTCCAAGCGCCCTTCCTTCTAAGGTTTATTTCTTGGCAATGAACCCATTACCAAAGGAGGACCATATTTTTTTTAGAAAAGATGGCTCATAAGCCCATTTCATTGATATAATGAAAGATAAAAGCAATATATACAAAGTAAAACAAAAAAACTTATACCCCACCATATACATAAAAATTAACCATATACATAAAAATTAAATCAATTGCTTACAACCCAACGCCTCGGCCGCACCTTATTACAAGTATGCTACCCAGTTGTTAGTAATCAAAATAAGGTGGTAATTACAAAAAAGTTTTGTCATAGACACCCAAATAGAGGCATTAGCATGTGCCAGATATCACACATAAACCGGGGAATGAAACTCATCACGTAATACCCTATTCCTCTCCAACCAAATTCCCCACATAACAGCACAAAAGCCAAATAGCCACAGTCTACTCCGTAAAAGGTGGGTTCAAGATCACTTTCTCCATCACGTGGCAAATTAAACTCAGCCTGAATGAGAGTGAGTCTCCCCCCTTTGGAAAAGAAACCTCTCGTCCAAGACGCCAATCTTTTTTGAAATTTCTCTACCATGGGTTTCCAAAAATCTTTTCGTCTCGAATTACCACCAAGGGGCAATCCAAGATAATTGAGTGGAAGAGGGGTAACCACACAACCCACCAACTCAGAAAAGGCTACCAAATTCTCCCCCTCCACATTGATACCTATAATGGAGCATTTGGATCTATTAATCTTCAAACCCGAGGTCCATTCAAAAATTTGTATTATATCCAAGAAGTTTTGGAAAGATGGCTCATTGCCAGAGCAAAATAACAACGTGTCATCTGCAAACTGTAGATGTGATAGTGAAACCTTATTTTTTCCCACTTCAAAGCCTTCAATGACTCCTCTATCCACACCTCGATCTAACAACCTACTTAGTAGGTCCACAACTAGGGTGAAAAGAAAGGGGGAGAGGGAATCCCCCTGTCTTAACCCTCTTGTGGCTCAAACCTTCCCCCTCGGCTTCCCGTTTATAAGGAAGGAGAAGTTTACTGGTAGAGAAGCATACGTATAGTCTTAATTTCAAGCGCGATCTATTGTATTTGTCACTAAGGCACACTGGTGAGTAATCTAGTTGGAAAGAGGTTATAGTATGTGAAGATAACTCTAGACACAATAGGAAGAAGTGTGGGACTTAACTGGGTCTTTGTCTCCGAATTAGTCTTCCCTGACTAAATTCTATTGAAATTGTTGTGTTTTCTTGAAATATTTTTTGTGAATACTGTAGTCTTTTTTAGGGATATGGCCCTAGTAGTTTTCATAGTTAATGAAAAGTTTTTCGTCTGTTTATTCAAAATTGTATGTCTTATCAACACTTTTTTTAATAGAAAGATGAACTTTCATTGATTAATGTAAATAAGGCAAATACAAGTAAATTGAAGAGAGGATGACAACACGCTTTTCAAGAGGAAAAGGGAAAGAAAAACAATAATTAAGAAACTGAACACTCTAGAGTAACCTCCATCAATGCTAATCGAATGCATGAGCATTAACAAATTCTAGGAATAATTAATATTATAGGAAACACTTCATAGAGACCCAATTTTTGTACGGAAAGGTTTTCAAATTTAAGTAATTAGTAAACACAAGGCCTTAATGTTAGAGAAAATATCCTCAATGAAATGGGCTTTTGACTTTTGAGCCATCTTTTTCAAAAATATTTATATATAACTATACCTGATATCCCAGAGACATATTTCAAAGATATTTGTAAACATCAATTACTTGAATTTTGAATGTATTCTACACTACATCTACTGAATGTTCTTTGTTCACAATTGTCCAAAGTCAGCACACCTCAATCAATGTCAACTTCCTCCAAATTCATAAACTCACATTAGCTAAAATTAAAATTTAAAAAAACGTGTTTTATTTTACTTATTTAATTTACGGCAGTTTGGGACAAACTATAAAATTTGGGAGTAGGTCACGTTCATGTGGCTTCTTATCTCTCTCTTTTTTTCAAAGACGGCTCAAAGGCGCATATCATTGATATAATGAGAGATGTACAATATAAAAAACAAAAAAACCGAAGATCGTCTACCACCTATCATCATTGACTTTAACTTTATTTTCTTATTGCAATCAATTGTGAAGTACTATATAATTCCTGGCAGCTTGACAAGGGAGGACATCTAATCTTCCCTGCCCTTTTGTTCCTTTTGTATTCTATCTGTTTTTTTTTTTTTGGTGGGGGGGGATTTGATACTATAATTTCTTGCCAAAATGACAATGAAAAGGTCACATAATGTAAAGCAACTTCTTTCATATCATTGATCAAATCTAAATCAAAAGTTGAAACTTCCTTATAGACATAAACTGTGATATCCTACAAATTATGTCAAGAATCATGAGTTCTGAACTCTTACTCTTGTAATCACTCCATGAGCCATATGCAAACAACCGTAGCACGTCAAGATATGCAGAATGTTCAGTTCCTTCAAGCTGCAGGAGGTTGAACATCAAATAAGGAATTTTACAATTCAAAAACAGATTGGAATGATTCAAAACAGATTACCTCTTACTTGTATCTTTTATTACTCAATGAAATGGGCTTTTGAGCCATTATTCAACAAAAAAAAATGATTCACTGAATACTCACAATTAACAGATGAAGGATAAATTGGGCATAAGAAATTATAAATAACTCACATATGGAAGATCGTTAAGTTGCAAAGTTCAAAAGTCAAGTCAAGTAGTTCTAATAAACAATAGAAGTGGTCTCAGACTATCATAATCCATAAATATATGATAAATTGTAGAGAATTTGAATCGAAACTACACAAAGAATTACGCTAGATTAAATGAAAGCTAACAAAACTGATCCCAACATTTAAACTATAAAAAACAAAAATGATTCCTAATAGATAAGGGTGCTTGCTGCAAAATCTATCATATCAACATTGATGAAAACAGATGCATCGACTTAGTTTATCAAGCAAACAACAGAAAGCATGTATATTATTAAGACTGTACTTGATCTCTTAAAATCGAAATCCAAAATATAAAAAACATGTCATCACCTGTTCTCCACCTAACTTTAATCAAGATTTATTTACTCGAGATTTTCTCACAAACCAAACAATTCGACAGATAAAATAAAACCTAGAAATCAGTCAGAAAGTGGAAGATTAAAAAGTGAGAAAGTAATCGAAAACCTCGATAACGTTGGGAACGGAAAGAATCTCAGAGAAGGCAAAGAGGGAAGGATGAGAAGTTGCTTCAGTAACAACGGAACCAAGTGCTGAGCCTTTGAGAGAAGAAGCTTTCTTCACAAACTCTTCGATAAGCTCGCTTTGCTTTTGCTCTATATCCATTTTTTTTTTTTTTTAGTTTTTCAGGAAATAATATTATATAACAAAAAAAACAGACAGGAAAATTGAAATCAGAGGAAAATCGTAGAAGATTGGATCATTGAGAGAGCGAAGAAGAATCAGGATTTTATTTAGGGTTCTTCTGGGAGTTGAGTTTGAGTGTTGTGCCTGAGCGAGGCACTCTCTCTAAAAACTTGTTTTGTTATTTTGAGAGTCTAAGCGTTTACCCCTCTCGTCTTTCTCTCTCTCCCGCGTCGCCTCGTCGTCTTACGTATTTTTTATACAAAATAAAGATAAAAGTTGCCAAGTGGAAATCATAAGGGGAAACATACACTTAGAATTAGAATTTCAACTTTTAAATTCACCGATTTAAACTTTTAATTTTATTAATAGTTGAATTTATATTTTTGTCAAAATTCTATTGGCCAAAATATGCATTATGTACACAAAGAAAAATGTAAGATTTCTCAAACACCTTTTGAAAGAGGACGGAAAGTAGGGGTGTTCAAAATTCCGGGGATGGGGAACATATTTTTCGTTTCAATTTTGGGGACGGGGTAGGGAATGTTTCCCACTTCAGTTTTGGGGGCGGGGACCATTTCAATTTTGGGGACGGGGAATGGGGAATGCATTCCCCGCCCTACCCCGATCCCTGAAATTGTTTAATTAAATAATGTTTTTTATTAGTATTATACTATTATTAATCAATTAATTCATAATATTAAAATTATAATTATAATATATGTTTTTTAAATCTAAAAAATATATAATATATCTACTAGTATTAATTATAATTTAATTAAAGATATTTATAAATTTAATAAATATTAAAAAAATTAAAAAGTACTTTGTAAATGGGAAAAAATTCCTCGTGGGGAACTCGATCCTCATAAAGTCCTCGTGGGGAATCCCCATCCCCGTCCCCGAATTTTTAAAGTGGGGATTTTAGCGGGGATGGGAAATGGTTTAAGATGCGGAGACGGGGACTGGGAATGCATTCCCCGCCCCGCCCCGCCCCGCAAACACCCTTGGATGGAAGAGACCTATGACCCACAAAAGAAAAGATTTATATTAATGAGGGTGACGAGCCCAGCTTCTACTCCTCGTGGAGAACACCTACAAGACTAAAGACATTCAACTTCAAGGACAACGTCTACTCCAAAAAAGGCACCCTTTCCAAAAGATGCAAACCTCGAGCTTCGACCAATAAGAAAGACTCCCATATCCAAAGATGACCTTCCGTGAGGATATCCCCCGCATCAAGGAGCATATCCCCCTAAATGATTCAATTCATAGTCAAAAGGGGCACCCGCCCTCGAGGACACAACCAATTCCTAAAATGTTGCTCTCCTCCTTAAAGGGATCCTGTAACGCTCGTTATTTTGAGATAGAATTATTTTTTTTTATTAATATTCCTCTATTTATTTAATTAAAGTATTTAATTAGTTTAATTTCCGTAATTTAGAATTTAGAAGTTTTAATCTTTATTTGGTTATTTTAGATTTCAAGTAATTATTTTGAAACTAAGTGCATTGATTATTATTAATAGGCCAATTAATAATAATTAATTACCTTATATCCTAGATTAATTGTGTTGATTAATTTTAAGGGATAGTTTATGTTTTAAGAGCATGGGGTTTATTTTAAAAGTTTAAAGGGAATTGGGGGACTCTTTAGCAAATATTATTCTTCCTCATCTAATTTTGGATGTCATCTCCTTCTCCTTTCATTTGAAACAAAGGAATTTAGAAACCAAAATCCTCTCCTTCTCCCTCCATTGTCGTCGCCACCTATAAGCTTCCAAGGGGCGGGTTTTTCTTGTCCATTCTCTGTTTCACATGATTTCGGGTGCATTGGATAGATCGGCCCCTGATCTATCTTTTGAACTAACCTTGGAAGCATTCCTCCAACTAACCTTGAAAAAAAGGAATTGAAAATTAAAAAGGACGATGTGGCTTCTTGCTTTCTTTCACAGTGAGTGAAAGATTTTTGCGACAATAGAGATTCGTCTCAATTGAGAGAAAATAGAAAGTTCTAATCGATTGTTAAACTTCTAATATTTGTCTCAATTGTAATCTTCATCTTCATAATGGAACCTGCAAAATTTGTAGAAGACATGGCGTACCAATTAGAAACCTGTATAAAATTATGGTGTCGATTTCTCTTGTTTACTATTTTATTATTTGTTGCATATTTATCTTGATTTAGGGAGTTTAGGAATTACAAACTCTTCAAATTCTCAATAATTGGTACAGAGTGTCAGGTTCAAGGGACTTGTGGTAGATATTGATGTATAGCACAAAGGATATTGGGTTCGAAAAATTTAATGGTTTAGATTTTTCATTTTGGATGATGCACATTGAGGTCTACTTGTATAGTAGAAAATTGTATCTGCCGTGGGGAGAGAAGCCAGAGGGTATGAATGATGAAGATTGGAAGCTACTGGGAGTTGTGAGATTGATATTGTCAAAGAATGTCGCTCATAATGTGGCAAAAGAGACAACTAGAGCGGGATAGATCAAGACTTTGTCTGATACATAAGAACAGTCCATCGTCAATAACAAGATATATATCTACACTCAACTCGTGCATATGAAGATGATGATGAACCATTTGAAGATCATCTGAATAATTTCAACATTCTCATAAATCGTTTAGTTGCTTTAGAGTTTCAAATGATTGATGATATGGTTGTTGTTACATTCTTAGCATCTTTACCTAATAATTGGGCTACTATGAAAACTGCTATCGCTAATTCTCAGGGAAGATGAAAACTTTGTTTTGCAAATATCAAATATGTTGCTCTTACAGAAGAAATTGGCTTGAAGAGTTCTAGTATGGCCTCTAATAGTAGTATTGCTTTGTATGCCGGTGTAACGTCCCGTTACTTTTGAAGTGAAATTTTTAATTTTAATTTTATTTAATATGTTATTTATTTATTTATTTCAATTAAAGTATTTAGTTTAATTTTTTTATTTTTGTAATTTAGAATTTAGTAGTTATTTTCATCCGAAGACCTTTTTAATCGTTTTATTAGCTTAAGTTAGTTTTGGTCGTATTAATAACTATTAACGGGCCAATTAATAATTATTAATCACCATTTGACTAGTTTAAAAACTTGGGTTTCGTTTTAAAAGCTAAAAGCAAAAGAGGGACGAGTTCGTCATTTCCTGAATTGTTAAAATATCTAAAGACTATTCATCTTCTTTAAAAACCCCAAGGTTGACCAAATTGACCAAGAATTCTTTTTTTTCCTTTCTCTTCTTCTTCTCCAAATGTGAGCATCAACGGTGGAGAGATTTTTCTCTTGGCTTTTCGTCATTTCTCGACCGTTTTCGATGATGTCAGTTGCATTGAATTACTCGGGACGAGGGCTATCTATCCAACCTAACCTTATGTCGTTTCTCGTTCCCTAAGGGAAGCCCTAAAAAGTGAGTTTTCAAAACTTTTTACATGGTTTTGTTTGTTTTTTATTATAAATGAATTTTGAAGTTGAAATCACGTATTTCTATCGAGAAATTTGACGATTTTGAGCACGGATTTTTGAAAAACACTATTCACCCGAAAACACTATTCATCCGAAATCACTATTCACCTGAAAATCATACTTTTTATCATTTTAGTTATGATTTATAAAAATATTTTCGGTTGATGTATTGTAGGTGTCGGTTGTACATTGACGCCTCATTGAACCATTGGATTGAACTTGAATTGCTAAGGTGAGAATAAATAGAAATTAAAGTAGCTTTAGAAACCGAATAAGTTGAACGATTTGTAGAATCGAAAGTTGAGATTGAGGCTTGAATCGAAAGTTGAGATTGAGGCTTAAATCGAAAGGATTAAAGTAAGTGAACTAACATGCTTAGGCTTGGAGTTAGTTATAATTGAGTGAGAGAACTCATGGATTTTTCGAAGGAAATGAATAACTCTTGGAAGTTCTAAGTTCAGATTCGTTCAGGAGTTTAAGAATGAATATTGGAAGTTGAAGGTTTCAAGAAATTGGGGTGAATAAAGAATTTGGATAAGGAACTTCGAATATTTATTGAAAGATATACAATCATTTGAATTAGAGACTTTTCAGGTAATGATTGGGATCGTGGGAAAGGAGCTGGTGCGGTTTGATCTAGTTGATGATGATGGCGGGATGGACTAGAGTCATTTTTTAAAGTCCATGGACACATTTTATTACATTTTATTTTTTCTCATGAGTTGTATATTTGTTTATAAGCTCACAAGAGCCTTTTTTTTTATCTTTTATAACCTCAAACTCCTTTAATCTTTACTACAGGAATTGCATTTCCGGTCTTTAATTTCTCTGATTGTGAAAAGTGTAAACAAGTTGTGGATAGTCCAAGTTTTAAACATATCCATGCCAAATTTTTTATTAAATAATAAGTCTTCCGCTGCAATCTGATTTAAATATTTTAAAAGAAGTCGGGTCGTCACAGCCGTCGGTAGAGGAAAAAACAATCAAAGTAACAGTAGTAAGGGTAAAGGTACATGGAACAAGGGAATTGAGTGTTACTACTACCATAGGAAGGTCACAAGAAATCGATTGTTTGAAACCAAGTAAGATAAGAAAGATACGATAATAACTCGGTGACGAATGTGATCATAGATTCTCTCTATTATGTTGATGGGAGTTTTTATTGTCGATGAGCGGATGACAAACCTGGTTGTGGATAATGCCTCTTCTTTTCATATTACTTCAAATAAACAATTGTTCTCATCTTTTACTTGTAGGCAAGTTTGGCTTAATGAAAATAGGGAACAAAAATATCTCTAAAGCAACCTGGCATTAGAGATGTAAATTTTTTCATGCCTGGGAGATAGCTCTCGACGAAATGCCTTGCAGGGGTCAATTATGTTAGTGGATTGTAATAGGTATATGGTGTTGTAAATTGATTTGAGTTTGTCAGTTGAAGCATTGGTGTTCTAAGCAAGTGATGAACTGTTATTGTAGTGTGAGTTAAAGATGTTTTATGTATCTCCAAGTGGGAGATTGTTGGGATTTGAAGCCCAAATCATTTAATAATAAGCCCAAATGGAATAAGCCCATAAACCATTATAAGCCCAATTACTTTTTGTGTGTTGCCTCACATCGAACCAGAACTATTACAAGCACTAACTGAATCTTCATCTTACTTTGTTACCACACCATATTTCCAATTTTGTACCACATCAAGTTACCTTGTATCGTGCTACCGTATGTTACCACATCAACATACTACCACGTACGACATTACCATATCATGTTACCATATTTCCACATAAAGTACTACCATTGAAATAAAAACACTTTTACAAATGACAAACATGTTTTGCATAACAACTAACAAACAAGTTAGGAAGCTCATGTTATGAACCGAGTTATCAAAGTACCACAATCCTCGATATAGTGACGCCGATGGCCTCTTCATCCATGGACCACACATATCCATAAGTATCTCGATAAGTGACGCCCATGGCCTCTTTCATCCATGGACCACACATATCCACAAGTATCTTGATTTAGTGACACCCATAGTCTCTTTCATCCATGGACCACACATATCCACAAG
Organism: Gynostemma pentaphyllum; assembly: GCA_028015215.1. Taxonomy (NCBI): domain Eukaryota; kingdom Viridiplantae; phylum Streptophyta; class Magnoliopsida; order Cucurbitales; family Cucurbitaceae; genus Gynostemma; species Gynostemma pentaphyllum. The sequence continues at coordinate 25,159,400 of CM051354.1, forward strand.
TATCCTAATATAGTGACCCATAGTCTCTTTCATCCATGGACTATATATATATTCACAAGTATCCCGATATAGTGATACCCATAGCCTTTTACATCCATGGACTACAAAAATATCCATAAATCGGTTCATTACATGAGCATCTCAACAAAAACAACTAGCAAACAATCTACCATACAATTTACACTCAATTACATGCTTATCTTTTGTACAAGTGTTTTGATTTCAATGGTAGTACTTTATGTGGAAATATGGTAACATAATATGGTAACATCGTACGTGGTAGTATGTTGATGTGGTAACATACAGTAGCACGATACGAGGTAACTTGATGTGGTACGAAATTGGAAATATGGTGCAGTAACAAAGTAAGATAGAGATTCGGTTATTACTTGTAATAGTTGTGGTTCGATGTGAGTTGGAATCAGGAAGTTGATTGGTGTATGCTTAGGTTGTATTCGAAGTGTAGAATGAGTGTAAAGAGTATTTTAGGCCTTTGGATATAATTTCCGTTATGGAATTCGGTCCATAGGATTACTTGCTACCATTCATTTTTATGCTAATGTTGCAACTTTTCAGGTACTTCTTGAGGGAAAGGTCGTGGTAGAGGAGGTGGTGCTTCTTGATTATTTGAGCACGATGGATGGACATGGACATTGACATAATTTTGTATAGAATTCTTGAAATGCATTTGTATATATATTTTCCATTCTTGCATACTTTGTATTTTGAGCTTGTGAGAGTGTTCGTTTTAAAACTTGTAATGGTCTTATGGTTTTATGTTTGTTTTAGAAATTTAATTATAATTGGAATGCGCATTCCACCCTTTATCGCTTTCTCTGTTGTGAAAAGTGTAAAACATGTTTTGGTAAGTCCGGATTTTAAACGTACCCATGCCGTTTTTCTTTAAAACCAAGTATTCCACTATGCATTTAAATTTAAAGGATTTAATGGATTCGGGTCGTTACACAAGTCCATGGACAAAATATATTAATCTCTAGTCCATCTCTAGCTTATCATCACCACGTGATCAAGCAGACTCAACTCCACGTCCACGACCCCTCCCACGTTTTGCACCTGAAATTGTGTAGTATCATGAGTAAAAACACCCAATGAAGATAAGTATAAAAGAAGCTAACTTAAGAAACCAAATCTCGAATCTGAATTTTTTTTCAAAGTTCTTACTAACTCTTTACTACCCAAATATCAAAACAAAATAAGTATCTTCATCATAGCTCATGACTACCCAATGTAAACAGGTTTTGGATAATCCGATTTTTAAACGAACCCATGCCGTTTTTTTTAAACTAAGTCTTCCGCTATGACTTTGAAATTAAAGAATTTAACGGGTTTGGGTCGTTAAAGATAAATGAACCACGAATTACCCATTATAAATAAAACAAGAAATTAAGAATTTTTGAAAAGAAAACAATGAATAAGTCAAGCCAAACAGCCTTCAAATAAACTTGAGTTACTAACTTTATCATAAAGTCTCCAATCAAATGATTCCTATGCTTTTAGTAAACATCCGAAGTTCCATAATCAAGTTCTTTATTCACCCTATTATACTTGAAACCTTCAATTTCCAATAATCATTAGTAAACTCTGAAGCGAATCTAAACTTAGAACTTCCAAGTGTTAATCGTTTCTTTCGAAACACATATGAGTTCTCTCAACTCAAATTAGAACTAACTCCCAAGCCTAAGCATGTTAGCTCACTTACTTTAATCATTTTGATTCAAATCTTAAACTCAACTTTCGTACCTACAATTCGTTCAACTTATTCGGTTTCTAAGTTTACAATTAAATTCTATTTATCCTCACCTTGGCGAAATTGGATTTAGCTCCAAGGTTCTGAAAGAACGTTCAAGTGGCGGTCCAAAAACACCTACAATTAAATTACATCTAACAATCATTAATTGACGAAACATCGAACACACGACATTTAAAAGTATAAAATGACCAAAAACCCAGAAAATACCTTAAGTGGGGCCACGGCCTCACCTAGGAAGGTTGGTTTTCGAGTTTGGTTTTTCGGCTTTTATGTAATTTAGAGGCGTTTCTGGTTGGTTTTGAGTACTTTGGAGGTTTGAACAATGAATGGGTAAACGTAATTTAGGGTTTTGGACAAGATTTCAATCTCGAAAAATTAACTAAAACATAAAATAATAACAATTAAAACACCCTAGTTATCACGAAGTATGGGAAAATCAAACGAAACAGGTTTTCGACTCAAACTCGATTCTAAGGTTAGGGTAAGTTTCTAAAAACAAATAAAACAACTCCCTCCATTGAAATTGTAACGTCCCGTTACTTTTGAGGTGTTTTTGGACCTTTGTTGATCACCTTACCGGAGGTTTGGAGCGAAACCACTTCTACTAAGGTGAGAATAATTAGGATTTAAAGTAGCTTTAGAAAGCAAAAAAGTATAATGATTTGTAGGATTGGAAGTCAAGATTTTGATTCGAATCAAAACATCTAAGGAAGAGAGCTAGTTTTCTTAGGTTTAGAAGCTAGTTCTTTGAGTGGAACTTTTAGAAGTTCTAAGTTAGATCGATTGGAGATTAGGATGGATCATTGGGAGTTAGAAGATCCATACTTTAAGATAGAATGGTTAAGGAACTTGATTGTACAACATTAGATCTTATTCAGAAGTTTAGAATCTTTGGAAGTTAAAGATCATACTTTAGTATGTATCGGTTGTGCGGTTTACTTATATTTCTTCCGAATTTCCTATTTATTTACTTTATGCATAAGGACATCTATGATCCATTTACTTTATGTCCTTTACTTTATACCCTTTACTTTACGCTCCATTCATATTTACTTTTGCAAGCATACGCATAACATCTCGCAACATTAATTCGAAAGGAAAGTGAAAAAGAAAAGAAGGGAGAATGTAAATCCTACGGGAAGTTTACATTACCTTCAGTGAAAAAGAATGAAAGTGAAAGAGAAAAAGAAGGGAGAATGTAAATCCTACGGGAAGTTTACATTACCTTCAATGAAAAAGAAAAGAAAGTGAAAGAGAGAAAGAAGGGAGAATGTGGATCCTACGGGAAGTGCCCACATTACCTTCATTCATGCATAAAAGGTGAATGCGAATCCTACGGGATGTCTTCATTACCTTCATGCATATTATCGATGGAAATATATCATGGAAAAAGGCAAATTAAGATGTTACGCTTATGCAAAGTTTATTTACTCCTTTTATATTGTTTTATGAAGTAATGGTTGAAAGTTAGTTTTCTAGAGTTTAGAGAACTAAGAGAGAAAAGAAATGAAATTGATGTATAGCCGAGTGCTGTAGGAAAAAGGAATGAGATTGAATTGGATAATGAGAGAATACAAAGGTGTATTGAACCTTGTATAATTATTATGTGATATATATGTAAGAGAACTAGTTTCTCATTAATTGGAAGATCTCGAAATTAGAGAATAAGATTTGATGTAAACCTTATGTATAGTATAAGGTATTAAAGATAACGAGATACCATTGTTGTATAAATATATGTTATGAAACTCCTAATGGTTGAAAGGTATTTCCTCATTTATTTTGGGAGAATTGGTAAGTAAAAGTGAAACTTTGATGTAAAACCATTTTGGTGGTTGAAAGGTAAGAGAATGTGAGTTTATTTGGACACAAATCGGAATACGGGTTTGAGGTCTATTGTTACTTTTTATTCTTGTTATTCTCACTGGGCTTTGTTGTTTGCTCATGATATTACAACCAATTTCAGGTAATTCCCGTGCTAGAGGTCGTGGGAGAGGAGCGGTGCTGTATGATCACAGGATGATGACCTCGAGATGGACTAGGTTTATTTAAAGTCCATGGACTATGTTTTGTGAATTTTACACATATTTTGGATTTGTATATTTGTAAATGGCTCTTAAGAGCTTTTCAATTTCACTTTTATGATAAACGTCTCTTTGAACTCCTGATTAGGAACTTGAAGTTCCTTGTGTTTTTAGATTTTTGAATTTAAGATGTAAACAGGTTTTGGCTAGCCAACTTTCAAACATAACCACACCATTTTTTTTAAATATAAAGACTTCCGCTATGTTTTCTAATTAAATTATTTTAAAAGAAGTCGGGTTTCACAGCAAGAAATCGAAGATTTCAACCATGGAATCCATTAAAACACTATCTGAAGAAAAATTTAGAAACTTTGTCATACCTTGGGGCCTTTTGAAAACGGAGGAAAGGACGCTTGAACTGAGGGCTTTCCAACGCAACCGAAATCAAGTCGATTCATCGAGAAATGAAAAAAAAAACAAAAAAAAAAAATTCCCAAGGAAAGGGGGCTATGGCCCTCAAGGAGAAATGAAGAGAAGAAAAATGTTAACTTTTGGTCAAAATGTGTTTTTAAAGAGGAGATGAATAATGCCAAGATATTTTAAGAATTCAAAAATTACGAACTCATCCCTCATTTTCTTTTTGCTTTTAAAAACGAACCCGAATCACTTAAACTTACAAAAAGGTAATTAATAATTATTAATTGGCCCGTTCATAATTATTAATACGCCCAATACTAATTTAAGCTAATAAAACAATTAAAAGGATTTGCGAACGAAATAAACTCGTAAATTCTAAATTAAATTTAAATACTTTTATTACATTAAAAAAAATTAACTAAAAAATAACGGGACGTTACAAGGAATCTCCCCTTGGAGCTCACGACATTGGGTTGTTTTGGGAAGGGGATTATTCTGGCTTGCGAGCATTGTAGAGTCGATTCAAGTTCGTTTCTGGTAGTTTTAAGGTAAAACTATTAATGTGTAAATATTATTATGGCTTTGAATAAGGACTCTTCCTCCAAAAAAAAAAGAAAAACAAAAAATAAATTCAAGGAAAAGTATCCCCACGACCACGACATTAAGGGTTCAAATGGGGTTTTGGTGTCCTTGCATTTTTTTAGTCTAGGACTAGAGGGAATCATAAAAAACTCGTTAATGAAATTCTTTAAATTCCATGAAAAGAAATTGAAGATTTCAACCAAACTCCATTTAAGATTTAAGAAAAAAAAAAGAGGAAATGAAACCTATAAAAATCAACATAGATACTTACTTTGAAGAATTTGAAGGATGAAAAAATGTTTCCAAAGGTAGATGAAGAGAAAGCTTGAAGCCTAATCTATCCAATGCACCAAAAATCGAAGCAAACAGAGAAGAATCGAAGAATCCAGAAATTTCTTGCTCCTTCCTTGTAGTTGCGGCAATGCAATATCTAGAGATGGATGTTTTTCTTTCATTTTATTTTTGTCGCTATGAGGTTTTTTGCGATGTAGAGTGACAACATCCTCTAAACAGGTGATCTTTTATAAAGAGTTTGAGAGTAGCCACCAATCATGGTAAGGGTGTGATTGGTCACCTAGATTAATAATTAAAATGGTCTACCATATAATTTTGGTTCGGATGTCGATTGTGTAAAGGCAAGGTATTAGCACCCTACAACATTCGTAAAAACGGTTGCCAAATTTATTTCATGTCATCTTAAATATTTTTAAAAATTAGCCCTTTAATTTATTATTATTATTTCAAAAACTTTACTATTGATTTTATTATTTTTAAATAGATCTGTCATTCAACCTTTTCTTTTACTCTAAAAATAGAGCTTGTTTAAAGAGTAGAATGAGTTAGATTAATACTCATTAATTGAAATAAAATGACAATAATATCGATGATAATAATAATAATAAAAATGATAATAATAATAAGATTTTTATTTTAAAAAAATCTTACACCTCAAGAAGTTGAGAAGTTTGACGTTCTCAAATGTAATGTCCCGTTATTTCCGTACTTATTTTTTTAATTATTATTTAATTATTTAGTTATTTATTTATTCTAGATTAATTAAGCTTGGTAGTTAATTAAATTAGTTAATTTAGTTAATGATGGTGTAAGTTATTTTAAGAGTAGTGAAGTGTGGGCCCCTTCTCTTTTTGTCCTATTCCTAAATTAGGGAAACAATATAAATTATTATTATTTATTCATTTTTAAAGTAAAAAGTATTAAAAAAAGAGAGAAATAATTCCCTTTTTTTTCCTTGGCAACTGAACCAGTTCAGAAGGTTCATTTGTGTTTTTGGCCAATTGGAGCTAATTTAGCCCGGTTTTCGCTATTTTAAGTTGGTTCTCTCGCTAATTAATTGTAATTAATGATATTCCAGGTTCAAGCAACTTTAGGGGCGATAATTTTGTTTAATTGAGACCGGTTCTTGACTTTTAGCTACTTCTCAAAGCTTCAAAGGTGAGTTTAAAGTGGTTTTATGTATGAATTGCATGACGAATTGTTAATTGATTATAAGAGGGAATATGAAATTGGGATCCTATGAGGATATTTGTAACGACCCGTCACGAGAAAGTTAAAAATCAATATTATTTTTTTCAATAATATTAATCAGCTTGATCGATTAATTAGAACAGAAATATCGTGTTATTTCAAAAAGGGTATTATGGTAATTTTTCCTGAAAAACATCGAAATTTGAAACTTATGATTTGATTAATATTTTGATAAAAAATCGATTATCTCGATGTCAAGATTCCAACGTAACTGACGGTTTGTCGTTCTGAGACCCGGTGATCAAGTTATGGACGTTTAAGACGAGTGGCAATATCGTAAATATGGCAATTCGGGATTTTAATCTAAAATGGCATTCCCATTTGTAATAATCAGGCTTTGAACTCTCTCTTCTTCTCCCTCACACCGCCACCCACACCAAGAGGATTGAAGAGTCGGATTTTTTGTCGTTTCGTTTCGGTGAAGATTGAATCGTGATTAGTTTGTTCCCAGGTGAGTAGCAGAACGACAGAGGTTGGTAGGTTAGGGTCAATAAAGTCTTTTCACATATCTCTAATAATAAAAAATAATAAAAAAATAAGGACCGTTAGTTTTAACAGATTAATTGGATGAAAGTTGGACAATTGAAAGTGTAGGGGTGAAAAAAGCTAAATTGATAGTCCAAGGGTGTAAATTAAAAAAACTTGAAAGTGCAGGGGGTCATTGGTGCATTTAACCCTAGTTTTAATTAGGAAAACTTGAACAATCACATTTATAAAATTACCAATTTAAGAGTTTAAGTTGCTGAGGTTAATTAAAACTTGGATTAATGAATTAGCCTGAATTAGTCTAAGTTATGAAACCCTAACTTAAAATATTAAGTGGGAGAAAGAAACATGTCAATTTATCCTATGGTGTAACGTCCCGTTATTTTACAAGGATTATTTATTTATTTATTTAAATTATTATTATTTTATGTTAAGCACTTAACTTAATTTTAGAATTGATTAATTTAAATTTTAGATTTAATTTAGAATTTATAACTTTAAATTTACGAGTTTATTTCATTCATAAGTACTTTTAATTACGTTATTAGTTTAAATTTAGTTCAAGGAGTATTAATAATTATTAACGGGCCAATTAATAATTATCAATCACCTTTTGGTAAGTTTAAGTGCTTCGGTTTAGTTTTATTAGCTAAAAGCAAATGAGGGACGTATTCGTAATTTCCTGAATTCTTAAAATATCTAAACACTATTCATTCATCTTATTTAAAAGACCAAAAGAGTCAAATTTTCATTTCTCCTCAACTTTCTCTTCTCCTCAAAACCATGAAGGCCATTTGGGTAGGAAATTTTCGTGCGTTTTCTTCGTTTCTCGACGGATCGTCTTGATTTAGTTGCGTTGGATTGCTCGAGACGAGGGCTACCTATCCAACCTAGCTTTTTGACGTTTCTCATTCTCGAAGGGAAGCCCTAAAAGTGAGTTTTCACAACTTTTTATATGGATTGTTTTGTTTTTGTTTCTAAATGAGTTTGAAGTTGAAATCATGTATTTTGATCAAGGAATTTGACGATTTCGAGCTCTGGATTTTCAAAAAACACTATTCATATGAAAATCACTATTCACCTGAGAATCACACTTTTTGTTCTTTTAGTTATGATTTATAAATTGTTGTTCAATTGATGAATTGTAGGTGTGATTGCCCGTTTGATAGTTCGTGGGAACTTTGTTGTCAAGCAAAAATTCGAGGTGAGAATAAATAGAACTTACCGGAATAAGTTGAACGATTTGTAGAATTGGAAGTTGAGATTAAGATTTGAATCGAAAGGATTAAAGTAACTGAGCTAACAAGCTTAGGCTTGGAAGTTAGTTCTAATTTGAGTGAGAGAACTCATAAGTGTTTCGAAGGAAACAATTAACTCTTGGAAGTTCTAAGTTTAGATTTACTTCGGAGTTTCCTAATGTTTATCAGAAGTTAAAGTGTGACGACCCGACACTTTTAAATAATTTAAATTAGAAAACATAGCGGAAGTCTTTATATTTTAAGAAAAATTGGCGTGGTTATGTTTGAAAAGTGGCTAGCCAAAAACCTGTTACATTTTAAATTCACAATTTAAATACACAAGGAACTTTAAGTTCCTAACCAGGAGTTCAAAAGGTGTTTATAAACATAAAAGTAAAGACAAAAGCTCTTAAGAGCTATTTACAAATAAACAAATCCAAAATATGTGTAAAATTCACAAAAACATAGTCCATGGACTTTACATAAACCTAGTCCATCTCGAGGTCATCATCCCTCGATCACTGTAGCGTCCCGTTATTTTGTGATAAAAAAAATTTATTTATTTTATTTTAATTTTAAGTAATTAAAGTTCATTTATTTATCAGTAAATTAGAATTTAGTACTTTATTTCATTTTAAGTCATTTTAATGGCTTTATTTTTTTAAATACGTTTTAATGGTATTAATAATTATTAACGGGCCAATTAATAATTATTAATCACCATTGGGATAGTTTGAGATGTTCGGGTTTCGTTTTATAAGTTAAAAGTCAAAGAAGGGCAAAATCGTAAATTCCAATTACCTAAATATCTAGATATTTTTACTTCATCTTCTTTAAGACATCTTTGACTCAAATTGACCAAACAAACTTCACCATTTTCCCTCCCCAACCCGTGAGCATCAAAGAGGAAGAAAGGATTTTCGGTTTTCGTTCATTTCTTGCCCGATCGACTTGATTCCTGGTCCAGGGAAAAGGTATCGATCCTACGATCATTTTCCATCTACCCTTCGTACTTGCCGCTCGTGTTATACGGAGTTCTCGATAAGTAAAGTTTCAAACCCTAAGCTCCAAATAGTGTTTTAATGGAGTTTTCTTTGATTTATTTCGATTTCGTGTTGTAGAACTCGGTGTTTGTAAATACGGGAGTAGTTTTACGTGTTTTTGGAAACTATCCCATAACCCTAAAACCGAGTTTCAGTCGAAACCCTTCCCGTTTGAAATTTACCCTTTTGGATTTGATTTTGGGTTAGAATTTAATGAAATAATGTTTATTTAAATTCAATTCGGGAAAGGGCTTAATGTTCAAAAACCCTAATTATCGATACCCATTGAAATCGGGAATATCGATTTTGCTTAAAACCAACTCGAGACACTTTTAAATTGCCTAAAAGCTGGAAAACCAAACCCGAGGCCCTTTTTCCTTATGATGGCCGAGAGCCTCTTGTGGGGTTTTGTTGGGTTTTTCGTCGTTTTGTACGTTTGGTTGATGTTTGATTGATAGTTGGTAATTATTGATTGTATGATATAATTCATTGTAGGTGTTTTTGAACCGTTTGCTTGATAGCTCCTTCGGACTTAGGAGCAAAGTCATCTTTTATTAAAGGTGAGAATAGTTAGAATTTAAAGTAATTATAGAAATTGAATAAGTGTGAAGGTTTGTAGATTATGAAACTAAGACTAGAAACCGAGTATAAGATTAGAGGCGTGAGAGTTAGTGCCCTTAGGATTAAGAGTTAATCCTTTAAGTGAGAACTTAGGAGTTCTCAAGGAAAGTATCGAATCTTAGAAGATTCTAAGTTAGATTCGTTTCTAAGCTTAGGTTGGATCATTGGAGGTTAGAAGATCCAAGCTTGCTTTTAGATTGGTTAATAGATTAATCGTTCGAGTTATTATTCTACTTTTATTATTTGATGCCGGAGTTCGATCGACATATCGTCCGTCCGAGATTACTATCTATTTTTACTTATGTCCTTTACCTTATGTCCTTACTTTTCCTCCTTTACTTTATGTATGTTTCGGTTGCTTTATCATTTACATTTACTTTATTTACTTTTACAAGCATATGTAAACATATGCATAACATCTCGCATCATTGAAAAGAAGTTGAATCGTAAGTTGCGAACGTACACATTGCTTCCTCATGCGGAGTTGAATGGTAAGTTACGGATGCACACATTACTTCTCATGCATAGAAGTTGAATCGTAAGTTGCGGACGTACACATTACTTCCTTATTCGGAGTTGAATGGTAAGTTACGGACGCACACATTACTTCTCATACATAGGGAGTTGAATGGTAAGTTACGGACGCACGCGTTACTTCCTCATGTGGAGTTGAATGGTAAGTTACGGACGTACGCATTACTTCCTCATGCATAAAAGAAATTGTGGAATCCTACGGGATGTTCTCATGAAATCGTGATTATGATTGATGATATAGAGAATCGAGATGTTATATTTTATACAAAGTTTATTTACTTTACTTATTCCTTGTCATAACAAGTTAATGGAGGAGGATTGACCAAGAGTGTGGTAATGTCATACTTTGGAGAAATGGATTAGAATTACCTAAAGTTTGGAGAATTTTAGGAGAGAATTTTGTAATATTAATTGGACACAAATCGAAATGCGAGTTTGAGGTCTATTTTTTACTTTTTATGCTTATTATTCTCATTGGGCTTAGTTTGTTAGCTCATGATATTACAAAATTTCAGGTAATGCCCCGGCTAGAGGCCGTGGAAGGGGAGATGGTGCTGCGTGATCGAGGGATGTTGACCTCGAGATGGACTAATGGATTTGTAAAGTTTATGTCTTATTTCGATGAACTTTAAGAACTTTAATGAATTGCATTTTGTATTTGGCTCATAAGAGCTTAATGTTGATGTTTATATGATATACATCTTTGAACTCCTGAAATGGGACTTGATGTTCCTTGTGGATTTATTAGATTTGAAAATTAGGATGTAAACAGGTTTTGGCTAGCCAATTTTCAAACAAAACCACGCAAATTTTTCTTAAAATAAAAGACTTCCGCTGTTTTCTCTGCTTTAATTTATTTAAAAGTGACGGGTCGTCACAATCACGCAACACCAGCTCCTCTCCCACGACCCCTAGCATGAGCATTACCTGAAATTTTGTAATATCATGAGCTAACAACTTAAGCCCAGTGAGAATAATAAGAATAAAAAGTAAAGTTAGACCTCAAACCCGTATTCCGATTCGTGTCCAATCAATCTGACACAATTATTCCTAAAGTTCTACAAACTCTAGGTAAATTTCATTCTATACTCTCCAAAGGATGATATTACAAACACTCGTAGTCAAATTCTCTTTCATTAACTTGTTATAACATAAATAAGAAAAGTAAATAAACTTTACATAAATATAACGTTTCGGTTCTTTATCCATGATATATAATTCCATCGATCATATGCATGAAGGTAATGAGGACATCCTGTAGAATTCGCATTCGCCCTTTATGCATGAATGAAGATAATAGGTACATCCCGTAGGATACCCATTCAACCTTATGAATGAAGAAAGTAATGAGGCATCCCGTAGGATCCCATTCAACCTTCTTTTCTTTCTGACTTTCTTTTCTTTTTCTTTGAAGGTGATGCGGACACTCCCCGTAGGGTCCACCATTCTCTCCTTCTTTTCTTTCTCATAGTCTTTTCTTTTTCTTTGAAGGTGATGCGGACACTCCCCATAGGGTCCAACATTCTATCATTCTTTTCTTTTTCTTTGAAGGTGATGCGGACACTCCCCGTAGGGTCCAACATTCTCCCCTTCTTTTCTTTCAATGATGTGAAGTTTAAGTTTCAAACATATCCACGCCGTTTTTTTTTTTAAATAGTAAGACTTCCGTTGTGTTTTTAGTTTTAAATTATTTAAAAGGAGTCGGGTCGTCACAAACTTATAAAACACTCTTTATTTGAAGTAAACACATTTAATTTGATTATTACTAAAATTAACCCTATTATATATTGGTTTGGTTTGGATCCTACATAAATCTATCAAACCGTTATTAATAAGTTTGGATTAGTTTGGGTAAATGAAGGTTTAAAAACTGAACAAAACCGGTTTTGTTCAGTTTTTAAACCTTCATTTACCCAAACTAATCCAAACTAATTAATAACGGTTTGACCGGTTTTATTTAGTCAGAACAATTGGTTTGATTTGTTTTGTTCAGTTTTTAAACCTTCATTTACCCAAACTAATCCAAACTAATTAATAACGGTTTGACCGGTTTTATTTAGTCAGAACAATTGGTTTGATTTGAATTTATTCACTCCTACTAGATGGGTCCTAATCAAAGGATTGAGAACAAATTCAATGAATCCCCATTTGAAGACCCGGTTCATGCTAAAAGAGTTGCCAAATCTCACTTCGTATTTTTCAAAAAAAAAAAACTTGAGACTGATGTTTTTGCGTAAGAGCGAATATAGAAAGTTAGAAATATGAAACAATGCAAGAAGGGATACCTTGCTCACAATGAGCAAAAACTGCCAAACAAGTTATTCCCTCCTCACTGCAATTAAACCTCTCTCTCCCCTTCTTTCTCAACCAATTCTTTTTTCTTTACTTGTTTTGCAGATGGGAATACCCATGAGCATCATAGGAAGAGGTTATCAATTCCCCCACTATAAATTTATTTTATTTTTTCGATAGAAATTTCATCCTATTTAATTTTTTTTAATTAAATATTAACTTTTTCTCCATCATTTACATATTTTAAAGTTTGGTGAATTACAATTTTGTCAGTTTTGAGGCTTGTTTCTATGGAGTATTTAATTTATGCTCATTTCGTCTTCGGATTTTGAGAAATAAGTCAAATGGGTCCTTGCTGTTAATTTTTTAATTCATTTAGTTTAAAGATATTTGTTTACTAATGGCTGAAAACTAAGTTCAAGAACCAAATAGACTTTTATTTCTGTACTCTGAAAAAGACATAAATTGACAACTCTGTGACCAAATAAATCTATATCTTAAAACTCGAGAACAAAATAAACATAAATTAAAAACTCAGAGAGCAAATAGCAAAAGCCTCAAAACTCTTAATACTCACCTTTTAAAGTTTGTTTGAAAGCTGGATGTAGAAAGAAAATCCATTCATAAAAACAAACAGTACATTTTGGGAATTAAAAAGAAAAATGTAAACCTAAATCCTGAATTGTTATTAATTGTGTTATGACAGGAATTGTAGATCCTCTGGCACAGATGTTATATATAAAATTGGTGAACAGATCAAAAATTACCGACTTTAATGATTTTCATATTGCTGTAATTGATACTGTCGGGTACGTATTTCACTTTCATCTGTTTTGACCAATAAAACTTCGGTGAGATTGGGTCCTGGATTTTCATCATCCTTGTTTCTATTGTTTTTGGCACTTTTTTTTTTTTTTTTCGTTTCTTTGTTAATTGTATTTAGGATTCGTTTGATCATCGTTTTATTCATTTGGGATGATTGATAAATATAGTAAAATTATGATGAAATCCTTGGATAATTACTAAAAATTGTTAGTATGATTGAAAAAGAGATGTCAATTGATTTGATTACTATAAGTATTGTTCAGTATTACATATTTTTTTAGAGCTATTTTCGAACATAGCATTTTTTTAAATTGCTATTTTCTAAATTTTCATGTATTTACCAAAATCATAAAAGCTATAAAATTGTTCAATTTTAATTTAAAACATCTGAAATAGAAATATAAAAAATAGTAATAAAATTGGTCATTCAATTATTAAAAAGAAAAAAACTCATAAAAATTAATTCATCAATTTGATGAAAGTAAAAAGTGTCATTCTTGTACTAAAAAAAGTGTCATTCTTTTAAAAGTAAATGAAAGTTTTGTTAGTTTTAAAAATAAGATAAAATAAATAAATAAAAATTAGCTGTAGCAAATATATGGGATGATTTCAAGTCTACCAAATTTTATTGTAATATTTATAAAAGTATCGTAGCTTAAAAATATTTGTAGCTATAGCAAATTTTGAATTTCTCAAAGAGGTCATATTTGGTAATCTTCCTAGTTTTTGTTTCTTACTCTTTGTTCTACCTTTATTTTTTTAAAAGTAAAAGAGAAACATGCTAGGTAACTTTTTCTTCTTTCTGTTTTTCATTAAAAAAACAATTTTATGTGAGTTTTTAAATAAACTATTTAAAATATTATATTCAATTTTATTTTTGGATATTTATATTATATTTTAAAGTCAAAACTAGATAAAATAATAATGTATTAATAAATCGAAAAATTGGAAACAAAAAACTAAAATTTGTTGTTCCTAAATTTTCTACCCAATTTTAGGAATGTTTCTAAAATATAAGAAACAAGAAATCAGAAAGAGTTACTGAACAATTTCATGTCCCTAAAAAAAGAAAAATAAAAACAAGAAACAGAAATCAAGAACGTTACCAAACGGGCCTAAGTGTTAATTTTTGCTAATTACTTATTAATATAGTAAAAATTATTATAGTTATAAAATAATTTTAAGTGATGATATATTTATAAATATCGCACCAAAATCTAATATTCTCTGAAATTTCCTCTTTTTCGGTTGTTGTGGTAATTGCGAACTAGTAGAACACAACATCATCATTATTATTATTATTATTATTATTATTATTTTAAAGAAAGCAAAAAAGTGAAATAGGGACTAAAAGGGAACTAAAACTTACCATTTCCCCTTTAATTCCTTGTACTAAAAAAATACAATTTATGATATTACATCATTCTACAGCACTATTAACTCAGCAGTACCAGGAAATCACTACATAGTCCCAAACGAAAGTGATGTAAAGGTAAGTAACATCATCTCTCTTGCCCATGTCACCAATTAATACTTAGAAAATTTTATTGGGTAGTAGAACATTCTTCAATATTTATATATCTAGTAGTTTTAAAAAAATTTGTAGATATAGAAGTTTTTTAAAAACTCTCATTGAAGTGAATCAGTGATAACTTGAGGTAATCAATAATAACTTATCGGTGTCGGTTATTACATGCACAAATTATCATTTGATATAAAATCGATAAAAATCAATGATTACCTCTACCTGGAATCAATTATTACGAAATCAATTATTACTTACGCGAACTAGTGGTAATTTTGTATTTTAGACATGAATTTGAATTTTTTACTATTTTTCCAAATAACTTTTTAAACTGCTATTTTTATAAATATTGAACTTTTTTCAATTATATGTGTAAGAGCCACTTAATATAATATAATATAATATAAAAAAACTAAATTGTGAAAGCAGAAATGTTTTGATGAATGGAAGTCAAAAAGAAGTGAATCAGAAAAAGAGAAGTTATTTGTTGATTTCATAGTGGAAAAGGTAAAAATTAGCAAAGGAGATAATGCTGTAGCAATAACTGGATTGGTGGCACCTCCAATAGCAATGGCATTGAGAAAAAAGAGAGACAAAAGTTGCCTTTGCTTAAAGTTTTGAAGATCGTCCCTGATGCTGTCTTTGTACCCTTTGTTACCGTCGTTGCTTTAAGCTCTGTTAAGCTTGGTCGTAAGATTTTTAATGTCTAGTATTATATCTGGCAAATTGAAGAAAAAAAAACAAAAACAAAAGCCATATAAATATCATGTAATAATATAAGCGTCAATCAATCGACTTTTGTTGTTTGTAAAAGCGTTAATTTTACATTTTTGTTTACGATTAATAAGTATCAATAATTTTGTAAAATTGATGGTTACGAACATAACATCAATAAGAAGTAAAATTGATAATTATTGAAGTGTCAACTTATATTATTAACATTGATTAAGTATACACCATCAATTTTTAGTGTATAAGAGACAACTAATATGCATCCATTTAATAAATCAATGACATTTTGGTCATCAATTTAATATGATTCAATGACAGTTTGAGAATCAATTATAATATCATTCGTCGATGGTTAAGAAACGTCATTTAAAAAAAAAACTAAAATTTTAATATATAATGCTATATGGTTTTCATGCACAAACTCAAACTCTAGAACAAACTACTAATCAAAGAACGCAACTATTAAAAAAGAATATGAAGAATGCTTTATTACTTTCTTGAAGAAAAGATTTATAAAGACCCGACACTTTATTTTTGAATAAATCAAAATAAACGCAAGTAGGAGACTTCTAAAGAAAAATAAACACCTAATAAACAGTTTTGGGTAAAACCCATAATTTTGTAAATTGGGATGTGCATCTCTTTTCATCATAAATAAGAAGTTCAAGATATTCAAAACGTCATCGAATTCATAAATTCAAGCATGAAATAAGTTCAAGTGTGATAAAATGCTCTCATAAGCTTAACCGGCCAAATTTTAAACAAAACATAAAACTAGTCCTCCATTGATTTAGAACAACAACACTAATCCATCTCTAACCAACACCTAGCTCCACAGTCACGTCTCGCATCTGAAAGTGTAATATCATTAGCGAAAACACTCGTGAAGATAAATAGAAAAGAAGGTAATTTTAGGTCCAAAATTCTAATTTGGATTTGTGTCCAAAGTTCCTACTAAACTCTTTACTACCCAAACCAAATAATACGTACTTCACATCAAGCTAACTCATAACTAAGTACACTTTCTTATTCAAAACTCGTCATTACCATAACTAGAGGTTAAATAACATCAAAGCTCAAAGATATGGTCCCATTAATCAAACTACAACATATATATCATCAAAACATGGATAATATCAGATAATGCAAAGAACACACAACATATACATTATCATATTTATCTCTCTCATTCATACATCCTCCAAATATAACTTGTATACCTATAAGGTATTGAGAGAGGATGACATGCAAACTCTTTCCAGTGAGCTTGAAAGGATCAGCCTTCAAATGGTTCAAAAGTCTTAAAATGGGGATCAATCCGCAGTTTCCAAAAACCCTTTACAACTTTTCAAGGGGAGTATAGCGTTAACAAAAACTAAACTAAAACAAACCAAGACCTCTACAATGTCCTAATGAGAAAGGATGAACCCCTAAAGGCTTTATTTACAGGTTTCGAAAAGAAAAGCTAGAAATCCTTAACTGTAGGGATGACGACGTAGCATTAGCCTACGCTAAAGCCATCCATCCAGACCATCAACTTTGGAGATCTTTCAACAAGTCCTCTCCCTGAACTATGACAGAAATGCTTGAGAGAGCCTCCAAACAAATTTCAATTGATGAATCTGTCAGGATGGCTCGAGAACTACGAAAGTGCAAGAAAGAGCATCAAACCCACAGTGAAAGAAGGTACAAACCCAAAAAGAACGACAAATAGGAAAATTCTTGGAAGAACGGGAAGGACAAGACAGAAAGAAGAGACCGTCGAAGGAACAAGGAGAACAATGCTTGGATTCGTGTACACCAAACAGATTCTAGGGTGCAAAAGGAAGTCTCGTGAGGCCGACCCGTAAAAAGTAGCAACGAAAAGTATTGTGAATTCTACAGTAATAACTCTCACTCAATAGGGGAATGCCACACTCTAAATAGGGAGGCAATAAGAATTTGCAAGGAGATAGCGACTGGAAGAGAAAAATGAGCTAAGTCAAAATGGGGAAATCGGAAGAAGTTAAGGCTGAGTAAAATCTAATGACCCCAAAAGAGACTTTCTCGGAACGAGAATGAGAAGACTAACATGATCGAGCTTCATATGATTCACTGTACTGGACCCGAGATCATTGAAGCAATGTCAAGATCAAAGTCTCGAGAAAAGGAATGATCAACAGTGAGGATTTAGATGCGGAGACACCGACTTTGTCCAACCAAACGCCCAACAATCACGCTCAAGGCAAGAACAAACATGTCAACAACTGAGCCGAACATCTGAGACCCAACCTTATCCACATCACCGAGCTCAGCATCAATAAGGCCAAAAGAAATAACAGAGATACGAGAATTCCAATCTTGGGAGTTGAATACAAGCATACCAATCTGATCACATTCTCGGACTAGGACTTAGCAGATGTTCATCAGCCACACAATGAAGCTTTACTCATCTCCGTGTCGATGGACATATACAAATTCCATAGAGTAATGATCGAGCAGGGCGCAGGTACTAATATCGTTTTTAGAAAATCTCTTGAGGGAATTGAGATTGATGAAACCAATATCCCGTCAAGCAAGCAAGAGTTAGTCGGACTTAACAACACTGTCACACAGTTGCCCGTCATAGTCGGAGGAATAACCAAGGTAACACCCTTCCATATTTTAGATATTAAATCCAGTTATGATATGATTTTAGGAAGGCCTTGGTTACACGCGATGAAAGCTTTGTCATCAACCGAGCATCAGAAACTGAAATTCCCACATGACGGGAAAATCATCAAGATCAAAGGGAACCAAAGCATGACAAATGATCTCTATGGTACATGCCATAAAGCTCAAATTTGTGGAGAAATAGAAACTAAAAGAGGTGCCCGAGATCATGTAACGTCCCGTTATTTTGAAGTGATTTTTTATTTATTTATTTTATTTAATATTGTTTATTTATTTATTTATTTCAATTTAAGTATTTAGTTAATTATTAATTTCTAATTTCGATTTTAGTAGTTAATTTCGACCGAAATTCGTTTTAATCGTTTTAATACTTTAATTTTCGTTTCGGTGACATTAATAATTATTAATAGGCCAATTAATAATTATTAATCACCTTTAGATTTATTTAAGAGCATCGGGTTTCGATTTAGAAGTCAAAAGTCATAAAAGGACGTAACCGTCATTTCCAATTTCATAAAATTATCCAAACACTATTCATAATCTTCTTTAAATGCATCATTTGACCAAAGTTGACCCCAAACCTCTCATTTTTCTTCTCTTGGCCGAAACTTCAAGGTTTGGGGGGGATTTTTTTGGGTTTTGCTCAATTCTCGACGGATCGGCTCGATCTTGGTTGCAACGGAAAGCCCTCGAGTCTACGATCCTTTTCCACCTAGCTATCGTCCGTTTCTCTCGAGATCCAAGGAGTTCTCGGTAAGTAAAGCTTGAAACCCTAAGCTCCAAATAGTGTTTTAATGGAGTTTTCTTTGATTTCCTTCTATTTCTTGCCGTGAAACTCGGTGTTTGTAAATACGGGAGTAGTTTTAAGAGTTTTTGGAAACTTTCTCATAACCCTAAAACCGAGTTTCAGTCGAAACCCTTCCCGTTTGAAAATTACCCTTTTGGGTTTGATTATGGGTTAGAATTTAATGAAATAACATTTATTTAAATTCATTTCAGGAAAGGGTATAATATTCGAAAACCCTAATTATCGATACCCATTGAAATCGGGATTATCGAATTTGCTTAAAAACAACTCAAAACGTATTTAAATTGCCAAAAAGTCAAAAAACCGAACCCGAGACCCATTTCATGGGAGGGCCAAGAGCCTTCATGTGGGGGGGTTTGATGGATTTTCGTCATTTTGTTTGATTCGTGGTTGTTTAATCATTAATTGGTAATTTATTAAATTTTGAGTTATAATTTCAATTGTAGGTGTTTTTGAACTTTCCTTGATCGCTCTATCGGAAACTTGGAGCGAACTCTTATTTGGCTAAGGTGAGAATAGTTAGGATTTAAAGTAATTATAGAAATCGAATAAGTGTGAAGGTTTGTAGAGTTGAAACTAAGACTAGAAACCGAGTATAAGATTAGAGGCATGAGAGTTAGTGCCCTTAGGATTAAGAGTTAATCCTTTAAGTGAGAACTTAGGAGTTCTCAAGGAAAGTATCGAATCTTAGAAGATTCTAAGTTAGATTCGTTTCTAAGCTTAGGTTGGATCATTGGAGGTTAGAAGATCCAAGCTTGTTTTTAGAATGGTTAATAGATTAATCGTTCGTGTTATGATTCTACTTTTATTATTTGATGCCGGAGTTCGATCGACATATCGTTCGTCCGAGATTACTATCTATTTTACTTATGACCTTTACTTTATGTCTTTACTTTTGCTCCTTTACTTTATGTATATTTCGGTTGCTTTATCATTTACATTTACTTTATTTACTTTTGCAAGCATATGTAAACATATGCATAACATCTCGCATCATTGAAAAGAAGTTGAATCGTAAGTTGCGGACGCACACATTACTTCCTTATGCGGAGTTGAATCGTAAGTTGCGGACGTACACATTACTTCTCATGCATAGAAGTTGAATCGTAAGTTGCGAACGTACACATTACTTCCTTATGCGGAGTTGAATCGTAAGTTGTGAACGCACACATTACTTCTCACACATAGGGAGTTGAATGGTAAGTTACGGACGTACGCATTACTTCCTCATGTGGAGTTGAATGGTAAGTTACGGATGTATGCATTACTTCCTCATGCATAAAAGAAATTGTGGAATCCTACGAGATGTCTTCATGCAATCATGATTATGATTGATGATATGGAGAATCGAGATGTTATATTTTATACAAAGTTTATTTACTTTACTTATTCTTTATCATAACAAGTTGATGGAAGAGAATTTGACTACTAGTGTTAGCATTATCATCCTTTGGAAAGTTTAGAATGAAATTACCTAAAGTTTGGAGAACTTTAGGATTGATTGTGTCAGGTAAATTGGACACAAATCGGAATACGAGTTTGATGTCTATCTTTACTTTTTATGCTTATTATTCTCACTGGGCTTAAGTTGTTAGCTCATGATATTACAAACATTTCAGGTAATGTTTGGGATCGTGGAAGAGGAGCTAGTGCGTGCTTGATCGAGATGATGATGATTTCGAGATGGACTATGTGTTATGTAAAAATCCATGTACATGGTTTTGTGAACTTTATATAATTTTGGAGTTGTATATTTGTAAATGGCTCTTAAGAGCTATTGTCTTTTCTTTTATGATTATAAATCATTTTGAACTCCTGATAGGAACTTAATGTTCCTTGTGTTTTTAGATGTTTGAATTTAAGATGTAAACAGGTTTTGGCTAGCCTATTTTCAAACATAATGACGCCAATTTTCTTAAAATAAAAGACTTCTGCTGTTTTTCTCTGATTTTAATTTATTTAAAAGTGACGGGTCGTCACATATCATGAAACAAAAACACACATACTTCT
The DNA here is from genome assembly GCA_028015215.1 of Gynostemma pentaphyllum. NCBI lineage: Eukaryota > Viridiplantae > Streptophyta > Magnoliopsida > Cucurbitales > Cucurbitaceae > Gynostemma > Gynostemma pentaphyllum. The sequence continues at coordinate 25,180,505 of CM051354.1, forward strand.
GACCCGAAGCTCCTTAGGAAGACTCAGAGGCATTGGTCATCCACCCCGAGGATAATAAAAATAACACAGGTCAGAACGAAGACAAGTAAAGAAGTAAAGGAGACATTATCAAAGTTTCTTTGCTCCAGATGGAAAACATTCGCATGGGACCATATAGACATCCCTAGAATCAAGCAAACCATGATTAGACACAAGCTTGAAGTGGACCCGAAGCACATACCAATTCAACAAAAGAGGCGAAAATTTATTCCAGAGATAAATCAAATTATTGACAAAGAGTTTCACAGTTTATTAGAAGTCGACTTCTTCCGCGATGTGATATCTGGAGTGGCTAACCAACGTGGTGGTAGTGAGAAAGAAAAATTATAAGTGGAGAGTCTGCATTGACTTCACAGATCTAAACAAGACTTTCCCAAAAGACTATTTTCCATTGCCTAAAATTGACCAACTAGTGAATGTGACTGCTGGGTTTGAACTTCTGAGCTTCATGGATGCCTTCCGAAGGTATAACTAGATAATGATGAACCCAGCGGATCAAGAAAAAACCTCCTTCGTAACAAATAAAGGCACTTATTGTTACAAGGTAATGCCCTTCAGACTAAAGAACGTCGGTGTAACATTACAGAGACTCATAGAAGGAGCTTGGGAAAACCATAAAAGTCTATATCGACGACAAGCTGGTCAAGTCAGAAAAGGCCGAAGACAATCCGCAACATCTCAGGAATGCCTTTGACATCCTCGATCAATACAGAATGAAATTCAATCCAAGTAAATGTACCTTCGACATCCCCTCCAAAAAATTCCTCGGATATCTAGTAACCAAAAGATGAATAGAAGCAAATCCAAACAAAATCAATGCGATTCTGTGAATGGAAGCCCCTAAAAATGTAAAAGAAGTGCAAAAGCTTACAGGATGTCTGGCCGCATTGGGAAGGTTCATATCTCGCTCATCAGACAAATGTCTTCCATTCATCAAAATTCTCAGAGGAAGCAAAGAGTTCGGGTGGGACGAAAAATACTAGAAAGTCTTTGACGAATTAAAGGCTTACCTATCAAAACCTTCTCTCTTGTCAAAACCTCAAGACGATGAAGATCTTATTATCTATTTGGGAGTTTCCAAAACAGGATTAAGTGTGGCATTAATTTGAGAAGAAGGCAAAGTCCAGCTCCATATTTATTACGTCCGTAAAGCCCTTCTAAATGCAGAGATAAGATACACAGAGGTCAAACAACAGGCTTTAGCAATGATATTAGCCTCAAGCATTCTTTTCAAGGCCACTGAATCATTGTACGAACGACATTTCCTTTGAAATCGAATCTTTACAAACCTGACGCATCCGGATGGCTGATTAAGGGACAAGCCCTGGTAGATTTCACTGCAGAGATGATGTGCAACGAACAATGGAATACTGTAAGGACCCGAGATTTTGTCATAGGGTAATTAGAAAATTCTTTATTATTGGTATATTTTAATTACTAATTTTAAGTATGAGAAAATATTTACTATGTTAATTTTGGTTAATTGATGATTAACCATAGTTAATTTAACCATGGGTAGTGAAATGAATAAAAAATAGAATGTTTAACCATGGTTAATTTAGTGAAGAAGGTTGGTTAGTAAAAGAAATTAAGGGAAAGGACTTGTTAGCAAAGGAAATTAGGAGGAGGGGTTCCTTTTTTAAATTTAGGAGGTGGAGGGATATTGGGAGTAAATGTAGGAGGTGAAGAAGGGGAGATTGCAATTAGCTTTTAGTTATTTATATTAATTATTGGAAATTAAAAGTATATATAGGGAATTAAGGGAAAAGGAAAATTAAAAAAAAAAAAAAAAAAAGATCATCGCCCTTCTCTTCTCCTCCCCAAACCCGTGACCCCCCCCCTCTCTCTCTCTCTTTCTCATCTCCTCCATTTTTTTGACATTTTGATCTTCATCTAGCTTGAGTTTGTGGGTTAATCCAAGAGGGTTCTTGGTGATTCATGATAGATTCATCTTGGTAGGAAGATTCAAGCAAGTTTTAGGTGGAATTGACTAAAAAATCAAGGTAACCTTCATCCTAGGGTTTGTAGTTTTGTAAGGTTTTTTCCATGGAATTGTTTTGGGGTTTCTTAATTGGTGTTTAAATTGTTTTATGAGGGTGTTCTTCTATGTTTAAATTCTGGAAAGATAGTTATGAAAGTGGTTGTAAAAATCCTAAGAATGTTAAGAAATGATTAAGGGGTATTAGAGAATTATGGTTAAGAAGATATTTGAAACCTCCATTAATGGAGTGTTCTTAGCTTTGGTATTATGAACTCTGTGATGTCTTGTATGGAGGAACTATGATTTCTGGATTTTTTGGTAATGTTATATGTATGTGTTATATAAGGGAAACTCAATGGAAGTTCAATTGGAAGAGTTATAATAAAACCCAATTTTGGCCGAAATTGTTACCTTAAAAATCATGTAGTTTCGGGGCTTTTTCTCTTAGCGGGTGTGAGATTTTAGTGTAGTATTATAAACTGATTGTGATGTGAATATTGACTTATGAATTTGGGTGGATTAACTTGTTGTAGGACAAGGACGAGCGGTGATCCACGTGGCCATCTTCGAAGGTGAGAACACAAAGAATCGGAGAGGTGATTGGCGTTGTATTCACGATTCTTTCCGAGCTATCTTGGAAACAGAATTATATGGTTGTGAGTAATGGTGGTTTGTGATGTATGGTTGGTAAGATGATGGGATTAAGAGAAGCAACGGGAAGAGGTGTTAACTCCGACATTGGTGTAAAGGGCCGAAGAGCTAACTAGCTCAAAACCGGAATATGTTATGGCTAGTTGTTCATATAAGCATGCCTACTTGTTTAATACTTGTGTTCTTAGTCCATGATCGAGTCATATACTAATTTGGGGCTATAATTATTCATACTTGGCATGTTTTTGGTTTATACTTGATGGTTAACTTGCGAGTAAGCTGATAGGATGAATCGATATTTCGTTATATGATGTTTATTGAAATAAAGCATGCCAATTTCATTTTATCTAATATCACTTCATTCATGCATATTATATGATCGATTTGTGGCCATGGTGTTGGACGTTACACGTGGTTACCGTGGTGGTGATTTTGTGTAGCTCCGAGGTTCTATGTGGTGGATGGCCGGATGCTAGTGGTTATTGTGATAACCTGAGGTTGATAGAGCTACAACTCGGATTTTATTTTACCATGTGAATTAAATGTAGTGAGACGCCGAGTCTGGTGACCATGATGTGATTTGGGGTGTAGTGAGACGCCGAGTTGTAACGGTATAGTTGGTGAACTAAAAAGGAATGGTAAATATGATACGTGAAATGTGTTGATGACTTGATGAAATCACGGGTTGAAAGGCTTACAGTTTGATTATCATTATCAATACACGTTGTATTTGCTCGTTATTTACATCTTTAAGCATGCCATTTCTTTTTGTGTATTTTATTATGTACATTCCGCATCACCGTTCATATTCTTTTGTTTTCACTGAGTGTCATACTCAAAGGTGCTACAAAACACATTTCAGGTATCGCTAGAGGACGAGGACATGGAGCGGCAGGTGGTGCTCTTTGAGGATCGGAATGAAGACTCTGGATGGGCCACCAGACACGCGAGCCACGTCTACGGGTTGTGGTCTTTTGTTGATGTTTCCGAAGTTTAGTTTTAGACACTTTTTATGTAAATAGTTTCAAAAGACTTATGTTTTGCATAACTTCATCACGGTGCACCACGACCTCTTTACCGCCTATTTTATGTCTTTTACTACTCGGCTGATAACTTTGAACTCTTTATTATGATATGAAACGGCCGACGAGCCGAGTTTTCCTTTTCTAAACTGAGCAGGCTTTCATAACGTTACGTGTTTTCCATGTCCGATTTTCCAATGTCTTGTGATAAGTTAATTAAACTATGATCGTTCCTTGTTTTCGTTTGCGTACTCTCGTCCTAGGCTTTTATAATAAGCCGGGTCGTCATAAATACTGTCCCAAATAACGAAAATTAGACTGACACGGAAGCCAACTGGAAAATCTACGTGGACGGTTATTCCAATGCTAAAGGAAGAGTAGCTGGGATTGTGATCAGAACTCTTGAAGGCTTCCTCCTGGAACAATCAATCATATTAAGTTTTCACGCTTCAAATAATGAGGCAAAGTATGAGGCTCTATTAGCAGGACTGAATTAGATGAAGGAACTAGGGGCAAAAAGAGTCGTGATACATTCAGACTCCATGCTAGTAGTAAAGCAATTTAGTGGGGGATTCGAAGCAAAAAATCTCAACATGGAAAAATACAAGAAAAAAGTCAAGAGGTAGCCAAAGAATTTGAATCCCTCAGCGTGGAACAAATTCTGAGGTCAGAAAACGAATATGTTGATGCCTTGGCTAGACTCGGATCGGAAATAGAGTTTGACTTGAGGAGAACGATTCCAGTTGATCATCTGGAACATAACATTGAGCCAAGTTAGGACAAGCTCGAAAAAATACCCGAGGTAGCGGAAAAACACCAAGGCCCACCTTGGTATCACAACATACAAAAGTATCTACTCTTTGGAAAACTGCCAGCCAACAAAACCCAAGAACGAAAAATTCAGTCTCAAGCAGCCCAGTATTCCATAATAAACCAAAATCTGTACAGAAGATCTTTCAGAGGCTCATATCTGAGGTGTGTAGAAAAAAGTGAAGCCAACTACATCATGCAGGAACTTCACTGAGGATGCTTCGAAAATAATTCAAGAGGATGTTCACTATTCCATAGAGCTCGAAACCAGGGGCACTACTGGGACCAGATGTTTAGGGACCATGTGACGACCCGTCACTTTTAAATAAATTAAATTCAGAGAAAACAGCGGAAGTCTTTAAATTTACGAAAAATTGGCGTGGTTTTGTTTGAAAATTGGCATGCCGAAAACCTGTTTACAACCTAATTTTCAATTCTAATCAAATCTCACCAGGACTTTAAGTCCAAATCAGGAATTCAAACATATAATATCATAAAACATCAATATTAGGCTCTTAGGAGCCAAATACAAAATACAATTCCTTAAAGTTCATCAAAATAAGACATAAACTTTACAAAAACCATTAGTCCATCTCGAGGTCGACATCCCTCGATCACGCAAAGACCACCTCCTCCTCCTCGACCTCTAGCCAAGGCATTACCTGGAAATTGGTTGTAATATCATGAGCTAACAAACTAAGCCCAGGTGAGAATAAATAGCATAAAAAGTAAAGATAGACCTCAAACTCGCATTTTGACTTGTGTCCAATTAAACGACACAATCCTTCCTAGAATTCTCCAAGTCTAGGTCATTCTAATCCATATTTTCCAAAGTATAACACAATTAACTCCTAAAGTCATCCAACTCTAGGTAATTTCATTTATACTTTCTAAGGATGATATTACTAATGATCGTAGTCAATACTCATCCATCAACTTAATTATGCCATAAGTATTATAAATAAATGTACTTTGCATCATATTTAACATCTCAATTCTCTTTCTCATCGATCATACGCATAAAAGTAATGTGTACATCCCGTAGGATACTCATTCACCATTTATGCATGAAATGAAGGTAATGTGGATTTTCACATACTATCCACCATTATCCTTATGTATGAAGTAGTGTGGGGGTCTCATGTCATCCACCAAAACTTATGCATGAAGTATTGTGGGGGTCTCATGTCATCCACCAATACCTATGCATGTAAAAATTGTGGGGGTCTCATGTCATCCACTTTTCTTTCTCTTTTTCTTCTTTTCAATAATATGAGATGTTATGCATATGCTTGCATATGCTTGCAAAGTAATGAAGTAAATGTAAATGATAAAGCAATCGAAATAAACATAAAGTAAATGAGCATAAGTAAAGACATAAAGTAAATGACATAGGTAAAACAGATGGGATTCTGGATGAACGATATAACGATCGAACTCCGATATCAAATAATAAGATTAGAACATAACTTAAACGATTAACCTATGCCCTCCGGATTCTAAACTTCCAAATAATCCGAGGTTCTATTAACCGTTTTAAGTACAAGTTGGATCCTTTAACTTCCAATGATCCAAACTTAGTTTCGCATCGAACCTAACTTAGAATCTTATTCTAAGCTTCAAAGTCTTTCTCAAGAACTCCTAAGTTCTCACTTAAGGATTAACTCTTAATCCTAAGGGCACTAACTCACAACCCTCTAATCTTAGATTCGGATTCTAATCTTAGTTTCAAACTCTTCAAATCAACGTACTTATTTGCTTTCTATAGTTACTTTAAATTCTAATCATTCTCACCTTAATTAAAAGATGACTTTGCTCCCAAGTCCGGTAGAGCAATCAAACAAACTGTAACGACCCGATTATCCGTTAAATTCTTTAAATTCAAATGCACAGCGGAAGACTTAATTTTTAAAGAAAAACGGCATGGGTTCGTTTAAAAGTCGAATAACCAAAACCTGTTTTACAACCCAAAGTCCAGAGAAAGCTATAAATCGGGAATGCACATTCCAAAGTAAAGTTTAATCATAAAAACATCAAAATACTTTACACATACACCCTTCACGGGCTCAAAATGACACAAAGTATGTAAAAAGTATATGATTACAAGCATTTTAATAATGCTTATCAAAAGTGTTTAATATTGTCCCTTACACCACCTCGAGCAGTCAAGCGACACCATTTCGTCTACCTCGCTTCTTAGGACGGGTTTTACCTGAAAATATTGTGGTGTAGCACCATTAGCAAACAATGCTAGTGAGAGTAAAATGAAAGCAAGTAATCCTATGAACTAAATCTCATACCAGAAATCGTGTCCAAAGGCCTAAATGTTCATTATTACCCATAACCACATTCCAATTTCCATGTATACATAAGATAGTATCATACTACCCGTATTTGTCATTCAAAACCAAGAGATAGAAATAAAGACTTAAAGTAAAAATTAACATTTACAACTAAGTCTCACTACACATTTCTAAAGAATAGGTAAAAATAACATTAACTATCTTTATTACCAAACAAGTTTCATCGTATCGTGCTATTGTATGGATCGAAATCAACATACCACGTACGGTCATACCATGTCACAACCATCGCACCATGATACGTATGGATCCGAATCAACATACTATCATGTGCCGTATCATAGATCATAATACCATGGTATGTACGGATCCGAATCCACGTACTACCATGTACCATATCTCAATCATCGGATATCAGGAATTTCACCATAGGTATCAGGAATTTCACCATAGGTATCAGGAATTTCACCATAGGTATCAGGAATTTCACCATAGGTATCAGGAATTTCACCATTTCAGATATCAGGGATTTCACCATAGGTATCAGGCATTTCACCATAGGTATCAGGAATTTCACCATAGGTATCAGGAATTTCACCATTTCAGATATCAGGACTTTCACCATTTCGCAACATGATATGTATGGATCGAAATCGACATACTATCATGTGCTAGTTACAAACCAAAGTACCAACATCACACCATGACTACGTATGGATCGAAATCAACATACTATCATGTGCTAGTTACTAAGTGCTCAAAGTTCCCACAAATTCATCACACCATGATACGTATGGATCGAATCAACATACTATCATGTGTGAATCATTGTGCCCTAGGTCTCCAATAAGTTAGCTAAACTCCGAAGAAGTCTACTAAGTTAAATAGAAACCTAACTAACTAGAATACACGAGTTAACACTCAAGTGCATCTTCTAATTACTTTACTTCCAAAGTCATCCAAATGACTTCAAATCCATCAAAGTAACTTCTAAATCAACCGAAGTAACTTCCAAATCAATCAAGTAACTTCCAAATCAATCAAGTAACTTCCAAATCAATCAAGTAACTTCCAAATCAATCAAGTAACTTCCAAATCAATCAAGTAACTTCCAAATCAACCGAAGTAACTTCCAAATCAATCAAGTAACTTCCAAATCAACTTTCATCTAACATCTCCAAATCACGTTACCATACTTCCAAACCTCCCCGATGATCTCTAATCATCGAACTAACCATAAGTCCAACTTTCTCCACACACACTTCCGAATTAAAGTTTCCACCCAAAACTTAATTCTAAGAAGTTAACCCCCTCTTAACATTGATAAACAATTACATAATGAAACTAAATTCATAAAATTACTAACTATCATATTAAACTCACCTTAGCCAAAAAACTCCAAATCACCACTTTCCACGAAACAACAACCGAGCAATCGCACCTACAATTCACCAATTGCACAACATATTACAACTCATAACTAATATGCGAACAAGTGTGCAATTTCGGGTGAATAGTGATTTCGGATGAATAGTGTTTTCGGGTGAATAGTGTTTTTCGAAAATCCGGGTTCAAAATCGTCAAATTCCATGATAACCATTCATGATTTCAACATCAAAACTCATTTACAATAAAAAAACGAACAAAACCATATAAAAAGTTTTGAAAACTTACTTTTTGGGACTTCCCTTAGGGAACGGGAAACTTCGAAAAGCTAGGTTGGATAGGTAGCCCTCGTCCCTACCAATCCAACGCAACCGAAAACACGACGATCCGCCGAGAAACGAAGAAAGGACAAGAAGAAGTTTCTTCTCATCAATGGATGAGAAGCTCACGGCTTGGGGATGAAGAAAGAATGATGAGTTTGGTCAATATTTGGTCAAAGAGGATAGTTAAAGAAGATGAAACAAATATCTAGATATTTAGGTAGTTTGGAAATTACGGTTTTGCCCTTTTTGACCTTTTGCTTATAAAACGAAAACCGACGGTCTTAAATAAATCTAAAGGTGTCTAATAATTATTAATTGGCCCGTTAATAATTATTAGAGTCACCGAAACGAATTAAAACGATAAAAAGGATTTTCGGACGGAAATAACTAATAAAACTGAAAATTACTAATTTTAACTAATTTTAAAAGCTTTAATTAAATAAAAATAATAAATTAATAAAATAAAATAAAAAAAAAAAAAAAAATTACTTCTAAAAGTAACGGGACGTTACACAAACGGTTCAAAAACACCTACAAAAGGATTAATATCCCGAAAATTAATAAAATACCAACCAACGATTAAACAACAACCAAACATACAAAACGACGAAAAACTCAACAAACCCCCCATAAGAGGCTCTCGGCCTTCTCATCAAAATGAGGTCTCGGGTTTGGTTTTTCGGCTTTTTGGCAATTTAAATACGTTTTGAGTTGGTTTTAAGCAAATTCGATAATCCCGATTTCAATGGGTATCGATGAATAGGGTTTTTGAACATTAATCCCTTTCCCGAATTGAATTTAAATAAACATTCATTCATTAATTTCTAACCCAAAATCAAACCCAAAAGGGTAAATTTCAAACGGAAAGGGTTTCGACTGAAACTCGGTTTTAGGGTTATGGAATAGTTTCCAAAAACACGTAAAACTACTCCCGAATTGACAAACACCGAGTTTCACGGCAAGAAATCGAAAGAAAACAAGTAAAACTCCATTAAAACACTATTTGGAGCTTAGGGTTTCAAGAGAAACTTACCGAGATCTCCGTAAAACACGAGAGAAACGGACGATGGTTAGGTGGGAAATGATCCTTGACCCGAGGGCTTTCCGATGGATCTAAGATTGAGTTGATCCGACAAGAAACGAACAAAATCAAAATCTCCCTTTTTCTCTCTTTGAAGCCACGACAATGAGGGAAGAAAAATGAGCAAATTGGTCAACTTTTGGTCAATTGGAATATTTAAAGAAGATGAAGCAATAGTGATTTTAGATATTTTGCAAATTGGGTAATTACAACTTTGCCCTTTTATGACTTTTGGCTTAAAACGAATCCCGAACATCTCAAACTATCCCAATGGTGATTAATAATTATTAATTGGCCCGTTAATAATTATTAATACCATTAAAACGTATTTAAATAAATAAAGCCATTAAAATGAAATAAATTACTAAATTCTAATTTAATAATAAATAAATGAATTTAATTACTCAAATTAAAATAAAATAAATAAAAGTTTTTTTTTATCACAAAATAACGGGACGTTACAGACCAGCAATGTAAGGAATTCACCAAAACGTGCGATAAATGCCAAAGATTCCCATCCGAGCATCACGTCCCGCATACACCCCTAACTACAATCACAATACCTTGGCCGTTTATACAATGGCAACTGGACATAGTGGGAAAACTCCACACAGCCATCGGATATAGATGTTTCTTACTAGTGGCCACAGACTATTTCACCAAATGGATACAGGCCGAGCCACTGGCCAAAATCACCGAGCAACAAGTCAAACAATCCTATGGAAAAACACAATCACCCGCTTCAGAATACCATGAGTTTTTATTATAGATAATAGCACACAATTCACTGGAAATATATTAAAGGATTTTGCTCGGATTTGAACATTCAACTAAGATTTTCAGCTCCAAGGCACCCTCAAGAAAATTGTAACGTCCCTTTATTTTATTTTATTATATTTTATTTAATGTTATTTATTTCAATTTAAGTATTAAGTTTAATTATTATTTTATAATTTCGATTTTAGTAGTTAATTTTGCCCGAAATCCTTTTTAATCGTTTTAATACTTTAAATTCGTTTCGGTGACATTAATAATTATTAATAGGCCAATTAATAATTATTAATCACCTTTAGATTTATTTAAGAGCATCAGGTTTCGTTTTAAAAGTCAAAAGTCATAAAAGGACGTAACCGTCATTTTCGATTTCTTAAAAAAAATATCTAAACAGTATTCTCCTTTCTTCTTTAAATCTCCATTAACCAAAAGTTGACATTTTACTCATCCAAAACTCTCCCAAAACCGTGGCTCTCAAGGGGGGAAAGGATTTTTTGGTTTTTGTTCGTTTCTCGGCGGATCGACTCGATTTCGGTTGCATCGGAAAGCCCTCGAGTCTAGGATTCATTTCCACCTAACCATCGTACTTTTCTCTCGAGATCCACGGAGTTCTCAGTAAGTTTATCTTGAAACCCTAAGCTCCAAATAGTATTTTAATGGAGTTTTCTTTGTTTTCCTTCGATTTCTTGTCGTGAAACTCAGTGTTTGTAAATTCGGGAGTAGTTTTAAGTGTTTTTGAAAACTTTCCCTTAACCCTAAAACCGAGTTTCAGTCGAAACCCTTCCCGTTTGAATTTTACCTTTTGGGATTTGAATATGGGTTATCAATTAGTGAATTAATGTTTATTGAAATTAAATTCGGGAAATTGTTTATTGTTCCAAAACCCAAATCATCGATACCCATTGAAATCGAGAACTTCGAAATTGCTTAAAACCAACTCGAAACACCTCTAAAGTACCTAAAAGCCGGAAAACCAAACCCGAGACCCACTTTTCATTGGGGGGCCGAGAGCCTCATAGTGGGATTTTTGGTGTTGTTCGTTGTTTTGAGCTTTTAGATGTTAATTGATCGATGTATGTTTATTTATTAATTGTTAGATGTAATTAATTGTAGGTGTTTCGGATGGTTGTTTGATCGTGCTTTCGGAAACTTGGAGCGAAATCTTATTTGGCTAAGGTGAGAATAGTTAGGATTTAAAGTAAATTTAGAAAGCGAATAAGTATGATGGTTTGTAGAATTGGAAACTAAGACTAGAATTCAAATCTAAGATTAAAGGGAAGTGAGTTAGTGCCCTTAGGATTTGAAGTTAATCCTTTAATTGATTGTGTGATATAATTTAATTGTAGGTGTTTTCGAACCGCTCGCTTGATCGCTCCTTCGGACTTAGGAGCAAAGTCATCTTTTATTTAAGGTGAGAATAGTTAGGATTTAAAGTATTTATAGAAATCGAATAAGTGTGATGTTTGTACAATTGAAACTAAGACAAGAATCCGAATCTAAGATTAGAGGGATGTGAGTTAGTGCCCTTAGGATTAGAAGTTGATCCTTTAAGTGAGAACTTAGGAGTTCTCGAGGAAAGTATTGAATCTTAGAAGATTCTAAGTTAGATTCGTTTCGAAGCTTAGGTTGGATCATTGGAAGTTAAAAGATCCAACTTGTATTTAGAACGGTTAATAAAACCTCGGATTGCTATTGGAAGTTTAAAATCCTGGAAGGTATAGGTTAATCGTTTAAGATAGGATTTACTTGTTTTAATGTACCGGAGTTCGATCGACATATCGTTCGTCTGAGATTACTATCTATTTTACTTATGTCCTTTGCTTTATGTCTTTACTTTTGCTCCTTTACTTTATGCATGTTTCGGTTACTTTATCATTTACATTTACTTATTTACTTTTGCAAGCATATGCACACATATACCTAACATCTCGCATCATTGAAAAGAAAAGAATGTGAGAAAGAAAAAACGAAAGGTTAAAGGTGGAATATGAGAAAAGTCCACACTATTTGCATGCATAAGTTTTGGTGGATAATATGAGAAAAGTCCACACTACTTCCATGCATAAGTTTTGGTGGATACTACGGGAAAAGTCCACACTACTTCCATACATTGGTGGATACTATGGGAAAAGTCCACACTACTTCATACATAAGGATAAGGGTGGATAGTATGTGAAAATCCACATTACCTTCATTTCATGCATAAATGGCGAATGCGTATCCTACGGGATGTACTCATTACGTTTATGCATATGATTGATGATATAGAGAATCGAGATGTTATATTTTATACAAGTTATTTACTTTACTTAATCTTTATCATAACAAGTTAATGGATGAGGATTGATTATGAGTGTAGTAATATCATACTTTGGAGAAAAATGGAATAGAATTACCTAGAGTTTGAAGAACTTTAGGAGTGAATTGTGTCAGGTAAGTTGGACACAAATCGAAATGCGAGTTTGAGGTCTATCTTTACTTTTTATTCTTATTATTCTCACTCGGCTTAAGTTGTTAGCTCATGATATTACAAAAATTTCAGGTAATGCCTTGGCTAGAGGTCGAGGGAGAGGAGATGGTGCTGCATGATCGAGGGATGAAGGCTTTGAGATGGACTAGATGGTTTTGTGAATTTTATATAATTTTGGAGTTGTATATTTGTAAATGGCTCTTAAGAGCTTTTGTCTTTACTTTTATGTTTATAAATCATTTTGAACTCCTGATAGGAACTTAATGTTCCTTGTGTTTTTAGATGTCTGAATTTAAGATGTAAACAGGTTTTGGCTAGCCTATTTTCAAACATAATCACGCCAATTTTTCCTTAAAATAAAAGACTTCCGCTGTGTTTTCTAATTTAAATTATTTTAAAGTGACGGGTCGTCACAGTTGGTATCAGAGCCTTAGGGTTCTATAGACTACATGCGATGCATATTTGTTTTTATGTTTAGCCATCTATTTGGACAGAGAATTTGATAACTTGCAGGTCATAGTTTGGACCTACTGAGTCTTTCCGAGATATACTCTAAAGTGAAACCTATGTGGGAAGGTTAGCATGTTATTGGCTAAGGTGTTGATAGACACCAGTTTTGCTTTGCAAGAAAGTAAATGATCTCTGTAGTCGAGTTCATTCAAGATTTGAATAAGGGAGGCTTAGGAGTCATCCTTATCTTTTATTTCACATCTTCTGAAAAGAAGAGAGGATTAACTACTACAGGACAGATTACCTCTCCGAAGAAGAAAGCAAAGGATGACGACGCCAGTCAAGGGATATCGCAGTAGCAACAATAGCAGTAGCAACAACATCAACAACAACAACATCAACAGCAACAACAGTAACAGAAACAACAACAATTGGTTCGAGGTGGAGCTCAACAAGGATAGGATCATCCTTACTACAATAGTTGTGCCAGTTTCCATCAGGGAGATGCACACTTCCATCAAGATGCTATGTTGTGATCAAACTTGGATTCACACCACTTTTATAGGGCGTATAAGATACAACCATCACAACGTAGTAATAAGGTCAGGATTATCAGGAAAAGCTACCAGTATGGTAGTGATTTATATTTGTTATTTTCAGGCCGTTTGGCTTTTATTTTGTTTGATTCTTGAGCTAGCCACTCATTTATTTTTATCGTATTATGATGAGTTGGTAGCTTTTGAGCCGAGACTGTTGAGTTTCGAGATGTGTTTTTACCCAGTGGGAAAGTTTATTATGATGATAGTGCGTATGGCACTTATGACATTTGCATTATGAGTAGATGCTCACATTTTACTTTGATTGTTATGCATATGTCTGATTTTGAGGTGATATTGGGTATAGATTGGCTATCGCCTAATCGTACCATCATTATAGTTTGTATCGAGAAAGTTTTGATTGTATGAGTCCATGTGGGACTAGCTTATTGTAACGTCCTGTTATTTTGTGATAAAATTTTTTTTTATTTATTTTATTTTAATTTAAGTAATTAAAGTTTATTTATTTATCGGTAAATTAGAATTTAGTAGTTTATTTCATTTTAAGTCAATTTAATGGCTTTATTTATTTAAATACGTTTTAATGGTATTAATAATTATTAACGGGCCAATTAATAATTATTAATCACCATTGGGATAGTTTGAGAAGTTCCGGATTCGTTTTTAAGCCAAAAGTCATAAAAGGACGCAACCGTCATTTTCAAATTTGTAAAATATCTAAAAACACTATTGGTCATCTTCTTTAAAATCACATTGACTCAAAATTTGACCAAAAACTTCACCATTTTCCCTTCCCCACCCATGAGCTCAAAGAGAGAAAAAGGGATTTTTGATTTTCGTTCGTTTCTTGCCCGATCGACTTGATTCCGGGTCCATTGGAAAGGTATCGGTCCTACGATCATTTCCCACCTACCCATCGTACGTTTCTCTCGAGATCTACGGAGTTCTCGGTAAGTAAAGCTTGAAACCCTAAGCTCCAAATAGTGTTTTAATGGAGTTTTATTTGTTTTCTTTCGATTTCTTGCCGTGAAACTCGGTGTTTGTAAATACGGGAGTAGTTTTATGAGTTTTTGGAAACAATCCCTTAACCCTAAAACCGAGTTTTAGTCGAAACCCTTCCCGTTTGAAATTTACCCTTTTGGGTTTGATTTTGGGTTAGAATTTAATGAAATGATGTTTATTTAAATTCAATTCGGGAAAGGGCTTAATGTTCAAAAACCCTATTTATCGATACCCATTGAAATCGGGAATATCGAATTTGCTTAAAACCAACTCGAAACACTTTTAAATTGCCTAAAAGCCGGAAAACCAAACCCAAAGCCCATTTTCTTGCTAGGGCCGTGGGCCTCTTATGGGGTTTTGTTGGGTTTTTCGTCGTTTTGTATGTTTAGTTGTTGTTTATCGATAGTTGGTAAATTATTGATTATGTGATATAATTCAATTGTAGGTGTTTTTGAACCGCTCGTTTGATCGCTCCTTCAAACTTAGGAGCAAAGTCATCTTTTATTAAAGGTGAGAATAGTTAGGATTTAAGAAATCGAATAAGTGTGATGGTTTGTAGAATTGGAAACTAAGATTAGAATTCGAATCTAAGATTAGAGGGAAGTGAGTTAGTGCCCTTAAGATTAGGAGTTAATCCTTTAAGTGAGAACTTAGGAGTTCTCGAGAAAAGTATGGAATCTTAGAAGATTCTAAGTTAGATTCGTTTTGAAGCTTAGAATGGATTATTGGAAGTTTAGAATCCTTAAAGGTATAGGTTAATCGTTTAAGTTATGATTCTACTCTTATTATTTTTACCGGAGTTCGATCGACATATCGTTCGTCCGAGATTACTATCTATTTTACTTTATGTCATTTACCTTACATCCTTTACTTTATGCCCTTTATTTATGTTTGTATCGGCTACTTTAATTCCGCACTTTATTTATTTACTCCAAAACATATCATATTGCATCATGACATCTCGCATCATGGAAAAAAAGTGAGAATGAGAAAGATATGAATGGGAGAATGATGGGTCCTACCGGATAGACCACATTACCTTCATAGAAAAAGAAAAGAGAAAGTGAGAAAGATGTGAATGGGAGAATGATGGATCCTACGGGATAGACCACATTACCTTCACAAAAAGAAAAGAGAAAGTGAGAAAGAAATGGAGGGAGAACGATGGATCCTACGGGATAGACCACGTTACCTTCTTCATGCATAAGGGCGTATGCGAATCCTACGGGATGCTCTCATGCATTCATGCTTATGATCGATGAGAAAGAGAATCGAGAAGTTATATTATATGCAAAGTTATTTATTTTTCTTATTTTATGTCATAACAAGTTAATTGGATGAGGATTGACTACGAGAGTTAGTAATATCATCCTTTGGAAAGTTTATAATGAATTACCTAGAGTTTGGAGGACTTTAGTAGTGTTTTGCGTCGGATTAATTGGACACAAATCGAAATGCGAGTTTGAGGTCTATCTTTACTTTTTATGCTTATTATTCTCACTGGGCTTAGTTTGTTAGCTCATGATATTACAAAAATTTAAGGTAATGCCCTGGCTAGAGGCCGTGGAAGGGGAGATGGTCTTTGCGTGATCGAGGGATGTTGACCTCGAGATGGACTAATGTATTTGTAAAGTCTATGTCTTATTTTGATGAACTTTATGAACTTTAATGAATTGTACTTTGTATTTAGCTCATAAGAGCTTAATGTTGATGTTTTTATGATATACATATTTGAACTCCTGAAATGGGACTTGATGTTCCTTGTGGATTTATTAGATTTGAAAATTAGGATGTAAACAGGTTTTGGCTAGCCAATTTTCAAACATAACCACGCAAATTTTTCGTAAAATAAAAGACTTCTGCTGTGTTTTCTAAATTAAATCTATTTAAAAGTGTCGGGTCGTCACACTTATACTTTCGTGAGTCTAGTAGACGAGTAACACCCACTTTGATATGTATGTTAGAAGCTAGAATGCTTCTAAGAGATATAGCTTGAGATGATTTAGCTAGTGTTGTCGATACTTCTGTACCGAAGACTAGCTGAGTTAAAAGAACTTAAGAGTGAGTTATAAGAACTCTTAAACTCAGGGTTTATTCACCCTAGTGCGTCCTCGTAAGGAGCACCTCGTTGTTTGTGAAAAAAAGACAGTTCAGTGAAACTGTGTATTAATTATCGAGGGTTGAATCAAGTTACAATGTAAAACAAGTATCAATTGCATTGGATTGATGATCTATATGATCAGTTGGGGAGCCCCGGTGTTGTTTGTGAAAAAGAAAGATGGCTCTATGCAATTGTGTATCGATTATAAAGAGTTGAGCCGTGTTACGGTGAAAAACAAGTATCCTTTGCCAAGGATAGAGGAATTGTTTGATCAATTGAGAGGAGCCACTATCTTTTCGAAGATAGATTTGAGATCTGGCAATCATCAGTTGAGGATTCGGGATGAGGATATTCCCAAGACTGCATTCAAGACGCGTTGTGGACATTATGAGTTTGTAGTTATGTCCTTTGGCTTGACCAACGCGCCTGCAACTTTGATGTTGTGATTAATGATGACAATCTGGTTTATTCTAAGACCGAGGAGATGCATGATATGCATTTGAAGGAAGTTTTGACAGTGTTAAGAAATCAGAACTGTATGCCAAGTTCTCAAGGTGTGAGTTTTGGCTGAGAGAAGTGGCATTTTTAAGCCATGTAGTATCGAGTAGAGGAGTATCTGTTGATCCCTCTAAGATTGAGGTAGTTAGTAACTGGCCTAGACCGACGAGTGTGGCTGATATTCGCAGTTTTTTGGGACTTGCAGGCTATTATAGACGGTTTGTGCAAGATTTCTCCAAAATTACTTCAGCCTTGACACGTTTGACTCGGAAGGGAGTTGATTTTGTATAGTCTGTGGATTGTGAAAAGAGCTTTGAGGAGCTCAAGAGAAGGCTTGTAACAGAACCTGTTCTAGTGTCGCCTGATAGCACCGGTGGTCTGACTGTGTATACAAATGCTTCCCAGAAAGGTTTGGGATGTGTGTTGATGCAACACGGGAAAGTGATGGCTTATGCTTCTCGTCAGTTGAAAGAGCGTGAGAAGAAGTATCTGACTCATGATTTAGGGTTGGCAGCTATTGTTCATGCATTGAAAATATCGAGGCATTTTGTGTATGGTGAGAAAATTCTGATTTTTACTGACCATACGAGTCTCAAGTATTTCTTCACTCAGAAGGAATTGAATATGAGACAGCAGAGATGGTTAGAGCTCATTAAGGATTATGACTGTGATATTCAGTATCATCCTGGGAAGGCCAATGTAGTGGATGACGCACTCAGTAGAAAGTCTTCTCATTCATCAGCTTTGTTAACAATACCCTTGAGTTTGAGATGGGTTATGGAACGAGCTGAGATAGCATTTCTTACTGCCGAGGTCACTGTGAGTTTGGCTAGTTTAACAGTGGGACCTACTTTGAGGTAGAGGATGATTGATGCATAAAGAGGAGAGACTCTTTTGCAGGCCGGTTTTAGAGAGGCTGAGTCAGATTTTTCCTAGCCATTTTACCTTTTCTGCAGATAGTGATCTGATGTATCGTAAGAGGCTTTGAGTGCCTTCAGGATCGACTTTTGAAAAGAACTGTTGGAGGAGGCTCACAGTTCTGTCTTTTATGTTCATCCAGGCAATACAAAGAGGTACGAGAACCGAGACAATTTTATTGATGACCTGGGATGAAACATGAGATTGTAAAGGACGTGAATATGTGCTTGATTTGTTAGCAAGTCAAGGCCCTAAAGATCAACAGGGTTATCTTACCTTTGAAAGTGCTTGAATGGAAATGGGAGAAGATTTCCATGGAGTTTATCAGGGGTTTGCGGAAAGGTGACAACGAATTATGATATCATTTCGGTAATTTTAGACCATTTGATGAAAAACCGTACACTTTACTCTTGGAAGGATTATCTATCCAGTTAAGACTAGGGTACAGTTGTACCCAAGAAAGATTGATAGGTTGTGGTGTGCCGGTGAAGATTTTATCAGAACGAGACACTCGCTTTGTCTCGAAGTTTTGGTACTACTTAGGCACTTTATGGTTGAAAGTGTCGTTCTCCCGCTTATTTGGATGAGATTGGAGAAAAGAGATTTTTGGTACTCAAGTTGTAACAAATGACTAGAGAGTCTATCATTTGTGTAGAGAAAGGTTAAGGGTTAACCAAAGTTGACCGCAGGATTCGGTGTAGTCCGTTCAAGCGATAGTAGTGGATCTCGTATTCTTCAAGTGGCACCAAGAAAGGGTGTCATGGAAGTTGGGAATAAGGGTCAGTTGAACCCTAAGTTTATTGGCCTATCGAGATACTCAATCAAGTAAAAGTGGTAGCTTATTGTTTAGCTTCTCCACTTTCGTTATCAGCCGCTTATAATGTTTTCCATGTATTGATGCTTTGGAAATACATGGTGAATCCGTTCCATGTGATTGATTATAAACTGGTAGTTTTGAACTCTAATAAGTCTCATGAGAAGACACCAGTTAAGATATGAGCATTCGAACAAAAGTTGATGAGAAATAAAAAGGAATTCACTTTGTTAAGGTTCTTTGGAAGAACCAAGTGTCAAAGGAAGCAACGTGGGCACGTGAGGATGAGATACAGTCTAAGTACCCTCGCTTTATTCACTTAGTGAACGCACTTTTCGAGGACGAAAAGTCTTTTAAGGAGGGTAGACGGTAACGTCCCGTTATTTTGAAGTGAAATTTTTTTTTTATTATTTTATTTTATTTTATTTATTATATTTTATTTAATGTTATTTATTTATTTATTTATTTCAATTTAAGTATTAAGTTTAATTATTATTTTGTAATTTCGATTTTAGTAGATAATTTACCTGAAATCCTTTTTAATCGTTTTAATACTTTAAATTTATTTCGGTGACATTAATAATTATTAATAGGCCAATTAATAATTATTAATCACCTTTAGATTTATTTAAGAGCATCGAGTTTCGTTTTATAAGTCAAAAGTCATAAAAGGACGTAACCGTCATTTCCGATTTCTTGAAAAAAATATCTAAACACTATTCTCCTTTCTTCTTTAAATCTCCATTGACCAAAAGTTGACATTTTACTCATCCAAAACTCTCCCAAAACCGTGGCTCTCAAGTGGGGAAAAGATTTTTTGGTTTTTGTTCATTTCTCGGCGGATCGACTCGATTTCGGTTTCATCGGAAAGCCCTCGAGTCTAGGATTCATTTCCACCGAGATCCACAGAGTTCTCGGTAAGTTTATCTTGAAACCCTAAGCTCCAAATAGTACTTTAATGGAGTTTTCTTTGTTTTCCTTCGATTTCTTGTCGTGAAACTCGGTGTTTGTAAATTCGGGAGTAGTTTTAAGTGTTTTGAAAACTTTCCCTTAACCCTAAAACTGAGTTTTAGTCGAAACCCTTCCCGTTTGAATTTTACCTTTTGGGATTTGAATATGGGTTATAAATTAGTGAATTAATGTTTATTGAAATTAAATTCGGGAAATCATTTATTGTTCAAAAACCCGAATCATCGATACCCATTGAAATCGAGAACTTCGAAATTGCTTAAAACCAACTCGAAACACCTCTAAAGTACCTAAAAGCCTGAAAACCAAACCCGAGACCCACTTTTCATGGGGGGGCCGAGAGCCTCATAGTGGGGTTTTTGGTGTTGTTCGTTGTTTTGAGCTTTTAGATGTTAATTGATCGATGTATGTTTATTTATTAATTGTTAGATGTAATTAATTGTAGGTGTTTCGGATGGTTGTTTGATCGTGCTTTCGGAAACTTGGAGCGAAATATTATTTGGCTAAGGTGAGAATAGTTAGGATTTAAAGTAAATTTAGAAAGCGAATAAGTATGATGGTTTGTAGAATTGGAAACTAAGACTAGAATTCAAATCTAAGATTAGAGGGAAGTGAGTTAGTGCCCTTAGGATTTGAAGTTAATCCTTTAAGCGAGAACTTAGGATTTCTCGAAGAAAGCCTTGAATCTTAGAAGATTCTAAGTTAGATTCGTTTCGAAGCTTAGGTTGGATCATTGGAAGTTAAAAGATCCAACTTGTTTTTAGAACGGTTAATAGAACCTCGGATTGCTATTGGAAGTTTAAAATCCTGGAAGGTATAGGTTAATCATTTAAGATAGGATTTACTTGTTTTAATGTACCGGAGTTCGATGGACATATCGTTCGTCCGAGATTACTATCTATTTTACTTATGTCCTTTACTTTATGTCTTTACTTTTGCACCTTTACTTTATGGATGTTTCGGTTACTTTATCATTTACATTTACTTATTTACTTTTGCAAGCATATGCATAACATCTCGCATCATTGAAAAGAAAAGAAAGTGAGAAAGAAAAACGAAAGGTTAAAGGTGGAATATGAGAAAAGTCCACACTATTTGCATGCATAAGTTTTGGTGGATAATATGAGAAAAGTCCACACTACTTCCATGCATAAGTTTTGGTGGATACTACGGGAAAAGTCCACACTACTTCCATACATAAGTTTTGGTGGATACTACGGGAAAAGTCCACAATACTTCATACATAAGGATAAGGGTGGATAGTATGTGAAAATCCACATTACCTTCATTTCATGCATAAATGGCGAATGCGTATCCTACGGGATGTACTCATTACTTTTATGCATATGATTGATGATATAGAGAATCGAGATGTTATATTTTATACAAGTTATTTACTTTACTTAATCTTTATCATAACAAGTTAATGGATGAGGATTGATTACGAGTGTAGTAATATCATACTTTGGAGAAAAATGGAATAGAATTACCTAGAGTTTGGAGAACTTAATCTTTATCATAACAAGTTAATGGATGAGGATTGATTACGAGTGTAGTAATATCATACTTTGGAGAAAAATGGAATAGAATTACCTAGAGTTTGGAGAACTTTAGGAGTGAATTGTGTCAGGTAAGTTGGACACAAATCGAAATGCGAGTTTGAGGTCTATCTTTACTTTTTATTCTTATTATTCTCACTGGGCTTAAGTTGTTAGCTCATGATATTATAAAAATTTCAGGTAATGCCTTGGCTAGAGGTCGAGGGAGAGGAGATGGTGCTGCATGATTGAGGGATGAAGGCTTTGAGATGGACTAGATGGTTTTGTGAATTTTATATAATTTTGGAGTTGTATATTTGTAAATGGCTCTTAAGAGCTTTTGTCTTTACTTTTATGTTTATAAATCATTTTGAACTCCTGACAGGAACTTAATGTTCCTTGTGTTTTTAGATGTCTGAATTTAAGATGTAAACAGGTTTTGGCTAGCCTATTTTCAAACATAATCACGCCAATTTTTCTTAAAATAAAAGACTTCCGCTGTGTTTTCTAATTTAAATTATTTTAAAGGGACGGGTCGTCACAACAATGGTCAAGCTTAAGCCTCCAATAAGACTATCCTTAACAATCTGAAGAAGAGGCCAGAGAAGTTAAAAGGTAGATGGATCGAAGGCTACTCAGGCCCCACGTACTCCAATTGGGGAAACTCTTTTCGCCCTTACCTATGGAGCAGAAGCCGTGATACCAACCGAGATAGGAATACCTACAACACGCAGTGAATTGTCCAAAGACGGGCAAGATAACGACAAGCTCATGATCGTGGCCTTCGACGACTGTTGGTGGAAACGGTGATCAAACTAAATGGTGTGTGATGGATGGCATGCAAGTACACATGGTCAACAAGTAATAGAGTGGTAAGTGAGTGTCGTGTCCCACGTGGATAGTTGTGTAACAAGGTGCAATTTCGTAATGACAAGAGAAATAAGTGAATTTAATCGAAAGCAGAATACTAAGAAAGCAATTAAAGGGATCTATCACGGGGTGGAGATCGAGATTGGGTGTGGATATTGTGCAACGGGGCAGAGACGGAATATGTTAACTCTTGAAGCTATTGAGATGATGTAAGTACACAAAAAATTCATGCAATCCTCACAATAAGCTATAAGTATTAGTGATTCTATTCTCTCGAATATCTATCAATGCATGACTTCAATGGAGTTTTATCTCTAAATAATTCCATTCAATTAATGCTCATACTTCCTCTAACACATTATGAAACTCGATTAACTTATGAATTACCTTATCTCTAAATGAAATCATAAGCTTGTTGAAGTTCTTTTAAGATTCTAACCCTAATATTTCTCAACACAAGGTTAGAATCCTCTGACTAAGTTTTCACGTAGTTTTAAAGAAGATAAAGATAAGAAGAACAACTTCATGAAATATCATGTATTTAAATCCTCATTTACACATCTATATTCATCCCTCTCTGCCCTTGTAGCACAATATCACAAGGGACTTTAGCTCCTCATGGCTAAATCTTCAACAACAGATAAGATAAAATGTTCCATGTCTTCTTGAATGAAATAAAATAAACGTAAAAATGATAAGAAATTAAAACTAAGATCCTCTTCGCAATCGCCTTTGTGCTTTTATTCTCCCTCCGATCGTCTCTTCTCCTCTTTTGCCCCCCGGGAAAATAATATATATTCCTCTCTTTTTTTAGGCTTTTTCCCGCCAAAAACAAAGCGCTACACTAAGCTGACAATCCACTTTTGCCACACGGATCACTGTAGCAGACAACGATGGCCACTAGTCTTGTCAAAGAAAGTTGTGTGCACAAAAATATCTGGCATCTTGCTAACTCATATGCCTCACCATCAACTCTTTTTATACTAGGGTTGGGATGTCTTGAGAATCTAGCTCGAGAAACTGCATCTAGGCATCTTAAATGAAAAGGTTATGCAGCATCAAAATGTAAGGAAAAGAGCTACTTTCAGGCACTTATTTACGGAATTCCCAAAATTACTAAAAAGAGATAACTAAAATGATATTTCCTTAATTTTAACTAAATAAAGACTACTAATGCTAAATTACTCATGCTTATCTTGGATTTATCCATTTTTTAGTATGCTAAATAGATCCCTTTGAGAGAGTTATCACACCCCCAAACTTGGATCATTGCTCGCCCTCGAGTAATGCTTAAACTACCAAAATGAAATTACTGCTATTCTTAAAGAAACTGAGGAAGAGAATTGTTATCAACAAGTTTTTATTTCTTCAGACAGAGTTAAAACTTCCACTAGTTTCAAAAGGGCAACCTAATCTCAATTGTGACAGTGTGTGGTCAATGACTTAGCACCTCTTTTCAACTTTTGACTACCCACTAAGATAGCCATCATGGAACTCTTCTATGCTTAATTTTTCTTTGGCTTTATTCTCTATTCCTTTCTTAGCAACCTACAAAAGACTATCTCCTACCTTGCAATACTAAGAGCTTTATTGCTTTTGGTACATTTCTCTTTTTTTTTC
Organism: Gynostemma pentaphyllum; assembly: GCA_028015215.1. Taxonomy (NCBI): domain Eukaryota; kingdom Viridiplantae; phylum Streptophyta; class Magnoliopsida; order Cucurbitales; family Cucurbitaceae; genus Gynostemma; species Gynostemma pentaphyllum. The sequence continues at coordinate 25,204,682 of CM051354.1, forward strand.
ATTTAAGAAACAACTTAGTGATGTGACTTCCTAGTCACCTTCACCTAGTTGCTCGCCTTATGGGCTCACTCATTCCTATGGAGGAAGAGTGACTATTTTTCCCAACCATTTTCTAATTTGATTCTCCCTTTTTTTTTCATTTAGTGCACTATGTGCACTTTGGGAACAGACTTTTTCTTTTCTTAAAGGAATTGGAAATATTTGGTTTGCAAAAGGGTTGGTGGCTATGCCACCCCCAAACTTGTTTTCTTTTATGCAATTTGCTCTATACAAGGGTTTAAAGAAAGGATTTTGCAGCTGGTTAAGACAAGGGAAGAGGGTGCTTGCCTGAGAGAGAAACTACAACTAAGGCAAGGTATTCTCAGGCTCTCTTAGTTAGTTAGGTCAGTTTGCTTAAGAGACACTACAAGACCATTGGTTTGTGTTGAAGTTTTGTAGCCCTAAGCAATTTGTTTTGATCGAACTCTTTTGTATAAAGCAACATAAACTATTTCTGCCTCATCTAACAATTTCTAAGCAACCTAGAAATAACAAAAAAAGAAAACAGCAGAAATAAAATTGTACAAATTATAAACAAAATAAATAAAACTAGGCTGTATTAAAACTTAAAACATTTGGATTTTACACTGAGAGCAATACAAAAAGGAAACAAACATGGGGACTATCAAACCTCCTCCCCAAACTTAGAACAGTTGTGCCCTCATAACGCAGTTAGTTTTCAAAACAAAATAGACAAAGCTAAAACATGACAGGAACATATGCAAGTATAAGAAAAGATAAACAGCTACGCTTCGTAAATTCACTTGCAAATTAGTTCCTCATCAGAGATTTCCATATCATAGTCATCAATTCGAGCATTTTCAAGCTCCTCTTCCAAACTGTCATACTCGTAATCCACATCAGACTCATGATCACAGTCCTAGTCACATTCGTTGATGACTCCTAGCTCCTCCAATACATGCTCATTGGGCGCTCTCCACGGTTCATATTCAACAAAGGGTTCGTCTTTTTTAGTTTCCACAACCTCTTCTAGCTTGACATTTGATTCAGGTTGAGCAGGTGGTGCATCGGCAGATGGAGCAAAATCCTCAGGGAAGCAGCCATACTCCCCTAGGATAGAGGTTGGAAACTTGGGAAAAGTGCAAGGTGGATGGATTTTGTGAGCTAAGAGGGTGTCTTCTAACACACTTTTGTGGATCTTCTGATAGGTCCACATTAGTTCTGTCTTTTGGACAAAATTAGACAGGTCAGCTTGCATCTTCAAAATCAGTATATGCAATGCTTCGATCATTGCAGTGGGGATTACAGTGGCAGGGGCTTGATTAGGTTCAGGTAAATTGATTGGTGGTTGGACAGGGTTTGGGCGACTAAAAACTCGAGCCATGCATTCGCGATCAATCATTCCACTTAAATTTTTTCACCTCATCACAGTTGTCAAAAACTACACCAGCAAATTCACACAGACTTGGAAATACTAAGCATCCTCCAGAAGAAACATTTTCAGAACATTTCTCCATCTCTTTCGCAATAATCTGCCTAATGTTCATAGGTTTTCCAGTCATCACACAGTAAAGTAATAGCATGCGTTCGACACTTATAGTGGTTTTATGTGATGTTGGCATAACTCTCGTGATGTGGGAGATTAACCAAATTCTAGACATGGGCTTTAAATGCGCTCGCTTTACAGTGTAGATGCCTTGAGTGGAAATTATCCATTGTGCCTATATACCCTAAATGCTGGAGAATCATGTTTAGGAAGTCTGGTGTGAGCATCTCCACGTGATCAGCAAAATAGTCACCTGCTTCTGGAATTAAATAGAAAGAATTAATAGCCTCAGGAGAGAAATCGACATTTGTTCCTCGGACTTTGATCAAGTAATTATTGCGATCGCCAAAGTTTGCGTAAAACTTTCTTGCTAGAGTGAGAGCTGGGCTATTGTTAGGGTGCCTTACGAACTTCTCCAAATGGAGTGTTTCAATTGGTCCGACGATGTAACTGGGCAAACCCCATGCAATTCCGTCAGTCATCTCAAATCCTCGTTCATGCAAGATTTCGCAGCATTTGAAAACCTTCTGATATGATTCATCGACCTGAGGGAAGTAAAAACGTACAGCTTCAAGTCGGTGTGTCAAGTCAGGAACTTCATCTTCCACTTCTTGGTCAGAATCATCGGCTTCGAATGTGTTGTCCAGATGGATAGGGTCGTTGGAAACAATGCCCTTCCCTTTTGCAGTGCGACTAGAAGAAGCTTCAGCCATGCGAGTAGATCTCTTGCGTGGAACACATTATGTACTGCCGACAAGGCTGGTGGCAATGCCAATCGATAAGCGACAGACCCAATCCGATCCAGAATCTCGAAGGGGCCTATAAATCGAGGGCTCAACTTGCCCTTTTTCCCAAACCTCATCACCCCTTTCATGGGTGCCACTTTCAGGAATACGTGGTCACCAACTTCAAACTCAAGTGCACTACGCCTCTCATCAGCGTAACTCTTCTGTCTACTCTGAGCCACCCTCATCCTCTCTCTAATAAGAGCAATGGAAGTACTAGTCATTTGCACTAACTCAGGTCCCAAAAGTTTCCTCTCACCAACTTCATCCCAATGAGCCGGTGATCTGCACTTCCTACCATAAAGTGCCTCAAAAGGTGCCATGTCGATGGTAGCCTGATAACTGTTGTTATAAGCAAACTCAACTAGATAGAACTGAGTATCCCAACTACCACCGAAATCTAGAGCATAAGCTCTCAGCATATCCTCCAGAATTTGATTGACCCTCTCGGTCTGACCATCTGTCTAAGGATGAAAAGCAGTACTGAAGTCTAAGCCAGTGCCCATAGCAGTATGCAGACTCTGCCAGAATTTCGAAACAAAGCGGGTGTCTCGATCGGAAACAATCCTGACTGGCACACCATGAAGTCTGACAATCTCTTTCATGTACAATTGTGCCCATGTCTCAACAGGGTAGGTTATCTTCCCTAGTATGAAATGTGCACTCTTAGTCAACCTGTCAACTATCACCCAAATGGTGTCATAACCCTTCGCGGTCCTCAGCAGGCCACTAATAAAGTCCATCGATATTTCCTCCCACTTCCACTCAGCCACGCTCAAAGGGTTAAGGTAACCAGGCGGACTCTTCCTCAAAGCCTTTACCTGCTGACAAATCAAACACTTACTAACAAAGTCAGCAACTTCCCGTTTCATCCCAGGCCACCAATAATGCTGTCTCAGGCCCCTGTACATCTTAGTACTACCTGGATGCACAGAAAAGATAGAACTGTGAGCCTCCTCCAACAGCTCTTTTCTGTAGGTCGATTCTAGAGGCACACACAGCCTCCTATGATACATCAATGAATTATCAATGGAGAAAGTAAAATGGCTAGGTAAATCGGACCCTGCCTCACGAAAACCCTTAGCCAAGTGCTTTTCACTCCGTTGTGCATCTATCATCCTCTGTCTCAGAGTAGGGCCAACAGTCAAACTTGCCAACCTTACAGTAACCTCGGCTGTAAGAAAGGCTATCTCAGCTCTTTCCATCTCCCATCTAAGTCTCAGCGGAATAGTACTCAAAGCCGATATGTGTGATGACTTTCGACTAAGTGCATCAGCAACTACATTGGCCTTTCCCGGATGATACTGTATGTCATAGTCATAATCTTTCACAAGTTCTAGCCACCTCCTTTGTCTCATATTTAACTCTTTCTGGGTGAAAAAGTATTTGAGACTCTTATGATCGGTGAAAATCAGAATCTTTTCACCATACAAATAATGCCTCCATATTTTCAACGCATGTACTACCGCTGCTAGCTCCAAATCATGAGTCGAATACTTTTTCTCATGTTCCTTTAACTGCCGAGAAGCATAAGCTATTACTTTCCCATGCTGCATCAATACACATCCCAGACCCTTCTTGGATGCATCAATATACACTGTTAAACCACCCGGCTCATCAGGTGACACTAAAACTTGGGCCGATACAAGTCGCCTTTTAAGCTCCTCAAAGCTATTTTCACACTCATCCGTCCACACAAAATCAATCCCTTTTTTTTGTCAAATGAGACAAAGAGTATGCAATCTTGGAAAAATCTTGCACAAATCGTCTATAATAACCTGCAAGTCCAAGAAAACTCTGTATCTCAGCAACATTAGTAGGTCAGGGCCACCCACTAACAGCTTCCACCTTAGAAGGATCAACAGAAATCCCTCTACTAGATACTACATGCCCAAGGAAAGCCACTTCCTTCAACCAGAATTCACATTTAGAGAATTTTGCATACAACTTATGAGCTCTCAAAGTCGATAACACCTTCTCTAAATGCATAGCAAGTAACTCCTCAGTCCTCGAATAAACAAGGATATCATCAATAAACACTATCATAAAGGAGTCAATGAACCTCTTGAACATTGTATGCATCAGGTCTATAAAGGTCGCAGGAGCATTCGTCAAGCCAAAAGACATGACAACAAACTCATAATGACCATATCGTGTCCTGAAGGCAGTCTTGGGAATATCCTCATCTCTAATTCTCAACTGATGACCGAACGAAGATCTATCTTCGAAAAGACAGTAGCTCCCCTCAGCTGATCAAACAAGTCCTCTATCCTTGGCAAAGGATGCTTCTTTTTCACTGTGACCCGGTTCAACTCTCTATAATCGATGCACAATCTCATAGAGCCATCTTTCTTCTTTACAAACAATATCGGAGCTCCCCAAGGTGATACACTTGGGGGTATAAACCCCAAGTCTAAAGTTCTTGCAACTTCCTTTTCAACTCTTTAAGTTCAGCTGGTGCCATATGATAAGGTACCTTGGACAATGGAATGGTCCCAGGAATCACCTCAATCTGGAAGTCTAACTCTCTCACTGGTGGCAAACCAGGTAACTCATCAGGGAAAACATCAATGAAATCCTTCACAACGGGTACAGAAGCTAAGGTAGTCACACTAACGAACGTGTCCACTACGCTAGCTAAGTAACCCCAAGCACCGTCACTCAAAAGTGCTCTAGCCTGGATCACCGAGATAACTGCAGATGTCATCCTACCTCGGGACCCATGAAATCAAAAATTAGTCCCACATGGACCAACAAAGTCTACCACTTTCTCACTACATCCGATGTTGGCATGGTTGGCTGACAGCCAATCCATACCCAAAATAATATCAAAATCAGACATCGGCATCACAATCAACATAGCATGCAGAAAGCATCCCATAATACAAAAATCATTAGTATAAACCACTCTATCCACAATCACAGATTTTCCTAGCGGAGTAGTAACATGAAACTCATGTCCTAACGGCTCAGAATCAAAGACATCAGACTCAACAAACTCAGCCGAAATAAATGAGTGACTAGCCCCATAATCAAATAATACAATAGCAGAGTGCCCTAATACTGACAAAGTACCTGTAACAACAGTACCAGATGCCTCAGCATCCTCTCGAGTAGTGGCAAAGACACGTGCCTACTGTCGTGTCTGGGGCTGTGCCTGAACTGTTGGTGGTGCTCTCTGCTGCTGAGTAGGCCCAATCTGGCCTCTACCACCTCCCTGACTCTGACCCTGACTCCCACACTGTTGTGGTGTCTGTAAACTAGGACAGAATCGTTTAACATGCCTGACTTGTCCACACTGAAAGCACTTCTTCACATAACACAGACCCAGGTGGTACTCAGTACAATCAGAACAATTGGGCAAAGAAGGGGCCCGAACACTAGACTGACTCGAATGAAACTAAGGTCCTGTCTGTCCCTTGCCCCTACCAGGAGCCTGTCTATGTGACTGTGTCCCTCGACTTGGAAGGTCGTCTACAACCTTCCTCTTCACAGAAGAGGTCTGTGCAACAATCTCATTGGCCTTTTTCTCAGAATCACCAATATCTAAGGCCAAAGCTGCAGTCAAAGCATCAGCATACGTAGCAGGCTGTAAATCTCATACCTGCCCTCGTAGCTCTGCCCTCAAACCTACAATAATCCTTTTTCTCTTGCTCTCAGGATCAGTAACATGTTTGGTAGCAAATTTTGACAACCTGTCAAACTCCTTCTCATACTCCACAACAGACCTATCACCCTGTCTGAGTGTGAGAAACTGTATCTCTAATTGATCACGGGTATCCTCTGGATAGTATTTCTCAAAAAAAAATTCCCTGAACATCTCCCAACTAACCTGCAACTCGGGGCTGAGAGTACGGAATAAACCTTTCCACCAGTACAAGACATCATCTACTAAAGAATAGATCCCACAGTGGACCTTCAAGTGATCCGGACACTTAATGAAATCAAGTACCCTTTCTAACATGGTGATCCATCTTTCAGTAACTGCAAGATCAGTAGATGTTCCATCAAACTCGGGAGTATTATACCTGATATACTGTTTCAAAGTTTTTGCAGCATCAGTAATACCAGACTGGTCTACCACTGTAGTAGGTACTCTAACAGGCGGTATAACACGATCAGCTTGTCCTCCATCACCTGGTAACAGGTCTAAAAAGTACTCCTCTGAAATGGTGATACTACAACCATGACTAGGTGGCTGACCAACTTGAGGCTCATCCTCCCGATAAACAGGTGGAGCGGGTGGCGGTGTAACTGCCCTCGCTCGGCCTTTACCTCATAACCTAGCCGGTACTCTGCTCCGACCTCTCCTAAGTGTCACTGTCCTCGGAGGCATACTAAAATCACAATCAGGAAAACCTCACATAAGATACTAGGAAAGGAAAGGCAAAACTACAACTACACTTGTCAAAAGAGAAAGTTCTAAGGATACCTGGCGCCGTTGACCTCGAACGATGATTGGACAAGAACAAAATCAAACCATGAAAACATGCAATGCATGTGGTCTACAGAACCATAGAGACTTTGATACCAACTGGAACGACCCAAAACTTGAAAAATCCTTTTGATTCAAATGCACAACGGAAGACTTGATTTTTACAGAAAAACGGCATGGGTTCGTTTAAAAATCAGATTATCCAAAACCTGTTTACAACCCAATTTTCAGAAAAAGGAATAAACCTGGAATGCGCATTCCATACTATTGAAACTCGTAAAGAAAGTTTTAAAGTTAAAAAACATATACGAATTATACAAATGCTCCATCGAGCTCAAAATGAAACATAAGAAAATGTGATGAAATGTTTGTAAGCATTTCAAGAATGCTACACCCAAAATCAGTCCTGTTCCTGTCCATTCATCATCTCGATAAGTCATGCGGCGCCACCTCCTCTACCTCATCCTCTACCACGATTCTTACTTGAAAAATTGTAATTGTAGCAACATTAGCATAAAAATGCTAGTAAGAGTAAAATGAAAGCAAGTAATCCTATGAACCAAATTCCATACCGGAAGTTGTGTCCAAATGCCTATATTTCACTTTTACTACCCATTCCACATTCCAAATTCCACACAATCACACCATACATAATATGCTTCTTGTAAAGTAACGTTATTAAGACTTAAAATAAAAGTACCGATTATTACTAAGTCTTTCTATCCATTCTAACGAGTATATGTAACTGTAATACTAGCATTCTTTGTTACCAAACCAGTTTCATCGTAACGGATTTACCGTATGGATCAACATCAACATACTAGCCCGTACGGTCTTACCATATCACAAATCATCGTATCGGGTTTACCATATGGATCAATATCAATATACTAGCCCGTACAGTCTTACCAAATCATAAATCATCGTATCGGGTTTACCATATGGATCAATATCAACATACTAGCCCGTACGGTCTTACCAAATCACAAATCATCGTATCGGGTTTACCATATGGATCAATATCAACATACTAGCCCGTACGGTCTTACCATATCACAAATCATCGTATCAGGTTTACCATGTGGATCAATATCAACATACTAGCCCGTACGGTCTTACCATATCACAAATCTTCGTATCGGGTTTACCATATGGATCAATATCAACATACTAGCCCGTACGGTCTTACCGTATCACAAATCATCGTATCGGGTTTACCATATGGATCAATATCAACATACTAGCCCGTACGGTCTTACCATATCACAAATCATCGTATCGGGTATGGATCAATATCAACATACTAGCCCGTACGGTCTTACCATATCACAAATCATCAAGTCCCCTAGTAAGTTAGATAGAATTCTACTAAATTACTAAAGAACATAAACTACCTAAAGTTACACTTATTAACTCTCAAGTGCAAATTCTAAGCCACTTTGACTTCCAAACCACTCAAGTTCCTTAAACTTCCACTTTCATCTAAAATGTCCAACTTCATCTTAAACTCTTCAATTCATCTTACAAGACTTCCCAACCACTCAAATCTTACCTTTCACTTACAAATCCGTAAGATTTCAAAAGTCATTCCGCTCACTTCCGAGTTAAAGTCACCAACCAAGTATTAACTTCCAGAAGTTAGTTTCCCTCTTATGCTCGATAAACAATATCGTAATGAAACATAATTCTTAAAATCACTAACTTCCATTTTAAACTCACCTTAGATTGTGAAGTCCAAGCTCCCAAAGTGCCGAGATCAAAACCACGCGATCAATTCACAATCCTACAAATCAATTACACCTAACAATCATTAATTATCCAAAAATCGAGCAAACGACATCTAAACGCATAAAACAACGAAAACACGGCAAAAGAGCCTAGGCATGCTCTCGGCCCTTCAAGGATAAAAGGGCTCGGGTCATGCACTTTAGAGGCGTTTCGGGTTGTTTTCGGGTACTTTGAAAGTCCGCCATATCAATGGGTAGCCGTATTTTTGGGTTTTACACAATAATCGATTTCCTAAAAATTAAGTAAAATACAAAATCATAGCAAACTAAACACCCTAATCTTGGCCAAGTGAGAGAAATTAACACGGAACGGGTTTTGACTCAAACTCGGTTTTAGGGTTTAGGAAAGTTTCTAAAATCACCTAAAACGATTCCCTCGATTGAAATCTTCGAGTTCCTCGGCAAGAAATCGATGATTTCAATCTTAGACTCCAATAAAATACTATTCAAAGCTTGAATTTAGAAACTTTATCATACCTTGAGGCCTTTAGAAAAAGGACGAAAACCTCGATTGTTAGGTTAGAATCGATACTTGAACTGAGGGCTTTTCAACGGAACCGGAATTACGGCGATCTACCGAGTAATTAAGAAAAGTCAAAGAGAGAGGGAAAGGGAATGAGTGCCTCGGCCTAGGAAGGAAAAGAGAAAGAATATGAAATGAAAACTTTGACTACAGTTGACCATTTAAAAGGAGAAGAAAATAAATAGTTAAATGAGATATTTTTAAGAATTTGCGAAATGACGGTTACGTCCCTTTTAAATGATTTGTTTAAAAATACGAAACCCGAAGATCTTAAATTAATCTAAAGGTGATTAATAATTATCAATTGGCCCGTTAATAATTATTAATGTCACCGAAACTAGTTTAAAGTAGTAAAAGAATTAAAAAGGTTTTTGAATGAAAATAACTACTAAATTCGAAAATACTAATTTTAAACTAACTTGAAATACTTTTAATAAATAAAAAAAAAATTTACCTCCAAAAGTATCGGAGCATTACACTATCTTTAAAAGACTCATTAGGTCCAAACTACGACCTACAAGTTTATCAAATTCTCCATCCAATTAGATGGTCAAAATACAATGTGGTTTGAAATTCACCAAACCATCACATTGTCTTATAAAAATTACGGATATCATAGTCCATCAATTTCCCTCTATATTTCAATCAAAAATACCAACACCCAACCTTAGTGTTAGTCAATCTTGAAAATTTACCAAATATGGATCTCAATAACTCGACCTCGAGTATAATCCAATTCAAATTGATACATCATAGTGTAATAGCCACCAACTAGGCCATTAACCAATTAACACAATCTTTACTGATCCTCATCACGTAAAATTCTTACTTCCTCTTTTGAGTGGTAACACACTTTCCTTTTAGCACAATACTACCACAAGGATTTACTACTTACCCCAATTCAACTTTCTCAACTCAAACCAGGAGTTAAATCTAGGTTACTAGATCCGAGCCTGACCGATTACTTATCAACAATTACTCACCTCCAACAGGTGCTTCATCTCTTGATACTGGGCCCCAGACAATCATGTCCCCTTTTTACACACAAATGTCAACACACATTCACTAACACCACAACTTAGTAATTGTGTGACAATCAAACCTTAATCAACGTTGAGGATCAAATGATCAACCTCTCGGAGTATCTCGTCACCTTTACTTTGACATTATCTCAATACGCTTAACGAGGTGTACAACCTATAAAACTGCACGGGGTCATGCACATTCTCAGCACTCTTACCCAAATCTCAATCTGGGTCAAATCTACATCACAACATAGTGGTTTTACGAGGAGGTGAAATATCACAAATACAATTAATACTTAACAACCTTCTCATAAACTCCTACTATTAAAGAATTAAAGCTTGAAAATAAAAGTTCTAGGCATACCTGGTGCTGCTGATCTCAGATGATGACTAGAGAGTGGACTTAAAACAAAACATGAAAACAAACATGCATCGCATGTAGTCTACTGAACCCATAGGCTATGATACCAACTATGACGACCCGACTCCTTTTAAATTATTTAAAATCAAATTGGCAGCGGAAGACTTATTATTTAATAAAATTTGGCGTGGATATGTTTAAAATTTGGACTATCCATAACTTGTATACATTTTTCACTTCAGAAAATTTAAAAGTAAGGAAATGCAATTCCTTTTCCAAAATTTAAAGAAGTTTATACTCATAAACTTAAGACGGAAAACTCTTATGAGCTTATAAACAATTTTACATCTCAAAGACACAAAATAAAACAAAATAAGTCCATGGACTTTTAAAAGAATATCTAGTCCATCTCTTTTTCATCATCCTCTCGATCAAGCCGCACCAGCTCCTCTCCCACAATCACGAGCATTTCCTGAAAATGTTTGTAATATCATGAGTTAACAACAAGCCCAGTGAAAATAAATAGAATAAAAAGTAACATTAGACTCCAAACCCGCATCCGGATTTGTGTCCAAGTAAAACTCACATTCCCTTACCCTTCAATCACCAAAAAGGGTTTTTATATCAAGTATTTCACTTTTACTTACCAATTTTCCCAAATAATTGAGGAGCTAACTTCCAACCATTAGGAGGATGTGTTTCATAACACATATAACATTTGAATCTCGTTCTCTTTAATACCTTATACTATACATAAGGTTTACATTAAATCTTACTCTCCAATTACAAGATCTTTCCATTTATGAATCTAGTTCTCTTACATATATACCATGATAATTATACAAGGTTCAATACACCCTTGTATTCTTTCATTATCCAATTCAATCTCATTCCTCTTTCATATAGCACTCGGCTATACATCAATTTCATTTCTTTTCTCTCTAGAAATGTACATCTTACATAATGTTTCATCTCTTTTCTCTATAGCAACTCAGGCTATAAAAAGTTTACATTTTCTTACCAAAACTTCCAAAACACGAGAATAATAGCTTCCAGCATTTAGAAGAAAGTTGTCATATCACAATTCTCTCTCTTATACCTTATTCTTAATAACTCTTAAAAAATATATGGTTTATTCCCATTGGTCCTTAATAACTTATGCTAAGTTCTCTCAGTATTAACATATTCAAATAAACACAATTTGTGATGAATGACAATAATATTAGCTCCCGCAGGCTATCTGAAAGCTCCCGCAGGCTTTGTGATAGCTCTCGCAGGCTATGTGATAGCTCCCGCAGGATATGTGATATGATATGAATATGTTTTCAATCGCAAGTAAAATAAATATAATCATTCATCATAATCGAAAGGACAGAAAGTAAATAGATCATGAATTCCTTTTATACATAAAAGAAACAATTATGAACTTCTAAAAGACAAAGAATGAATCGAGCCAACCGGCCTCTAGATAACTTAAGATTTGACTTCACATAAAAGTCTCCAATTGAACACTCCATTGTTTATTAAACTAACGAAGTTCCTTATTCATAATTCTTATTACATTTGAAACCTTCATCTTCCGATAAACATTAGGAAACTCCGAAGTAAGTCTAAACTTAGAACTTCCAAAAGTTACTCGTTTCCTTCGAAGTACCTACAAGTTCTCTCACTCAACTAGAACTAACTCTCAAGTCTAAGCATATTAGTTCACTTAATTTAATCCTTTCGATTAAACCTTAATCTCAATTTCTGATCCTACAAACCGTTCAACTTATTCGGTTTCTAAAGCTACTTTAAATCCTATTTATTCTCACCTTGCATGCTCACGTGACATCCAAATTCCCACGAATCAACAAACGAGCAATCGCACCTACAAATCATCAATTGCACAACATATTACAGCTCATAACTAAGATAAGAACAAGTTTGAATTTTCGGATGAATAGTGATTTTGGGTGAATAGTGTTTTTCGAAAATTCGGGCTCAAAATCGTCAAATTCCTTGATAGAAATTCATGATTTCAACTTCAAAACTCATTTATAATAAAAAACGAACAAAACCATATAAAAAGTTTTGAAAACTTACTTTTTGGGACTTCCCTTAGAGTACGGGAAACTTGGGTTTTCTTCTCATCCATGGTGATGAAGGCCACGGTTGAAGGAGAAGAGAAAGAAATGGAATTTGGTCAATCTTGGTCAAAGTTGAAAATTTAAAGAGATATGAATAGTGAAAGATATTTTTTAAGAATTCAAAAATTAAGGTTACGTCCCTTTAATGAATTTTAGCTTATAGATCAAAACTCGAAGTTATTAAACTAGCCCAAAGGTGATTAATAATTATTATTGGCCCGTTAATAATTATTAATACAACCAAACTAATTTAAACTAATAAAACGATTTAAAAAGGTTTTCGAGCGAAATTAACTACTAAATTCTAAATTTCTAAAACTAAAATTAAACTAAATACTTTAATTAAAATTAATAACTAAAATATTAAATAAATAAATAAATAATTTCACTTCAAAATAACGGGACGTTACACCTTCGTGTCTATCTTCGTGACCAACATGTCCCCACGATGCACTATCTCCCTTATAAGATGATATTTCCTCTCTATATGTTTTGATCTTTTGTGAGATCTTGGTTCCCTTGATTTTGCCACTACACCACTATTATCACAATAGAGAGTTAAGGGCAATTCCATATTTGGAATGACTTCCAAATCTTTTAAGAACTTTCTGAGCCAGACATCTTCCTTTGCAGCTTCACAAGCAGCAACATATTCTGCTTCCACAGTGAAGTCAGCAATACAACCTTACTTAATACTTCTCCAAACTATGGCAACTCCACCAAGTGTAAACACTGCACCCGATGTTGATTTCCTAGAATCTTTATCACCTTGGAAATCTGAATCTTTGTATCCTGTAAGGATCAATTCCTTATCTCTATACATTAACATATAATTTCTCGTTCTCCTAAGATAATTGAGAATTGCTTTAACTGCAACCCAATGTTCCTTTCCAGGATTAGATTGGAACCTGCTGACTACTCCCACTGCATAGAAGATATCCTGTCTAGTGCATAACATTGCATACATTATACTTCCTACTGCTGAAGCATATGGTATCTGTCCCATTTCCTCAACTTCTTGAGGTGTCTTAGGTGATTGTTCCTTAGACAGAGTAATTCCATGCCTAAGGGGGTAAAATACCTTTCTTGGAATTTTGCATAGCTGTAACGTCCCGTTATTTTGAAGTGAATTTTTATTTATTTTAATTAAAGTATTTAAGGTTAATTTAAAAATAGTGATTTCAATTTTAGTAATTATTTTAGTCCGAAATTCTTTTTAATCGTTTTAATACTTTAAATTTTACTTTGGTGACATTAATAATTATTAATAGGCCAATTAATAATTATTAATCACCTTTAGATTAATTTAAGAACTTCGGGTTTCGATTTATAAGTCAAAAGTCATTAAAGGACGCAACCGTCATTTCCAAATTTCTTTAAAATATCAAAACACTATTCACTCATCTTTAAAATCCCACTTTGACCAAAGTTGACCATAAAATTCATTTCTCGTCTTCTCTTGGTTGTACCTCTCATGGGGATTGGGGGAAATTTTGGGTTTCGCTCGTTTCTCGACGGATCGGCTTGATTTCGATTGCATATGAAAGCCTTCGGTCCTAGGATTCTTCTCCACCTAGCTATCGTGTTTTCCATCCGTGTTCTAATGACTTCTCGGTAAGTTAAAGTTCAAAACTTAAGATCCAAATAGTGTTTTAATGGAGTTTTCATTTTGATTCTTCGATTTCTTGTCGAGGAACTCGATAATTTTAATTACGGGAAGTTTACATTACCTTCAGTGAAAAAGAAAGAAAGTGAAAGAGAAAAAGAAAGGAGAATGTAAATCCTACGGGAAGTTTACATTACCTTCAGTGAAAAAGAAAAGAAAGTGAAAGAGAGAAAGAAGGGAGAATGTGGATCCTACGGGAAGTGCCCACATTACCTTCATTCATGCATAAAAGGTGAATGTGAATCCTACGGGATGTCTTCATTACCTTCATGCATATTATCGATGGAATTATATCATGCAGAAGAATTGTACATTTCCTTATGGAAAGTAAGAAAACAAAGAGAATTGAGATGTTATGCTTATGTAAAGTTTATTTACTCCTTTATTATTGTTTTATGGAGTAATGGTTAAAAGTTTGTTTTCTAGAGTTTAGAGAACTATAGAAAAAGATTAAGTAAGACGTACATTTCTAGAGAGAAAAGAAATGAAATTGATGTATAGTCGAGTGCTATAGGAAAAAGGAATGAGATTGAATTGGATAAGGAGAGAATACAAGGGTGTATTGAACCTTGTATAATTATTATGTGATAAATATGTAAGAGAACTAGTTTCTCAATAAATTGGAAGATCTCGTAATTGGAGAATAAGATTTGATGTAAACCTTATGTATAGTATAAGGTATTAAAGAGAACGAGATTCAAATGTTATATATATATGTTATGAAACATATCCTCTTAATGGTTGGAAGATGGTTCCTCAAATATTTGGGAGAATTGGTAAGTAAAAGTTAAATATTGATGTAAAACCATTTTGGTGGTTGAAAGGTAAGAGAATGTGAGTTTCACTTGGACACAAATCCGGATACGGGTTTGGGGTCTAAATTTACTTTTTATTTTGTTTATTCTCACTGGGCTTTGTTGTTAGCTCATGATATTACAAACATTTTCATGAAATGTTCGGGTCGTGGGAGAGGAGCTGGTGCGCGCTTGATCGAGAGGATGATGACACAGAGATGGACTAGATACCTTTTTAAAAGACCATGGTCTCATTTTGTTTATGTTGTGTCTTTTGAGATGTAAATTGTATATATGCTCATAAGAGCTTTTCGTTTTCATTTATTCAGTCATAAACTCTTTAAACTTTACAAAAAGGAATTGCAATTCCTTGTCTTTAATTTCTCTGATTGTGAAAAGTGTAAACAGGTTATGGATAGTCCGAATTTTAAACATATCCATGCCAAATTTTTATTAAATTTAAAGTCTTCCGCTGTCACTGATTTTAAATTATTTAAAAGGAGTCGGGTCGTCACAATAGCAAAGCGGTTGATAATTTTATCAATATACGATGCTTGAGACAGTGCTAGTGATTTCTTGCTTCGATCACGAATGATCTGAATCCCAAGAACATAACTATTTTCTCCCAAATCTTTCATTTGGAATTGATTTGCCAGCCATTCTTTAACTTCGATTAACGTTCCTTTGTTACTTCCTATTAACAAAATATCGTCAACGTAAAGAATTATGAATACCACTTTGTCTTTTATGATATGCTTGTATACACAAGGTTCATCTACATTTTGTTCAAAGCCATAAGTTTTGACTGCATCGTCAAACCTAATGTTCCAAGACCTTGAGGCTTGCATAAGTCCATAAATGGACCTTTGCAACTTTCAAACCTTTTCTTCTTGTCCTGGAGTAATGAATCCTTCTAGCTACATCATATAGATACTTTCATCTAGATTGCCGTTAAGGAAGGCGGTCTTGACGTCCATTTGCCAAATCTCATAATCATAATAAGCGGCAATGGATAAGATGGTGTGAATAGATTTAACCATGGAAACTGGGGAAAAAGTTTCCTCATAGTCAATACCCTCCCTCTGAGAATATCCTTTTGCCACTAATCTAGTCTTGAAAGTCTCAACTTTCCCGTTTACACCTCTTATTCTCTTATAGATCCATTTTTATCCAATAGGTTTTTCACCATTTGGAAGATCTATGAGAGTCCAGACAGAGTTGGAATATATTGATTCCATCTTGAGATCCATGGCTTTGAGCCCTTTTTCTTTATCAATATCCCGCATTGCACTCTTATAAGTCAATGGGTCTTCCGGATTGTCATCAGCAATGGCAATGTGGATTTTTCCAAATCCTATAAAGCGTTCTGGGTTTCTAATAACCCTCCCACTTCTCCGAGGTTCTGATAAAGTTTGCAGCTGGATTTCAGGTGTTTTATCAATAGTTCTTGTTGATTGATGAATTGTATTGTTATCACTTGTTTCATTTAACATCATTGCACTTCTGGGTTTTGTGTCTTTCATAAAATCCTCTTCGAGAAAAACTGCATTTGTCGACAGAAGTTCTAACGTCCCGTTACTTTTGATGTATAAAAAAAATTTATTTATTTTATTTTAATTTAAGTATTTAAAGATTATTTTAGAATCAGTAATTTAGAATTTAGTAGTTTATTTCGGTTTAAACCTTTTAATTGCTTTATTAGTTTAATTTAGTTATGGTTGTATTAATAATTATTAACGGTCCAATTAATAATTATTAATCACCTTTGGGCTAGTTCAAGAACTTCGGGTTTCGATTTATAAATCAAAAGTCATTAAAAGGACGTAACCGTCATTTCTAAGTTCTTAAAAATATCTTTTCACTATTCATCTCTTCTTTAAGTTCATCTTTGACTCCTTTGACCAAGAGCATTTCACATCTTTCTTCTTCCTTTTCTTCTCCTTGTCGTGGCTTCAAGGTTGTTCGGAGAAAAGTTCGGGTTTTGTTCGTTTCTCATCGGATCGCTTCAATTCTCGTTCCGTAGGAAAGGTCTCGGTCCTAGGATTCTTCTCAACCTAGCAATCGTGCTTTCCATCTGTGTTCTAAGGACCTAAAGGTATGTCAAAGATTCAAACCCTAAGCTCCAAATAGTGTTTTCATGGAGTTTTCATTTTGGTTCTTCGATTTCTTGCCAGGAACTCGATGATTTTAATTACGGGAGTTGTTTTAAGAGTTTTTGGAAACTTTCCCTTAACCCTAAAATCGAGTTTGAGTGAAACCCGTCCCGTTTGAAATTTACATTTGGAGGATTGTTTTGGGATGTCTTTTTATTGATATATTGTTTATTGTAATTAAATTAGGGAAGTCAATTATTGTCCAAAAACCCGAATCATCGATACCCATTGAAATTGGGAACTTCGAAACTACTTGAAACCAACTCGAAACACCTCTAAATTGCCTAAAAGCCAGAGAACCAAACCCGAGGCCTATTTTTCCTCTAGGGCCGAGAGCACCTATGTTCTCTTTATTGGGTTTTTCTTCGTTTTATTCTTTTAGATGACAATCGATCGATGTTTGTTTAATTATTGATCGTTAGATGTAATTATTTGTAAGTGGTTGTTGAATCGTTGCTTGATCACTTTTCCGGTCAACGGAAGCGAGTCTACTTTTGCCAAAGTGAGAATAATTAGGATTTAACGTAGCTTTAGAAAACGAATAAGTATAATGATTTGTAGGATTGGAAGTTGAGATTAAGATTCGAATCAAAGATTAAAGGAAAGTGAGCTAGTGCCCTTAGGATTAGTAGCTAGTTCTTTGAGTGAGAACTTTTGGATTTTCTTGAGAGGAACGTTGAACTTTTGGAAGTTCTAAGTTAGAATCGTTTCGAGATTAGGATGGATCATTGGAAGTTAAAGGATCCAAACTTTTAGATAGAATGGTTAAGGAACTTGAATGTAGCACTTTGGATTTTATTTGGAAGTTTAGAATCCTTGGAAGTGAAGACTTATTTGTTTAAGTTAAGATCTTACTTTTATTAAAGTATCGTTGCTTCGGTTTACTTATTGTTTTTCCGAAATTCCTATTTATTTACTTTATGCTCTTCATTTACTTTAACATTCATATTTATGTTTATTTACTTTTGAAAGCATATGCATAACATCTTGCATCATTGAATTGAGAGGAAAGTGAGACAAAAGGTGAATGCGAAACCTACGGGTGTTTTCATTACCTTCATACATAAAAGGTGAATGCGGAACCTACGGGTGTTTTCATTACCTTCATGCATATTATCGGTGGAATGGAAAGTGAGACAAAAAAGGTGAATGCGACACCTACGGGTGTTTTCATTACCTTCATGCATATTATCGGTATCATTGAGAAGGAATTGTATAATCTATTATGGAAAGTAAAATAAAACAAGGTGAATATTTGTCCTACGGGAGTTACCATTACTTAACATTAAAAATTAAGATGTTATGCTTATTAGAGATTATGGATTATGGAAGTACACTTTAAATGGTTGAAAGTTAGTTTTCTAGAGTTTAGAGAACTTTAGGAAAGATTTTGTATGATTAATTGGACACAAATCGAAATACGGGTTTGAGGTCTATTGTTACTTTTTATTCTTGTTATTTTCACTGGGCTTGCTTTTAGCTCATGATATTACAAACAATTTCAGGTAATGCTCATGCTAGAGGTCGTGGGAGAGGAGCTGGTGCTGCATGATTGATGGATGATGACCTCGAGATGGACTAGGTGATATGAATTATGTAGCCATGCATTTAAGGAATTCAAGCTTAAAGAGTACATGCATTGATGACAACTCAAGTTGCATTAAATGCACTCCAGATGTATTTATGACAAATCAAGCATGCTTCAAGGGTTCATGCTAATCACATAGCATAGGGTGTTTGAACTTGAAATTTAAGCTTGCCTTATCATTTAAAAGTGGACAGTTACAACAAATTTTGAATTGAAAACGTTTCAGTTATAAAGGAACATGTATTATGACTTATAACTGATGGATAAACACATGTAACTGATGGAGTAACACATTTAAGTCAAATCTATACGAAACTTAATTTTCAAGTTCAAACACCCTATGCTATGTGATTAGCATGAACCCTTGAAGCATGAATTCAAACCCTCCTAGATCTAGATGTTATCAACTAAGAGATTTAGGCTAGAAAGGATTGCTTCTTAAATCAAAGATCTCCCGGTTCAAAAGTAAGTTCCTTTCTTCCTTTGTTTATTCTTGTAGCAACCTTTGAGTTTTGCTTCTCAATGCGTTCCTTAACCTCCTTGTGCAACTCCTTGATGTAATCAGTCCTAGAAGTAGCTTCATCACTAACAAACACATTAGTAGGCAAAGGAAGTAAATCAAGTGGGGTAGTAGGGTTAAAGCCATAAACAACCTCAAATGGAGAACAATGTGTAGTACTATGAATAGCACGATTATAAGCAAACTCCACAAAAGGTAAACACTCCTCCCATGATTTTAAGTTCTTTGAAATGATGGCTCTAAACAAAGTCCCTAAAGTTCTATTACCAACCTCAGTTTTTCCATCGGTTTGTGGATGACATGTAGTTGAAAGAACAATTTAGTTCCAAGTTTACCCCACAAAACTTTCCAAAAGTGACTTAGAAACTTAACATCCCTATCACTAACAATAGTTTGAGGAATACCATGCAATCTAACCACTTCTTTGAAGAACAAGGATGCAATATACTTAGCATCATCAGTTTTGTGACAAGCAATAAAATGTGCCATTTTACTAAAACGATCTACCACAACAAAGATACTATCATGACCTCTTTTGGACCTAGGTAAACCTAACACAAAATCCATTGAAATGTTTGTCCAAGGTTCAGTAGGAACATTCAAAGGTGTATACAATCCATTAGGTTGTGAGCGAGATTTAGCCTCTTTGCACTTAAAACAATTTTTGCACACTTTATGCACATCATCCCTCATTTTAGGCCAATAGAAATGTTCATTCAACATGTCATAAGTTTTGTGAATCCCAAAATGACCCATTAAACCACCCCCATGTGATTCCTTAACAAGCAATTCTCTCATGGAACAATTAGGCACACACAACTTATTCCTTTTAAATAACATGTCCTCAAACACATAAAAGTCATCTACTGATTTCCCATTAACACGAGAAGCATATATATGTCCAAAATTAGAATCAAGAGGATATAATTCCTTTACATGCTTAAATCCCAAAATTTTAGCACTTAGAGAAGAGAATAAGTTATACCTTCTTGACAAAGCATCAGCTACCACATTGTCCTTACCTTGCTTGTACTTAATGACATAAGGAAAAGTCTCTATGAACTCAATCCATTTGGCATGTCTCCTATTCAACTTACTTTGCCCTTTGAGGTGTTTTAAACTCCCATGGTCAGTATGGATCACAAACTCCCTTGGCCAAAGATAATGTTGCCAAACCTGCAAAGTTCTCACCAAAGCAAATAACTCCTTATCATAGATGGGATAGTTCAAAGATGCTCCATTTAATTTCTCACTAAAGTACATCAAAGGCTTACCATCTTGCATTAAAACAGCCCCTATGCCTATTCCACTTGCATCACATTCAATTTCAAAAGATTTTTCAAAGTTAGGAAAGACAAGCAATGGTGCATTGGTTAACTTTTCTTTTAATTCATTGAAAGCCTTTTCTTGCATTTCCCCCCACACAAAAGTTACATGCTTTTTAACAAGCTCATTCAATGGTGCTGCTATTGTGCTAAAATCTTTAATGAATCTTCTATAAAAACTAGCAATACCATGAAAACTCCTAATTTCACTAGCATTTTTAGGTTGTGGCCATTCTCTAATAGCTTTAACTTTCTCCTCATCTACTTCAACTCCATCCTTACTGACAATGAATCCTAAAAATTTAACTCTATCCATGCAAAAACTACACTTTTTAAAATTAGCATATAGCTTCTCTTTTCTAAGTGTAATTAGAACCAACCTAACATGATCCACATGATCAATCAAACTCCTTGAATAAATCAGTATGTCATCAAAGTAAACAACCACAAATTTACCCAAAAATTCCCTCAAAACATGATCATCAATCTCATGAAAGTACTAGGTGCATTAGTCAAGCCAAAAGGCATAACAAGCCATTCATTTAAACCAAATTTAGTTTTAAAGGCTGTTTTCCATTCATCACCTACTTGCATTCTTATTTGATGATATCCATAATTAAGGTCTATTTTAGTGAAAAGACATGATCCATACAACTCATCAAGCATATTATCTAACCTAGGAATAGGGTGACGATACTTTACAGTGATTTTATTGATGGCTCTGCAATCCACACACATTCTCCATGTTCCATCCTTTTTAGGCACCAAGATTACCGGAACCGAACAAGGACTCAAACTCTCACGTATATAGCCCTTTGCAAGAAGCTCTTCCACTTGCTTTTGAATTTCCTTTGTTTCGGTTGGATTTGCTCTATAAGCCGGCCTATTTGGAATTCCAGCCAGGAATGAAGTCAATTTGATGCTCAATGCCTCCGATTGGTGGTAATCCCTTGGGTACATCTTACGAAAACATGTCCTTGAATTCCTGCAAAAGAGAAGAAAACACACTTGGCAAAGACAAAGTTTGGTTAGGGTTAGTAGCCAAATACCCTCCTTTGTACAAAAGCACAAAGATTGGTTTTTCGATAAGTAAAGCTCTCCTCACTTCCCCAACTCTTGCAAATAGACTCACTTGCTTGCTTTTGTTTTGTTTTGCATTTCTTTTCTCTTTTCTCTCTCAATTTCTTCTCTAATTGTTCACTCACCACTTTCTTTTCACTCAACTCTTACTTTTCTCTCATTTCTTTTTCTTCAAACTCAATTCTTTTTTTCTCAAGTTTCAATTGATCATTACAAACTTCTTTTGAAGATAAAGGTACAATAGTAATTTTCCTACTATCCTTAGTGAAAGTATACCTATTCAAGAACACATCATGCATGACTTTCCTATCAAATTGCCAAGGACGACCAAGTAAAATTTCTCAAGCATGCATAGGTACAACATCAAATAATATCTCATCTTTATATTTACCAAAATTAAAGGAAATAAGAGCTTGAGATACGCCTTCATTTCTCCACAATCATTAAGCCATTGAAGCTTGTATGGTGAAGGATGTGCTTGAGTTCGTAATTGTAACCTCTTGACCAGAAATAAGCTCACCACATTTGTACAACTTCCTCCATCAATCACAACACTACATGGTGTGTCGTTCACTAAACACCTTGTATGGAACAAGTTTTGTCTTTGGTCATCTATACAATCTTCTTTCACTTGTGAACTCAAAACTCTTCTAGCAACAAGAGCTAATTGGTTCCCATCCTCCACTTCTTCTTCATACTCCTCATCCTCTTCCTCATCATTGTCACTTTCCTCCCCATCAGTGATTACCTCCCCATTTCTAATAATCATGGTTCTCTTATTAGGACAATCTCGGCTTATATGACCAATTCCTTGACATTTCCAGCATTTTATGTCTCTATTTCTCTCCTTAACAACTTTTGTTTCACCCTCCTTCTCCTTACCCTTAGAAGACTCCCCCTTATCCTTCTTGGAAGCCTCAAATGATGTTCTAGGCTTGAAGTCTCCTTTGGATTTACTAACTCCCTTTTCCAAGTATTGGGTGATGGAAAAGTGGATTTAGAAGTGAACCTCTTGGAATTGTCTTTCTCCCAAGCCATTTGTTTCTCAATTTTCTCAGCAATATGCAAGAGTTCCTCCATGTCAAAATAGTGATACATATCCACTCTATGAGCCAACTCTTTATTCATGCCTCCCAAAAACCTTGACATAGTGTCATCCTCACTCTCAGCAATATTAGATCTAGTCATTAAGACATCCATCTCCCTATAGTATTCATCAACACTCTTTGATCCTTGTTGCAATGAAAACAATTTGTTCCTGATTTCCCTATGATAATGCTTTGGAATATATCTCTTCCTCATCAATACCTTAAGCTCCTCCCATGTTTCAATTGGTTGCTCATAGTTTCTCCTCCATTCACTCCTAAGATGAGTCCACCAAATACTAGCATAATCACAAAACTCAGCCACGACAAGCTTCATTTTCCTCTCCTCACTAAAGTTGTTGCAATCAAAGACATGCTCTATTTTGTCCTCATATTGCAAGTACTCCTCCGGATTAGACCTCCCATGGAATGGTGGAATTTTGAGTTTAACACCCCCTGAATTTCTCTCTTCTACTCTTCCAACTTGTAACTCTCTCATATGTCCCCTAGGTGGTCCTAATTCTCTTCCTCTACCTCTATGCCTTCCTCGGCCCCCTCCTTGTTCTCTCTTAGGGTTTACTCCAGCCAACAAAGTAGCATTGTCATCCTCTTCATTTTCAACCCCTACATCTAGATTCTCATCCCTTTGTTGGTTGTTAGCTAGCTCCAATCTACCCATGGACTCATTAAGATCTTCTAAAGTTTGAGTATGCCTAGCAAATGCCCCAGTTTGTGCCTCCCTCCACCTAGCATCACTAATCTCCCCAGAATGATTTCCCTCTTGTGTCATAATGTTCCTCACAAAATAACAAGTATTCTGGACCTCACAACACTCCCTCACAATATGTCACTCAAGGACACTCGTGTTTAAGCACTCAAGGTAGGCCAAAATGTCAAATAGGGATCTCATGATCAAATGGAAGAATCTTGTGTTTAAAGTACCACAAATATCAAGCAATCAGTATTAAAAAAAACTAAATTTATGTAAAGATACAAATCAGAACAAGAAAAAAACATAATGTATAAGCAAAAACAGGATTATTAAGCAAAGAAGTCAAGAAAGTGACAGTTTTTAAAGTTCAAAATTCGTGTAGTTCAAGAATGAATTTTCAAGTGGCAGCCTATATGTAGCTTATTAATATGATAATAAAGAGCATACAAAAGGCCAAATTCAAAAATTCTTTCAGAAACGAAAACACAAACTCACAAAAATGAATGTGTTGGAAATTAGATTAAACCTGCGCACAGAAATGGATTCCACGATTTGAATAGTTTCATTTACGATTTGGACTAAGTGACCTTCTGAACTTTAAAAGATAACAATGAGATGAAACTTTTCTCTTCAGAAAAAAAAACAAATCCGGATATTAGAATAGAGTTTGAAATGTCAACAGATGCATTAAATGCGGCAGTTACAAAAGTGAACAGTTACAACAAATTTTGAATTGAAAAAATTTCAGTTATAAAGGAGCATGTATTATGACTTATAACTGATGGATAAACACATGAAAACTGATGGAGTAACACTTTTAAGTCAAATCTATACGAAGCTTATGGATCAAACTCAGATTTTGCAAGAACTTTCACAAGAACACTAGTTGGACAGATTTAGTGCTCTCATATGCAATTGCTCTCTCTTTTTTTTTTATTTTTTTTTATTTTCAAGATCTAAACGTGATCTTCAAGATGGAAAAAGAAAATAAAATGAAAAGATGAAGAAAAGTATATGAATGGATATAAATGAATAGATATGGCAGAATTCCAGATTTGAAGAACAAAATGCAATTTCAACAAAAATTAAACATAAAATCAGTCCTAGAGTATGGCCAAAGGATTTCGATCAAGGCCCTGATACTAAATGATAAGGCAAACTTAAATTTCAAGTTCAAACATCCTATGCTATGTGATTAGCATGACCCACCCTTGAAGCATGAATTCAAACCCTCCTAGATCTAGATGTTATCAACCAAGAGATTTAGGCTAGAAAGGATTACCTCTTAGATCAAAGATCTAGAGACAAGAATTGGTTTTCTTGTTCTAGATTGAATCAATCCACAATTAGGATGATCAATTCCCAATTGAATGACTCGGCAGCAACTCTAAACACAAGAATTGCAAAGTGAAAACTCTAAGAACTTGCTCTAGATTTTCAAAGGAAACTCTCAAAGAGTAATTTGTATTTTCTTTCAAAATATAATAATCTGTTGGTTTACAATCTGGTCATGGCTTTATAATCCTTTACAAAGCAAAGAAAATTCGAAATTGACCTTAATTGTCATGAATACAATCAGCTAGCATCATTAAGTACTCAAAAAGTAACTGAAAATTGAGTTTAAGCAAAAATAAAACTGAAATTACTATTAAAAAGACTTGTAACTGAAATAGCTTGTTCTTCTTGTCATAAGTGTTGTCTTCAAGTGATTAAGAAAGCTTTAGATGTCTTCAATAACCTTTTACTTGCATTTAATGCTAAAAGAGCAACATTAAATGCAACTAGCATAAATCATGGAGAACTCATGGATCTTCAATGCAAACTTCTTTGTGCACTTGTACATTGCAAATATGAACTTTTGATGTCAAATCTTCATCCAAATTGGGTTTTACATCTTCAAAGATAGCTTGGGCAGAACCGATCCATTCTTGAAAATGTGCCAAATAAGCTTGTTGTAGCTTCCTTGCTTTGGATCTTGTGATTGGGCCGGTTGGAACATGAATTGGGCTAGCAATGCTTCCATGATCCTTATCATCGTGTTCATAAAAGTCCATGGACTTAGTTTGTGTATTTTGTATCTTTTGATTTGTACATTTGTATATAGCTCTTAAGAGCTCCTCGTCTTACTTTTATGATTATTAATCCTTTGAACTCCTAAAATAGGAATTGAAATTCCTTGTGTTTTAAATTTCTGAATTGAAAATGTAAACAAGTTTTGGCTAGCTAATTTTCAAACGTAACCACGCCGTTTTTTTAAAAATTATAATGACTTCCGCTGTGTTTGATTTTAAAATGATTTAAAAAGGAGTCAGGTCGTCACAGTCTGTATCAGAGCCTACGAGTTTTGTAGACTACATGCTATGCACGTTTGTTTTCATGTTTTGTTTAATTCCATTCTCTAATCATCATCTAAGATCAACGGCACCAGGTATTCCTAAAACTTTATCTTTTTAGCTCAGCTATTTATTATGATTTGGTAAAGGAGTATTGAATTCTCTTTTACTAGTAACTTATCAAGTTCTATTGACTATGATGAAGTATGCCTCCTAGAAGGGGTGCTAGGAGAGTTGGGACGGGGGCGGCTGCTCCTGTGAGGGGTAGAGGCAGAGCTCGGAACCCCACTCCACCACCACCTGAGATTCCTATTGTACCGCCACCTATGCAGAGGCGGGGAGTTTATATTGCTGAGGATGTTTACCTGGATTTATTACGGGATGTATGTAGACCCGTTGCGCCTGTTATACCTCCACCTAGAGCACCCGATATAGCAGTTGACCAGGTTAGAGTTACTGATGCTGCTAGGACTCTAAGGGAGTATAGGCGATATGCACCTGCTGAGTTTGATGGTAGGTCTTTGGATGCATCTGTTGCTGAGAGATGGATTGATAGGGTTGAGAGGGCCTTTGAGTTTATCACGTGCCCGAACCGGCTGAAGGTCCATTGTGGGACGTATTCTCTGGTTGATGATGCCCTTTATTGGTGAAGTGGCCTTTACAGATCTCTTTCTCTTACCATGGAGGTTACTTGGGAGCTATTCCTAGAGAAATTTTACGAGAAGTATTATTCAGAGGATTTACGAGACCGGTTAGAGGTGGAGTTCTTGACTCTAAACTAGGGTGATAAATCTGTGGCAGAGTATGATCGCGAGTTTGATCGACTGTCTAGGTTTGCTACTGGACATATTACTGACCCTCAGAGCAAGAAGAAGAGGTTTATTATGGGATTGAGATCCGAGATTAGGGTTCATCTACGCACTTTACGTCCGGCTACTTACGAGGAGGCTTTGGAGTTTGCGCTTTCTTTAGATTTGGCATCTGATGAAAGGAAGGGTAAACTAGCTGCTACAAGACAGACTTCCTCTCAGAAGAGGAAGGTGGAGGACAACTATACTGGTCAAGAGGCACCGCCACAGTTGAGACAGCAGTAGCAGTAGGCTCGGGGTGGAGCC
The DNA here is from genome assembly GCA_028015215.1 of Gynostemma pentaphyllum. Lineage (NCBI taxonomy): Eukaryota > Viridiplantae > Streptophyta > Magnoliopsida > Cucurbitales > Cucurbitaceae > Gynostemma > Gynostemma pentaphyllum. The sequence goes on from CM051354.1 coordinate 25,231,644, forward strand.
CAGTTGGGACAGTCGAGGGCACATGGACAAACGCCCCATTACTACCATAACTGTTCTAGTTATCATACTGGGATGTGTACCCTACCACTGAGATGTTATATGTATGGTCGGGATGGTCATCGCGCCGTTCATTGTAGGGCTCATCAAACACAGCCACCACAGTATGGTTACCAGGGTCAGGGTGTTCAGTAGAGACCATATCAGGCACCACCGGCTTTGTATGCTCCCCCGGTTAGGGGCAGAGGTCAGGACAGGGGCAGAGGTCAGTACAGGGATAGAGGTCAGGGTGGACAGGCTCAACAGCTTAGACTTCCACCTGTTGTTCCACTGCCACGGATCTTACCACCACCACCACGACCAGTTCCTCCTCCACCTATTCAGCATCAGGCTCATGTATTTGCTACTAGAGAGGAGGCTGAGGCTGCAGGTACGGTAGTGACTGGTACTTTGATAGTTTTGGGCCATTCGGCTTTTGTTTTATTTGAATCTGGGGCTAGCCACTTTTTATTTCTTCTGAGTTTGTTGAGTCGGCTACTCTTGAGTCTGCACCGTTGGGTTATGAGATGCGTGTTTCTACCCCGGTGGAGAAGTTTTTTATTGTTGATAGTGTGATTAGCACTGATGATTTGTGTTTTCTGGGTTGTTGTTTGCATGCTACCCTGATTATCATGCATATGTCTGATTTCGATGTGATTTTGGGTATGGATTGGCTATCAGCTAATCGTGCCACCATAGATTGTACTGAGAAAGTTATTTATTTTATGAGTCCATGTGGGACTAGTTTATGTTTTCGTGGGTCTAGTAGCCGAGTAACACCCACTTTGATATCTATGTTAGAAGCTAGAACGCTTCTAAGCGATGGAGCCTTGGGTTATATAGCTACTGTTGTCGATACTTCTGTACCGGAGACTAGCTTGAGTACTGTGCCAGTAGTGAGGGATTTCGTTGATGTTTTCCCTGATGAGTTACCCGGTTTGCCATCGGTAAGAGAGTTAGATTTTCAGATGGAGGTTGCTCCTGGGACAGCTCCATTGTCCAAAACACCTTATTGTGTGGCACCAGCTGAGTTGAAAGAACTCCAGAGCCAGTTACAGGGACTTTTAGACTTGGGGTTTATACGCCCAAGTGTTTCACCATGGGGGGCTCCGGTGTTGTTTGTGAAAAAGAAAGATGGCTCTATGCGATTATGCATCGATTATAGAGAGTTGAACCGTATTACGGTGAAAAACAAGTATCCTTTGCCCAGGATAGAAGACTTGTTTGATCAGTTGAGGGGAGCCACTATCTTTTCGAAGATAGATTTGAGATCTGGCTATCATCAGTTGAGGATTCGGGATGAGGATATTCCCAAGACTGCTTTCATGACGCGTTATGGACATTATGAGTTTGTAGTTATGTCTTTTGGCTTGACCAACGCGCCTGCAGTTTTTATGGACCTTATGCAGACGGTGTTCAGAAGGTTCATTGATTCTTTTGTGATTGTATTCATTGATGATATCTTGGTTTATTCCAAGACAGAGGAGTTGCATGCTATGCACTTACGGGAAGTTTTGACAGTACTATGAAATCAGAGATTGTATGCCAAGTTCTCAAAGTGTGAGTTTTGGCTGAGAGAAGTGGCATTTTTAGGCCATGTAGTATCGAGTAGAGGAGTATCTGTTGATCCCTCTAAGATTGAGGCAGTTAGTAACTAGCCTAGACCGACTAGTGTGGCTGATATTGGCAGTTTTCTTGGACTTGCAGGCTATTATAGACGGTTTGTGCAAGATTTCTCCAAAATTGCTTCAGCCTTGACATGTTTGACCCGGAAGGGAGTTGATTTTGTATGGTCTGAGGATTGTGAAAGGAGCTTTGAGGAGCTCAAGAGGGGGCCTGTAACAGCACCTGTTCTAGTGTCGCCTGATAAAACCGATGGCTGACTGTGTATACAGATGCTTCCCAGAGAGGTTTGGGATGTGTGTTGATGCAACACGGGAAAGTTATAGCTTATTCTTCCCGTCAGTTGAAAGAGCATGAGAAGAAGTATCTGATTCACGATTTGGAGTTGTCGGCTGTTGTTCATGCTTTGAAAATTTGGAGACATTATTTATATGGTGAGAAGATCCTAATATTTACTGAACATAAGAGTCTTAAGTATTTCTTCACTCAGAAGGAATTGAACATGAGACAGCGACGGTGGTTAGAGCTCGTTAAGGATTATGACTGTGATATTCAGTACCATCATGGTAAAGCCAATGTCGTGGCTGATGCACTTAGTAGGAAGTCTTCTCATTCATCAGCTTTATCGACCATACCTTTGAGATTGAGATGGAATATGGAACGAGCTGAGATAGCGATCTTTACTGCCGAGGTCACTGTGAGCCTAGCTAGCTTAACAGTGGGGCCTACTTTGATACAGAGGATGATTTATGCACAGAGAGGTGAGACTCACCTATAGGCCGGTTTTAGAGAGGCTGAGTCAAACATACCTAACCATTTTACCTTCTCTATAGATAGTGCTTTGATGTATCGTAATAGGCTTCGTGTGCCTTTAGGATCGACTTTTAGAAGGGAACTGTTGGAGGAGGCTCACAGTTCTATCTTCTCTATTCATCCAGGTAGTACGAAGATGTATAGGGACTTGAGACAACACTATTGGTGGCCTGGGATGAAGCTTGAGATTGCAGACTTTGTTAGTAGATGCTTGACTTGTCAACAAGTCAAGGCTTTAAGGAAGAGTCCACCGGGTTATCTTAATCCTTTGAGTGTGCCAGAATGGAAATGGGAGGAGATTTCCATGGATTTTATCAGCAGATTGCCGAGGACATCAAAGGGTTATGATACCATTTTGTTGATCATTTGACGAAGACTGCACACTTTATACATGGGAGGATCACCTACCCAGTTGAGACTTGGGCACAGTTGTATTTGCAAGAGATTGTCAGATTACATAGTGTGCCTGTCAGGATCGTATCAGATCGGGACACTCGTTTTGTCTCAAAGTTTTGGCAGAGTTTACATTCAGCCATGGGTACTGGCTTGGATTTTAGCATAGCCTTTCACCCTTAGACTGATGGTCAGACCGAGAGGGTTAACCAGATTCTGGAGGATATGCTGAGGGCTTGTGTTCTTGATTTTGGAGGTAGTTGGGACTCTCAATTGTACTTGGTAGAGTTTACTTATAATAATAGTTACCAGGCTACTATTAAGATGGCACCATTTGAGGCACTTTATGGTAGAAAGGGTCGTTCTCCCGCTCATTGGGATGAGGTTGGGGAGAGAAGACTTTTGGGACCCGAGTTGTTACGGTTGACTAGTCAGTCGATTGACTTGATTAGAGAGAGGATGAGGGTTGCCCAGAGTCGACAGAAGAGTTATGCAGATAAACTACGTAGTCCACTTGAGTTTTCAGTGGGGGACCACATGTTTTTTAAGGTAGCACCTATGAAAGGTGTTATGAGATTCGGGAAGAAGGGTAAGCCCCTAGGTTCATTGGCCCTTTCGATGCACTTGATTGGATAGGAGCTGTAGCTTACCGTTTGGCTTTACCACCTTCTTTATCGGTAGTTCATAATGTATTCCATGTTTCGATGCTTCGGAAGTACATGGCATATCCTTCTCACATGATTGATTACGAGCCGATAGTTTTGGATGCTAATATGTCTTATGAGGAGACACCAGTTGAGATTTTAGCATTTGAACAAAAGGTGTTGAGAAACAAGTCAATTCACTTGGTAAAGGTTCTTTGGAGAAACCAAGTGTCTGAAGAAGCTACGTGGGAGCGTTAGGATGAGATACGGGCTAAGTATCCTCACCTTTTCTCTTAGTGAGCTTACTTTTTGGGGACGAAAAGCCCTTTTTAGGAGGGTTGACTGTAACGTCCCATTACTTTTGAGGTATAAAAAAATTATTTATTTTATTTTAATTTAAGTATTTAAAGATTATTTTAGAATCAGTAATTTAGAATTTAGTAGTTTATTTCGGTTTAAACCTTTTTAATTGCTTTATTAGTTTAATTTAGTTATGGTTGTATTAATAATTATTAACGGGCCAATTAATAATTATAAATCACCTTTGGGCTAGTTTAAGAACTTCGGGTTTCGATTTATAAGTCAAAAGTCATTTCCAAGTTCTTAAAAATATCTTTTCACTATTCATCTCTTCTTTAAATTCATCTTTGACTCCTTTGACCAAGAGCATTTCACATCTTTCTTCTTCCTTTTCTTCTCCTTGTCGTGGCTTCAAGGTTGTTGGGAGAAAAGTTTCGGTTTTGTTCGTTTCTCATCGGATCGCTTCAATTCTCGTTCCGTAGGAAAGGTCTCGGTCCTAGGATTCTTCTCAGCCTAGCAATCGTGCTGTCCACCCGTGTTCTAAGGACCTAAAGGTATGTCAAAGATTCAAACCCTGAGCTCCAAATAGTGTTTTAATGGAGTTTTCATTTTGGTTCTTCGATTTCTTGCCGAGGAACTCGATGATTTTAATTACGGGATTTGTTTTAAGAGTTTTTGGAAACTTTCCCTTAACCCTAAAATCGAGTTTGAGCCGAAACCCGTCCCGTTTGAAATTTACATTTGGAGGGTTGTTTTGGGATATCTTTTTATTGATATATTTTTTATTGTAATTAAATTCGGGAAGTCAATTATTGTCCAAAAACCCGAATCATCGATACCCATTGAAATCGGGAACTTTGAAACTACTAGATAGAATGGTTAAGGAACTTGAATGTAGCACTTTGGATTTTATTTGGAAGTTTAGAATCCTTGGAAATGAAGACTTATTTGTTTAAGTTATGATCTTATTTTTATTAAATTATCGTTGCTTCGGTTTACTTATTGTTTTTCCGAAATTCCTATTTATTTATTTTATGCTCTTCATTTACTTTAACATTCATATTTATGTTTATTTACTTTTGAAAGCATATGCATAACATCTTGCATCATTGAATTGAGAGGAAAGTGAGACAAAAGGTGAATGCGAAACCTACGGGTGTTTTCATTTCCTTCATGCATAAAAGGTGAATGCGGAACTTACGGGTGTTTTCATTACCTTCATGCATATTATCGGTGGAATGAAAAGTGACACAAAAAAGGTGAATGCGAAACCTACGGGTGTTTTCATTACCTTCATGCATATTATCGGTATCATTGAGATGGAATTGTATAATCTATTATGGAAAGTAAAATAAAACAAGGTGAATGTTAGTCTTACGGGAGTTACCATTACTTAACATTAAAAATTAAGATGTTATGCTTATTAGAGATTATGGATTATGGAAGTACACGTTAAATGGTTGAAAGTTAGTTTTCTAGAGTTTAGAGAACTTTAGGAAAGATTTTGTATGATTAATTGGACACAAATCGGAATACGGGTTTGAAGTCTATTGTTACTTTTTATTCTGGTTATTTTCACTGGGCTTGCTTTTAGTTCATGATATTACAAACAATTTCAGGTAATGCTCATGCTAGAGGTCGTGGGAGAGGAGCTGGTGCTGCATGATTGATGGATGATGACCTCGAGATGGACTAGGTGTTCATAAAAGTCCATGGACTTAGTTTGTCTATTTTGTATCTTTTGATTTGTACATTTGTATATAGCTCTTAAGAGCTTCTCGTCTTACTTTTATGATTATTAATCCTTTGAACTCCTGAATTAGGAATTGAAATTCCTTGTGTTTTAAATTTCTGAATTGAAAATGTAAACAGGTTTTGGCTAGCCAATTTTCAAACATAACCATGCCGTTTTTTTTTAAATTATAAAGACTTCCGCTGTGTTTGATTTTAAAATGATTTAAAAAGGAGTCGGGTCGTCACACAAGTACTTTGTTTTCTACGGGACAATAAAAGTACCCACCCTTTGTTTCTTTTGGGTAGCCTACAAAAAGGCAAACTTTACTTCAGCGTTCTAACTTCTTTGGGTTTGCCATCAACACATGAGCGGGTGACCCCCAAATCCTAAAGTGTCCTAAACTTCCTTTACGTCCATTCCATAACTCTTGCGGAGTTTTAGGAACACTTTTGGATGGAACCACATTGAGTATGTATAATGCAGTTTTAACTGCATATCCCGAAAAAGATAGTGACAATGTTGCAAAACTCATCATTGATCTAGTCATGTCTGATAACGTTCGATTTCTTCTTTCAGCTACACCATTTTGCTGAGGCATTCCTGGTGCTGAAAGTTAGGATTTTATCCCATGTTCTATCAAATAATCTCTGAAGTCTAAGTCCAGATATTCGCCACCAAGATCAGATCTAAGTGTTTTGATAGTTTTACTTACTTCGTTTTCTACTTCAGCTTTATACTCTTTGAACTTATCAAGAGCTTCTGATTTGTGGATCATTAGGTAAATGTATCCATAGCGTGAATAATCATCGTGGAAAGAGATGTAATATTCAAATCCACCACGAGCTTTTGCATTAAATTGTCTACAAAGGTTCATATGCACAAGTTCGAGTGGTTCTGAGGCTCTATTACCTTTTCTAGTAAAAGGTCTTTTGGTCATTTTGTCTTCAAAACAGGGTTCACAGACTGGCATGGTTCCGATTTCTAACAGACTTAGAGAACCAGCTTTCACGAGCCTTTCAAGCCTTTCTAAGCCTATATGACCTAGCCTTAGATGCCATAAATACGTTTATTCTTTTGAAACATTTTGTCATTTAGATCTTGTTTTAGCAATCTTGAACATTTCAATATTATGCGTTGTTGTTCCTATTAACGGACTCAATATGAACAAGTTTTTCTTATTGACTCCTGAGGTTATATACGAATTTCCTTTGTATATCTTGATCTCATCAATCCCCGAGTCAATTGAATAACCATTTCTCATGCAACGTGAAACTGACACTAGATTTCTAATAAATCCAAGGACTAATAAAACGTTGTATAACTGTATATACTGAGAATTGAATTGTAGACAAATGTCTGCACATGCAACTGCTGTTAGGGACTGCCCTGTTCCTACTCGCATTGTATATGTACCAAGTTCTATTTCAGTCCAAGAATCGAACATTAGAGCGGATGAAAAAATGTGGTTTGTGGCAACAAAATCAAATATTCATTAGGATAAGTTATCTTCCACTAACCACGATTCTGCTACAAGTAATTATGAATTACCATTTAAGTTGTTCATATGTTTGTTGGTCATATTTACGCGACTAATTGCATCTGACCGCAAATTAAGATCTTTAACGATTAGACTAGAATCTTGATTTAAAGAGTCATTTAACAATTCATTCCATTTGACAAAGTTATCAATTTTACTGGTTGCAATATTAGAGGAGGACATTTTAGCTGTAATGAATAAAATTAAGTGAATTTTAATTAGCAATTCTATATTCAAATAATGTGTTTGGTATAAAATTAAACATGATGCATGAATGCTACAATGTTCAATAAATAGAAATACCCTAAACAGATTATTATGCCACGATAGTTTAACATTCCACTACAAAAAAGCGTCAAAAATGCGACCAGGAAATTTGCGACCAAAAAAAAGTGGTAGCTTTATGGTGACCACCTGGTCACTTTCTTTGAAGGTTGACTTTAAGTGACCATCTGGTCACTTTTTTTGCGACCAGATTGCGACCAAAAGTAGAAGTAGTCATAAAAAATTGCGCGAAATTATGGCGCAAAAGAAGCGACCACTTGGTCACCTAAAAAAACGACCATCTGGTCGTATTTTTGTGACTAAAATATACCTTGGTAGCAAAAAATGGCGCGTAATTTTGGAGGGAAAAAAGCTACCAAGTGGTCACAATTAAAAGTGACCACCTGGTCGCAATTTTGTGACCTTTATTGGGCAGTGGTAGCTTAAAATAGGAGGGAAAAAAGCTACCAAGTGGTCACAATTAAAAGTGACCACCTGGTCGCAATTTTTGTGACCTTTATTGGGCATTGGTAGCTTAAAATTGGAGGGAAAAAAGCTACCAGGTGGTCACAATTAAAAATGACCACCTGGTCGCAATTTTTGTGACCTTTATTGGGCATTGGTAGCTTAAAATTTTGGAGGGAAAAAAGCTACCAGGTGGTCACAATTAAAAGTGACCACCTGGTCGCAATTTTTGTGACCTTTATTGGGCATTGGTAGCTTAAAATTTTGTAGGGAAAAAAGCTACCAAGTGGTCACATTAGAAAGTGACCGGATGGTCGCAAATTCTGTGATTTTATATGACCAATAATTTATAAATAACTAGTTTTTTAACACTTGCGATGCACGTGGAATTTTTAGTCTTATTTTACAATTCAATTGTATACTTTAAGAGTTTTATGTGTATTAGTTAAAATGTTTGTTAATCAATTTTTAAATTATATTTATTTTATGAACAAATAAAATATTTAATAATTGTTGATTTTTTCCCCCTTGTATTTATGGGGTAAAATAGATAAAGTAAAAGGAAAATTACATTATAAGCTTAAGAAAGAAAAAATAAAAATAAGAATAGATGATTGAAAAAATTACCAATAATTCCAAAATTTCAAGTCGTGGTTAATTTTATTGATTACATTTCTTAACAATAATAATAATGTCAATTAAATAAAAATTATTCACTTTCAATTAATATAAAACTCTTCAAGATCAAGAAGCTATCTAAATGCCTTTAGATTTTTCTAAAATTTGTGTAGAGTAAATAATAATATTTAACCTCGTCTTGAAAATATCTGAATTTCATACAAAAGAGAGAACAATAATATTGTACAGAGAAGAATTATATTTTCCTTAAACCTCTAGTTGAATCTAGTCCTTTTGACTCTTTTTTGTTCAAGTAAAGCATTTACAATTATGAATAAAGCAATAGACCAAACTTAAAATCAAAAGATGATGAAATACGATGAAAATGAAATTAACTTTTTTTTTATTATAAGAAAGATTCCTCTTGATTTCAACTTTGACATGTTTATATCGAATTCGCAGTGGAATTGCTTGAATGAATATGTGGATGCAAATTATATATAAATATGTACATCTTCAATAGTCTCTTTGGTTCCCTTCTAGCACTTTCTATCTTGAAAAACAAGAATAAAATTATCTATATCTATTAAAAAAAACTCTTAAATAGAATCAAATAGTTCCAAATCAAGAATTACAAAAATTTATCTCGAAAATCATGAAGAAACATATCAATGAATATAACAACATGGAAACAAGAGTTCCCGTCATATGTAAATATCAGAAAGTAACCCAATATAAAAAAAAAGTATATAAATATTAATATTTGCGACCAAGTGGTCGCAATTTCACAAAAAAGGTGACCACATGGTAGTAATTTAGAAGGGAAAGGCGACCAAATGGTCGCATTTTAGAGTTTGGGGTTTAGGGTTTAGGGTTTAGGGTTTAGGGTTTTTTAGGGTTTAGGGTTTTGGAGAGAAAGGCGACCAAATGGTCGCATTTTTGGAAAAGTATAATAATATTTTTTTTAAAATACAAGTGGAATTGCGACCATATGGTCGCAAATATGGGCGGTAAGTTTAAATTTTCATGAAATTTATGGCGGTGAATTTAAACAATGCGACCATCTGGTCGCAATATTTGGCGGTGAATGTCATTATTGCGACCATCTGGTCGCAATTGTTGATGGGACTCGTGATATGACAGCTGTTCTTGGTAATGGTAACTGGGCGACCAAATGGTCGCTTTTACAATAAATGCTACCATTTGGTCGCAAAACTCTCTGAAAATGCGACCATATGGTCGCATTTGACCCAGCACGCGCGACCTTTCGTTTCCTGTCATAATTACATATTTGCGACCAGTTGGTCGCAAATTGTGATTTAAATTCCCATCCCTTTCCTTTCCCCCGTTTCTTTTTTCTTTTCTCCGTTTTTCTTTCTCTTCTTTTCTGCCTTTCTCTTCTTTGCTGCCTTTCTCTTTTTCTTCCTCTCTTTTTGTTCTTTTCTCTCTTTCCCCTCTCCCCTTCCCCGTTATTTCTTCCCGTTCCCATTCCCATTCTTACTCTAAACCTAAAACCCTCAAACCCCAATCCCGGTTTCGATTACGAGGTTAGTTTTCGTATCAAATTGAAGTTTAGTTTAAGAATTTAGTTTACTTAGTTTTAGTTTTTAGTTTTTAATTAAGTAGTTTAGTTTAGTTTTGTTAATTTAATTAGTTTTAGTTTAATTAATCTAAATTTGTGTAATCAATTACTTAGTTTACTTTTGTTTAATTCATAGCATTTTAGTTTACATTAACTAATTAATTAGTTTACTTTAATTTTTTTACTTTAAGTAATTTTAGTTTAATTAATCTAATAGTTTAATTAATCTAACTTAGTTTACTTTAATTCAATTTAAGTAGTAATTAATTTAATTACTTAATCTAATTTAGTTTAATTACTTATTTAGTTTATTTAAGATAGTTTACTTTAATTTAATAAAATTAAATTAAATTAATTTATAATTACACTAGTTTAACTTTTAATTTTAGTTTAATTAATGTAATTTATATTACTTTAATTAAATCCATTAATTTAAAGTAGGGTAATTAATTCAAATAGTTTAACTTGAATTATACTTAAGTGGTTTAAATTAATGAGTTACACTAATTTAATTAATTAATTTTAGTTTAATTATTAAATAAAAATTGTTTAATTACTTAATTTTAGTTACATTTGATTAAAGTAAAGTACAATTAGATTAATTAATTAGAATAATTTTGTTTAAGTATTCTAATCAATTAATTTGAAATAAAGTAAATTAAAATTAGGTTAATTGAACTAAAATTAATTCAATTAAACTTAATATTAATTAATTAAAACTAAAATAAACAAATCAATTAATTTGAAATAAAGTAAATTAAAATTAGGTTAATTGAACTAAAATTAATTCAATTAAACTTAATATTAATTAATTAAAACTAAAATAAACAAATCAATTAATTTGAAATAAAGTAAATTAAAATTAGGTTAATTGAACTAAAATTAATTCAATTAAACTTAATATTAATTAATTAAAACTAAAATAAACAAATCAATTAATTTGAAATAAAGTAAATTAAAATTAGGTTAATTGAACTAAAATTAATTCAATTAAACTGAAGATTAATTAATTAAAACTAAAATAAACTAATCAATTAATTTGAATTAAAGTAAATTAAAATTAGGTTAATTGAACTAAAATTAATTCAATTAAACTGAAGATTAATTAATTAAAATTAAAATAAACTAATCAATTAATTTGAATTAAAATAAATTAAAATTAGCTTAATTGAAACTAAAACTAATTGAATTTTAGTTTAATTCAATTAATTTTAGTTCAATTAATCTAATTTTACTTTACTTTATTTCAAATTAAATGATTAGTTTATTTTAGTTTTAATTAATTAATCTTAAGTTTAATTGAATTACTTTTAGTTCAATTAATCTAATTTTAATTTACTTTTATTCAAATTAATTTGATTAGTTTATTTTAAATTATTTACTTAATTTATGTTAGTTTAATTTACATTATTTCATTAATTAATTAATTAAATAAACTAATCAATATTTTACTTACGTAATTAGTATTAAATTAGTTTATTTTGGTTGTAGGACTATGACGGGCGACGACGTCCTCCCCAGGTCCAGACGAGCCTGACGACGCGGTGACGAGGGGTCTCCGCAGACGCCATCGGGCGTTGCCCCGATGCGGACTGACTACGGAGGAGTTGGACATCCTCTTTAGTTACGAGACCAGGACTTGCTGCCACGCTCGATGATGGAGTCCCCAGAGGCCAAGTCTGCGACACCACGGTCGACGCAGGACTCCCTTGCCACGACTCCAGGGCTTAGCATCAGGTCCGCATCCTGGTATGCGTCCCGGTCGGCGTCCGGTGCGATCGAGTCGGATCGGTCCAGCGGCCCTCGACTTCATGCACGCAACTGTCTCGGGCGCAGACTCTACCCTTCCGGATTGAAAGGGATACGTAAGTAATTTTGTTTACTATTTTTCAAAGTGTTTTTTATTCCTTTTAACTAATAGTTTCTAATATATAGCACACTAATTTTTTTTTTATTTTGCGAGTAATCACGATACCATCTCGTTTCAAAACGGTTTCGCGAGGTCCTCCAGAGCATGCCTCTACCCAGTGACCTTGGGCGACGAAGATTCCGACGACGGAGAAACGCTCGGATGTACGACAATTGGAAGGTAAAATCATCATTCATTTTCATAATTAATTAATTTTGAAATTTATAGAAATAAATTTATTACTTTAACAATTTTTTATTTCAATATTTTCAGGGCAAGTTTCCTGTTATCGATCCCGATATCACCGACGGTAGATTGTTCCCCCTATGGGGACGGTCACGTCCTGGGATCGATTCAAGGACCTCATGTTCCGGCGCGCGAAAGCAAGCGAAAACCGGCCCGTGTGGATGAGCCCAGAGGACCACGCGCGGCTTCCGCGAGCTTGAGCACTCCTGAGGGCAAGGCGTGTCAAGCAGGAATAAGGCCAACCGCGCGAAGAATCCCGAAAACACACACCAGGCGCGGACCCACGACGAGCACCATCGTCGATTGGTATGTTTTTTTTTTCGTTTTCTTACTTACGTACTTTTTTCTCGTTTTCTTTTTTCAATTACTTATTAATTTATTATGTTTTATTCTTCACTCTTTAATTTTTTAGGAAGCGAAGCACGGGCGCCCGTCCTGCCCGATGAGTCGCACCGAGTTCTTCACACGAAGAAGGGCGGGGCGTTAAATCGACGATAAGGCGAAAGTAGTTCGTATTTAATAATTTTTTCAATTATTATTTTTTCTTTAAATTTTTTCCTACATTATATATTAACCATTTTATTTTCTGAATTTTAAATGTTTAGGAACGTTTCACGAGTCCTTGACTCGTGATTGACCACACCAGACTCAAATGCACTCAGGAGGACCGTATAGAGCGTTCTTGGAGGTCGCTGGAGGGGTTCGGCCTGATGGGTCGAGTTCCTGGGCTCGGCTCAGACGGGCAACGCCTTTATGCGAGATGTGCCCCGGCCTCGGCGAATGGAGCGAGCACTAGCTCCGACCCTTCTCCGTCCTGGCGGCAAGAATGCAGACGGACATGGAGGCTATGCGCGAGGACTTCGTTACTCGAGTCGCTACTATTGAGGCCAGCATGCAAGCACGAGTCGACGCCAGTGTCGCATCCACTTTGGCCGCGTACCTGGATCTCCTAGGCGGCGCCTTCATCATCGACGCCTCCTCCCCCACCCCGCCCCCTCCGCAGTAGTTCTAGGATTCTTTCGATTGTATAAAACGTTTTTTTAATATTTGATATATATATTTTTTATTTTAATTCCAATTTTTTTTTATGAAATTTTAATATTAATTAAATAAATACTTAATAAATAATTAATTAAATAAATAATTAATAATTAATAATTAATAATTAATTAACTAATTATTGAAATTTAAATTTTAAAAAAAATTATTATATGCGATCAGATGGTCACTTTAAAAGCGACCATCTGGTCACTTTTCTACTTAGTCTAAAAGTGACCATTTGGTCACATAAAATACGACCATTTGGTCACTTTTTTATGTGACCATTTGGTCACTTATCTTTCACATAAATTACGACCAGATGGTCGCTTTTTAGGCTACCATCTGGTCGTATTTTAACTGAGCCGAGAAGTGACCATTTGGTCACAAAAATTACGACCATTTGGTCACTTTTTATGTGACCAAATGGTCACTTCTATTGAAGATAAAATGAGACCATATGGTCGCCTAAAAAGCGACCATCTGGTCGCATTTTAAAAAGTTTGACTTTTTTGCGACCAAAAATTTTTGGTCGTATATTTGTGACCATCCAGTCGCACAAATTCAGAACCAACCAGCTTTTTGGCCACCACTTAGTTGGTCGCATTTTAGGTAAAAAACGACCATTTGGTCGCAATTTCGTGGTCGCAAATTGACAGTTTTTTTGTAGTGTTCCCGGGTAGAGTGTCATCGAATGATAAGTCAGTCACCCTGTACGTTAAACCGAAACCCTTCTCGAACAACTTTCAATCCAGAATAACTGATATTCCTATGGAATTGTTTTACAGTGTGTTTGGTCAAGAAATTTGATAACAAACCTTATCAATTTCTTATGAGTGTAACCCATTATTTTAGTCCTTTAAATGAGAAAATAAGAGTGTCTACGAAGTGTAGATTTAGTCTTCAATTCGCATTTAAAATCCTTTATCCCATTCGGGAGACCCACCTTTGATATTGATTCACGCTATAAAACCTTTCAATGGGAATGAACACTTCTATGGGTGCTACAGAGGTCAAGTGTGAATCTCACGTTGCGAGCCTAATAATGGAGACCATAGGATACTTTGTCAAGTTTCCTTCTCCCACTCAAAATTTTAAAATTGGGTTTTCATACTCAGACAACTTTAGGCTAATCAATTTAACAAAGTTTAACTTAACTCAATCTTAACTCTTAAATTGGTTAGATCAATTTTAATGTGAATTGCCAAGTTTCCTAGATTTAAAACTAATCACATATGGGATCTTCTTAACGATAATGATTTATTATCTTAAACTTTTCTCCCAGATCGCTCCCAGTTAGAGGCGCTCCGTATTAAGGGAACTTTCAAAAACCTCATCGCTAGGGTAGAGCTTTCTCGCCAAAGATCCGTTCAATTTAATTAATCAATTTCATTAATTTTTAATTAACCCTTAATTAAATATCTATTCGATAGTGCTTATGTGAATTTAGGTCCAATTGTTTAAACAAATAAATCCACATTCGAATATCAATTTTAGTGTCTATTCAATTTTAAACATTTTAATATATGAATATTATCTAAAATTAGCATGCATTTATCCTAATCTCATCGGCATAAATATTTTATAACAAGATAAAATCAACATGCTTTATCACATACATAAAATATAATAACAACTTTATCACATAATTATGTATGCATGTACAATTAAATCTATCTTAATCATACATCTATGGTGTGATTTCCTACATGGCATACATATATGCATGAACAATTATTTAAAATTTATATCTCATACAATAGCTAAATAATTAAACAACTAGATTGACCGGTATTCTTGGCACTAATTCTACAACAAAATTAAAATTATAATAATTAAAACTTGTTGTAGATCTTGAAGCTTGAAATTTTCTCTCTCCTCTTCTTGATGTAGGTGTGGGAGGCCTTTTATGAAAAGGAATGATATGAAACCCTAGAAAATTGAAATAGAAACCCTTTGAAACACAAAGAACCCCTAGATGCAAATCCTAAAACCCCAATGAACAATAAGGTAAAACCCTTGGAAACAAAGAAGAAGAAGATTATTCCAATGATCTAATACCTTGAAATAAGAGAACTTGTTCTTATTTCAAGATTGAAACAATCCACAAACATAATAGATCAAGTTATGCTTGAATGTTTCTAAAACATGCAACCTAGAACAAGGCTACAAAATGCAAGGTAAAATCAACCAAGCAATAAGCAAAACAAAGCTATTTTCTATCATATTAATTCTTGGTCTTTAGGGTTACAAATGAGGCCTTTAAATAGGCAAAGAAACCCTAAAAATAAGCTAGGAAATTCGGATTACAAGGAGCACAAAATCTGCCCAAAACTTGCCTTATGTGAAATTGGCAGATTTTGTGGAAAATCTTTTCTAGAGAATAATATCTTTCCTAATCCTTTCCAAACATATAAAATGAATATAAAAGACCTAAAACATGTCTAAATACATCATAAATTCGTTGGAACCATTTTGGGAACAAATATGGAAACTTTGGAAACAAATATGGAAAGTGGTCCAAATAAGGAAAGTTTGCAAAAGTGATGCAACTTTCCTAATTAGCTCTTCTCTTCAATTCCGATTGAACAAGTCTTCAATACTCTTCCTCCAAATGTATTTGCCATAGATTGAAGTTCATCACGTCCTCTTCCATAGCCTCCATGATCGGATCTTCGAAGCTTGTCTTGACTTTGCTAATGTAGGCCGGTAAATGGATGTCAATGCTTCTCTTGAACTTTAATGTTGTGATTTGTCCTTGGGCTTTTTGTGACGTTCCATGATTCATATCAAGGAATATTTTCTCCAATATTTTTCAAAATATTATCTTTTATCTACTTATGGAAAAATATAAAATAAAAGATTTTCCATGAATAGTAATATATAATTAAAATATATTATAAAGATATTAAGATAATTATAAATTACCTTTTATCTTTATCTTATATATTTTAAAATATATATCTTTTAAAAGATAATCTTGGAAAAATATCTTACCATATCTTGTCCACCAAACCCTAGCCGCCGCCCCCTAGGTCTTCTTCTCCCTTCATTGTGCCGATTTTTGTACATCTTTTTCTTTCGTTATTCCCAATGATTACAAAAATAATCGTATACCCAAAATTGGGTTTACAAATTTTCTAATAAAATTTAAAACCTAAGTGCCCAAGAATACCTAAACAGTCAACTAGCAAATCCACAATTTATATACATACATAAAACGCTTTTATGCAACCCACCAATTTTCGAAAATCACAATTGATGTTAATTAATGTAGGCTGTGATACCAATTGAAGGGACTATTTACAAAATTAGGGGAATTTCTTTAGTTAATTAATTAACATTTAATTATGGATCCGTTAATAACATGCAATTGTGATCAAACCTTAAACTAGAATTATAAGGTTTTCGAAAAACTTACATTGTAGATTTAATGGAGAATTGGTTGGGGTTTCCTTTACAGCATCAATCCATTTCACCAAGTCTTCAATGCTATATCCCGATCACAAACCAACCCAAATCGTGGGAATCGAACCGGAAGAACAAAATAAGAAGAAAATTTCTTCTTATTTTAAGAAGCCAAAAATCGGCAGTAGGAAAAATAAAAGAGAGAGCTTTTGATAAATCTCAAGTGTTAAATATTAGCACCCAATGGTCATATTTATAAGAAAATAAGAATTTGTTTCCTAATCAAATTAGTATTCTTATTTTTTTATAATTTAAATAATCAAAAGTATTTATTCAAAAAAATTAATAAAAGATAAAAAAAATGGCGTCATCTCCATATGCCTTTAGCAAAATCAAAATTTTCTTTTAAATGCAAAGTGGCGTGACCATCCAAAGATAAATTTATTTATAACTAGAAATAATTTATATAAATATTTCTAAATACACATAAATACCAAAAATAAATCCTATTAATTAATATTGGATCAAATCCAATTAATTAATTATTTCGGGCTATCACCAATTTATTTCATAAAATTAATTGGGTTTAATTCTCTCTAATTTTATTATTAAATTAAATAAAATGATTATTTAATTACTATTATTAATTATTAATTTCCATTTAAATAAACTCATTATTTAAATAATTAATGATATTAATATTAATTTCCATTTAAATAAACCTTTTATTTAAATAATTAATATCTCCCTTTATTTAAGTAATTTAATTACTTAAATATAATTCTTTCTTCCTAGTTAAATTAATAACTTGGTTAGTTACAATGATATATGGGCTAGCATAGGAAGCTGATGGACCTATAGATCATGGGCTCCAATAATTATTAATTGATTAATTAAACTCATTAATTAATTTACCATAATTATTAACTTAGAGTAATTCCACTATAAACTCTAAGTTGAACTCCCCTCACTAGAGATGGGTTATGTCCATTTGTTATTAAGTTCGTTTTGACATATCCTTCACGTGGTAATCTCATAATTACAACTGGGTCAAAATTACCGTTTTACCCTTGTAATTATCTCTTTTTTATCCTTGTGTACTCGATGATTCTCTAATAAACACTTTTCTATAGTTTTCAAGTATAGAATGATCCTTCTCGAGCCAGTGAGAAGGTGAGGCCTCATGTTCAAGTACTGAATCATTACAACAAGGGAGATACCTAAAGTTCCTAAGTTAGAATAGTGTCGCACTAACACTTTCATTTGTTCTAGGAAAGTTATGAATGTCATCTTGTATAGAAATGTTCCCAAGCACCAACTTAGTCATTTCCCCAAAACAAGAGTTTATCGAGTGTATCAGCAGATCACCCTCAACCATGTGAATCAAAGGAAAAGACTTCATTAATGTGAGTTCACAACATACTCAGGATTGAGACGTATCAATCTTAATAACGTAATTTGATATTATAAATCATTTCCTATCAACGATGTTATTTTGGAATTTATTTATTATCCTGCTCCGGTCTTATATAAACTCATTATATATGATGTCTCCACTGGCATCTACATCATGCTAATGATTTGGATCAAATCAGTGAACAACATCAACTGTGTTACCAGAATAAGGTTTCCTAATCGTATTTATTTACTGTAGACTATTTGAGTTACTATCTTAGACTAAATCCACTTTATATATCATAGTAGTCAAGATTATAGAATTAGTAACTCTGGAATTTTCTATTAATGTTTGAATATTTAGCCAATATCAACATATAATAAATTGCTCAAAATTCACTAAAATAATACTTTTATTTATTCATAAAATACTCTATTACAAATTATGAGTTCTAGGGCATAAATCCCAACAGGGTGGTGTATAGTGAAACATCATGATAGAATCGCAGTTGTATAGAGTGCGGCGAGAGAAGTGTCATTGCATGCTCTTTAGTAGTAAACGATTTAGAGGAGGACAATATTTTAGCATAAAGTCATTTCACCCTTCAGATTAGGTCAATACTCGGTATAAGTTATTGAAAGACTTGGAACAAGACTAGAATTCTTAAGGTGACATTACAATCGATCTGATGAAAGAATGACCCGTCTTGAAATTAGAAACTTATCGAAAAACACTAAACGATTAATGAATAGAATGAGAATCTTCAGGATTTGGGAGATAGGTTGAGAAGGATATAATGTTGTCACGTACTTTACTTATTATTCCGAAAAGGTTAAGAGAACCGATGGATATTATTAGTGGTTTACCGACTAGAGGTTATTGTTGAGTTTGAGATAGTGGTCGATGGATATACCAAGTTGATTTACTTTTTTTTTTCAGATGAGTGTAATAGTATACTTTTGAGTGGGAACAAAAGTTCAGATGTAATGGAGGAAGCCTCGAGAGATGAATGAGGTAATTGCTACTTTATAGTCAGACTAGAGCGTCTGAGCCGTTTTGAGATGATAACAGGATTCATGTTATGCTTTGAGCATCAAGCTAAGACCTTAGTGTGATTCTTATCTTTAGATAGATTGACGAATAAGACAAATTAATTAGATTTGAGTTTACGCTTCGAGTTAGTACTCTAGTAATGGGGCACTGGGAGTAATCACTTAATCCCATGAGGGATGGAAACTGCTCAGAGTGAGAAGAGGAGAGGTACGGAAACTTGACATTTAAAGTTGGGTTTAGCAAGGCCATGAACTCTGGTAAGTGGTTCACATAATGAACTATGAGGTATGGATAGAAGGGCAAGTTTATTGTTTGATCAATTTACCTTTTGAGAATTTTGGATGGGGAGGAATTTTGGAGTACTTGATGTTATAGGATGTCCGTGTTTTGAGAATAGTCCCTATGTTTGTTTTTTTTCTTATTTATCACGCGTGTTACTTTGGGTATGTGGTGATAGACGTGAGCTCATGTATAAGTATAAGACCGTTATTTTTGTGATGGTTGTAGAGTGAATTGTTTATGTGTGAACGGAACCTTGATTGCTATTTGTCTGAATGACGGGTTGCGAGGCGGATAGTTTCAGATGATTTTACGAGAATACTTTATTTGGGAATTACGATACTAGTGTTCATCAACGATGTGTGACTTAATATTCTTGGTGAGGATCGTTTTATTTCTATTTTTATTGTTAGACATTGATGTGGTTTAAGTAAGCCTTGAATGGATTATCTTGAGGTAGACATGTTTTCGTGATTGGAACCTTACTTGGGTAATTATGTTGTGAGGGACAACTTCAATAGTGGGAGGATATACTGGCAAGGTTCGACCGTTCGTGTTTAAAAGTTATGAATAATATATAGAGAGAGATATGCATGCCATGAACGGCGTAGTTCACTATAGTTTGCAGTGGGAAACCACATGCTCTTGAGAAAGGCATCCATAAAAGGTGTTATGAGATTGAAAAAGAAGGGCAAGTTGAGCCCTAGATTTATAGACCGTTTAGGATATTGTGCTGGTTGGATCGGTAACATATCGCTCGGCCTTTCCATCGGCCTTGTCGGAAGTACATAATGTTTTTTTTCTTGTATTGATGACAGAAGGTAGATAGCTATAACGTCCCGTTATTTTTGGAGTGAAATTCTTTTTTATTTAATATTTCATTTATTTATTCATTCATTTTAATCGAAGTATTTAGTTTAATTTTAGAATTAGTAATTTATAATTTAGTAGTTAATTTCGTTCGAAAACCTTTTTAATCATTTTATTAGCTTAAATTAGTTCTGGTCGTATTAAAAATTATTAGCGGGCCCATTATTTATTGTTAAATACTTTTAAGATAGATTAGAAGTAGTAGCACCCGGAATAAATTTTCTTAAGGAAATAAGAGGAGGGGCAATATGGTCTTTTACCAAAATTTCTTTATATATATCTACTACATATTTTACAAGGATAATGATAAGAAAAAAAGAAAGGAAAAGTGAAAAAGAAGCCCCAAACCCGTAGCTAGAGAGAAAAAAAAAGATAAGAGAAAGAAAGTGTCGCCCCGACTTCGTTTCTCAACCGTTTTCATCGTGCCTTAGCTCAATGGAAAGCTCTCGAGACGTACTTTCTACCCATCCCATCAATCGAGCCAATCCATTCAAGATCCAGGAGATACAAGGTGAGGAAGAAATGGGTTTTTGGGTTTTCTTTTTTTCCAATCTTGTATGCAAGCCTTGATTCGTTTTTCCCGGGTGTTTGTGAATTCTAGTTAGGAAAAATCACTTTGGATGAGGTTGTTGTCTTGGACCTAAACCCGAGTCGAATGGAAAACCCGTTCTGTTTGTTTTTTTTCTCACTTGGTGATGGCTAGGGTGTTTAGTTTGTTATTGTTCTGTATTCTATTTAATTTTTTAGGAATCAATTATTGTGAAAAACCCTAAATTACAGTTACCCATTGAAGATTCAAACCTCCAAAGTACTCAAAATCAACCTGGAACATCTCTAAAATGCCAAAAAGTCGAAAAACCAAACCCGAAACCCATTTTCCCTTGTATGGCCGAGAGCACCAAATGGCTAGAATCTGAGTTTTTCGTCGTTTGCTTGATTTACGATAATTAATAATGGCTAGGTGTAATTGATTTGTAGGATTGTGATTGATCGCGTGAAGTTGATCTCGACTTATTGGGAAATTTGACTACAAATCTAAGGTGAGTTTAAAATGGAAGCTAGTAATTTTATGAATTAAGTTTCATTACGATTTTGTTGATCGAGGTTAAGTGACAAAACAATCTCCTAGGAGAAAATACTTATTGGTTGGTGACTTTAGACTCGGAAGTGAGCGGAGTGACTTTGGAGTTTTTAGTGAATTTGGGTGGAACAAAACAAGATTGAGTATATTTGGAAGTCTTGTAAGACGAAATAAGAGAATTTAGATGAAATTGGAGAGTTTAGATGAAAGTGAAAGTTGAAGATACTTTGAGTAGTTTTAGATCAAAGTAGCTTAGAGGTTATCCTTAGAAGTATTAAAGATTATAGGATAATTAGATAATGTATATGTTGTGTGATCTTTGCATTACATGATATTATCCGTGTTATGTGTTTACTTATGGTGGACGTATTAATGGGAAGGATACGTTGTGTGATCTTTGCATTATCTAATAATATCCATGTTATGTGTTTACTTATGGTGGACGTATTAATGGGAAGGATAAAGAGATAACGTATATGTTGTGTGATCTTTGCATTATCTGATATTATCCATGTTATGTGTTTACTTATGGTGGACGTATTAATGGGAAGGATAATGAGATAACGTATATGCTGTGTGATAATTGCATTATCTGATATTATCCATGTTATGTGTTTACTTATGGTGGACGTATTAATGGGAAGGATAATAAGATAACGTAAATGCTATGTGATCTTTGCATTATCTGATATTATCCGTGTTATGTGTTTACTTATGGTGGACGTATTAATGGGAAGGATAATGAGATAACGTAAATGTTGTGTGATCTTTGCATTATCTGATATTATCCATGCTATGTGTTTACTTATGGTGGACGTATTAATGGGAAGGATAATGAGATAATGTATATGCTGTGTGATCTTTGCATTATCTGATATTATCCATGTTATGTGTTTACTTATGGTGGACGTATTAATGGGAAGGATAATGAGATAATGTATATGTTGTGTGATCTTTGCATTATCTGATATTATCCATGTTATATGTTTACTTATGGTGGACGTATTAATAGGAAGGATAATGAGATAATGTATATGTTGTGTGATCTTTACATTATCTGGTATTATCCATGTTTTATGTTTACTTATGGGTGTCACATATCAAGATACTATGTGATATGATCTTGTGATATAACATGTTCATAGATGAAACAGGCTATGAGCGGGTGTTATATGGCAATATTGGCAGATAGGTCGAGTTCATATAATGAGCATCCCAACTTGTTTGTTAGTTGGTACGTAGATATATGCTTATCCTTTATACAAGTGTTTGGATTTCGATGGTAATACTTTATGTGAGAATTTGGTAATACCATACGTGTTAGTATGTTGATGTTGATCCATATGGTAACACGTGACGATGATATATGATTTGGTAAGACCGTACGTGTTAGTATGTTGATGTTGATCCATACGGTAACCGTTACGATGATACATGATTTGGTAAGACCGTGCGTGGTAGTTGAAGGGATGATTTACTAAACTAGCGGAATTTGATTTAGTAAACTAATTAACATTTAATTATGGATCTATTAATATCATGCAATTTGTGAAAAAACATGTAGATTCATGCTTTAAATTTCGAAAATTAAAATCAAAACTTACATTGAGTAATAAATGGAGAATCGGTTGGAGGTTTCTTTACAGCATCAAATCCTCAAGCAACACCAGGATCTTCTACGCTATATCCCGATGGATCAAACGAAACCCGATTGTGGGATCGAACTTTAGAAGAAATTGGGAAGAAAAAAAATATTTTCTTCCCAATTTTGAATAGGGAAAATCGGCACTCGAGGGGAAGAGGGAGGAAGAGAGAATTCCGAATTTCTAAGGAATTTAATTGTGTGATTTATGAATGACCCAAGCCTCCTATTTATAGGAAAATAGGAATCCTAATCACATTAGGATTAATCTATAGAGATAAATACAAAAAGAAAAAAAGATTATCTCTTTCTTTTATCTTGCAATTTCGAAAATGTCATAGATAAACAGGAGATTATTTTCTTTTCTTTATTTTATTTATCTTGGGTAAATAAATCTATATAATTATTATAGGATATAATTCAAATAATTATCTCCTACAAATTATCTATGAAGGCCAAAATTAATAATAAATAATTAATAAATCAAATTTATTTAATTAATTATTTTGGGCCAATTTCAATTGAGTTCATTAATCCAATTGGGCTTGAAACTCTCTCTTAAATTAATAAGTCCAACTTAATTAATTTATTTATTAATTACCATTTAAATAAAATATTTTATTTAAACAATTAATAATATTAATATTTTCTCCCGACTAAATATTATCAAATTATATTTAATTATTAATTTCCATTTTAATAATTTTCATTATTTAAATAATTAATAATAAATATTTTAATTATTAATTTCCATTAAATAAACTCATTATTTAATTAATAATTTTATTGATAACATTTTATTATTAATTAATTAATTATTAATTATTAATTCCGTTCAAATAAAATTTATTATTTAAACAATTAATAATTGTTAATTAATTTCAAATTATTAATTACCATTTAAATATACTCAATATTTAAATAATTAATAATATCTAATTAATAATATTTCATTATTAATTTCATGTTTAAATAAACTCATTATTTAAACAATTAATAATGTTCATATTAATTACCGTTTAAATATACTCAATATTTAAACAATTAATATTGCCTATTTTAAGTAATTCACTTTACTTAAAAATTTCCATTTCTTCTACTTGATTTCGCGACTACGATATTTGGGCTAGCATAGGGACCTGATGGACCTATAGATCATGGGCTTAATAATTAGTCAATTAATTGATTAACTCATAATCGTTAATTACTTATTATCTAACTATGAATAATTCCACTATAGATTCATAGCTGAACTCCCCTCACTATAGATGAGTTATGTCCATTTAGTTTATCTTTATTTATATCTCGTGATATAATCCTTCACGTGGAACCCTCATAATTACAAAGCGGATAAATTTACCGTTTTGCCCCTGTAATTACCGCTTTATCCTTGTGTTCCCGTTGATTCTCCAATGAACATTATCTTTAGTCGAACTAGAGATAATATACTTCGTGATCAATAGAAGTCGTGGCGCCACTTGTTCATGTCTCGAATCAAGACATCAAGGGAGTTTCCTAAAGTTCCTAAAATATTTAGGTATCGCACCGATACCGTTAATTTATAGGAAAGTTATGAATTCCATCTTGTAAAAATGAGTTCCCAGCTACTTATCTAGTCATGTTCCCAAAAGCAGGTGTATTGAGCGTTCTTACGGATCGCTCTCAACCATGTGAATCAAAGAACATAACTCCATAAATAGGAGTCCACATTTCACTCAGGATTGAGATCTATCACGGTTGATAAACTTAGTTTGATATTCGATCATTTCTCGTAAACGGTACTAATGAGAATTTGATCGAACATCGTGGTCCTGTCTTATACAATCAACATTGCATATGATACTTCCATTTCATGTCTCCCACATGAATGATCAGGATTAGATCATTTGTCTATAAACAAAATGCGAAGCTATCAACAGTGTTACCAGGATAAGGTTCCCAAACGTTATCCATTTATCAGACACTTTTAAGTTACTCATCTCGACTTTAATCCTCTCGTATGACTCACATACTAAGTCGTAATTTCATAAGAGTAACTTAGGGTTTACTATTTGAATGTTAGATATTTATATATTTATATATTTCCATATATTTCTAATATCATTAATTGAATCAATCTAGATAATATAAAGAACTTATGTTTATTTATTTAATTTATTCTTAATAAATTATTATTATTAAATAATTACAAGTTCTAGGACACCATTCCTAACAGTAGTATGTTGTTGTTGATCTATACGGTATCACATTACGAGGACACTTGATATGGTAACGTCGTACGTGTTAGTATGTTGAGGTGGTAACATACGATAACACGTTACGAAGTATATAGATGTGGTAATATGATATGGTATTATAATTTGGTACGAATTTGGTATTAGATGTGGCTCGATATGATTTGGAAATTGGGAAATTGATTGGAGTATGATTATGATGATTTGGAAGTGTAGAATGGGTAGTAAAGAGAAAGTTAGGTCTTTGGACATAATTTCCGGTATGGAATTTAGTCTATAGGATTACTGGTTTTCATTTTATTCTCACTAGCATTTTTATGCTAATGTTGCTACACTTATTTTTTTTTCAGGTAAATCTTGACGAGGGAGACGTGGTAGAGGAGGTGGTGCTGTTGGATATCTTGAAGCGATGAATGGAAAAGAACAGGAACACTTTTGTAAAGCATCCTTGAAATGCTTTGTTTACATTTCCTACTTTACTTACTTTGTGTTTTTGAGCTCGGAAGAGTATTTCTTTAAAGTTGTAAATGTCTTATGGTTTTAAAGCTCTTTTAGAAGTTTAAATCATAATCTGGAATGTGCATTCCAATTTTATTGCTTTCTCTGTTGTGAAAAGTGTATAAACAAGTTTTGGTTTATCCGAATTTTAAACGAACCCATGCCGTTTTTCTTTAAAACTGAGTCTTCCGCTGTGCATTTGAATTTAAAGGATTTTACGGATTTGGGTCGTTACAGTAGCGGACCCCTCTTATGTTCCCCTAGAGAGTTTACTTTACAGGAACGAAAAGTCTTTTAAAGAGGATAGTCTGTAACAACCCGTTTTCAAGTAGGACCATTTTCTTTTATATTATTTTCTCAAATAATATTAATAAAGTTGAATGATTGATTGGAATTTTAATTACTTGATATTTCGGTAAGGTCAGTTGGTAACTTCTCAAAACCCGAAATACACTTCAAGTTTTACATAATATTTTTATCTAATGCTGATCGTCTCGTTACGATGTTTCCAACGTAACTGACGGCTCGTTGTTCTGAGTTTTGTAGAGTACGTTATCAGCGTTTTAAGTCAGTGGCAGTTTCATAATTATGAAGTTACGAGATTTTAACCTAAGAACCTCTCCTCCTTATTATTTTTGGAGATTTTGGACATATTCTCATCCATGGAAGCCGCCCCATTGGTGAGAAATTGATGGTTCTTCATCGATTTCGATTGTAGGAAGATGATTCTAAGCATAATCGAGTTTATGTGGATCGAAAGGCGATCAAAACAAAGTGTAGTTGAGACTAGGTGAAGATCAGAGGCCGTTGCTTCACTTTCTATCGTTTTGGGTATGATTCGAATTGATTTTGATATTATTTAAATTCTGGAATTTATTTGAATTCATGTGTTCTTGATTTTCAAGAACCCATTTAGGAAACCAATTTGTTTGATCTCAAACCCTAACCCAAAGCCTAAACCTCTAATCGATTTGATCCACCTTGCACCAAATTAAAAAACCATCAAAATCGATCACCTCGAACCTTGAACCATGACCAAACTGAGACCTGAAGGCCCCGGTACAGCAGCGACAAGAGGCTGCAGGCTCAGCGTTGTTGTCCCTACAAACGACAAACAATTTTCGTCGTTTGGTTGTCCCGTTCATCGAGCCATTGAACCCCAATTCTTTTGGTATCGTTAGGTACTATTTTAGTATAATTTTTATTATTTTATATCGTCGTTTCAGGTCTGGTTCGTCGTTGAACCCCAATTCTATTGGTTTATCTTTGTTTGTTTAGAGTAATCGAGGTAAGTTAACGATTTAATTAACTGTGGGGTTTTAGAGAAATCTAAAGCTCAAACCGTAGCTATTTCAATTCAATATATTATTTAATATAATTCTGGTGGCCATCCTTGTCATTCATACCTATTTATGGACCGAGAGGTGGCGATTGATGAAGTGGCAAGGATGAGGGGTCATGTCGTTTGGTGGCCATCCTTGTCATTCATATCTATTTACGAATAATGTGTCAAGTTGTATCGGATTTATAGTTTGGGTTATTTAAACTTGAGAATTAATGCTTTTTATTGTTTTCGATTTAATATTTGAATCGATGTTATTTGTTTTCACATATCTTTTACTCAAACTTTACAACTCCGAAGTTTCTATTTTTATTTGAAATGATTATTTGAGACAATGTAACTTTCATATTTTAATAAAGATTATTTATTGAATCTTCCGCTGCAATTATTGTATTTGAAATTAAACTCTGAAAAATCGGGTCTTTACAGTTTACTTTTAAATTACGATCTTCGTGAACTTGATAACGTCTTGGAAGTTATTCTATGTGATTTAGAGTGTTTTACTGTCATTGGTGACATTGTGGTGTTAATCTTTATAATTGCTTAGTTTGAAAATTTTGATCTTCGTGGAATTGGTAACATGTTGTGGTATGAAATGTGGTAACATGGTACGTGGTAACATGTTGTAACGACACGAAAGCGTAAAAACCCATTAATTTTCAATGTCACAGCGGAAGATTTAGTTTTTTTTTGAAAAGGGGCATGGGTTCGTTTAAAAATCGGATTATCCAAAACCTGTTTATAACAATCCATATTCAGAGAAAGCAATAAATCTGGAATGCGCATTCCAGCATATAATTTAAACTTCCAAAAGAGATTTAAAACCATAAGATATTTGCAGTTTTTAAACAAATGCCCTTTCGGGCTCAAAAAGACACAAAGTATGAAAGATGAGAAATAATTTACAAGCATTTCAAAGAATGCTAAACCAAAAGAGGGCATATTATTGTCCATCCATCAACTCAGCATGTCATACAATGCCACCTCCTCTACCACGCTTCTTGCGATGAGGTTTACCTGAAAATTTGTAAGTGTAGCAACATTAGCATAAAAATGCTAGTGAGAGTAAAACGAAAGCAAGTAATCCTATGAACCAAATTTCATACCAGAAATTGTGTCCAAAGGCCTAAATTGCCCTTTACTACCCATTCCACACTTCCAATTTCCACACAATCATACGATAGTAATATACTTCCCGTAATAGACTTTCAATGCCGTATGAAATAGAAATAAAGACTTAAAGTAAAAGTAACGACTATTACTAAGTCTTACTACACAATTCTAAGGAATATATGTAATTGTAATACTAACTTTCTTTGTTATCAAACAAGTTTCATGGTAACGTGCTATCGTACGGATCGAAATCAACATACCACGTACGGTCGTACCATATCACAAGTCATCGTAACGTGCTATCGTACGGATCGAAATCAACATACCACGTACGGTCGTACCATATCACAAGTCATCGTAACGTGCTATCATATGGATCGAAATCAACATACCATGTACGGTCGTACCATATCACAAGTCATCTTAACGTGCTATCGTATGGATCGAAATCAACATACCACGTACGGTCGTACCATATCAAGTGTCGTAAAGTCCCCTAATAAGTTAGATAATCTTAATAGAATTCTACTAAGTTACTAAAGAACAAAACTACTTGAATTACACGAGTTATCACTCAAGTGTAACCTCTAAGCCACTTTAACTTCCAAACCACTCAAAGTACCTTAAACTTCCACTTTCATCTAAAATCTCCAATTCATCTTACAAGACTTCCAAACCATTCCTGTAAAGACTCGAATTTTCACAAATCTTTAAATCAGAAGTAAAACAGCGGAAGACTTATTTTTACAAAAATTTGGCGTGGATCCGTTTAAAATACGAACTCCCTAAACCTGTTTTTTAAGAACTCATCTCAGAGAATTTTAATCACATATATTCCTACTCCAGAATATACTCAAATCAGAGAAAGTAAACTCAAAATATACATACAACCGACCTTAGGCTCTCATGAGCCACAAAATACAAGTTTTAAGACTTTATTTCAAGTTTATATGTATATATAGCATTCCCAAAATGCTCCAAACTTAGATTTACTAGTCCAAATGTCCATAAGCATTCACTCGAGATCACGCAGCACCACCTCCACGACCTCGTCCTCGACCACGAATATTACCTGAAAATAAAGTGGTGTAGCACCATTAGCAAACAATGCTAGTGAGAATAAGATGGATGCAAGCACTTTTATGAACCAAATTCCATATCGGAGAATGTGTCCAAACAAATCTAAGTACTCTTGCACTACCCATTCAATATTCCAAGTACTTTACATAAAAGATCAAACCATTCTACTATCTCGTAAATTCGGAAAGTAAACATTCAAGCCCGTAGTTAAAGTAGATACTAGTGCTTAACAAAGTAAATGACAAAGTAAATAACAAAGTAATAACAAAGTAAATTTCATCCGTGACCACTTGTCACCAATCATAATCATCCCGTGACATCCGTGCATAACGATACTATGCAAGTCACCGTGAAATCCGTGCATAACGATACTATGCAAGTCACCAATCACAAACCGTTCCGTGACATCTATGCATAACGATACTATGCAAGTCACCGTGACATCCGTGCATAACGATACTATGCAAGTCACCAATCACAAACCGTTCCGTGACATCTATGCATAACGATACTATGCAAGTCACCGTGACATCCGTGCATAACGATACTATGCAAGTCACCTAAAAGTGAATCTCATCACTAATAATAACATACTAACTCGATTCTACACAAGAATCTCTCCAAAGTTCTTTTAACTATTCTATAACCACTCAAACTAAACGGAGTACATAAAACTCTTCTCCAAATTCCTAAATCTAATTCTCCTCGAGAATATAACTTAAAACCACCAAAAGCATCTTACCTTAAGCAACAACCCATCTTAACTAAATTCCTTATGCACTTTCCTTAACTCCCAATTAACAAGCATTCTTGGAAAAGTTCTAAAATCTAATAACCCTCTTAACTTCGATCGAACATAATCGTCAAGTAATTTGAAAGCATAAAAGTAATCACAACCATTTTAAACTCACCTTAAAAGAGTAGTCAACTCCTAACCACCGGTTGACCGAAATTCACGAACGATGCACAAAACCTATAATTAAATACACCTAAAGTATATTAATTAACCGAAATGAACAACGATCGTCACGATACTAAAATAAAAGACAAAACAGCCCGGGATTCATGCTAAGAGGCCCACGGCTTAAGGGGAAGGAAGAAAAGGAAATTGTTTTCCGGATTTTAAGCACTTTAAAGACATTCCGGGTTGGTTTTGGTTACTTTGGAGATTGGTAACCTAAATGGGTAAACATAATTTAGGGTTTAGGTCAAAAGTTCAATCCCGAACAATTAAGTAAAGTCACAAAACATATCAAATTCAAAACCCTCATCAACAACAAACAAGAGGAAAATTGAAATAAATGGCTTTTTGGCTCAAACCCGAATCTAGGGTTAGGGAAAGTTCCTAAAAATGAATAAAACGACATTCCCGAATGATTTCTTAAAGCCCCGATGAACGAATTCGAAAATTACAACTCAAAACCTCCATTAAACACTATTCACTTATAGGTTTTGAAACTTTGACATACCTTAAGGCCTCGATAAAACGAGCGGAAATCACGAAGAGTAGGTTGGAAATGATGCTCGGGCCCGTGGCTATCCAACGCAACCGAAATTATCACGATCCGCCAAGAATTGAAGAAAAACCAAAAATCAATTCTTTCACTTTGTTGCTCACGGCCAAGGAAGGAGGAGAAGAAGAAAAATGATGAAGACTTGGTCAAATTTGCTTTTTTTAAAGATAAATGAATAGTGTTTTTGATATTTAAGAAATTGGAAATGACGCCTACGTCCTTTATTTGTCTTAAGCCTTTAAAACGAAACCCGAACCATTTAAACTAGCCCAATGGTGATTAATAATTATTAATTGGCCTATTAATAATTATTAATACCACCGAAACTAAAATGGGCTAATTAAGCGATTAAAAAGGTTTCCGAACGAAAATAACTATTTAAATCTAAATAACTAAATCTAAATTAACTTTAAATAAATAAACACTTATATAAATAAAAAAAATTACCTCTAAAATAACGGGACGTTACAATTCCGATATTTCCTTTTCACCCAAACTCACTAAAATTCTAAAGTCTCTCCACTCACTTCCGAGTTAAATCACCAACCAAGCATTAACTCTCAGAAGTTAGTTTCCCTCTTAACCTCGATAATCAATAACGTAACGAAACTTAAATCATAAAATAACTGACTTCCATTTTAAACGCACCTTAGAGTGTAGTCAAGCTCCAAACGTTCTGAGGTCGAAAAACACACGATCAATCACAATCCTACAAATGAATTACACCTACATAACATTAATTAATAGGAAATCGTACAAACAACATCTAAACGCACAAAACGACGAAAAACCCGGAATTCCTCCCTATGAAGCTCTCTGCCATACAAGGGAAAGAGGGAGTCGGGTTTGGTTTTCCGGCTTTTATGCACTTTAGAGGTGTTTCGGGTTGGTTTCAGATACTTTGGAAGTTCGTAACATCAATGGGTAACCTTAATTTACGGTTTTACTCAATAATCGATTTTCGAAAAATTAAGTAAAATGTAAAAACATAACAACCTAAACATTCTAACCATGGCCAAGTGAGAGAAAATCACACGGAACGGGTTTTCGGCTCAACTCGGTTTTAGGGTTTAGGGGAAGTTTCTAAAATTGCCCAAAACGACTTTCCCGATTGAAATCTTCAAGCTTCGGTGAATGAATTTGAAGATTTCAAACCAAAACCTCCATTAAAATGCTATTCACAACAAAATTTAGAAACTTAGTCATACCTTAAGACTTTGAGAAAACGGAAGAAAATCTCGATTGGTAGGTTGGAAAGGAAGCTCGGACCAAGGGCTTTCCAACGGAACGAGAATTGAGACGATCCAACGAGAATCGAAGAAAAAGCAAAAATTCAAAAATCCCTCTTGATGCTCTCGACCCCAAGGAGAAGAAGAGAAAAAAAATGAAGCAATTTGTCTAAATTTTGATATTTAAGAGATGAATGAATAGTGTTTTTAGATATTTAAGAATTTGGAAATGACGCCTACGTCCCTCTTTTGCTTTTTACATTAAAAACGAAATCCGAAGCTCTTAAACTAATCTAAAGGTGATTAATAATTATTAATTGGCCCGTTAATAATTATTAATGTCACCGAAAAGAATTTAAAGTATTAAAAGGATTAAACAGATTTTCGGACAAAAATAACTACTAAATTCGAAATTACTAAATTAAAACTAACCTTAAATGCTTTAATTAAAAAAAAATTACCTCCAAAAGTAACGGGACGTTACCCATGTTGATGTGGTAATATGTGATAACACAGTACGTGGTAACATGTTATGGTAACATGTGGTAACACGGTACGTGCTAACATGTTGATGTGCATGGTAACATGTTGTGGTACGAAATGTGGTAAGATGTGGTAACACGGTACGTAGTAACATGTTGATGTGGTAACATGTGGTAACACCGTAGTGGTAACATGTTGTAATACGAGATGTGATCTATGGTGTGGTAAAAAAGAAAGTTAGAGATACGATTATTTACTTGTGATAGTTGT
Organism: Gynostemma pentaphyllum; assembly: GCA_028015215.1. NCBI lineage: Eukaryota > Viridiplantae > Streptophyta > Magnoliopsida > Cucurbitales > Cucurbitaceae > Gynostemma > Gynostemma pentaphyllum. Next base: position 25,264,339 of record CM051354.1, read on the forward strand.
GGTTTAAAAAGACATAGTCATCGTTAGTACTTTTACTTTCATTCTTTAATTCAATACTTTATGTAGTGGATGTTTGATTGAATTGCAGTTATATTTTGATGTTATGCATAAATTATATTTTGGGAGTATGGAATGGGTAGTAAAGAGCTTGTTAGGCCGTTGGACACAATTTCTGGAATGGAACTCGGTCCATAAAATTCATTGCCTCCATTTTGCTCTCACTAGCATTTTTATGCTAATGTTGCTACACTTACAACTTTTCAGGTACTTCTTGAAGAAAAGGACGTGGTAGAGGAGGTGGTGTTGCTTGATCGTAGGACGATAGATTGGACACATGCATGGACATGGTTTTGTTTAGCGTTCTAGAAATGCTTGTGTGTATATTTCCATCAAAATCATACTTTGTATTTTGAGCTCGTTAGGGCGTTTTAAAACTTGTAAAGGTCTTTATGATTTTATGTTTATTTTAGAAAATATTTATAATCGAAATGTGCATTCCATGTTTTTATGCTTTCTCTGGTTGTGAACAATGTAAAACAGGTTTTGGTTAGTCCGAATTTTAAACGTACCCATGCTCTTTTTTTTTAAAAAAAAAGTCTTCCGCTATGACTTTGAAATTAAAGGACTTAACGGAATTGGGTCGTTACACCTAACCTCTTGTAGAAACGCAAAAATCAAGAAACCCGATTATATAAGTATTCGATCATTCAAAATCAATCATCAATGGACGTGCTTTATATTCACAGCCTAAATCCTTTACTTGAGAATTATGATGAAGAGAGGATTGAGAAAAATTGTGAGATTCATTTCCATGAGACTTTCTACTCTCTTTTCTATTTTTCATGTATTTTCTTATTGCAAGTTTCTTTCACCTTTTCTCTCAAAATATGGAATTGTCATTTGGGTAGTTTCAAATAACTACTTTCAAGTAATTTTTAGCAACTTACATAAAACTAATTTAAAATAATGAAAGTTTATTTTTATTAATTTTGTTCTTCAATATTATTATTGTATTTTTATGTTTTAATTGGGATGTTTTAAATTAAAATTTAATGAATTTTTAAGTTTCGTTAGTTTTTATGGTTTTGAAACTTTCATTAAAATAATGAGTGTTAATTTTTGAAAATTCTAAAATCTTTTACTATTTTTATAAGGTAAATTACAAATAACACCCTTGTGGATCTGGTAAAATTCATAAACAGCCCTTGTAATTTAAAATGGCAAACTACACTCTTGTAGTTCCAAATTATGCTTATAAGACCCATTTCTTTCAATGTTGTAAGCTTTGTTTTAGTCATATCTTCTTCATTTGAACTTCGATTTAGATGATTCAATATGTTTTGGAATTCTCATTTCGGCTCTACGCTATGGTCACGTGAAAATTTCTAAATAATTAATAAACAGAGGGGTTAATGGCTTCAATCATACCTAATATTTTGAAGATAATAAACTTTTTTATTTATTGAAGATTTTGAAGTGGTTATAACGTAGAGCACGAAATGAAAATTTCAAAACATCTTGAATCTTTCAAATTCAAACGAAAAAGTTATGAGTATAAGAAAGTTCTACAACATTAGGAAAGTAAAGTGTCTTATTGGTATAATTTGTAACTATACGAATGTGATTTCTATTTTTAAATTACAGATGTTGTTTATAAATTTAACAGAAACCATATAGTTGTTATTTGCAATTTACTCTTTTCTAAAACTTACAATTCAAAAATGTCATTTTTAAAAATACCCTAAAATAATTCGTACTATAAAAAAACGTTCAAATAAAGCAACATAATAATAAAACCGAGAAATTGTTTGAAGAGGAAGAGGCGAAAATGACTCCATCATTGTAGGAAATAGACATAAATTTGTCAAAACCATACGACGGTTGCGATAATAACACCTTTTGAATTCTGATAAGCGCGTGGGAGCGTGAGGAAACTTTACCTTTGGATTCAAGTCTTCCTTTCTTCACCAAACACTTTACCTTACTTAGTCCCAAATCCAAATCCAAATCCAAATCCAAACCTCGGAAAAAAGAAAAGAAGAGCTCAAGCTTTTCATCAATGGCGTATTACACCAAACCCCATTTTCCACATTCAGACCTTAACGCAACATTTCAATCAAGACCCATTTCTCATCGTAAGTCCTCCAAGTATTTTCTCTGTAAATCCTTCATCTTCTTAATCTTTCTCGTTTTCCTCCCCCTCTTTCCTTCTCAAGCTCCAGAGTTTTTCGATCAAAGTTTACTCACAAAATATTGGGAGCTTTTTCATCTTATGTTTATAGGCATTGTTGTTTCATATGGTTTATTCAGTAGAAGAAATAATGTTCAAATGGGTGTAGATGAATCTGACTCTAATTTTGTAGATCGAGAGTCCTATTTGTCTAAAATGTTTCAAGTTTCTTCAATTTTTGAAGATTTTGAAGATCTTACTGCTTCTGATGAGAAGAAAATTAATAAATTTTCGTATTCTAGAAGACCCCATTTTGATTCCATGGATGATTTTGGCAATTTTAACAGCCAATCTAAAATAAGGTATGAAAATTTATATGAGTTCGCTGATACTGATAATGGTCAAGCTTGTAAATCGAGATATAGTCATGGTGGATCTGTGGTAGTAGTTTCTGGAGCAAATTACAGCTCTGGTGAACCAGGAACTTTAGTACATTATAAACCTTTAGGTTTGCCTGTTAGGAGTCTAAGGTCGAATCTAACGGAAACAGAAGATGTTGTATTCGATCGTGGCAGTGATTCTGGTTCGGTTTCTAAAAATTCATCCAGGAGCTCTGAGAATTGTGGAAGAAGTGAATTTGGTGATAATTGTTGTGTAAATTTGGAAGAGAAGTTTGATGAATCTGTTGTTACATCATTTTCTCCGTTTCAATGGCAAGAGAAATCAGGAAAGACTGTAATGAGAGAAAATGTTGAGAATGCTGTCCATGGTTCCCATAAACCTCTGTCCATTGATGAAACACAATTTGAATCACTGAATAAATCAAGGTCTCTGCATTCTACCATATCTCATTCTTCGAAAACCAGTTCCTCGTCTTCTTCATCGACGAGAAAACACCGTAAAATGTCGTCCCTTGGTAACATTTCATCCAAGTCATTGCATTCTCGACAATACAGTGTGAGTTCATTGTCTGAGGACAGTAGGGGGTGCTCTGAAGATCATTTGACTGAACAAGAAAATCCATATGAGGGCAATGAATCAACAGGAAGTTTCCTGAATTCGGACAGGACATTCACAAGTATTCCTAAAGTGACGTCAAGGGGAAAATCTGTTAGAACGATTAGAGCAAATGCAGTAACCACGGGGAAAATGAAAGGTCAAGAGATGTCCAGAAATCAACTTCATAGTGATAACAATGTTGGAAAGAAGTTTGAAGAAGCTGGACATGGAGCTTCATCATATATGAGAGAAGATGGAATGAAATTTGGATGGCCTTGTATTGTTAACAAAAGTAATCAGAAACCGGGCCATTCGAATCGTTTATCAAAGATGACATTCTCAGAGTTTAACAAGGAAAAGAAGGAAGACACTGAGGTTCTGCTGGCAGATATTGAAGATAACTCAGAGAGTGATGGTGAAAACATTCATGAAAGTTCAGACGAAGAAGCTGCATCGAGCGTAGCCGGAGACACTGAATCCGGTTCTCATGAGGTTGACAAGAAGGCTGGTGAGTTCATAGCCAAGTTTCGGGAGAATATTATGCTTCAGAAGATGGCTTCAATTTCAAGATCGAGAGGGGGTTCATTTAGCAGCACAAGCAGCTATTTTACTTGATTGGCAATGGCTTCATTCTTTAAGTTTTTTGTAAGTTTAAATTAATAATAACTATAAGGTTTGAGATTTCTTCATATTTCCCATTTCGTCAAGTAAATTATTAAATTTTATGAAAATTTCAACAAAATAAGTTTTATTAAATATGCAACTAGAAAACTAGTACATATGTTGAGTTTGTGATACTATTTTGTTTTTTTTTTTTTTTTATAATAAACGAAGCTTTTCATTGATAAATGGAAGAGCCAAAAGAAGGCCAAAAAGGAATTACAAAAAGGCCAACCAGTTGGAGGCTATAGTAGAGGAGGAATAGTTAAAAAAAATTAGTTGTGGGAATCATTTTTAACTATAAAATTTGAATTTCACCATATAAAACAATCAATTTGAATAAATAATGTAATTAATCTCTACTTGAAATAAATTATTAAGTTTTCCAAACATTAACCTATATATTACCTAACAATCCAACACAGCATCAATAACTTAGAGGTGATTGTTAAATTTAGTATTATTTTTTTAAATTAGGGTAAAATACAAAAACCCATGCATTCACCCAATTTCAAATATGACCCCTGCATTTTTTTTTTTAAAACACACCACTATACTTATCAAGAAGCCATTATCTATGAAACAACCATCCATTTTAACATTGATATATTATTATTTTTTCTTTATAGGATATTCATATTTATTAAAATTTCTAACTAGGGTTAAAAAAACTCGGACTCACATTCTTTATATTAACATTCAAGCTATGTGAGAGGCAGTGTGATGAAGGTTCCTTTGGCTGAATGCTAATTTTAAGCCAAGGTTAGTTAGGAAGGTTAAGATATATGAATATTCTTTTTAAATCTTAAAAAAATGAAATAACATCTCTATTAAAAAATATGGTTTTTAAATAGATAATGGCTACTTGATAAGTGCAGGGTGTTTTGAAAAAATAAACTATTAGGATCATACTTGAATTTGGGAGAAAATGCATGAATCATTCTTACATTTTACCCTAACAATTATAGTAAATACAACATCTTTAAAAAATAAATTTAGAAAAAGTTTCTATATATTTATAAATATCATTTTTATGAGAACGTCAGTCAATGATTTACATAATACTATCAATTAATATTTAAGTCAATTATTGATTTATGCAGATCAATTATTGAAATGAGCCCAAATTTTTTTTACTAACTTAATTCGGCATTATCACCCTTAATAATAAAATATTTAACAAGTAATAATTAAATTTATAAGATAGGATAGGGAAATTTTTTTTTATTATTTTTTTTAAGGGAAATTTCATTGGGTAACATAATTTTCTGCAATATTTATAAATGTAGCATTTTTAAAAAGTATTTGCAAATATAGCAGTTTTTTAAAAAACCTCATTCATATAAATCAATGAAATCAGCGATAACTTGTAAGATTATCAGTGATAACTATTTGGTAATCATTGATTCTTGCACAAAATATTGGTTGATATTGTGTATCAGTAAAATCAGTGATTACTTGTGTGGATATCAGTGATTACTTATGCGAAACAAGTGACAATTTTGTAATTTTTTAGGCACGAATTTGAGGTTTTTGCTATTTCTACAAATAACTTTTTGAGATGCTATTTTTATAAATATTGGACCTAATTCTCCTATTTGTGCAAGAACCCCTTTTATTAATGATAAAAATAACAAACCAAACTAATATTTAAAAATAGAACCGCCTTGAACTTAACCAAATCACAAGTATAAATACATGTTTGTAACTGGAAAAACTCTTAAAATATTATAAGCAAAGAACCGAGATTAAGAAAATATTCAAAATAAACAACTTGAAAATAAAGTGGCATTGTGTAGATTGCTGGGGGATCTGCCCTAAATCTTATGTAATTCATTTAAATTATAAATAAATAATAAATTATTTAATTAGTAATATTTACATTGTCATTTATTAGTATATAATAAATGTAAATCCATCATAAGATCCAGAGTTACTTATGATAACTTAAGGTGAACATTAAATGCAAGAAGATTCACTTAAGTTGTAACTCAAAAGGTGTGTGGTATTATGAATAAAGGTTGGGTACCCTATTTTTTATAACACCACTAACACAGGGGACTTGTAAATTTGTACAAGTGATCTCATCTGGAACATTTATGTAGAGACATGTGAGTGGGAGTGTTGTTGCAATAGAAATTGTAGTAGACTGCACTAAGATGTAATTACTATCTTCTGGTAAAACTATTCAGAAAGACACTTTGTATATCAATCGGTTGATCATATACAATTGATCTTAATTCTGAGTGAATTATGAACTTCTATTTTGTACGTCTCGGGTTTTTACATATTAATTTTTTTATATATAATTATTTGATTCATTTATTAATTAACTCTTTATTCTAGTAATTGTTATTTAATGATTTGATTCGTGAAAATTAAATGAACTAAGTAATGTAAAATCTACCAACTTACATTATTTAAATATCTAGTACCTTAATTAGTGAAGTGTGACGACCCGACTCATTTTTAATCATTTTAAAACTAAAATGCAGTGAAAGACTTAATATTTAATAAAAATCGGCATAGATACGTTTAAAATTTGGACTATCCAAAACTTGTTTACATTTTTCACAATCAGAGAAATTGTAAAGATAAGGAAATGCACATTTCCTGATGCAAAGTTTAAAGGAGTTTTAGAGTTATTAAAGTTTAAAAAAAAAGCTCTCATGAGCTTATATACAATGTACAACCCAAAAAGAGAATACGAAATAACATAAGTTCATGGACTTTAAAACATCTCTAGTCCATTTCGTCATCATCATAATAAAGATCAGATAACACCAGCTCCCCTCCCACGAACTCAACCACTGTCGATACCTGAAAAATTGTAATATCATGAGGTAAAGCCCAGTGAAGATAAACGGAAGATAAAGTAACATTAGACTCAAAACCTGTATATGGATTTGTATCCAAATAAAGCTTACATACCTTTTACCTACCAAGTATCTAACTTTCACTTACAAGATCTCTCAAATCATCGAGAATTTAGTTCTTAAGCCTTTAGAAGGACGTGTTTCATAACACACATAACATTCTTATTTCATTCTCTTTAATGCCTTATACTATACATAAGGTTTACATTCCTTTATCTTAATAAATGATGCTAAGCTCAGTCGGTCTTAATATATTCAAACAACGTAACTCACGATTAATGTCGATAATGTTAGCACACGTAGTTTCAACATTACTATTAACTCGCTCAATATATGTAAAATACACTCGGCCTTTACATTAATATAACCAAAATTATGCTAAGCTCACTCGGTCTTAACATTAATATAACCAAAATCATGCTAAGCTCTCTCGGTCTTAACATATATAACCAAAATCATGCTAAGCTCTCTTGGTCTTAACATATTTTAAACAAGATTAATACGCGGTTAATGAGAATAATGCAAGTACACGCAGCCTTAACGTTTTTCATTAACTCGATTTATCTATGTAAAATACTTTAATTTTTAAATAATGCCGGACAAAATTAGGGGTCTATAGTTTGCCCCTCTTTATTCATCCTTACAGGATTGAAAGGTGGACAAAGACATAGACTTGATTTAGTCGGTATTATTTAAAAATTAAACAAAATCGGGTGATCTTAATTCTATTCAAATTCAAAGAGGTTTGAACCTAAATCAAGTCTGGTTCAAAAGCATGGACCATTTCTTATTCGTAAGAAAAGCAATAACATGGACTAGGTCTTGTCTGAAAGATAGAATATAAAGTATAAGAAGGTAATAAAATAGACCACGAATAGTTTGAAATGTACAGTAAAAGCATGGACCGGTTCTTGTTCGAAAGAAAGTAATAAAAAGTATGGACCAGTTCTTGTCCAAAATAAAGCAATATAATAAAATGTGGACCAGTTCTTGTCCGAAAGAAATCAATAAAATTTCCTTTTTTTTATTCAATAATATAATCTAAAAACGAATCATAAGGGTCATTTTGGCCAAATGGATCATCGTCATCATCTCCGAGGGAGATTGCTGACCTAATTGATGGAGTCTTTTCAGATGCTGAGTTGGCGGCGTCTGCAATGATCTGATTGAGATCGACTCTAGTGGCGGCCTGAGCCATTCTTGCCATCAAGACTGACTTTTCTTGGGAAAGCTCCCGTTGATGGATCAGCGAAAGGTCTTGTTGATGGGCATTTTTGTTAAACCATTCTTTAATGGCTGGGAGTTTGGCGTAGTTGAAGGAATACTTTTCCCACCACTTGATGTAAATATCTTTGACGAGGTGTTTGATTTCGCCAAATGTTTAGAGATTGTTGTTCCAACAAATTATTCAAGGTATTTGGAAAATCTGAGGGAAGGTGGAAAGGAGTTTTTCCAAATATAATTTGTGAAGTAATGTAGAGATTCTTGAACAGGTACAAGAAGAATCTCCTTTTGTAAACCAAATGTAGTCTACCATGCTGTGAACCAGAGTGGTAATGGAGTTTTGTGGGAATTTTCACAAAATTGAACAAACCAAGAATGGTCAGAATTTTTGAACCAGAGGATTCTAGTCCAAGCATGAATGTAATCTTGGTAGTTGTAGGACTCTGGGATGAATCTAATTGAAAATTTCTTTTCAGTGTATAACTCCTGATTCCATTTTGAGGGAGTTATGATTCTGAAAATCTTTAATTTGGAATAAGTGATGATAGAAGGATCTCGCTTGTCAGGGCTATAAGTAATCTCGGCTGATTTAGAATCGATTAAGATTAACTCATAAAACTTCCTTCTCTTTTGGAGAGAAAAAGGAAGGAAATTGAAGTCTTTAGGATAAACACGATCTGTGATATCCTTTATTGTTTTTCCTTCAAATTCAGGTTCGAGATGACAGTCACAGTATGGACTGGGTTTTTTTAAATATCCCGGAATTTCCGGTTGAGGAATGAATCTGGGTAATGGAATTACCGTTTGATAAAAGGTTTTAGGATTTGAAGAACCTTGTTTTGAAGAAACTAATGATGTCGAAGGCATCGGTAGATTTGAAGACTCTTTGATTTCAATACCCTTAGCACGGCGGTTTCGGGTGACTGAAGTAAAACCTTCATCGTCAATGAGGGCATATTAATCCACTCTCATAGGAGAGGGCGATTGGGTAACTGGTGCCTTTCCTTTGGAAGAAGAAGCCGAATTGTTGGGCTTTTTCTTTCTGGTAGACATTTTGAGGGAAGGTTTGAGAGAACTAGGAGGGATGTTCCTTTGAGAGGTATTCCCTTGATAGATAATCTGCAAGAGGGTTATTGGTGCCTTTTATAGGCAAAATTTTGTAGTCGAAGCAAGACAGGATAGCTTGCCACCTGGCAATGATTTCTTTGAAACTAGATTCTTCACATCCTTTTGAAGAACGAAAGTAGATGCTTTAGAATCCGTCTTTATTGTAAAAGACTTGTTGATTAAGTCTCTTTGAAATTTTTGAACACAGAGGACGATTGCCAAAATTTTTTTCTTCACAGTAGAGTAATTTGACTGAGCACTTTTCCATATGCCAGAGTGGAATCGCACTAGAGATTCTTTGTTATCTCTACACTATTTCAAGATTCCTCCATATCCAATGTCGGATGTGTCTATCTCTATGATTAGCTCTGCTTTTCCATCGATGAGACTGAGGCAGGAATCTTTCTGACTAAAGATTTGATTGTTTTGACGGCTTGAGTTTGCTTATCCGTCCATGGTGCTGGCTGCTTTTTCAGTCTTTCAAAAAGTGGCTTGCAAATAGGCTTGAGGTCTTTAATGAATTCAGACACATAATTGAGGCACCCAAGAAATCTTTGGAGTTAGGTCTTATCAAAAATCTTATCAGGAAATTTGGATGTAAACTCAATGGATCTTTGAATGGGTTTGATTAATCCCAGATGGATTTCAAAACCAAGAAAACGAATGTTTGATTGAAATAGTTTAATCTTTGGTAATGAAATAACTAAACCATTAAGTTTAATGATTTCAATGAATCTCTGAAGATGTTTGAAATGTTGATCTATATTTGATGAGAAAATGAGGACATCATCAGTATAGACTATCGAAAAATCTTGAATGGGGTTTAGGATGTCATTCATGATTTTTTGGAATTCAGACGGAGTGTTCTTTAGGCCAAATGGCATAACGTTCCACTCATATTGTCCAAAAGGGACATTGAAAGCTGTCTTGTGTTTGTCTTGTTCAGCTATATAAATTTTCCAAAAACCTGACTTCATGTCGAACATTGAAAATACTTTGGCATTTGAAATCCATTTCAGGAGATCTGTTTTATTGGGGATTGGATATCTGATCGATTCTAAAACTGAATTGAGAGGTTTGTAGTTGATTACAAACTTTGGTACGCCTCTTTCTTGCTCAGCGGCATTGTTGACGTAGAAAGCTGCACATGACCATGGGCTCTTACTAGGCCCGATCAACTTCCTATTGAGAAAGTCATCTATCTCCTTCTTACAGTGAGCTAAGAGATCACTGTTCATTTGAATAGGCCTAGCCTTCGTGGGGATTTGGGCCTCTTTGAAATTCTTAATGTAGGGAAGCCCAACAACATGTTGCTTCCTAGCCCACAATGCATTTGGGTTATTCGAGCAAACTTCCTTGTCGATCTTGGACTGAAAATCTTTGATCTTCTTTTGAAGGATTGGGCTTTTGAGATTCTCTTCAATCCGTTTGAAACTAATTTCTTCTTTGAGGAAAGCAATCTGCTTCTCCTTCCGTTGGATGGTATTAACCGTATTAACCTCATAACACCTTGGAGGGCTTATGAATTTAAATAAAATTTATCTTCCTGCAACGGTCGAGATGATTCCTTTTTCACTAATACCACGAATTGGGAATAATTGAGTGATGAATGGAGTTCCTAGAATCACGGGTTGATTTAGGTTCTTCACCAATAGGAAGGTATTTTGGAAGCAATGTGACCACCCGACTCCTTTTAAATCATTTAAAACTAAAACACAGCGGAAGTCTTAGTATTTAAAAAAAATGGCTTGGATATGTTTGAAACTTAGGCTATCCAAAACCTGTATACATTTTTCACATCAGGAAATTTAAAGTAAGGAAATGCAATTTCTTTTCCAAAGTTTAAAGAAGTTTATAACCATAAAAGTTAAGACGAAAAGCTCTTATGAGCTTATAAACAAATTTACATCTCAAAGACACAAAATAAAAAAAAAAAATACATGGACTTTTAAATGTACATCTAGTCCATCTCAGCATCATAATCAACTCGATCAGGCCGCACTAGCTCCTCTCCCACGACCTCGAGCATAGAAATTACCTGAAATTGTTTGTAGTATCATGAGCTAAAAGCAAGCCCAGTGAAAATAAACAGAATAAAAAGTAACAATAGACTCCAAACTCGCATTCTGATTTGTGTTCAAGTAAAACTTACATATTCTTTACTAAAACTCCCAAAATTTGGAAGAATGTTTTCATTTCCCATAACTCTTTTGGTTCATACTATATATAAAGTTTACCCTTCTTTTATGTTTAATCAAATAATGTTAGCATACGAGTCTAAACATTATTTATTATCTCATTAAACAAGTAAAATCAGGCACACCATCTTTACATCAATATAATCATCTCATGCTTATAATGACAGTATGAAAGCTCCCGCAGGCTAATAATACTTCATTATCTCGCTTACCAAATAGAATATACGAAATCTCTTCAATATTAACTTCCCACCTCTAGTGATTAATGACAGGTAAAGAGGCTCCCGCAGGCTATTTCATTCACCTCATTAACTCACTCACTGAATACAGGTAATGAAGCTCCCGCAGGCTAACAATACACTATATCCTCGTATATGTATCATAGTAATTATGGATAATACCAGATAATGTGAACTCGCATAGTTTCATCATTATCTCATTATCCATCTCCTCCGATCATGCAAGGTCCCGCAGTCCTTTAGCATTCTTCATGTACATATACGTAAACATAAAACGAATAATACCAGACAATGCAAAGTCCTGCAGTCCTTTAGCATGTCTCATTATTCCTCCCAATTTTGATTATGAAATATGATATGATATGATATGAATATGCTTTCAGGTACAAGTAAATAAATATAAACATTCAACATAATCGAAAGGGCATAAAGGTAAATGGATCATGAATTACTCTTATACATAAAACAAGCATTTAAGATCTTTTGAAAAACAATGAATAAATCAAGCCAACCGGCTTTCAAATAACTCGAGATTTTGACTTAACATCAAAGTCTCCAATTCATTGCTCCATTGTTTATTAAACATACGAAGTCCCTTATTCACAATCCTTATTACCTTTGGATCCTTCAACTTCCGATAAACATTAGGAAACTCCGACGTAAGTCTAAACTTAGAACTTCCAAAAGTTACTCATTTCCTTCGAAGCACCTGTGAATTCTCTCACTCAAACAGAACTAACTCCCAAGCCTAAGCATGTTAGCTCACTTACTTTAATCCTTTTGATTAAACCTTAATCTCAACTTCTGATCCTACAAATCATTCAACTTATTCGGTTTCTAAAGCTACTTTAAATTCTATTTATTCTCACATTGGCAAAAGTAGATTCGCTCCCGTGTTTCGAAAGAGCGATGAAGCAACGGTCCACAAACACCTACAATTAAATTACATCTAACAATCATTAATTAACCAAACATCGATCAAATGTCATCTAAAAGCATAAAACGACGAAAAAACCCGGAAAACTCCTAATTGAGCTCTCAGCCCCTCAATAATAAATAGGTCTCGGGTTTCAACTTTCGGCTTTTAGGCACTTTAGAGACGTTTTGGGTTGTTTTCAAGTAGTTTGGAAGTCCCCGATTTCAATGGGTAACGATAATTTGGGTTTTTGGACAATAATCGATTTCCCGAATTTAATTACAACATACAATTAATCAATAGTAAAGCATCCCAAAACAGACCACACTTTGTAAATTTCAAACGGGACGGTTTCAGCTCAAACTCGGGTTTAGGGTTAAGGGAAAGTTTAAAAAATCACATAAAACAACTTCCGTAGTTAAAATCATCGAGTTTCTCGGCAAGAAATCGAAGATTCAAATCAAAAACTCCATTAAAACACTATTTGAAGCTTAGGTTAGAAACTTTGACATACCCTGAGGCCTTTAGAAAACGGATGGTAAGTTCGATTGTTAAGTTGAAAAGAATCCTAGGACCGAGGGCTGTCTAACGCAACCTGAATCAAGTCGATCCGTCAAGAATTGAACAAAAACCAAAAATCCCTCCCAAGGGTTTGAAGGCCACGGCAAGGAGAGGAAAAGAGAAGAAGAGAAATGGTCAATTTGGGTCAAAGTTGTAATTTTAAAGAGAAGTGAATAGTAATTTGATATTTTAAGAATTTTAGAAATTACGGTTACGTCCCTTAAATGACTTTTAACTTATAAATCAAAACCCGAAGTTCTTAAACTAGCCAAATGGTGATTAATAATTATTAATTGACCCGTTAATAATTATTAATACGACCAAAACTAATTTAAGCTAATAAAGCAATTAAGAAGATTAAAAACAAAATAAACTACTAAACTCTAAATTACTAATTCTAAAATTAACTTTAAATACTTTAATTAAAGTAAAATAAATAATATTTTTTTATACCTCAAAAGTAACGGGACGTTACAAGCAAACACCTTGATTGTAGATATGCACTTTCGACAGTTTATGTTTGATATTCATAGACTGTCCATTGGCACCTGTGAGGTTTTCTGTAGTCTTCTCAAAGTACTTTGATGGAATAATTCCTTCCAGAATGCAGTTCTGATCTGCTCCTGAATCAATAAGAGCAATCACAATAAATTTGTGATCATGAACTCTAAGGGTAACTTCAGAATACCACTTCTGACTTCTGATTTGAGTTATTGTATTGATGAACTCTTCTTCTTGTTTTTGTTTTTTGAGTGAAGATTCATCCTTTTGAGTACCAGAAGGTTCTGCAGGTTCATCATCAGAGGAATCTGAGGATCTTCTTTCTTTTTTCCTTTGGTGTATTTGAGGATTGCTAACTCAGAGTGGACATGAGTTAGATCTCTGTTAGTGTCTGTACGAAGTTGAGACACTTCTCTTTTAAGGTCGTTGATTTCTTTTTGAATATCAGTGATTGTTGCTTCTCTAGGGGCTTTGAACTTGTCATACACATCTTTCATAGAGAAGGGTGTAAGAGCTTCCTCTTTTTTGGATGTGCCAGAATTTATTGATTCTTTGAGGCGATTGAGGATGGAAACTTTGAGTGCCTCATCGTCAAGTTTTGACACAACCTCGAATAAAAGCTCTTGATCTTGAGTAAGAACATTGATAGAACTATTGTTGTTGCAGTCATAAAGGATTTTCCCGCAACCACACTTATCTGAGCTTTATTCTGATTCTGAATTAGATTGGTTTTCCATGGCTAATGCCTGGTTATCTTCCTCTTCAGAGTATTCTGAATCTGTTTTAAATATCTGAAGTAATTCTTGCTTGAGATTTTCATCAATCTCTAGTTGGTTGACCTTTTCTTTCATCTTACAAGCTGTAGTGTAATTACCATATCCTCTACACTTGTAACATTGAACTTCCTTTTTATCGCGAGAAGATGGGAATTTTCTCTTGCGATTATTTTGGCGATGTTGGCCAGTTCCTTTCTTTTCTTCAACACGGACTTTTTGGAAGTTTTTGTTTGAACTGGAACTATGATAGTTAGTTCCTTTTGAAAAATTCTTTCTTAAGAATTGCTTGGCCTGCCTTCTCTTGATTTTAGAGGGTGCTTCAACTTTAGGGCAGCAATATTGCTCCGTCTCTCTGATCCCTTAGAATGATAGATCTTATTTTGAATCTTTACTTCGTTGCACAGCTTCATGCCATCGGTGACAATGAAATTAATGAGTTCACCATAGGTTAGGGTTTCCCATGGAATACTTCTTTGGAATTTATCATTGAGAAATATCCTAAGTCTTTCAGCGAAAAGCTTAAGTAATCCTGCAACGAATAGCTCTTTCAAGAAAGGTGAGTTGCAGTCAGTTCTCATACATACTTTTGAGAGAAAAGTATCTTTGTACCATCAAAAGTCCTGGAGAGTTGGACAATGAAGGCTTTGAAGATGGCTTCCATCCCTTTGTTGATGGCTTGTAGGGTCTCCTACAAAGTTTTTTGTTATCAAATATAGAAGTGTGTTGACAGTATCAGGGATTGGCTCTTCATAGACTTCCCATCTTGAAGGTTGTCCTTCAACTTTGATTTATCTTCTCTTACTTGACATTGTAGTGTGGTTTAAGGCTCGATTTCTCTCTTTGGATGAGAGAAAATTGTCCCACCAGCCTTTGAGTTGTCAAGAGAATCCTGATGATAGGATTCCTGCAATCGTATGGTCACCATGCCCTTTTTCTTTGAAGGTAGAAGCAACCATTAACATTTCGTGGAGAACATTGAGGATCATATATTCTGATAATCCGTCAATATTCCATTTGATAATTGATTGACCATCATAAGAATTTGTCGTGACGAACAACTTTTCCTTGAATTGTAAGTCTGGAAAAGTCAGTCTTCGATACCAATTGCGTGTATTTCCTTGTGATTGGTTCTTTGATCGGTAAATTCTCTGAATCTGATTTGCTTTTTCAGATTCTGATTCAAGACCTTGGACTTCTTTAGAGAGTAAAGATAAATTTTTTACTCCTTTGATTATATGATCTATCAATTCATCTTGCTCGTTTTGAACATTCACTTGAGAAGATGAAGTTGCCTTTGATGTCGAAGATATATTGAGCTTTCCCATCATTTCTTCAATTTTGCTTAACATTTCTTGATCCTTTGGGATCATTTTGATGTCTACCTCAGTTGGACGGAAAAGAGGTATCGTTGGATCAACTTCAGGGTAGGTTCCTCTTTTGAAACTTGCTAGAATCTTCAAAGTATTTCCCTGAACTGAATCTTCTATTCTATCAAGCTGATTTGCCATGGTAGATAGCAGCTTGTTAGAATAATTATTCTGGATTTGGACGTTGTGTATTCCCTTTGAAACTGGGTCAACAACATCTTTCTTGTCCATTTGTTTAAAGGGACTTCCTGTGATCGTATGACCATAGGTGGATTGAAACTCAATCTCTTCGAGTGGTGGATGGTATGAGGACACCATTCCCTTATTGGTCTTCCACTAAGACTCTTTGATGTTGTTCACCCTTTTTGCGTATTTATCCTTACAGCGAACCAACAGAAGAAGGAAATTTCTTCTTCTAACTCTTGCATGGTTTCTTTCCAGCTAGACTTAAATTGTAACGTCCCGTTATTTTGAAGTGAATTTTTTTTTTATTTATTTTAATTTAATTTAATTATTTATTTAATGTTATTTATTTATTTATTTATTTCAATTCCAGTATTTAGTTTAATTATTATTTTGTAATTTCGATTTTAGTACTTAATTTTGCCCGAAATTCATTTTTTATCGTTTTAATGTTTATTTTTCGTTTCGGTGACATTAATAATTATTAATAGGCCAATTAATAATTATTAATCACCTTTAGATTTATTTAAGAGCTTCGGGTTTCGATTTAGAAGTCAAAAGTCATAAAAGGACGCAACCGTCATTTCTGATTTCTTAAAAATATCCAAAACACTATTCATATTCTTCTTTAAATTGCCATTTGACCAAAGTTGACCAAAACATCTCTCATTTCTCTCCCAAGGCTGTAGCTTCAAGGTGGGGGAAAGGATTTTTTTGGTTTTTGCTCGTTTCTCGGCGGATCGACTCCATTTCGGTTGCATCGGAAAACCCTCGAGTCTAGGATCCTTTTCCACCTAACCATCGTGCTTTTCTCCCGTGATATACGGAGTTCTCGGTAAGTTAATCTTCAAACCCTAAGCTCCAAATAGTGTTTTAATGGAGTTTTCTTTGTTTCCTTTCGATTTCTTGCCGTGAAACTTGGTGTTTGTAAATACGGGAGTAGTTTTAAGAGTTTTTGGAAACTTTCCCATAACCCTAAAACCGAGTTTCAGTCGAAACCCTTTCCGTTTGAAATTTACCCTTTTGGGTTTGATTATGGGTTAGAATTTAATGAAATAATGTTTATTTAAGTTTAATTCAGGAAAGGGATTAATGTTCAAAAACCCTAATTATCGATACCCATTGAAATCGGGATTATCGAATTTGCTTAAAAACAACTCAAAACTTATTTAAAGTACCTAAAAGCCGGAAAACCAAACCCGAGACCCACTTTTTATGGGGGGGCTGAGAGCCTCTATGTGGGGGAGTTTGATGGATTTTCGTCATTTTGTATGTTTAGTGGTTGTTTAATCATTAATTGGTAATTTATTTAAATTTTGAGTTATAATTTCAATTGTAGGTGTTTTTGAACTTTGCTTGATCGCTCTATCGGAGGTTGAGAGCGAGTTCTCCTCTTACAAAGGTGAGAATAGTTAGAATTTAAAGTAATTATAGAAATCGAATAAGTGTGAAGGTTTGTAGAGTTTGAAACTAAGATTAGAATCCGAATCTAAGATTAGAGGGATGTGAGTTAGTGCCCTTAGGATTAAGAGTTAATCCTTTAAGGAGAACTTAGGAGTTCTCAAAGAAAGTGTTGAACCTTAGAAGTTCTAAGTTAGATTCGTTTCGAAGCTTAGGTTGGACCATTGGAAGTTAAAAGATCCAACTTGTTTTTGGAACGGTTGATAGAACCTCGGATTATTGGAAGTTTAGAATCCTTGAAGGTTTAGGTTAATCGTTATGTTTTGATTCTTTACTTTATTATCGGAGTTCGATTTATAAATCGTTCGTTCGAGAATTCTTATCTGTCCTTTATTTTATGTCTTTACTTTACTCACTTACTTTATGCATATTTCGGTTGCTTTATCATTTACATTTACTTTATTTACTTTTGCAAGCATATGCATAACATCTCGCATTATTGAAAAGAAAAGAAAGTGAGAAAGAAAAACGAAAGGTTAATGGTGGAATACGAGAAAGTCCACACTACTTTCATGCATAAGTATTGGTGGGACATGATAATTGCCCACACTACTTTCATGCATAAGTACTGGTGGGACATGATAATTTCCCACACTACTTTCATACATAAGTACTGGTGGAATACGATAATTGTCCACACTACTTCATACATAAGGATAAGGGTGGATAGTATGTGAAAATCCACATTACCTTCATTTCATGCATAAATGGCGAATGCGTATCCTACGGGATGTACTCATTACTTTTATGCATATGATAGATGAAAAAGAGAAACGAGATGTTATATTTGAGTAAAGTTTTATTTATTATTCTTATTTATGTCATAATAATGTTAATGGATGAGTATTGACTATGATTATTAGTAATATCATCCTTTGGAAGTTTAGAATGAAATTACCTAGAGTTTGGAGGACTTTAGGAGTGTTTTGTGTCAGATTGATTGGACACGAATCGAAATGCGAATTTGAGGTCTATTCTTACTTTTTATTCTTATTATTCTCACGGGCTTAGTTTGTTAGCTCATGATATTACAAACATTTCAGGTAATGTTTGGGATCGTGGTAGAGGAGTCAGGTGCGCGTTTGATCGAGAGGATGACGACTTTGAGATGGACTATGTGTTATGTAAAATTCCATGTACATGGTCTTGTGAAATTTATATCATTTTGATGATTTGTACTTTGTAATTAGCTCATAAGAGCTTATTGTCGTTGTTTTATGATTATGATCATTTTGAACTCCTGGATAGGAACTTAATGTTCCTTGTGTATTTTAGATTTTGAAATTAAGTTGTAAACAGGTTTTGGCCAAAGAAATTTTCAAACATAATCACGCCAATTTTTCTTAAAATAAAAGACTTCCGCTGTGTTTTCTAATTTAATTTATTTAAAAGTGACGGGTCGTCACAGTTGGTATCAGAGCCTTAGGGTTCTGTAGACTACATGCGATGCATGTTTGTTTTCATGTTTTGTTTTAAGTCCATTCTCAAGTCATCACCTTATTCTCAAGCTTTAAATTCTTTAATAGTATTAAAGTTATGAGAACGTTGTTTATTTGTAAATGTGATAGTTTACATCCTTGTGAAACCACTATGTGGTTATGTTTATTTGACCCATTTTGAGATTTGGGTAAGTGTATCGGGAAAGCGATAACCCCGTGCAGTTTTGGAGGATATACACCTCGTTAAGAGTATTGACATAATGTCAAAGTAAAGGAGATGAGATATTCCGAGAGATCACTCGTTTGATCCTTAAAGCTGATTAAAGTGTTATTGTCACACAATTGCTAAGTAGTGGTCTTAGTAGATGTGTGTGGACATTTATGTGTAAAAAAACAAGGGGACATGTTTGTCTGGATCCCAGTATTAAGAGATGAAACACCTGTTTGAGGTGAGAATTGTTGAAAAGAAATCGGTTTGGCTTGAATCCAGTAACTTAGATTCAATTCAAGGGACAAGTTCCTGGTTTGAGTTGAGAAAGTTGAATTATGGTAAGTGGTAAATCCTTATGGTAGCATTGTGCTAAAGGAAAGTGTGTTACCACATAAAAGAGGAAGTAAGGACTTTACGTGATAAGTCTCAACGAGGACCATTAAAGATAATGTTAATTGGTGAATGGTCTAGTTTGGTTGCTATTACACTATGGTGTATCAATCTGAATTGGAAATACTCGAGGTCAAGTTATTGAGATCCATATTTGGAAAATTTTCAAGACTGACTAACACTAAGGTGGAGTGTTGGTATTCGATTGAAGTATAGAAGGAAGTTGATGGACCGTGGTATCGGTAACTTCTATAAGGCAATGATATGGTTTGGTGAATTTCAATTCACATGGTGTTTGACCATCTAATTGGACGGTGAACTTTGAGAAACTTGTAGGTCACAGTTGGACCTACTGAGTCTTTTTAAGATAGACTCTAAAGTGAATCCTTTGTTGGAAGGATAGAATGTTAATGGACTAAGGTGTTTGATAGACACCAGTTTTGCTTTGCAAGAAACCAATTGATCACTGAAGTCGAGTTCATTCAAGATTTGAATAAGGAGACTTAGGAGTTATCCTTATCTTGGATTTTACATCTTCTGAAAAGAAGAGAAAATTAACTACTACGGGACAGACTACCTCTCAGAAGAAGAAAGCAAAGGATGAAGATGCCAGTCAAGGGATACAACAGCAGCAGCAACAACCGCAGCAGCAGCATCAGCAACAACAAGTTCGAGGTGGAGCTCAACAAGGACAGGTTCATCCTTACTTCAATAGTTGTGTCAGTTTCCATCAGGGAGATGCACACTTCCATCAAGATGCTATGTTATGATCAAATTTGGATTCACGCCACTTTTATAAGGCGTATAAGATACAACCATCACAACATAGTAGCAAAGTCAGGATTATCAGGAAAAGCTACCAGTATGGTAGTGATTTATACTTTATTATTTTCAGGCCGTTTTGCTTTTATTTTTGTTTAATTCCGGAGCTAGCCACTCTTTTATTTTATCTTGTTACGTTAAGTTGGCAGCTCTTGTGTCGAGACTATTGAGTTTCGAAATATGTGCTTTCCCAGGGAGGAAGCTTATTATGATGATAGTGCGTATGGCACTTATGACATTTGCATTATGAGTAGATGCTCACATTTTATTATGATTATTATGCATATGTCTGATTTTGATGTGATATTCGGTATGGATTGGCTATCAGTTAATCGTACCATCATTACTGAGTGTATCGAGAAAGTTTTGATTGTATGAGTCCATGTGGGACTAGCTTATGCTTTTGTGGGTCTAGTAGACGAGTAACACCCACTTTGATATCTATGATAGAAGCTAGAATGCTTCTAAGTGATATAGCTTGAGATTATGTAGCTAGTGTTGTCGATACTTCTGTACCAAAGACTAGCTGAGTTAAAAGGGCTTAAGAGTGAGTTATAGGAACTCTTAAACTCAGGGTTTATTCAACCTAGTGCGTCCTCGTAAGGAGCACCTCGTTGTTTGTGAAAAGAAAGACAGTTCAGTGAGACTGTGTATTGATTATCGAGGGTTGAATCAAGTTACAATGTAAAATAAGTATCAATTGCATTGGAATGATGATCTATATGATCAGTTGGGGAGCCCCGGTGTTGTTTGTGAAAAAGAAAGATGGCTCTATGCAATTGTGTATTGATTATAAAGAGTTGAGCCGTGTTACGGTGAAAAACAAGTATCCTTTGCCAAGGATAGAGGAATTGTTTGATCAATTGAGAGGAGCCACTATTTTTCGAAGATAGATTTGAGATCTAGCAATCATCAGTTGAGGATTCGTGATGAGGATATTCCCAAGACTGCATTAAGGACTCGTTGTGGATATTATGAGTTTGTAGTTATGTCCTTTGGCTTGACCAACGCGCCTGCAACTTTGATGTTGTGATTAATGATGACAATCTGATTTATTCTAAGACCGAGGAGATGCATGATATGCATTTAAAGGAAGTTTTGACAGTGTTAAGAAATCAGAAGTGTATGCCAAGTTCTCAAAGTGTGAGTTTTGGCTGAGAGAAGTGGCATTTTTAGGCCATATAGTATCAAATAGAGGAGTATCTGTTGATCCCTCTAAGATTGAGGCAGTTAGTAACTGGCCTAGACCGACGAGTGTGGCTGATATTCGTAGTTTTCTGGGACTTGCAGGTTATTATAGACGGTTTGTGCAAGATTTCTCTAAAATTGCTTCAGCTTTGACACGTTTGACTTGGAAGAGAGTTGATTTTGTATGGTCTGAGGATTGTGAAGCGAGCTTTGAGGAGCTCAAGAGAATGCTTGCAATAGCACCTGATCTAGTGTTGCTTGATAGAACCGGTGGTCTGACTGTGTACACAGATGCTTCCCAGAGAGGTTTGGGATGTGTGTTGATGTAACACGGGAAAGTGATAGTTTATGCTTCCCGTCAGTTGAAAGAGCATGAGAAGAAGTATCTGACTCAAGACTTAGGGTTGACAGCTATTGTTCATGCATTGAAAATATGGAGGCATTATGTGTGTGGTGAGAAGATTCTGATATTAACTGACCATAAGAGTCTCAAGTATTTCTTCACTCAGAAGGAAATGAATATGAGACAGCGGAGATGGTTAGAGCTTGTTAAGGATTATGACTGTGATATTCAGTATCATCCTGGGAAGGCCAGTGTAGTGGCTGATGCACTCAGTAGAAAATCTTTTCTATTCATCCAGGTAGTATAAAGATGTAAGAGGAACCGAGACAATAGTATTGATGGCCTGGAATGAAACATAAGATTGTAAAGTACGTGAATAGGTGCTTGATTTGTTAGCAAGTCAAGGCCCTAAAGGAGAGTATACCAGGTTATCTTAACCTTGGAAAGTACTTGAATGGAAATGGGGGAAGGTTTCCATAAGTTTTATCAAGGTTTGCCAAGGACGGTAAGGAAATATGATACCATTTGAATGATGGTGGACCATTTGATAAAAACCCCACACTTCACTCTTGGAAGGATTATCTATCCAGTTAAGACTAGGGTACAGTGGTACCTAAGAAAGATTGATAGATTGTACGGTGTGCCGGTGAAGAGTTTATCAGATAGAGACACTCGCTTTGTCTCGGAGTTTTGGCACTGTTTAGGCACTTTGTGGTAGAAAGTGTTGTTCTCCCGCTCACTTGGATGAGATTAGAGAAAAGAGACTTTTGGTACTCGAGTTGTAACAAATGACTAGCGAGTCTATCATTTGTTTAGAGAGAGGTTAAAGGTTAACCAAAGTTGACAACAGGATTCAGTGTAATCCGTTCATGTTGTAGTAGTGGATCTCGTATACTTCAAGTGACACCAACGAAGGGTGTTATGGAGGTTGGGAATAAGGGTCAGTTGAGCCCTAGATTTGTTGGCCTATCGAGATACTCAATCGAGTAGAAGTGGTAGCTTATTGTTTAGCTTTACCACTTTCGTTATCAGCCGTTTGTAATGTTTTCCATGTATTGATGCTTTGGAAATACATGGTGAATCCGTTCCACGTGATTGATTATGAACTGGTAGTTTGAATGCTAATAAGTCTCTTGAAAAGACACCAGTTAAGATATGAGCATTCGAACAAAAGTCGATGAGAAATAAAAAGGAATTCACTTGGTTAAGGTCCTTTGGAAGAACCAAATGCCAAAGGAAGCAACGTGGGAATGTGAAGATAAGATACAGTCTAAGTACCCTCACTTTATTCACTTAGTGAACGTACTTTTCGAGGACGAAAAGTCTTTTAAGGAGGGTAGACTGTAACGTCCCGTTATTTTGAACTGATTTTTTTTTTATTTTAATTTAATTTTATTATTTATTTAATGTTATTTATTTCAATTCAAGTATTTAGTTTAATTATTATTTTGTAATTTCGATTTTAGTACTTAATTTTGCCCGAAATTCATTTTTTATCGTTTTAATGTTTATTTTTCTTTTCGGTGACATTAATAATTATTAATAGGCCAATTAATAATTATTAATCACCTTTAGATTTATTTAAGAGCTTCGGGTTTCGATTTAGAAGTCAAAAGTCATAAAAGAACGCAACCGTCATTTCTGATTTCTTAAAAATATCCAAAACACTATTCATATTCTTCTTTAAATTGCCATTTGACCAAAGTTGACCAAAACATCTCTCATTTCTCTCCCAAGGCCATAGCTTCAAGGTGGGGGAAAGGATTTTTTTGGTTTTTGCTCGTTTCTCGGCGGATCGGCTCGATTTCGGTTGCATTGGAAAGCCCTCGAGTCTAGGATCCTTTTCCACCTAACCATCGTGCTTTTCTCCCGTGATATACGGAGTTCTCGGTAAGTTAATCTTCAAACCCTAAGCTCCAAATAGTGTTTTAATGGAGTTTTCTTTGTTTCCTTTCGATTTCTTGCCGTGAAACTCGGTGTTTGTAAATACGGGAGTAGTTTTAAGAGTTTTTGGAAACTTTCCCATAACCCTAAAACCGAGTTTCAAATAAACCCCGTCCGGTTTGAAATTTACCCTTTTGGGTTTGATTATGGGTTAGAATTTAATGAAATAATGTTTATTTAAGTTTAATTCGGGAAAGGGATTAATGTTCAAAAACCCTAATTATCGATACCCATTGAAATCGGGATTATCGAATTTGCTTAAAAACAACTCAAAACGTATTTAAAGTACCTAAAAGCTGGAAAACCAAACCCGAGACCCACTTTTTATGGGGGGGCCGAGAGCCTCCATGTGGGGGAGTTTGATGGATTTTCGTCATTTTGTATGTTTAGTGGTTGTTTAATCATTAATTGGTAATTTATTTAAATTTTGAGTTATAATTTCAATTGTAGGTGTTTTTGAACTTTGCTTGATCGCTCTATCGGAGGTTGAGAGCGAGTTCTCCTCTTACAAAGGTGAGAATAGTTAGAATTTAAAGTAATTATAGAAATCGAATAAGTGTGAAGGTTTGTAGAGTTTGAAACTAAGATTAGAATCCGAATCTAAGATTAGAGGGATGTGAGTTAGTGCCCTTAGGATTAAGAGTTAATCCTTTAAGGAGAACTTAGGAGTTCTCAAAGAAAGTGTTAAACCTTAGAAGTTCTAAGTTAGATTTGTTTCGAAGCTTAGGTTGGTCCATTGGAAGTTAAAAGATCCAACTTGTTTTTGGAACGGTTGATAGAACCTCGGATTATTGGAAGTTTAGAATCCTTGAAGGTTTAGGTTAATCGTTATGTTTTGATTCTTTACTTTATTACCGGAGTTCGATTTATAAATCGTTCGTTCGAGAATTCTTATCCGTCCTTTACTTTATGTCTTTACTTTACTCACTTACTTTATGCATATTTCGGTTGCTTTATCATTTACATTTACTTTATTTACTTTTACAAGCATATGCATAACATCTCGCATTATTGAAAAGAAAAGAAAGTGAGAAAGAAAAACGAAAGGTTAATGGTGGAATACGAGAAAGTCCACACTACTTTCATGCATAAGTACTGGTGGGACATGATAATTTCCCACACTACTTTCATACATAAGTACTGGTGGAATACGATAATTGTCCACACTACTTCATACATAAGGATAAGGGTGGATAGTATGTGAAAATCCACATTACCTTCATTTCATGCATAAATGGCGAATGCGTATCCTACGGGATGTACTCATTACTTTTATGCATATGATAGATGAAAAAGAGAAACGAGATGTTATATTTGAGTAAAGTTTTATTTATTATTCTTATTTATGTCATAATAATGTTAATGGATGAGTATTGACTATGATTATTAGTAATATCATCCTTTGGAAGTTTAGAATGAAATTACCTAGAGTTTGGAGGACTTTAGGAGTGTTTTGTGTCAGATTGATTGGACACGAATCGAAATGCGAGTTTGAGGTCTATTCTTACTTTTTATTCTTATTATTCTCACTGGGCTTAGTTTGTTAGCTCATGATATTACAAACATTTAAGGTAATGTTTGGGATCGTGGAAGAGGAGCTGGCGCGCGTTTGATCGAGAGGATGACGACTTTGAGATGGACTATGTGTTATGTAAAATTCCATGTACATGGTCTTGTGAAATTTATATCATTTTGATGATTTGTACTTTGTAATTAGCTCATAAGAGCTTATTGTCATTGTTTTATGATTATGATCATTTTGAACTCCTGGATAGGAATTTAATGTTCCTTGTGTATTTTAGATTTTGAAATTAAGATGTAAAGAGGTTTTGGCCAGCAAATTTTCAAACATAATCGCGCCAATTTTTCTTAAAATAAAAGACTTCCGCTGTGTTTTCTAATTTAATTTATTTAAAAGTGACGGGTCGTCACATAAATTGTTCTCTTTCTTCAGAATTATAAGCACGGAAGAAAGATCTTCTGCAGAATTATTTATCCTTGGAAAGGAATTCTGCTCTGAGTTTCTCCATGTCTAGGGAGAAAGGTGACGTTAACACGTTAATTGAATTGAAAACTGACAGTGTCTCCATGTCAGTTTGAGTTGGAGAACTTGATCCTTGACCTTCTTCATATTTGATGTCAGAAATAACTTGGTCAAAGTCTACAGACTTGACATTCATAGAATTACATCCTGCAATTCTTTCTGGAGCTTCTGACCTGTATTCAGAAGTGTTTGGTCTTGATTTCATGAAATTTTTAACTGTTGGGGTTGTAATAGAGTCATTTGAATATTTGACCTCAACACGGCCATCAGGGTGCTCTATTATTTGGGTAAAGGTCTTGCTTTTTGGTAGGGGCTTTGTGGCTCCTTCAAGCATCCAATTTGACCTTTTTGTAATTTCTTCCCATGATAATCGCTTCGGGATAGTTACAGTTGATTTCTCTTTGTTGGCTACGATCAATTTTGCCTCGCTTCTTGGAGAAGACCTGATAGCTCTATGAGCTAAATTGGTATGCATAAGTTTGTAGCATACCCTAAATATGACTGCTGCTGAGAGCGAATTTTCTTCCATTCTTAACGCTTTTGTGTTGATCCTTAACATTAAGGCAGAAAGGAGGTGAGGATCTTCAAGAGAAATCATATGGTTGGGAAAACAATTGAAGTATACTGGTCCAATTTCAAGATTAGATTCAATCATGCCTAGTAGACTACCTGTGAACACTTTGTGCCTCTCATCTCTGAGAGTTAAGAGAATTGAAGAATCTAGTCCGAGTCTAAAGAGTGGCTTAACAGAAACTTGGACTAGTCCGAGATGAAGATATTTGAATTATGCAGCTCGGTGTTTGAGAATCAACTTCTTTGAAAACATATGTATGGCTTCCTTATCAGTCGTGACTGGATCATTGTACTCCATTGTTTTGATGGTGTCTCTTGTCATCAGATTGAAGCTACTTTGATGGTAGATTAAAGTTGAATCTACCTTTGGGTAACTCCAATTTTGGAGTTCTTCTTCTACCTTTGCAATCTCCATCTCCTTCTTGCTTTGGGAAATTGTAAGATTGGAATCTCCTTCGATATCTTCAATGTCATCTTCCTTAACATCTTTCTTTGACTTTCCCTTGGAAATCAGCCTTTTTAAGAGCTTAGACATAAAATACTTTACCTTCAAAATAATTCTTTAGAAGTTAATAACAGATCTAATTACTCGTTTGCAACTGGAACACTTGGCTTGGTAACAGACTTACACAATGCCTGGAACACCAATGGTTTACCAACGCTGCGGACGAACGAGCGGACGAAAGAACCGTTATTGTAACGACCCGATTTTTCGTTAAATTCTTTAAATTCAAATGCACAGCGGAAGACTTAATTTTTAAAGAAAAACGGCATGGGTTCGTTTAAAAGTTGAATATCCAAAACCTGTTTTACAACCCAAAGTCCAGAAAAAGCTATAAATCGGGAATGCACATTCCAAAGTAAAGCTTAATCATAAAAACATCAAAATACTTTACACATACACCCTTCACGGCTCAAAATGACACAAAGTATGTAAAAAGTATATGATTACAAGCATTTTACTAATGCTTATCAAAAGAGTTTAATATTGTCCCTTACACCACCTCGAACAGTCAAGCGACACCATTTCGTCTACCTCGCTTCTTAGGATAGGGTTTACCTGAAAATATTGTGGTGTAGCACCATTAGCAAACAATGCTAGTGAGAGTAAAATGAAAGCAAGTAATCCTATGAACTAAATCTCATACCAGAAATCGTGTCCAAAGGCCTAAATGTTCATTATTACCTGTAACCACATTCCAATTTCCATGTAAACATAAGATAGTATCATACTACCCGTATTCGTCATTCAACCATAAGATGGAAAATAAAGGCTTAAAGTAAAATTAACATTCACAACTAAGTCTCACTACACGTTTCTAAAGAATAGGTAAAAATAACATTAACTATCTTTATTACCAAACAAGTTTCATCGTATCGTGCTATTGTATGGATCGAAATCAACATACCACGTCACGGTCATACCATGTCACAACCATCGCACCATGATACGTATGGATCCGAATCAACATACTATCATGTGCCGTATCATAGATCATAATACCATGGTACGTGCGGATCCGAATCCACGTACTATCATGTACCATATCACAACCATCGCACGGGTATACCATATGGATAAATATCGCATACTAAGCCCGTACGGTATTACCATATCACAATCATCGTACCGGGTATACCATATGGATAAATATCGCATACTAAGCCCGTACGGTATTACCATATCACAATCCTCAGATATCAGGAGTTTCACCATACCGGATATCAGGAATTTCACCATAGGTATCAGGAATTTCACCATATAGATATCAGGACTTTCACCATATAGATATCAGGAATTTCACCATAGGTATCAGGAATTTCACCATATAGATATCAGGAATTTCACCATATAGATATCAGGAATTTCACCATAGGTATCAGGAATTTCACCATATAGATATCAGGAATTTCACCATATAGATATCAGGAATTTCACCATAGGTATCGGGAATTTCACCATATAGATATCGGGAATTTCACCATATAGATATCAGGAATTTCACCATAGGTATCGGAATTTCACCATATAGATATCAGGAATTTCACCATATAGATATCAGGAATTTCACCATAGGTATCAGGAATTTCACCATATAGATATCAGGAATTTCACCATATAGATATCAGGAATTTCACCATAGGTATCGGAATTTCACCATATAGATATCAGGAATTTCACCATTTCGGATATCAGGGACTTTCACCATTTCGCAACATGATATGTATGGATCGAAATCGACATACTATCATGTGCTAGTTACAAACCAAAGTACCAACATCACACCATGACTACGTATGGATCGAAATCAACATACTATCATGTGCTAGTTACTAAGTGGTCAAAGTTCCCACAAATTCATCACACCATGATACGTATGGATCGAATCAACATACTATCATGTGTGAATCATTGTGCCCTAGGTCTCCAATAAGTTAGCTAAACTCCGAAGAAGTCTACTAAGTTAAATAGAAACCTAACTAACTAGAATACACGAGTTATCACTCAAGTGCATCTTCTAATTACTTTACTTCCAAAGTCATCCAAATGACTTCAAATCCATCAAAGTAACTTCTAAATCAATCGAAGTAACTTCCAAATCAACCGAAGTAACTTCCAAATCAACCGAAGTAACTTCCAAATCAACCGAAGTAACTTCCAAATCAACCGAAGTAACTTCCAAATCAACCGAAGTAACTTCCAATTCCACTTTCATCTAACATCTCCAAATCACGTTACCATACTTCCAAACCTCCCCGATGATCTCTAATCATCGAACTAACCATAAGTCCGACTTTCTCCACACACACTTCCGAATTAAAGTTTCCACCCAAAACTTAATTCTAAGAAGTTAACC